>JAWMAG010000397.1:0-661432 GCA_037013455.1 Ceratitis rosa
GCTTTTTATACTTTCCTATAAGCAATATTTTAATTTAATTTAAGTAAATTTAATTTAATTTAATTTAATTTGATTTAATTTAATTTGATTTAATTTGATTTTATTTTATTTTATTTTATTTTATTTTATTTTATTTAATTTTATTTTATTTTATTTTATTTGATTTTATTTTATTTTATTTTATTTATATTTTATTTTATTTTATTTTATTTTATTTTATTTTATTTTATTTTATTTTATTTTATTTTATTTTATTTTATTTTATTTTATTTTATTTTATTTTATTTTATTTTATTTTATTTTATTTTATTTTATTTTATTTTATTTTATTTTATTTTATTTTATTTTATTTTATTTTATTTTATTTTATTTTATTTTATTTTATTTTATTTTATTTTATTTTATTTTATTTTATTTTATTTTATTTTATTTTATTTTATTTTATTTTATTTTATTTTATTTTATTTTATTTTATTTTATTTTATTTTATTTTATTTTATTTTATTTTATTTTATTTTATTTTATTTTATTTTATTTTATTTTATTTTATTTTATTTTATTTTATTTTATTTTATTTTATTTTATTTTATTTTATTTTATTTTATTTTATTTTATTTTATTTTATTTTATTTTATTTTATTTTATTTTATTTTATTTTATTTTATTTTATTTTATTTTATTTTATTTTATTTTATTTTATTTTATTTTATTTTAGTTTATTTTATTTTATTTTATTTTATTTTATTTTATTTTATTTTATTTTATTTTATTTTATTTTATTTTATTTTATTTTACTTTATTTTATTTTATTTTATTTTATTTTATTTTATTTTATTTTATTTTATTTTATTTTATTTTATTTTATTTTATTTTATTTTATTTTATTTTATTTTATTTTATTTTATTTTATTTTATTTTATTTTATTTTATTTTATTTTATTTTATTTTATTTTATTTTATTTTATTTTATTTTGTTTTATTTTATTTTATTTTATTTTATTTTATTTTATTTTATTTTATTTTATTTTATTTTATTTTATTTTATTTTATTTTATTTTATTTTATTTTATTTTATTTTATTTTATTTTATTTTATTTTATTTTATTTTATTTATTTTATTTTATTTTATTTTATTTCATTTTATTTCATTTTACGTTGTTTTTTGGTTTAGTTTATTATATTCTTTATTTTTATTTTTTACATTTTTCAAAAAGCCAAAGGTAAAATTTGAAATTATTAAATCTAAACTCTTTGGCTGCAGCAATAACATGCCTCAGTGCTGCCTGTGCGCTCATGTGCTGAACTTTGCTATTCATTGCGGTTTCGCACAACCACACATATGTACATATGTAGCATGCTATGTTATGCTATGCCATGCCAATGCATCGTTGATTTTTGCTATAAATAAAAATTCAACTCCAATATTGTCTTACTGTTTGTTTGGTTATTTGTTGTTATACATACGTGTATGTGTCTGTTGCTAATATTATTGTTTTTGTTTTTGTCTTTTGTGGTTTTTTTGGTGGAGAGCACCAGCTCAGATTTCCGTTCTCATAAATATTTATTTAGGCCGCCGGTGTTGCCTTTAACTCATCTTCATGCAACAGATACAACACGAAGTATATGCTCGTATTGAGGTAAATATGTGCTCGTATGTGTATATGGTACGTTTACATGCATATGTATGAACTCATATCGATTTTTGTGCTGTGCATAAATGTATGTATGTATGTGCATTTAAATGAATATTTCCATAAGTAAATTCATTCTATGTATGTATATAGGTAGGTATGAATATGGAAGTCATATCTTCCTCACGTATTCTCTGATATTTGAGACGCAAAAGCAATCGTTATAGGCATTAAGGGTGCACTTAATTTTAATAAGAAAAGAATGTTATTTGTAAAATTGTGTGAAAAAAGTTGTTTAAATTAAATTAAGCAGTAAAAATCTTTTATTTTATTGTCATTTTTGTTGAAGTTGTACAAAAATGAAATACTTTAATATATAGGTATTTCTTCGTCGGTTTTGTGATATGGCTTTTAATATACTCAAATAAGGAACAACCCTAATAATTTGTAATTTTGCCATCGGATGTGGTTGTCATTTGTTTTACTAACTTGACTTTTTACCAATTTTTATTTGCTCAGTGTTTGAAATATGAGCAAAGGATCGTATTTAGTCAAGCGCATTCATTCATGTATGAACAAATGTTTATATTTCGTGCCTTTTATTTACTTTACTTAGTTTTTTGCTTGAATAAATTTTAGGAGCGTGAGAGCCCTTGGAAAGAGGATTTATTTTGATAACCAAATTCTTGTTTATATTAAATATCTAATAAATAAGATGCGCAAATAAATAAAGATAACGAATTCTCAGACGTGAAGGTGAAAAGTTATATTACATACAAGAATAGAGTTTTTACTATAACTTTTTTTTTATTTTTTAGTTTTTAATATAATTTTTGTTCGCCGTTATTAATTATTTTGTCGCATTTTCGTCTAAAGATTTCTGAAATCCAATATTCACTGCGTTCAATTAGTAATCACAGTTAAATAATCAACTCGCCACAAGAGTTGCTAAAGTTTCGCTCACCCACTTCCTTGCTGCGTGCGCCAAGAGCATGTTCGAAATCACAAAAGACTGATAAGAGCGGAAAGAAATCGCCACAAGCTGCGACGCTTTTACTTTCGACAAAATGAAAATTACGAGACAGCATTTGAAATTGTTTGGTCTGGTCAACTCTGTTTACATCTCATGGCAATTTGGCAAATTTTTGGGGAAATATTGAGGAGTTTGCGTGCAACAAACCCGAATTCAACGCTACATTTCCTCAATATATTTAATTTTTATTTTTATCGCTGCTAACGAAAAAGGTGCCTTAATGTTTTGTTTGAAATTCGTTTTATTATTTTTATAAAATTTCTTTAGCAATATATCGCTGCAATATTTTCCTTGTTCCTTTTTCTTTTAATGGCGTAGAGTTTCGCCTGCATAACAAATTGTCGATAAGCACAAATAAATTTGTATCACATGCTGGCGATCAGCAGCAGCGAACCGGCAGGCAGTGAGCTGATTTTCGCTACTTTCCGAATTTTATTTTATTTCTTTGGATAAACAGAAATTAAGTTGTAAACAAATTGGCGAAAAGTGAGCGTGAAGTTTTCAGGAAATTTTTATTAAAAAAAAAACAAAATATGTGGAAAAATGCTTATCCTTTTCGGTGAAATGCTGCTTTGGGGACTCTTGCCGTAGTTGCTTTGGCGGCGGCTAAAAAGATAAGCGAATTTCAAACCGAAACTCCATGAAAATTTGTTAGAAATTAGCACAAGTTTATTTCGAAAATTTTATGTAAAATCGGCTGCCGGGCATGCTTTGTCTAACTACAGTTACGCTCGAGTTATCGGATAATTGAGGATCACTTAAGCGTCTAGTTAGTGCAAGTGAAATATCAAATGTTAAATTATTTACTATTTTATTTCAAATTTAATGATTGATAAATGTTCAAATATTTATTTTTTATTTTAATGCAATTTAAACATTTTTTTAGTACTAAATTTTTAATATTTTTTTTATAAGTAATTGTAAAATACGTGTATTTTTAGGTTTTTTAAATTTTATTTAAAATTTATTTTTCACAGTTTTTAAATTTTTTTTGATAAATTACTTTATTAAATGGCAATAAGTTTTGCTTGAAAAATTCACTTGCCTAAAATTAAAAAAAGATATCCGCCTTATGAATAAATGTTAACAAAACAAAAATTAACACAATTACAACGCATAAAATTAATTGTTGATAAAATGCAATTAAACGCGAATGAAAGTCGTCGCCAATTGCTGCCGCGCATGCGTTGAAGCCATGATGCCACAAGCGCCGATCATCAGGCGCCGCCAACGCACTTAGACACAATTGTCTGCCCGCGTGCATGTTGAATTGAGTAGCAAACGCTCACTTTCGATTTCATTTTATGGTTTCCTCATGATTTTTCCTCTTTTAGTAGCAATTTATGAATAAATGAATGCGCCACGTCGCCATATTTGGGGCATTTGAACGTTAACAAGTAACTTTAACTTGCCCCAACAGCAACTGGCCAACGCCACCTACGTAAAAGCTACGCAGCCAACTAAATTATATGCGTTCCATGAAATTTTACAGTCGTACATTTTTTATGGGTGCAATACGCGTCGCCGTAGACAGCAATTAAATTAATTTTGTTGCTGTCACCGCCAAGTGACTACTGTTACTTGCATGCCACATGCCGCGCGTTCTCGCATGTACACGCAGTTATGCATACATACACGTATGTATGTACGAGTATATTTTTGACTGAAATTTTATCAGCAAATTGTTACAGACATTCATTATCCTTGCCAAATGCTAATTAAAAATTCAATGTTTTTCTCCTCTCAACTATGAAAATAAATAATAGCAAAAGTTGATAAAGAGCATTAAAAGATCAGTCAAAAATTTTATTGTTGCCATAATTGCGTCCATCGTTTTGAAGTCATAAAATTATTGACAAATTTAAAATTTTTTAGTTTTAGTAAATTTTCAAAAAGTGTACATACATATATGAATGTATATGAGGAGTGAAAGATAGAAAAATGAGCCTACAACATTTCACTGCTGTCTGCACGCTTACAAGTTTTATTGGTTAATTATGTATTATAAGAAGCATTTATAATGACTAAAATTGCCAATAAACTTTCAGTTGATGGAGGTAGTCAATGCCTATGGTATGCCATTATTTATAGCACTCAATGATCATGATACTTTTATCCACTAATTATTTATACAGTATTTAATATGTGAAATTAATATCTGTTTAGCTACTAATACATACTCGTTTTAATATATAAAGGATATGTGCATGTGTGATGTCTGGGCTCGATCGGCAATAAAGTACGTACCTGAAAAAAATAATAAATTAAATGATTAATATACGTGATCATAATTTATGAATTTATATTTACATAAACATATTGCTATCATATGTATTACAAATATAATATATAAATGCATACGCATCTACATATATGTACATATGTATTGAAACATGAAAACGCATAATTTATACTTATTTCATTGACAATCAAAATCAACACCAATTAGTGACTCTCAAAAACCAATTCAAAAATAAATGAATCTAGATATCTCTTCTTTCATAAACCTCACACTGATAACTTTCATCATTCACAGTGAAAACTTAATTTGCTTTACATCAAAAATGCAACCAAAAAATGGTCTGACTGAAGAAAAAAAGGCGGCAGAAATTGTCAAAAAAGCGTAGACAACTCAAGACGTGACATCCGCTTAACCCGAAAACAGCAAAATGAAATACATGAAATGCTGAAAAATATACCAGAACAACAACAACAAACAATGAAAAAACGAACAAACTAAATGAGAACTTCCAAAGAAATATGAAAAAGTTCAGTAACCTTTGCTGCACTCTTGCATGTTGCACTTTATTGTATGCCAAAGAGAAGTGAGAAGCAAAAAAAGGCAAACTACAGGGAAGTGCCAACAAATGCAGGCACAGAAAAAAGAATTTCCAGTACAAAAATTGAAATACGCAAAATTTATGACAACGGAAATACATGCTTTTTGAAAATTTTTAGAATTCAACAACAGATATGTATGTATGTATATTAAAAATAAAACAAAATGAAATAAAAACATAAACAAAAACATGAGCGCTGCGTGTACAGCATAAATACGAATATTGCTGAGGAGAAGAACAGAAGGAAGTAATAAAAGCATGCGAGTTAACTCTCGGTAAAATCAAGCAGCAGAGGAAGAAGATGAGTGATTGACGTTGCTGCAAGTGACAAGTGACAGGCGCGCGGCGTTGGAACCCGCCCTTCCAAAAAAAAGAGGCGAAAGAGTTACAGGATAATTGGAAATGCAAACAGTGATGTATAAATAATATTAAATATCTTATTATAATCCAGAAAGTTTATTGTCATTCATGCTGTTTAATGTCATACCAAACATACATACATCCATACATATATAGAGCTGTATATGCCTGTGAAGTATGTAGGTTGCCAAAGATTTAGAATTGTTAAATATTAGAAATTTAATTTGATCTTTTAATTTTTCAAAATTCATTGCTTTCATATAACAAGCCACATAACGAGTTAAAAATAGTTTTATGTTTTTTATACAAAAAAAAAAAGAATTTCTCTCTGAGTGTCGGTTTGAAAAAAAATCTTCATTAAACGAGATGCCGCATATATATTTACAACAAGTCCGTGAAATGGTTAAAATTAAGTAATCCTGAAGTATAATATACACGTATGTATACATAAATATTTTCTTCAATCTTATTTAAATTCATAATCTAATATAAAACTAACGGTAACACTATCTTACAATATGTGGGTATATATTATTTATTTATTTTTTTTTTGCAACCCTTTATGCACCATATACATTTTTGTTGCTGTCTTTTGTCCACGCACAACTTGCAACATAATCGCATATGCCACATGCAGTGCCGAAAGCAGAAAATTGCACTCATTCTTAAAGTCTTCTTCATTATTCCATACACTTTTGGTCTCTCACTGTCAGTTCGGTTGCTTGCTGTTGCAACATTTTATTATATTTTCTGCTACTGCTACTCTTTTTTATGTCCTTTTCTCTGGTTGCGGTTTATCTGTCAGTTTTTCTGTCTCTGCTTTGTTGTGTATACGAAGAGGTCTTCTGTCGCTGGTAATTACTGTTGCTGACAGATTGCATTGCTGCATGCAGCAGCAGCAGCAGTTGCACGTTTGCAACATACAGACATCCAATGCTACTTTATAACTGTAACAAAACACGGATTTTGTGTTCAAAAGTGTCATAAAGCTTGTGGTCTTACGGCGTTGCATGCAACAACTGACCGTTTGTCATGTGTAATATTCATTTTGAGTCGCTCTCATATAAACTTCTATATATAAATACATACTCGTATATAGGTATTTATGTCCACATATCCGTGCCTTCTTATAATGTTGTCATCTCAACACGACTGACATGTCACATTTATCTTAATTAGTGTTGCATGATGCATAAACTACCGTTACATGCTGCCGTTGTTCCGTTGTTATTCTAAATGAGTGTTGAAGGTGTTGAGGTGAATGGTGGATTATACTTTTGTTGTTGCATTATAAAGGAAAATCTATAGTGTTGGCGGTTGGCTGATAGTCGGATTTAAAATGGGTTTGCTGACCGCATGAGTGATCTATCCTTGAACGCGAGATACTTTCTTTGAGAGTAGACAACTTTGCGAGATACAAATATGTAAAAAATATAAAAAACTTAATACTGAGATTGCTCCAAATGCAAATGTAGCAGATGAGATTTCTCATTTGAAATTAATTGGCTATTTGTGGCATAATCAAAATATTAGTCAGATTTAACAAAACTTACGATTTCATCGGCTATATTCTCAATGCTGCAGCTGAGGTCTTAGGAGCATATACTGCTTGCAATTTGATATGCTAACGGAACATGGAAAGAAATCCTTATTTTTTTTTAATAATTGACAATTTACCAAGCTAAGCATAAATTTTCCTTCAAGTTTTTGTTTTGTAAATTTTTGTATAACCCTTTTAATTAAAAATACAAATTTAATAAAATATATTTACAATTTGCTTGAACAATAAATGATTTAATTAAGTTTTTAACGCCAAAAATCGCCTATTAAATCAGCAATTATGTGGAAATTTTGAATAGCTGAGCTCGCCATGTTGTTGTTGTTGTTGTTGTTGTTGTTAAAAGTATTAATTGCCAATTATAATTACATAGTTAAATTGCTAAAACTGCAAGCACTTTGAATTTTTTTATTATTATTTTTTTTTTTTTGTATTTGAAATTGATTATTTTTATCCACTTTTTTTGAATTTTTTTTCGCAACTTCCATTACTTCGTCCCTTGTCGTCGATGGAAAAAATTATGTATTTCACCTTGACTTGAATATCGCAAATAATCCGTAGTCTGTTTTTATTATTTTTGTTGTAAATTAAATGCTATTTTTAATGAGTGCCACTAAAATGGAACTGTTTTGCAACGCCCATTCCTTTCATGCTGTTTTTCAATTAATTCCCTACAAAAATCTGTGATATTTCGAAATGACAGCTGCGGAAATCAAAATGTGGCTGAGTTGAAAAAATGTAGAAAAAATTAAAAATAACTATTTGCTATGGAAGTAATTGACAGACCAACTATTCATAGCTATGACAACAACAACAACGACAAGGCAATAATTATAACTTTACCTATAAGCACAAATTGGAACTGAACTAAAAATACAACTCTTTAATAACGAAACTCCATGGAGTAGTGCAGCATGTTGCATGTTAAGGCACAACATATTTATATAGGTACATACAAAAATGCATGTAAATAAGTGAGTTCTACGAGTTTATTGCACAGATAATCCAATAAAGAGCCCTAAGTACGCATCGGACACGAAGCGATTTGTTGTCTACAGCACACCGCTTGCGAGATTGAGTCGAGCGTCTCATGTGGCACAAAATTATTTCAAGTGGAGTTTGTTTGCAGAAGCGGATTAACTCTGCACGGGGAGGCGAAAGCTGGGGAATGATGTTAAATAATGAATAAGAAAATAAATACTAAATAAAGCTGGATTACACTTGCAGTTAAATATACAGTCACACAGATATACCTACAATTATATATATAAATATTTATACTCGTATGTATTTATAGTTACAAGTGTGTGCAACAAATCAGTTATTTGCACGAGGTGCATGCCACAATCACGACCAGCTGTAAATGAAGACGCTTCGCATCTTTTCGTGTTATAATTGTGTAGAGCAAACACCAGTCGTTGGCTAAACAAAACATACATATGTATATATGTTTTAATCAAAACCAATCACAAGCTCAAAACAACAATAACAATAACAATAACAATAATAGCAATATGTACAACAATAAACGTGATTGCACATAATAGTCATAAATTAAAGTTTATTCTTATTTTATTAAATATATGTACATGGATATGTTTGTACTCGTATGTCCGTTCCAAAAGCTTTTCTGCTGGTGATGCTGTCTCGGTGTGTGAAGAGCGCTTCGAGAATAAATGACGTGGAGATGATTTATGATTTTTAAAGGTTACACCAAGGAATAAACTATCATTCAGCATAAACGAAATTGTTTATACGTATTTATGTGAAAAATAAATTATATTCTTATTTTTAATAAAAATGTAATTTTGATGTTCTCTTTTTTAAAACAATGATCTAAAGATCTAGTAACTTATTTAGAGTTTAAATTACCATTTTAGTTAATGAAATCGCACACGAAATTTGATTTTTGAAATAAAAGTATTTATAGGTCAGACGAAAGCATGTCCGCCGGTTGAATCTAAAGTGTGCTCTGCCCGATCCACAAGCCTCCTTAATATTGCAAATGGGGTATTGTGTGAACTTACTGGACCTTATCAATTAGGCTTCATACCTGACATTGACCAGATATTCACCATGCGCGAAATCTAGGAAAAGAACCACAATGTCAGAATTTGGTATCCGCGCAAAACGTATACGACGCTGAGCGACATCAAAGTCAGAATTAGGAAGTACGTCTTGAATAACCGCGGTTTCCAACATAATGACTCCTGAAACAAACAGTTATCTTACTCAAGGCTTGTGGAAGCTGATTAAGGCTCCTTCCTTTTGAAGTCGTGG
Source organism: Ceratitis rosa (assembly GCA_037013455.1). Lineage (NCBI taxonomy): Eukaryota > Metazoa > Arthropoda > Insecta > Diptera > Tephritidae > Ceratitis > Ceratitis rosa. The sequence goes on from JAWMAG010000397.1 coordinate 9,703, forward strand.
ACAATTTTGTTTGACAACAATAACACAAACAATGATCCCAGCTTTTAGATCCAAAACAGAATCACTTTTGTCAAAATTTGCTACTTTCATCTCTCATTAGCCCTGTCCTGCTATAAAGAGCGAAAGCGTGGACGATAACGACATCACATGAGTCAAAGCTGGGAGCTTTCTAGAGATTTTGTGAACGATTTATGAACATTTTCTCATTAGTAAAGACGAAGCCGGCAGGCGATGGAACGGTGAGTTGTTCGAGATATTCTACGGTTTGTACATAGTTCAGTGAATGGCTAGATCATCTGAATGAGTGGCAACACTCCAGCTTTGAGGGTATATGATGAAGTAACTGCCGGTAGAAGCAGAGCAAGTTAGAAAACCTTTACCCTGGAGAAGTACCTGATTTCAGTTGGTGTATCCAAATGGCGGCGAACGGCTACACAAACCAACTTCAAGAATAGTGTTCTATTGTAAAAAAGTGGTTGATTGCAGCATTAAAAAATAATTAATGAAAGACCTCAGGATGATAAGCATGGTGAATCGACCACAGAAAGGCATCGAACTCAATATAAAGTACCATTTTTTGAAAATTTACAATTCCCCTAAGTCTATGGAAAATTTAATGAGAGATTAAAAAAAAATAATTGAAAAGTTTTCCAGAATCCTAACATTCCCAAAAGTTCAAATAATGCAATTCGTGAACATAACCTCGTTGTTTTCTAGATAAAGGTATTGATATTTTTCCTATAGCTACTATTGTGAACATATCCAGCTTCACAAGATCCTGAATAAAAATTGTTTCTTGATGTTGATAAAATTTTAGTTTTTGACAAAACGGTAGTAAATACAGATATTTTGGGGCCGAATCACCTCGAGTGTCGTCCTTTTAAAATGATCACTTTAATTTTATAATGGAGTAGCACTGCCACACCGAGTAAATTCCATCCTTTCTTCTAACCCCTATTTCCACCTTTCTTTTCAACCGTGACTTAACAAAACCGTTAAAGAAAACATAAAATGCTCTATGTTTTTTTAAGATATGAAAATAGTTCCCCGCTTATTATTTGGTATTATTCATCAGAAATCGGTGAAATATATTAACAATTTTTTTACTTACTTGATCAAATTATTGCAGGAGTAGCGTTATAGCACCGATGTCGTTCGAAATTACTCGGCTTAATTATAACGGTAAGCCAGGTGTTTTCAATTAATGTAAAATTATTTGTGTTCCTTATTCGATCGGCAAATTTTCAGTAGAGTTCGAAGAAAAAGAATTTCAGCTTTAAATTTTTTTACCAAACAAAAATATAATTTTTTAAAGATTATGTGATAATTTTAAAAATGTTACTTTTATTAATTTTTATTTACATTTTTCGGTAAAATTATTTTGTTTTCGATTATGCAATTAATTTCTTTAGAATCACTCCAACACAATTGCCACTGAATTGCACACCAACACAAACAAATTTCTCTATACCTGCAACATTAACAGGTCAATGCATCTAAAATTACTCAAAATGCAGCTGCAGTTATACATACATACATATGTATGTATGTAAATGCTATTTCTGTACATATATGCTTAGCGCTGATAGTATCTCTATCGCCGCACATCTTATCGCCCTTTGTGGGAAACTTACAATTTAGTTTACAACTATCTGCCGAAAGTTGCTCGCTTGCCACATTTTCCTTAGGTCGAATGCGTTGACCTCATTTTCCCGCGATAAACAAAAACACAAACAGCAATAAAAGTACGAAAACAATAACAAAAGTAAAGCACTAAAGACCCACTAAACGAAGCGTGCAAACAATTTCAAAAGGGAAATATGTGAACACACACACACACACACACGCTCGCGTAAGAACACTTTACGTTGCCTTTGGTCTTTTCAGCGGGAGGGTGGTTGATTTTCTGGGAAAACTTCAGTGCGTAGCGTTGCGTTTGACCGGCCCCACACCCTGGAAACAATTAGGGAAAACTGTTCTCTTGGAACGCTGCACAGTACACACCCAAAAATATTCTGCAGTACAACGAGCCCTTTTTCAACTCATGTTTTTGTTGGCAGAACACTAATTTTCCTCACTTCAAACGTATGATTTTTACTTCACTGTGTACAGGAAACGGAAGATAATTCGTTAAACACGCGCATTCACGAACAACTCAAACGTTAATGCAACAGAAAATTTCTAACGCACAACGCTCACTGCTCCAGCTCAGACATCCAAAACACCCGCGCTATCAGAAACAACTGAGAAGAATTCCAAAATCCAAAATCCATGCGGCAAACCAAATGCAGTAAAATCAACCAACCTGGCGATGCACACGCCGCTCTCCGCTCCGCACCGCTGACTTTGCTCAAATGCGCCGCTGCTCGGCGTACAATGTTCACTCTTCGCACTCAACACACAGCGAAAAGACTCGAGCGAAAACAGACCCAAGCAAAGCAGCGACAGCGACAGCGTCAGTGGCAGTGGCAGAAGCCGCTCAGCTGACAGTCACAGTTGCTGCGCATAACAAAAACAAATGTACGAGTACAAAACACATGCTGCGCGCATGACGAAATATAATACACCGATACACACACACACGCACAGGCGCACACCGGCATGTGAAGTATAAACAACGAAAGTAAATAGTAAATATCGAAAAAGGAAAAACAAGAAAAAAAAACTGACGGTTTTATTTTCGGCTAATACACATGTGCTTGTTATTGTTTTTGTTGTCGGCTTTCGTCACTGCTGCAGGAGTGTGGACGTGTGTATGCAGGTACTCAAGTGAATGGTTTCTTAATTGTTGTTGCTACTGCTGGTGGCGCTGCGGCAATCGCTCACTCTCTGTGGCGGCGCAGTACTGTTGGATTTGTGCTGGTATTGGTAGTGGTGGTGGCGTTACAAAAATGCAGCCAAGTGTAGCCAACTCGAAGTAGCAACAAAAATATATGCAACAACAATAGCAATAAAGTGTCACCAAAAGAGAGCTGGAAGCGGCCCAGTAGGAATAGCCGACCAATACTAAGCTTGACCGATCCATCAAATGCCGAGAGAGAGTAAACAATTCGCAGTACCGACTTACTTCTTAGGAAGAGATCTTACTTTATCGGTATATTATTCAAGTTTCAGGCCTAATTGGGCTTAGGTGACTTTCCGCCGAAGTTTGCGCCTGCCATGCCATGTGGAGGGTGTCTTCGATATTTTTCGCTGCAAATGCCAAGTGACAGGGAAAGGGGAACCTGGCTTTTTATAAAATTCCTTGTTATGAATTTCTGGAAATTCTGAGGGAATTGAGGGTAGCCCTCGAATTCATGACTCGTGTCATTTAACGTGGTCAGAGATTCATTGTAAAAGAGTTATCCTCCGGAACAGCTCTCCAAGACAACTATAGAAATCGCCGAGAAAGTTCAAAACCACAAAATGCAGAAAGTTATTATGGATATATAAAAGTCACAACAAGCCAATCGTTAGTTGCAGTCTCAAATACCACCATTTTGCGTATCCTACGAGTTTGTAAATATATGAAAAAAAGTGCCAAATGAGGATCCGGAATGCTCAATCTACTTCAGAAGAGACAGGGCGTTGACGAGCTAATACAATTATTAGCGTAATGTGGACATGAGGTGACACGCGTTTTCCTCAGCCCAAACCAAAAACAAATTTAAATTAACAAATAGGTAAAATTAATTTTGAGCGAATATCAGCAAAATCCCACGTCATACATAGAAAATGAATCAAAAAAAAAACTTCTATGAAGCTTAAACTTTTCTCATCTGTCTTTTGGTTGAAGATAGATAACGAACGAAGTGTAAACAAAGTCGAAAAGAGCAATGTAACAAACGGTAGTAACAAAGTAACTGCAGGAAGCTCTTTGAGCATAATAAATAAGTGAGAGCGTAACTGGCAATCAAAGCATAGCCGAGCAGAGCACGAATTGGAGCGAAAATTGCATTCGCAAACCATTTTAGTGGAAGGGTGGGTGAGACGTGAAAGGCAAGAAATAATAATAAACGAACAATTTCGGGGGTTGCATAGGCAGTAACTTGGCTGCTTTTGCTCCGTCGTGGTGGGTGGTGGCTGGATGATTACTTGGTATACCGTTACTGGAATTGCAACAATTGTTGCAGCTATTTTGAGTGCGCTGAAAGTGAGTGGAAGAGAGGAAAATTGTCTACCATGCACTCTCTTTCTCTGTCTCCGTGAGCCTTTTTTCTACTGATAAGAATATTTTAGCAAATGTTGCAAATTGCCTTAGTTGGAAACGCACACAAAACGCGGCGTCAGATAAGTATTTGGAAAAATTATTTGTAGCTTCGTTTAAGTATGGACTTCATAGTTGGAGTGGTTCTTAAGTATGCAATTTACAAACAAGGGTGGAGGCCATTTAATATACATGGGTTTGATCAAAATATTAAAGTTGTTTGCGCTTTCACTTGAATTATCATATGAAATTCTGTATTTGTTGAGTATTTGAATAAACCAGATTTGACAATTGAGCTAGTTCGCAAAATATCAAAAAACTATCGGGATGCCACTAGTTCTGGGTAATTTTTCCAACACCTTGATAAAATTTCTCCTTTGTTATATCATCGTCCTTCCATGGAGCTTATAGCTTTCAAGTAATTATTTACTTGATCTTCTTGTTTATTTAGTACGTAGTAAACCGTGTCTGTTATGTAAAATATATAGCAGTGAGAGCTCCAGGTTCAACTCTAGATTCTCCAGAGCTCTAACCTTCCCTGTATAACTATCTTATTCTTATCCAGATTCGTGCCACTAATCCATCCTTGTGGACTTTGGGGAAAAATGGTAGATATGCGTTCCTATGATAAAATTTAGAAATTCAGAAAAAGTTAAAAATATCTCTGCTGTTTCTAACTTCTATACAAAAAATGATCTTCAAAACTTTAAGATTTTTTTTCAGTTGCAGAAACGACTAACAATTAAAACTTCTCATTAAAAAACGTTTGACGAGTACACGAGTTTATTAAAAACAGATTAAAGAACTAGACAATAAACAAGGCTGAAGTACTGGCTCTCTACTCAATTGAACATAATAATCCATTTTCGTCTTCATCAGTTAAATATCTCCCTTTTCCTCGCTTCACTTTTCATTTAATGAACTTCACCTTCATCATTCAATTAAAAACATTAATTTTCCCAAAGGACATAGTCGCGACTTCGCTTTTCCTTCACTTTCCCTAACCACAACAATCACTCTCGCCCTCTGGTATTAACAGCACAATCAACTTCTTAGAATGAGGGGTAAGCACTTCAACAAAATCACGTATCTTCTTACGATGAAGGCATTAATGAGCCGCAACAGGATTTAAATAATTTTATTTTCCACAAGCAAAGCGAATTTATTTTACATAAAAATGTATACTTTCCCAGCCGATTTAGGAACATTAAATCACATAATCCGGGAGACTACCGTCAGTGCAACACCAGAGCGGAGGGTGCGAGGGTGCCAGGGTGCTTGGAAGCCTCAGCTCAGTTGAGGCGCAGTAATGCGACGCAGTTTATTCAACCCAACAACAAGTAAATGCAATCAAGCAAAAACGCTCACAGGCAGACACGGAGCATTGAGATTATTATATGGCGCATTTGTGGCATGCAACGTATTAGCACGTCTCAAGTGTGCCAAATAGCCACCCCCAGCAAAGGACAAAGGAGGGTTGTGTGAGCAAAAATGAATGAAAAAGATGTAAAAAGGGCAGTATTTATGCAAAACAAAAGAAATGAAAATAAATAATAGAAGCGTAAATACATATATGCAGACACTCCGGCTAGCAGTTACAGGCGTTTCAGGTTTCCTTGAGCATCGCATTGCGTTTTCCTGCGTTTTCGTGCCAAAGAAGTGTGGAAATTAAGTCGCAGTACTTTTTTTCCAAAAAACTCATAAGGGAAGGTGCATAAATATATTTATGTATGTGTATGTATGTAACTGTGGCACGTGGTTGGCATATGAAATTGCGCCAATCGTGCTACTTGAATTGAATGGCTACTTAAATATGCGTTTGTACTTACATAAATACATATATACACACACATACTATATGCTTTGATGTAGAAGCTGTTGCATGCTTCTAGGCGTTAAAGCATACGAAATGGCATAAACGCAAGCACTTTTCAAATGAGATGCGAGGGTAGATAAGCAATCGCAACAAATCTAAGGTTAACATGTTTTATGCTTTTGTGTGTGTGTGTAAGAGAGGCGAGGGGTGGACATGTCAACACGGTACCAAATATTCGTCGGAATCTCATGAATATAAAGTTTAAGGCGCGTTAATTACATGTTTGAGTTGCAAGGGACCAAACGTAAATATCCGTCGTTGGTTTCCCCCATTGCATATTTTTAAAGTCATTTAAAGTCTGGGCGGTGTGACAAATACACAATGTGAAGGCGTGTAACAAAGAGGCGATATGCTTCACTTTCCAAGAGGTGTGCTCAAGTTGACAGCAGTTAATATTTTTTATTTCCTACTCTGCTGATGATGAGTGAGTGTATGAACAAAGGTGAAGTGAATGAAGTGTTTTGTATTGAGCAAAGTAAATAAATTATACATCATTCAAAGTTATATCCATCGTAACTGAATACCCTTTCCCATCTCTTTGAGAATTTTCGAATACCGTCTCCAAAAAATAACTTTGCTCCACCCTAGTCTAGAGAATACAGCGGGTAAGGTAAGACCTTCCATTTCGTGATTCCAGGTAGTTTTTAACCAGTTCAACCACGTGGATCCGATCGTTGTCATTTTGCAAACTCTGTCAAAACTTCCCGTAAAATCTCATGTTGTTGTCAGAAACAAACAATGTAAAAGTTCATCACTTCCAAGGTCGGCCGTAACTTGCTGGTAGAGTCATCTTTTGAGAACGCACTGAATTAATTTGCACTCTAAATATATAAAAAGATTAGTTCTGAATGACTAACATATTAACCCACAGCCTAGTTCCATTTTCATAAAATTTAGGACAGAGGTAGCTTTTTGCCTAAATTAACATCGGAAACATTTTTCTTCCGGAAAGTTAGCCTGGGATACATTCGATGCATTTGTAGATGGATCTTTGCCAATGTCAATATGTGGATATAATTTCTTTCTGGAAATTAACCTCGGTTCATTAGGAAACATCGTAACTATCCATATATGGTTCGGTTTGTAAGGTCCGGAACATAGAAAGCTCCTTGCCTAAGCTACGCTTTATTATTGCAAATTTATAAATTATAATAAAATAAATAAAATTTATTAGAAACATCTTAGGATTCAATGGAGACAAAGTCGCAGGCAAACTTTAGATATTTTTAAATGTTTTTATTTGCGATTCATTAGCATTATTGTTGCATCAACATGTAGCGAATTTTTCTCCAAAATAACTATAATAAAATTCATAAAAAACTTCACACATTTTTACGTGTTGTTGTCAACTCCTCCGCAAAAAGAAAACACACATAATTTTCACTTTCAACGTGTTCAGGTGTCACTTTTTCCCATTTCGCTACCCAAAAATTAATATATATGTTAAGAGTTAGAAAAATAATAATCTTTAATATTTTTTTTTTTTGTTGTATGTTCGCAAAATATTGTCCGGCTGCCGACAGCAACCGCTGACCCACCCACGCACTACGGTTACCAAGTCACCACCATAACCAGCAACCACCTACACGCGCCACGCCACTCACACATAACGCATAAACGAGCACCGCAAGCGTAAGCACGCACCGTTGTTGCATGTTGCAGCAGTCAGCAGCAGTGGAGCATGTTGTTGTCACCGATCACGGCCCACAGGTGTCCGAAAATCGAATTGAATGGCCAATCCATTGAACGACTGCCACTACTGTGCGACTCCGACTCCGACTCCGACTCCGGCGTATGCGCATGTGCCGCTAACTGTAGCATAGCCGGCAGTGGTGCGTGCGTGTGTTGCAACAACATGTTGCGCCAAATAATTGACAGGCGCGCAAGCAGCCAAACGCATGCCCGAGGACTGTCTGCGCGACGAAACCATTCTGGCATATAGTTGTTGTTGTTGTTGATACTGTTAGTGGTGTTGTTGCGACAATGTAACGGTAAATAACAGCTGCAAGCGCAGCACAGCCACAAAACAATGTCGTACAGTTAACATTTATTTGTATGTGTGTGTTTGTGTGTGTGAGCTCGTGTATCTATGTATGTCGCATGGATAATTGGCAACACCATTTATGGTTGCCACATTCAATTAAATGCGGCACAGTGATTTCGTTTGTTGCAACGGCGGCAGCAATTTCTTTCAACCGCCACTTGCAACATTTGCATAATACGCCGAAAAAGTGTTGTTGATCACCCACTTTATATTTGTTGTTGTTGTTGTTTGCAAGTGTGTTGTTGTTGTTATTGCTTTTGCAATTTATTGTTACTATTTCATCAATGTTGGCTGGCTGGCCGCTGTTTTTTTTTTTTTTCAAGCCAACTTTTGTCATTGCCGTTAATGCAACAATTCAAATTATGTTGTTGCAACATGCGCTCCATATTAATGTGGCACATTTTATTGTTGTCTATTTGTTATTCGTTGGTTTAACTGTTGCCGCTGTTACCGCCGTTGCCGGTGTCAATAAATAAGTTGTTGCACATGCATGTGTGTATGGGTGTGCGTGTTCGACCGCTTGTTGCACATTTAGTGAATTTGGCTTTATTTGCGGTCATTTTTCCCGCTCGCGATAACTTCCTTATTAGGTGTCGCTGTGTTTTTCACTCTTTGTGTTTGAATTTTGGTTTCACTTGTTTTTGTGCTGTCGATTTTCACACTTTTCAGTTTCGAATTTTGCTTTTTCACTCGCTGGTAAGTAGCTGCCACGCGTCAGTTAACGACACTGGCGAAATTTCTCTCGCCTTTTTAATTTAATTACTGCGGTAATTACTGTCTTGCAGCGCATTTAATTAGACGTGCCTCACAGCGATCGGTTTGGTGTCTGGATCTTTTATGGTCTTGCGGAAAAGTGCTCACGTTGCCGTCGTGGCTCCAACGGAGCGCAACTAATGAGGTTTTCGCTGGAGAGTTTTACGCTTTTTGTAATTTTATTTACATATTGTTACTGTTATCTACAAAAAATAAATATTTAGAATTAAAACTCTCCTTCTCTTTATTAGTTTTCTCTTTTTTGATTGGCGCCAAAACTGTTAACTCGGCTTTTACTGATTCCGAAAAGACCTCATGGCATACCTTCCTTTTACCGATGCAAGACATAACTCAAGATCACCAGTAGGTATCTGGAAAGCGTCTAAATCTTTGAGGGCTTCAAACCTGCTCAAAACACACGCATAATGACTCACATAAATTTGAGCCAAGCTAGATTTTGAGTAGATATATACCGCAGTGTCTCGTTGAGATGTGAAGTAGACTCAAGACTCAAACCCACTCTGATAAATAGTACAGAGAAATCTTTTGATTTGTTCAGAAATCCCTCGTACAGTATTTAAACAGAATCGTCGTGGTCCTTAAGTTAAGTTATTGTGCATAAAAAATTAAAGTAATTTTCAGTCATCAGCTGGTCATCAAAATTTACTTCATTTAGCTCTATTTCCGCCCTCGTTTGACACCACAGAGGAGTGCCCGAAATCAGTACACAGACACACCTACACACTGCCCGTCATAATGCTTAACCTATTAAATGTTTAATTTTTTTTTTGTTTGTTTGTTTAATTTACAAAATTTCCTATTTCTCATTGGTAAAAGCAATGAAAGTCAGTTGTGTGTAAATATGTACTCGAACTCGTATATATGTATCGCACTTTCCCATGTTTTCGCACACAAAACGCATTTACTTCCTTTATTGACTTTCTTCAGTCGAAAACCAAATTACCAAAGAGTAAAGCACAAGCGGACACGCGCACACACCCATACACTCACAACCATTCGTAGATACATAACCATTAATAGTTAGTTATAAGTGCAGAGCATTCTGCTTCTTCTTCTTCTTCTTCTTCTTCCACTTCCACTTCCACTTACATTTCGTTTTCGAATGTGTGTCTTTGGGGCAGTTAAGTGCATTCATCATTGCATGTCTCGTCACGAAAGCAAGAAAGAAAGATACACGTATGTGTTGTTGTTGATGTTTTTTTTTATATCTTTATTTTTATGATTTATTTGCTTTATATTTATTTTGATGATATGCTACGGCAACGACTGGCAAGGGGCGAGGGAGTGTGTCGGCAGAGCCTAATGTGCTGACTTGTCCGCTTGACTCAGACTATTTGCGCTACCCATGACCCAGATTTGGGGCTCTAAAAGCTCTGCAGCACTGTTTGCACTGCCATTAAAGTGACTTACATACAAACACACACACACACACACACATTCACATATGAACTCATGTGAGGAAATGTATTTATTGCATGAATGCACAGTTGTTGTTATTACATTTCGAATGTGAATGTGAATGGCAGCGGGCATCGTGCAACAGGTAACAGGTTCTTCAATTTTAGTCTGTCACGGCCTTTGTTGATAATTTCTAGAGAGTGATGAATTTGAAAAGGAAAAGGGAAGATGATAACGTGTGCTTGTATGTTTGTATGTATGAGAAAACAAATCGTATAATTGCTGTTTGTTGTTGATTCTACTCTGCGAGGGGGAATAAGTAAGGAGGTTAAGTGTAGAGCAAAACGTTGCAAAAAAGAAATTTAGTTAATTTTGTGATTTCTTATTGCATGTGATTTGAGACCTGTCACGCCCCTCAAAATGCCGCTTACAACGATCATTCATGTAGAATATCAGAAATGGCGATCCCAAACTTCCGTGAAAGTGAGAAAACTTTTTTGGAGAGAACATAAAATATTTAGCACATATGTACATATGTATGTATTTATATTAATGTGAATAATATATTAAATTTTTATGCTCTTTTCTGTTGACACCAAATTATGTCACTTTTTGCTGCTGTTTTCCAGAAATAGAGCATTTTTTATTAAAATAATATAGAAATAATATTTTTCTGATATTAAATACTTCAAAATGCTTCAAAATATGAAAAATATTCTTGGGCGTGTGTTTCAAAACTTTTTCAAAAATGTAATTTTTTGAAAATTTAAGTAATTAAAAACAGCAAAGAAATTTAATAAAATATCTCCTTTTATGTGCATTAGAATTCATTCATTAATTTCTTCAGCTACAAAGAACAATTTCAAGATCAGTTCCTGAATAGTTCATTAATGTAGCCAGACCACTTCGAGACTCATTTGTTTCAGAATAAGTTAAGGTCAATTTTGGAATTATTTAGAAATATAGTTTTAAAGTCATTTTTAACAGAATAGTTTCAGACCTATTTTTATATTATTCAGATCAAGGGTCAATCTAAAAATGAATTAAAAAGTTTTCTGAGCTTTTTGGTAACAGCTTTGGGAGCTGGTTGCTTTTGTCTCCTCTGGTATCCACTCAGAGTCATTGGTAATGTGCAATTTTTATATAATTCAATAAAATGTGGATAAAAAAAAATAAATTTGTTTGTAAAATTATTTCTAATGAAAGAGTCCTTAATCACTTCAGCTCTATTTCAGTATTATATTAAAGCTAATTAGGAATCATTACGAAATCAACTAAATGCTAATTTAAAATAGTTTAATAATTTCAGAAATATTTTTGGACCACTTCCATATCTTTTCGGCCGAGTTGCGGTTATTACGATAACTGTTACGACTAGTAATTTCCCGTTCGTGGCTTTAATAATTCTCTTGGAGCTAATCCGACGAGACTACAAAATTTCCTTCCTTTCCAACCCAAAACGAAGAACAATATTTTTATTACGTACTATGTCCGAGCATTTCTCATTTTATACTTTTTTACAAGCCACTCTTTTTCAGCAATGACATTCCACACTCGCACCCCACCGCACAGCTACTTTAGTGTCACTCCACTGCGGCCTTCACTTTTGACGCGTTCACATCGATCACTCAATTGGCGAGTGCTTCAATGGCTGTGCAGTTCGTGCAGTTGGTGTAGTTGTTGTTGTTGTTTCTTTTTAAGTTTCACTGTTTCGCATGCAGTAATCAGTGCCCGTCATTAATCACTTACTGTTTTGTGCATTTTTTATGTAGTTTGCTGTCTTTGTTTTTGTTATAGTTTTTGTTGTTACGTATATTGCTGCATGCATTAAATTTATGCGTTGGCAATTTATTTCACTTGACACTCGAAAATTCTTAAACAGAGTGTGAGAGTGTTTTCCGACAAACAAAATACATAAGTGTTTTTGCTTTTGCATTGTTGTTGTTGTGTTTACGTTGTTCTTGTCGTTTTTGAATTGTTTTTGTTGTATTTGTCATTATTTACACATTCATACTTTTTTGCTTTAATATATTTTTTCTTTTCGCTGCATTCCTTTCACATACGAATTTAATGAGGAAGTGATTGTCAACCGAAATTGCAACAAACATTAAATCACACACACACACATGCACATTGTGTCAATCAGCAATATTCTCATGCATGGCAACATCCTCATTGTCCACATTCTCAATGCAAGTGGCAGCCACATTTTTTGCATGCCATCACGCGCGACGTCACCGCGCAGCGCACTCAACGCGGCGGCTGAATGTGTCGATCAATCAGTTCAATTGAATTTGCATGTTGCTCCCATTTCCATTGAAGTGTAGCAAAAAAGAGACATTTATCTGCAATGTTTTTATATTTACACTGCAAGCAGATGCATGTTGCATGTGTAAAACGAGTAGCAGCGACGCAAACTTCGTTTATTTGTTTTCCATAGTTTTTTCCTCTCTTTTCTTCTTCAAGCTTATTCAATTCACGCAATGCTAATTGAAAGATTCAAATCTTGTTTGTTGCAAAAAGTCGCACTCAAAACAAATGCATATATGGATGATGTTGAGTGTCATGCAACATTAAATGTTGCATCCATGCGAAAAGTGCAAAACGAAAAAAAAATCAAAAAACGAAAATTGCGGCCAACATTGAAAGTTTTTGCATATTCATGCTAATGCACGGGTGTTTTCACACATTCAGACATTGTATGAACATACATACACGTATGTGTGTGTGTGTGTACAGACTGAATGCAAATTTGCATATGTTAATCATATGGAGTGCGTTCTTCAAACGAGGTTAGTTTTCATTAGAAAACCTCGCCTGTGGAAATGGTCAGCTCATTTACTTTCGATGTTAGGAAGTTAAATAGAGCTTGTCTTCGACTTAGTAGGCATAAACTGTTCACGTTAATTGCAGTGCAAATATTATCACGCATAAGCAAGGAAGTCACGAGGGAAAGTGCTGAAAATCGCATGTGAGCTCTTGAGAAATCACGAAATTTTTCAACAAGAACATCGAAGTTTCTTGCTTTGTTCCTTCGTTTTGATAAATATTCGCCAAAATGGTTAGACAAGAAGACGCAGAGTTGAGTTTGGGGGGTCTTAAAAAAATTAATAAAAAAGGGACTAAGTTCCTGTTCGTAAGCTGAGTCTGAGATATTCTCAAACTGGTCTCGAATTATTTCTGAATTCAATTAAAAAGCGGTGAAAGAAATACCCAGTTCCGAGTTTGTGCAGAATTGATTCCTAAGCAGTTTGAAGTGGTCCAATTATAGTCTTTCCAAAAAATATCGAAATTATTTCAGCGAATTGAATAAGAGTTGATCCAGAAACCACCCTGAATTAACCCTAGAACTCATAACCAAACATTTTAAGATGAAAAAGAGCCAGAGTTCAGTGTATGTGATGTCGAAAAGTCGAATGTGAAAGAGCTGTCCAAAAATATATCCCAGAAATAGCCCTTTCAGTGAAGAATTAGCCCAACCGATTCCAATTCAGCAGGAGCTGAGGCAAAATGTTGTGCGACAAGTTGGTCATCCATCGAGAAACACAGATATGATATTGCATGGAACAGACGCTCAAATGTTTTGTTAGCTTGGACGCTGAAACAGAAGGAGAAACAAGACAAGATGAACGAGAAGTGAAAGATTTGGAAGTCAAATTCAGAAGAAAAAAAATATAAAAACGGATCATTTTTGTATTACACTATAGATAGCAGAACATCACTATCAAGGGACATAACGCTTGTTGCAGCTGGACTGGAATAATTAGTACACTTCTAAAAAGTATATTTATCTATGCTAAAATACACAAGTTTTCTAGATTTCGAGTTTTTTTTCTCTACTGGTAGCGATCTCATGGCTATATCCGTTCAGAATTCCTACTGGATAACCGGGTAGACTACACATTAAAACAAAAAGACACTAGTTAAGAGGCCTTCGGAATCTGTTAACTTTTCAATTAGTTGATTGTGAAGTAACTCAAATAGTTGGAATTTAGCCTCAACCTAGTCTAGCAATTGTCTGAATCACCTCCCGAACTAAACTAGGCAAAAAAGCTTTGTGATTTGTTTGTTACGAAATGATCTTAAAATATCGACCGAGCTTATCTTCCAAGTTGTAATGTGCATCTTGATATATTTTTCCATAAATGAAAAGATCTGCAGTTCTTTGTTAGTCGCATACGAAGGGCTACTGAATTTTTTGAACTTTCGTTTCATATTCTAGTGTGAAAGAGTTCACATTTACATTTAGAAATAATTTTTACCATTTTAGATGTTGGTCTAGTTAGGATTCCAGCGCTTATAAATTTCTATATTTTTTTCGTTTAATTATTTCTGCAATTTTGGCTAAACCTTCAACAATAATTTGCGCCACAATTTGCTGCAGACATTTTTGTGGCTTTAAATTCCTTTAAGAGTTGTATTGGCTGTCAAAATTTTAAACAGCTGTTATGGTATTATGCAAAAAATTATGTGAGCAAACATTTGCGGAAACGTGCCAAAAATTATTACAAGTGCACAATGTACACATAAATTACATAAACACTTGTGACTTCATATTTGTTAATATTTTCCAACTATCAAAAGTGTCCACGGTAAGGCTTCGTGGGCTGCCCGCGCTCTCTGCCGCTCTATCCTCTCATGATTGCATTAAAATATCTACTCGTACTTGCCAAAATGGCTTTTATGAAATACGATCCATTTCTTCCCGAATGTGCATATTTAAAGCATTTACATTTACAAATTTATTTGTTTATTATTTACTATTTTGCGTGGGAAGTCGTGCAAGTGACAGTCAAATATCATGTTGCGGCGTAAAATGGAAAAATATATATTTTTTTTGTTTGTACTCTAGTTGCATATTTAGCCATGTTGTAGTAATGGAATGTACGTAAGGTTTACCACCAATTTTGCAGTTCAAGTTGTATGTATGTATGTATATTATAAAAACCAAATTTTCTTAGAAAAATTTAGCCGGTGGAAGCACTATTTTACTATAAAGGTCAGTTCACTCCATTTAACAGAATTTTCGTTTAAAAAAGTGTAGAAGTAATTCAGTTAATATTCTGTAGTAAAATATTAAAAATTGTAATTTTTCCAAGAAAATCGACATGGGGAATATTTTTAATATTTGTTGTTGTTTAAGGAAAAACAATTTTTCTGAAGCCCCTACTTGAGAATATTGAAACATCAATAACTCATTAAGTGCAACAAATTATGACAAAAATAAGTTCGACTAGATACAATTACAAAGTAAAGACCGCCTTGCACATAATTCATAATGCACATACATACCATACATATCTACATACCGAGAAGCTGTTGCAAGAACTCGTTGCGCGGGATGCCTTGACGCCAGAAGCCAAATGCTTAATGGTATAAAACATTACAATGGGTTTAAATGGAGTTTTCGGCATACATACATATATACACACACACACTCTGTATATAGTCATATGTTGCATAGTTGTATTTGATGAACATTGGCATGCAACTGACCATATGTTGGTGATTGTCTTTTCTGTTTTTCCTCAATCACCGCCATAAAAGTACAAAAAGATGTCAAAATATGTATGAGTATACCATACGTATCATATGTATGTAAAATTGTATGTGTGTGCAGTGATTTCTGTGTCAGCGCATGCATATGTATGTACGCTTATGGCGTGTGTCTATGTGTGTGGTACGTGGCTCAAATGCAAATGCGTTAATCTTGTCATATGTTCTTTTATGCCTTCAATTGGTGTTTTTTTTTTGTTTTCATTGCGCTGTTTGTCATGATTGCATACATACACACATACACGTACATATTTGATTACATAATTCAGGCGCCACTCTGCCGCTTGTTGTGTATGTCACGGCTTTTGTTGCATGCTCAGCCTATATTTGCGGTTTTTATGTAAATTAAAAATATAGTATATATGATAATACATACATACATACATACATATATGTGATAATTTTGTAACATTCCGGCTTTATTTTTGTTAATTATTTTCTTTTAATTTTTATTTTTTTTTTTCAAGAAGAACAAAAAAAAGATTTCTAATTGGAACAAACAAGAAACAACTGCTCGCATCTATACGTTGGAGGGGAGATTTCAAAGAAAAAGTCTGCAGCACCGCAGCCAACTCTAGTATGGAAGATCTTTGGAAGAAATATGGATCACGTTGGTATCGTAGTCAACTGAGGATTCCATTTGACAATGGCAGACATTCGAGCTGTGGTGAAAATCTATCTAGATAAACAAGGCATTTGCTCAAGAACAACACCCCAAGTCCAAATTTCATCTATTCTTTTAACGCTAGCTACAACCAGGTTCAGGTAGTGTCCGCTGAGATGGGATTATAGGTAAAACAATCCTTGATCCGTTTGCTACCTTTTACGGGTGAAATTGATAAACCGGCATGTAAAATAAGAAAGCTTCCTGATAAAGATATTTAGTGCTCAAGAAGCTTCCAACGAGGGGATATTTGAACACTTTTTTATTCCCTCTAATTCCTTTTTTTAACATATCTTCAATCCTAACGGTCACGTCGGTACCATGAACATGTCTTTGTTTCCTCAATTTATATCTTCACGGTATACATATATAGAAAATGTACGAAAAAAGTGTTCAAGTAACCCCATTTTCGGTTATAATTTCCAACCTAAACTTTTCCATGGCCGCTCTTCACTCGAAAACTAGTCAACTTAAATTACAAATCGCTTACCAACAGAATATTGCAATTAATTTTAGCTCGCAGCATATAAACATACCTGAAAGTAGAAGAAGAAGAAACAAGCATTAGTTGAGATTTTGCAATTTTTATCTAGATAATATTTTAATTATAAAATTTATTTTTTTATTTATTTTATTTTTTTTCAAATATCTGCATATAACATCATTTACAAATTAATATTTACAATTAAACCTTTGTCAGTAAAGTTCATTGCCGCTGAAAATGCAATTAAGACTGAATTAATTCCGGTAATAAAGTTTCAAACCGAAAGCACTTAAACTGTGTGAATTGAGTGGATTCTCTGCTCGCTGCGCCATTGACCCGAAACCAATGAACTCTTCGCGGCATCACCAAATTACAGTTAGCGCATAAATCCATCAAATTCAATTTATAGTGCACACTCGTATTAAAATATTGTACATACAAATGTATGGTATATCCGCATATGCATACATTTCACATACATATTTATCCACACTTTATTACTTAGCCCTCTGATGCTGTTGCTGAAGCTGCTGCAGTTCGTTCACTCACTCACTCACTCACTCCCTCATTGCTACCTCATTGCCATCGCTTTGGTTATTGGGGAACACATCCCATCTTATACCGTCTGTCGAGGGCAGGCAGCCCCTCTTTAGTTGTTTAATAGCTCTTGTGTGGCAGAACAATTAAGCCATTCATTCAACTAGTTTTCGTCTGCATTCCTTTTCCTCTGCTGACGCTCCAGCTGCACAAACACAATCGGAGATTAATATATAAAGCTTTTATTGGTTGATGTTTGGTTGTGTGTGGAGTAAAGTGTCGACGAGCAGAATATTTCTGTTCAATCTTCTCTATTTGGCCAATGGCATACGAATAGTCGTAATAAGAATGAGAGTACCAGTTCAAATGCGTTGAAGATTACTGAGTATGAGGGCTGACATAAAATCCTTTAGATGATAAATTTAATGCAATCGGAGACGGATTTTTTATTATTGAACAAGAAGGGGTAATGGTAATTTCTAGGTTTCTTATTTCATCTTCTTCAACAATATTGTGCTACTCGTTTCTTCTTCTTCCAAGCGAAGTCACCATTTGATCTCTCCACCCGCTCATTCGGATCGCATACTACCTAAAGTAACCGCTGTACCTTTATTGTCTAATCTATATCAATAACTCCTTGATCCTCATAAAGACCAGTGTTCTATCGCCTGTCGGTATTCGCCGTAGCCATTTTATATATATATACATATAATTGGAGCTTTGTAACCGAGCTCTTCCTCCAATTTATGGTATGCGTCTTAAAGTTTTTCCAACAAATGGACGGACCTAAAATTTATACTAAGCTGCCTCCGAACGGCTGATTTTTTTATGAGGAGCTTTAACTTTCTAATAAAGAATTAATTACTTAAAAATGCCATTCTACAGGCAACTATAGGCTAATGGCTGGATGCGAGCTAACTCTCTCACACATTACACGACCCAATTTTGCTCAGATGTGCTCTCGTGAATCCATATCTACTAAGAAGCTGGTTATTGGTCTCCACATTAGACATGCCGATAGCCCATCGTAGCTCCGTAATTTTACACAAGCGAACTAATTAGATATCAAAAGAAGTGCACCCAGTATTTAGAGAGAGAAAAAAGCTCTTTAAGCTAGAAGAAAGTTATGTGAGTGAAAGGAAGTTTTGTGACGCCATAAAATTTCGCACCCAACGGAATGCGGAAATTGCTCTAAGACTCTTCTGTAGCTGCTTGCCAAAAAGCAATCAAAGAGCAGTAAGGCAGCAAGAATCAATTTGGGTTGGCGAAGTAACTGAGCGACTGCCTTCCTGCTTAGCCATATGCTGCGTTAGCCATATAAAAATCTCGGTTAAGCGAAAGCCAAGAATAGTAAAAATTGAAAGCAGTCAATCCGTTTGTATGTCTGTTCGTGTCTCGGTGTGGCAATAATGGCATTTATGGAGCCATGCATGTATGTATGTATGTATGTATGTATGTAGGAATAGATACCCTACATTTATGTGCATAGCGTCCCCCATTGTCAGAGTAACGAGCGCGCTGCACGCGTCTGGTCTGTGCGTTGTGATATACGATGTGTGTGTGTCTGTCTGTCTGTTGAGCTGCGCCATGCCAATGGATACCTCTGTTGTCGTTGTTGTTGCGGCCATTAACGATGACCGTTTTTGTTTTTGTTGGCACACGGAAATGCTAACCAGAGCTGTGCATGAATGTGTATTGTATATGTGCAGATTGCTAATGGGTCGCTAAACACATCTGTTTTCGAATTATTCCGGCTCTCCTTTCACTGCATCCACAGGCACTTTTTACCCACAAATACATGTATGTATGTGTATATTTACATTTGCCATACTTGCCGGGAAACCCATTGAACTTTTCCCGCCCCACAATTTCCAGATTTAAGCACACATAGCAATGTTTACATTTATGCGAGTGTGTGCGTGTGTGTGAGTCACTGCAACCGGCGAATTCGTTGTGACATGTGTGACCGACATCCGTCTTGGCGGCACATTCGACGCTTCTCACGTTCCCACTTGCCACAGCCGAAGAATGCACGCAACACTTCTACCAAAAAACTTTTCCACATTTTCATGCATTCTTAGGGGTGTGTGATTGTGTGTGTGTGTGTGTGCGTGTGTAACATGCAGATGCATTTCGCTTTCATTTACTACCTTACGAACTCGCTTACTTGATATTACTTTTATTTCATAAATGTTTTCATTTCAATTTCGCTCAAAGCAATTTTTTTCGGTTTACTCAAAAGCAGAAGCCTTGAAAGCAGAAATTGTCAGACGCCAGACGTCAGCCATGAGCATACGAGTATGTGTGTACTCACATACATATATTGCATACAAATGTGCGCATCAGCAATTTTCGATTCAAATCGAGTGGATTTGAATTGCATTTTGGCTCTGTTGCATTGATTTGTACTGGATGCTGGGTGAAGTAGGTCAGCAGCGCCCACCATCAAGAGGTCGGCCGTTCTACGCTTTCATTTCCACTGCTTCTTGATTTTCGGTTCAGTTCTTTTGCATTCTACTTTGCAATGGAAATTGAATTGAAATGTTAAGAGCTTGTGAGAAATATTCATAGAAAAAGTGAAAATCTTTATGAAAAAAGAACAGAAAAAAAAAGAAGCAAAATGATATTAAAAGGCAAATGCCTTGGCGTGCGATGTGGCATGAGGCAGACGAATATGAAAGTGAAATTGAAATTTAATTACATTCGGACCAGTTTAGATCTTTGTGGCACTTGTGACGTGTGTGTTTGTGATGAAATCTTGCTCATTGATGTTCACTCATTCGGTTTGTATATCTGTATGTAAGTACATTAAGAGCCTAACTGTAATTTCAAAGATTGACTTTACACTGACCTTTTCAATTAATTCAGTTCGTTTGTCATTAACATTGTATTCACTGGCATATTTTGTAGCGTTAAGAAAATGCTCGCCCAATGTATTTTTCGTTTTTGTTTAGTAGGAAATATTGAAATTGTTGTTGTTGTGTTTTTACTCTCACTTCCCATTAAATTGAGTTAGGTTAAACTGGTTGACTGTAGCGAGTCTCATATAGACCCTTCATTGTGCTTTTACTTCGGAGAACATTGCTGCTCTCTGTGCAAATTGGAATAGTCGTTTGGGCTTCTTATCCATTGCTCATCGGCCACTCGGTGCCCTCGGAATCCTAGTTTTCTCAAGTAGCCCTTTGATTGCACCCTTTATCATTCATGTCCTCCTGAGGAACCTACACTTTTGGCAGGAAGAAGCCGAAATCATTATCTGGGAGATTAATCGACTGGTGTAAGCAGAAGCTTATCTCCCCAGCAGTCTGCTTAATATCTTCCTTCCCAGCCTGATTGACAGCGCACAGTCGTAATGAAACATTCGAAACGAACCCGGATGACCGGATGGCGTCTTAAATATTGGTGGAAGCGTTACTGCTACGATAAGTTTTAAAATATTTTATTTTTTCAGGTAAAAATCTCTATTAGGAATGACTGAACTAATGACTATTTAATGTGTTCCGTAGCAAAGTTTTCATCAGTTAAAATTACCACCACTCAAATCGACCTCCCAGCCCTTTCAAAGAAAGGCAAATATTTTTTCAAAGACGCTTTTCTCAAAATAAATTATTATTTTTTTTTGATCAATCCAAAGATCAACTCAACAAAAGTTCAATTCAAACCAGTTCACCAAATTCCGTTCTCTAATACATTATATATGTATTGTACATATGTGTACACTTAAAATTTATTGACTAAATCCCTCTTTTCGAGCGCATAAACTAATTTTCAAATGTCCACACTGAGTCACACGTCCACGCATTACATATCTACAACATATTTATACCCTGCAGTAAAAGAAAATATGCTCAGTATCTCAATAATGATAAATAATTCAACGCGGGCCAGCGTTGAAAAACAGATCGGAACTATTTTCTCGCATCGATCAGATTTCCTCTCTGCTCAGCTTGGGGGCAACCAAGCCTTATCAGCGCTACTTTGTATTGAATTCTATGCAAAAAGTTACAGAGAGTGTTTCTCGCATAAATCATATTTGCACTCGACTCGGCTTAGCTCGGGCTGCAGCATACACTCTGTAAGAGGCTTTAGACACGAAATTTACGTTTCAAATCTCTCTTCAGAAAAAACCCTTTTTTTCATTTTTGCGAGTTAGAAATTCAGCGCAGATAATTGAACTGGTATTTAGCTGGTATGAAAGTGATCCAAATATCAGTAGTTCAAATGCGAAATAACGGAAGGTGAACCAGTTAATGTAGGGAAAGAAACCGGTTGCATTCTACATCCAGAGTATGTGTGTAAGTTTATTAATTTGCCAAATTTCATCACATACATAGCTCAAAAGTGACTGTTGTTGTTGGTTATTGTTTTTGCCGGTACACATATATATATACATATATGTATATGCATGCTGACCACCCACTTAGTGGCAAGGCAAAAATGCGACATAGAAAACGTGATTGCAACGCCAATGGCCAATCAAAAATTCCGGTCACCGATAACAACAACAACAACAACAACAACAAACGAACGAACGAATGAAAAAACATACAGCAAATGAATGTGCAGATAACATGAAAAGAGCTTTGAAATTAACCGACATGAAAAACAACAACAACAGCAGAAAATAACACACAACAAACTTGTAACAACAACAGCGAAGTAAGAAAAAAAGAAGGAAAAGTGGATAAAGAAAGAAATAAAAAATACAAAGTTTGGCATTAAATGAAATGAAATCAAAAGCGAACGCTAAATGAAAAGCGTAAAAAATGCTCAGCAAATTGCCATGTGACTCGCGACGGCTTGCAACATGTGGCAATTACTCGCATATCATGTTGGCAAATGGGAAAGAGATACTTGTCGGCTGGCGGAGAAATAGATATAGAAACAAATGAATACACATACATATATATATATATATATACAACAACAACAACAACAACAACAAAAGTGGCTATAAAGCGCATTTGCGTCACCAAAGTGTTACACTTTAATTAACAACTAAATTGCAACACCAAAACAGACGAAATTACATATTGCCCGTGCAACACGGCGGAGGCAACAAATAACGCTGATGCGGTGGCATGCACCGAATAGACTACTTTTAGCTAAACAAACGTGCCGTTACACCTATGTATTTAGTAAATTGCTGGGAATTTTCATTGCGCCATGCGAGCCCATACACGGTGCAAGCATGTACTACGAGTATATGTATACATGTATGTATGTACACGTATGTATGAGTATAGGAGTTTTAGCTAAGCTGCAGCATTCAATTTCCAAACCAATTATTTACATCAACATTATGTCGCTGAATGTCAGCAGCATTGTTGACGAAACATTTCTCATTTATTTACTATGTGTGTACGACCATGTTGCAGTGGCAAGGAGAGGGCAATTAAATTGAAAGTGTTGTTGCAATTCGTTTGGAATTTCGTTTGCGCTTTTTGTGGCCTTAAAGACATTAGCAGAAAACACCGTTACACATGCCTGTGTGCAAGCATTTGTAGCAACGTGTGTGGCCAGCAGCACAGCAGCAGCAGTGAACAACATTGTTGTCACCCTCGGTGGACCGCTATGTCTGTGGCACGTTTGTGCATTTTCCCCACTTGACAAATGACTTGCGCCACCGGCAGTTAGTTGGCAGAGCAGAGTAATTCGGTTTCAGTTTCAATTGAATTTCTCCACTTTTCCCCACTGACAAATGAGCGGATATGCTCGACGTGCCACACATCAGTTACAGCGAAACAACAACAAATCATAAATTCAATCTATTCACATTGCTTGCGGTTATTGGGTGCAGATGAAATTATAAGTGGCGCAACAGAGTCCCAGGGGGCCTACGCATCCCCAGCGGCTGCTGCCCACTGAACGGCGGCTGATCATCTTCCTGGTTGGACATGCGTGCTCACCTGTGCTGAGTGATTACTCCGATTTCACTTTCATTTGCATGTCTGCGAAGTGTGTCCGTTGGGCAGAGCGAGGCAGAGTGAGTGAAATTCAAAACTAACAAAATCCCATTACATTCACATACATACATACGAGAAGATATATGCGAGTATTTCGTCATTTATCATGAGAATTCAATTATTAATGGAAAACTAAATTTTCGCGGAAGAGTTATTTATTATAAAATATAATAAAAAGAAAAATTAGAAAACGCGAAATGAAGTAAAACTTACTATTTAATTTATCATTTTTTCTGAAGTTGGACTCAACGTCAAAAATTTTTCAAATAAGCAGCCCAAAACGGGTGGATAAGTAGACTTATGACATTAGATGCATAGTTGTCAAGAATTGAAGAACGGCTCGAGCCAATTCCTCAAGTTCTTCATACACACGTGTCTCAATATCTCCTTTCGGCCTCTAAATGCGTCTTGTTTTCCTTTCTTGTTTTCATTCGACATTCGTTAAAACAGAACTCTGCATGCAACGTTGCAAGACAGTTCCAAGACAGTTCTGCAGCTCCAAGGCTTCAAAAGTGCGTAGTGCAGTTTTTCAAAGTCGAAACCTACATATGTTCCTTATCGGACGTTCTTCGGGACCCAACTCGCTGAGGTATAGCGAACTACATATCCTACGACTTTTGGCCAGACCAACATCCAAACAAGTTAAAAGACGCCAGAATATTTCAACGCCTTCAAATGTATGGGAGAGTATCCGCTATCCACATCTAAAAGGCTGAAGACATTCCCTCCGTCTATCTCAACATGATCGATTTGGTTGGAGTCTTGTGAGCCGGCGGTGTCCTAGGCAGTTTGGTTTCTCTCCACCGCGTCACGGCAATTTTCATCGTCATAAACGAATAAATAGCTGGAAGTGATTCGGCTATTATCGCATAACCCGTGAGTCTCCAATAAGTATAGTAAGATAGCCTTACGATCCCTCTCTATCTCCCCTTCTATAGCCCCTTTACATAAGTATATTAAAATGAATATTTCCTTGCATATTGCTCTAATTTCTTATTTAACAAAAGTCAAACACAAATATTTATTTTGAAACCGCGCCACCGCCACCGTCAAAGGCACCACAGGGTGCCACTGAAACTGAAAGTTGCACAATTTTGCCATCCACAGACATATCACATCTCATCAAATGCCCTGCCTTACACGCAGGAGGGTGGGCCGAAAGCTGATGTTGAGTTGTCAAAAGCTGGCAGCCTGAAGCGTTGGAAGGTCCCACACGCAGTCCGCTTAAAACACAACAACGAAACGGTGCCAAATGCCACATAAAATATAATGAAAATCGACCATAAAACAATTTGAATAAATTATGTTAACATATAGAAATAAAATAAACGCAAAAAGCAAATAAACTCCGGCAGAAGCCCAATGAATGGACTCTTCGCACTCGCATAACCGGAAGACACAGAGGATGGGGTGTTGGACTTTCCTCACAGCCATAAGAGTATCGCTTTCCCAGTGCCACAGATGTGAGCATGTAAGCACCGCGTACGAGCGCTTCCGCCCAACTCACCCACAAACCAACTGTCGTAGCATTTGTGAAGAAAGCGAAAGCGCCAAGCTCACGCCGGACCCGCTCAACGCGAGGTCTTCGGTATGTCGGCACGTCCGCTTGACTCCTGCAATTAACCTAACATTAGTTTAACTCAAAAATCCTCTGTCGCTATGGACTTGTAAAGCAAACATGCAACATGCCACTGGCCACTGCTGGCTAACCCACAATCAACGCACAAACAAACAAACAAACAAGCAAACAACAAAGACACGTCAGTGAGTCCCACTGCGTCGATAAGTGCCCAATCACGCAAATCAACTGCGTCGCAGCGGCAGCATGCATATCTGATGAGTTTACAGCTTGAGCCAATAAAGGCACACATACTCACATACATACTACCATACATACACATGTAGGTATTGCTGGTATTTGGAGGGAAATAGGCGGCAGGCAGTGACGAGTGGCCCAATGTAGCGTGGTGGGGCGGCTTTGGACACAGCTGGAGTGAAGCCAAAGTTCAGCAGCTGCCGTCGCGGCTCAGAGACCGGCATGAGTAGCTTCGCGATCAATCATAGCCACTGAGCTGCGCTGTGACGCGATGATGCTACGTTGAAGAATTTCGTTGTTGACATTTTTTACGCGCTGGACTTGCCCGTCCCCTCCGCTGTGACGGCACATCGAATGTGAAAAATTGCCCATGAAGAGGCGGAAGAACCCGGTGTGTGCACTTAGTGGCATTTGCTGTTGGTTTTTTGTAATGCTGTTGGTGTTGCCTTTTGGCAAATTAACAAGTGACCCAATTGGCATCCGCTGGCGCAGATGACAGCTACGGCGACATGCTAACGGTTTTTGTTGCGCCGTTATGAAACGGGATGGCTGCACGAGTATGAATTATGCAAAATACAAGGAAAATCAATCAATTTAACGGGTTGCTGATACCGAAGATGGGCAGCGATGTGCTTGCAGGCTTGATGGAAAATTGCACAAAATCGTCTGGCAATCAACTTCGGAATAAATAGGTTTTGTTATGCAATTTTATAGCGTTACAAGCGGGTCACTGATACTTGCGAGTGGCGGATACTCAAAGCAGAATAGAAAAGCGACGAAGGGTAATCTACCAGAATCTGGTAATGCGAGAGAACTTCAGCCCGTGTGCGAAGCAAGGAATATCTGAACTAGTGATTCATTGTGGATAGAAATTACGAAGATGGTGTTTACTAAAGGTATACATACTAACTAAGACTGAGTATGCCAGATAATTAAGCTGTTACATACGTGTAGCCTTTAAACAATGTGTGTAAGAAGCGGAGGAAGCGGAGGAGTTTGGTCCAGAAGCACAGATATTGGGCCCTCTGCGATCCCAATAAGCTTTTACTGAGCTTTAACTTTTTATTGGCGTTAAATATAATATAACTATTCAACATAGGAATAACTAACACCTCGCCAATCCGTAATAACTTCCAGTTGATCCGATCTAGCCGGTTCCGACAAATGGTCGTTTAAATATAGAGTGCCAGTGTGGTTAAAATATCTCATAAACCACTTTTCGTCAAAAAGGAGGACAGACGGAGATGGCTAAATCAGCTCAATTCGTCAGTCTGATCCGATGGGTATAAACTTTGATGGGTCTATCTCTTCACCTTCTGGCACTTACATACTTCAATCCAAAGTTTATATCGCATTTCATGTACGTATGTAGCTGAATGTATAAAAAATTAAATCACTGAAAGCGTCACATTCCGGTTGTAAAATACAATAATTGATGCCTTTGCATCTAAGCGGTGGGCCAACCCCAAAACGTTTTTCACAAACCCGCTTCAGAGGCATATTTTTCAATTTCAGTCCGTTTTTTATTTTCTTGATTCGCTGCTGCACTTTATGGTTGGTGTAAATTTGTTTAATATTTAAGCTCAGACATTTTTTTCCTTGCTCTTTTCTTTCTTTTTTTTTACAAAAACGTGGCGCATGCGCCAAAAGTCAACGCTCCACATAAATAATTTGCCCGTTTTTGGTCACATTGGCTTGATGCCGACACTCCGTCTCGTCAAAGTGCAAATGGTGTTGGCGGTGAAGGTGGTTCGTTGTTTTGTTCATTCGTTGGTTGATGGGATTTTCGGCATTGGTCACCCGCCAGCAATGAAACGTGGCGTCTTGCGGGCACTGCAACAGCCTAAAACCCACCTTTCGTGGTTCTGGCGACTTTCAGGTGGTGTCGGTTGTGGTGGTGATGGTGTTGGTGGGTGGGTAGGTGTTGCGGCAAATGGCAAACATTTGTCACTTTGTCAGTTCGTGCAACAAGTAAATGGCAAATGGTGTGCAAAGTCTCCGCTCTCTCTCTTCGGCGAAATTGTGAGTGAGTTGGCATTGCAAATTTTACGGTAAATTTATTTGCGTAAATTAATTGAATTGCAGTTGTATATTGAAATGTAACGGTCACTTGAGCTCCTTTTGCGGTGACAAAAAATCACGCCAACGCGATCAGTGGATATACATATGTACGAGTATATGGCAATGATATTGAGTTGTTATTATGATGTTAGCTATGTTACGAACATTCAAGCGAAGGTAAAGTTTCGCTTTACTTCGCTTTCAAAAATAACCAAGAAAAGAAGAAATCATTTCATGCAACGAGATCGCAACGATTAAAGTAGCACAGCTCTGTAGTAAAGAAGAGAAAAACCTTAATCATCCCAAGCTCAATCTTAAGGCTCGGTCGGCATTAAGAACTGGTACGTAAAAGGGAAGAGTACAAAGTAGACCTCTAGAGGTAACAGGGACTCAACACGTCAATATATGCTGCTTCAACTTTATCCAATCTTAGTCGGATAATAGAAAAGTTTCTTTACATTGGCGAAGAAGATTAATATATTTATTATAAGTCGTTTGTACGCTAAGACCTTGGACTCAATTTTATTGCGAACAGCTCCGAGTGAATTTCTGATATGAAATAGAATCTCCTCATTAAAATCCATCGACCATTTCGAGGGGCTTAGAATAAAATATAGTCACTCCATCTGTTGATAGAAGCATCAACAAACGCACCACAAAATGGAACAGAAACGGTTCAAAGCGCCAATTATAAATACATATACATATATTTAATAAAAATTAATTGCAATTTGGAAATACTACTTTTACTGGCAAAATCGCAACAAAATATATCAGAATTGTGTAAATTGTGAAGAAATCCAATTAGAATTTTGCACTTGAAAGACCTCAATTGCATACTAGGTGGGGTGAAAGGCAACCTCCTTGACCGCCAGAATGCGCTTCTACTGTAAAAAAAAAGATTATAGTGCCTTATAGTCCGTTCGTATTCAGGCTAATATGTTAAATTTCGATACTGCCCTTAGTTTTGTTTTGACTGATTGTTGTTTGATGCGCCGGCGCACAAGAGCATCGCACCCATAGCTGAAGACAACGACTTAGGGCTCCAATTGGTGCCGCATCCACTGTATTCGTCCGATTTGGCTCCCTCGGACTATTATCTCTTCCCAAACCTTAAGAGATGACTCATCAATAAAAAATTCAGCTCTCGCGAGGAAATCATCGACGCCGCGGAGGTGTATTTTGCAGACCTTCCGGAAAATTACTTTTTGGATGGGATCAAAGATTTGGAAACTAGCTGGAATAAGTGTATCGGACTACATTGAATAAAATAAAAAACATTTAAAAAAAATATATTTTTTTCATTCTCAAGGAGGTTACTTTTTACCCCCCCTAGTACAAGGACACTTACTGTTTCACTTTCTTTACCTAGATTTTTTTAGTTTCCAAGATCGTGGTTTTTAACTAAATAGACGTCTAACAATTTTAATATTTTCCATCATTTTATCCTATTCTTAATGTCTTCTTCTCATCATTCTTGAGTACAAATGAAAGATGTGAAAACTACCACATACTCGTATTATAGCATGCTTATAATAATGTGTATATCAATCCTTCGGAAAAAGATCAATCATTGAGCAATTTATACATATTTACACTTTACATAAAAACGTACGCTTTGCAATAACAAAAAAGTCACCAGCAAATGCATTCAATTCATTTGATTCATTCATTCACGGCGGCGAATGGCTACTTGGCGATCACTTTGAAGATCACTTGCAATTTTCAATTAAAATGCGACGATAGACAACAATGCAACAATTCGCGCAGCTGTTATAAGCATATGTATGTGTGTGTGTGTATGTGTGCGCGTGAGTTAAGCGACGCTCGAGCAATAATAATAATTGAATGTGCATTAATCGATAATCAGCGCCGGCAACTGACGATCGACGCCGATCAACAATTGGCAAATCACAAAAAAAAGTAGTAGCAATAAAGAGCAACAACAACAATATACTCGTATACTTACTGCCAGTCAAAGCGCTCCACTTTGAGGCGCCAACGTGAATGCGATCGCACAGACAAGGTTTCGCTTTCAATGATCACATTTTTATAGCATTTTCAGAGCTTTTTTTTATTTATTTCTTTTTTTATTTTTATTTTTTTATTTTTTATTTATTATTTTTTTTTTTTGCATTTCACTTTCATCTAATGCCGCAGCAGTGGCAGCAGTTACTACAATTACGATGATTGTTGCAAATTGTAGCTTTCGCAGAGGCCGCAGCGGCATATTTCCTGTTGCAGTTTAATATTAAACTCTGTTCCTGATTTTTCCTTTTGCTTTTCGGCGCATCTTTAGCTAAATATAACGCTTGCAACGCAGATGTGTGCCACATTTACATTTGCCGTTAAGCAGCAGAATTAGAAGAAACGAGAAATAATACAAATATTAAATGAAATCTAAAAACAGCTGAGTTCCATTAATCGCAAAACCGAGAAGTTCATTCATACGCGCAGCAACGAAGCAAGGCGCCTGCGCCGCGCTGTCGCTAGCCAATCGGCCACCCGCTGCTGGTGGGGGAGTTGCGCGGCGGAGTGACGCTCGGCACATGCTGTTTTCATTTCGATTTGCCGCAAAACAAATTGCCGACAATTTCCATCATGGCTTTTTTAGTTTTATGATCTTTCGCTTTATCGGCGTTCGCGTCGTCGCGTCGTCGCGTTTTCTTTGTTGCACTTTGGAATTGGCCAGCCAAACAGAATGTGGCTTTGTTTGATTCGTACAAATGCATTTGCTATTACTTACTGGATAGTTTACATATACATATACATATACGTATATATAATCAATGTGTTGTTGTTGTATTTTGTTTCTGTTGCGGTTGTTAGTCGGTGTTCCTTTTCGTGTTTAAGCAAATTTGTGGTCGTGTTTGGCAAATGTGCAACATTGGAAATTACTTAAGCGTCAATCGGCGTGGAATGAGTGGGTTGTTGCTGTTGTTGTTGTTGTGGTTCAATGCTTATTGCATTATGTAATGAATGAATATTTTGTGCCTAACGGTTGTGCTCATTTCTTTTGTCTTTGCCTGCCTCTTATTGCCTGTTTATGAGTTTGGCTGGATGTGGGTGGTTGAGGCGTTCAAAAATAAGGAAGTCATATTTCGATTTTGCAGCGTGAAAAATGCGACTGATTGCGTTTTGCACTTGGAACTTAGTGGCAGGCAGGCGCGTTCAAAGTTCATTGCGCGGCAGCGTCTATTACACAATGTGCCGTTATGTGTTGCTATGGCGTATCGCTGGTAATTTTCGAAAAAACAGAGTTCTCACAGGATTTTCCGTTCGATGGTGAGAAATGATGAAAAATCTTTTTATCGATCAAATTGGTCTGGAATGTCGAGATATCCACATAAGAATTGATATTTTAATATAAATCTGACTTTAATAAATATATATATTAGACGGCCATAAGATCCAATGTTGCGATCTCGATGATCTTGGAGGGGACTTTGCCAACCTTCATGTACTTTTCTGCTCAAATGATGTTAGCAGTTTCAAAATCGGACATCTGAACAGCCTGTTGTTATAACAACTCTGTACATTATTCCGATCATATTCATATAGAAAGTGGTGGATTAATTTCTTCTTCTTCCAACACTTATATGCCACACTTTTGTCATAAATACATTACCAGGACCAATTACCTTTTGCATGGTATGACACACTGATGACCCCTCAGCCACTGTGTCTGCGACTAAGTAAGTTACTCTGATTATACCAACATAAATAGAGAAATTCGGGATTAGAGAACTGTTCTTTAACCTTGCTGAATATATTTATTCCAAAAAGTTAGAAGTTAGATCATTTCTTTCTGTAGGTGCCTGAGTTTAGGTAAAAAGAAGGCAGCAGTGTATGTCTTCCCCTCACCTAATACCCAAAACAGAAAAACGGAATCTTTTCCATCAGTATATGTAAAAGCTGAATATCGCAGCTATAGACAACTCGAAGGATTTTTAGAGTATTGAACTATTTATCTCTCTATAGATTTCTGATTGAAATATAACTTTGTGAGAACATAAAGTAAAAAGTTTGGAGTTCGCATTATAACAAACACATCAGTTTGTCACACGAAATCATCACATTATATCAACTGCTGCCGTAGTACTATTGGCTATTTTAGATATCAATAGAAATCTATCTACTCTCTTTCCTATAGACAAGAGATCAGATTGTCTATCGAGCGACAGCTCAGAGTACATCATAACTATCTCTCTCCATTTTCTCTGATATGTGCGGCATTACCCCTGTGGAGTTTGCCTTTGACTTCAAATTTAGTTGCCAGAATTTCTTTGGATTGAGAGCGAAGAAAAAATAAAAATAAAATAATTTCTGCCCAAAATTATTCAAAAAAGCTCACTTAGGCTTATGCTCGAGATCGTTAATTTGCAAGAAAAGAGCGATTGCACGCTCAAATTATTAGAACAAAATCTTGAGTTATAGAAAATAGGAGACCCTCGAGCGGTCTTTTGGTTCGCCGGTTTGTTCATTTCCCAATAAATAAAAACTTCTTATCGAGTTTGTATATCACAATTGGCAAAACTTATTATGTTATATTACATATATAATATAAAATGATTTATATGAAAACATATTTAAAAAAAAAAAAAACAGCTGAAACGACTTTCGACCGAAATGATGAAAAGATTCAAAATTGGTTTCGTAAATATTTCGGAAAGCTTTTAATATATCACGAAGACTGTGTACCCACTCGTATGTATGTAGACTCGTCAGTCTATCCTGACACCTCCACAAGCCTTCTGTAAAGCCTTGTTTTTATGTGTCGTAGCACGAGTCAATTGTTTGTCAATTGTTTGTAAACCAGCAACAGCAACAAAAGCAAAAACTAGCAAAAGCAATGAATTTCATTGATTGCCAAATTTGCTTTCTACTTTATTTATACAGCTGCAGGCGCCAATTTTATTTGTGTATTGTTTCGGACATTACTCGTATTTCGCACTCGCTGGCCGCTGTTGACTTTTACATCTCTCTCTCTCTTCTCCCTCTCCACTCGTTTCTTTGTGGCAGGTAAACAAATCCGTTACGGAAAGCAAAAGTTAAATGCGTTTTCTAACGGCAGCTGCAAGCAAGGCAGAAAAAGCAGAAAGAGAAGAAGCATGAGTGAACAATGCGATGCAACGGTGAATTGTTACAGTTGCAAGTTGGCTGGCATTTGCCTGCCGTCCATCGACTGCTACTTACTCTGGCTGCCAATTGCACCGCCGTCCTTTGGGGCCGCTCGCATGTGCGTGGGCGGCGTGGGGAATTACAGTTACAAATCTAAATTGTAATTTAGTTTGCGATGAAGACTACGAGGGCGACGGCTACGGTCCAGTCACCATCAATTCGCTCGATCTATTGATTTTGCCCCAAAACCGTGGCGGTCGGCAGTCGTACATCAGTGACAATATTGTTGTTTGTTGTCAAAGTTGTTGTTGTTTTTAGTATAATCTAACAATTGCTTACAAGCGTTTCATTCGCTTCGTTTCTGCTGACAAAGCAACGGCGGAGAAAGTGGCTGTTTGTTAATTTTTGGCAGGTTCATTTGACAATTGAGACGACGCGCCGGCGACAGCGTACAACTTGAGCAACAACAACAACAAAAAAAAAAAAACAAAGCAAAAACCAAATCAGCAAAAGCGTTACCACCAACACATAGCCTCTCGTCCGCACCTCACTTTACCGTACCCCTCGAGTACACACATTGAGTGCTCTCATTTGAAGCAACGATCGCGGAGGCAGCGGTGGTGAAAATTTAGCATAATTTATGGCGTCAAAGCAGCGCTAAAATTCATTTTACATTTTTATTAACAACGATTTTGGATTTTTTTCCACAATTATTTATTGCAAAAAATAGCCATTTCTCCAACCAGCATAATTTTGTTTGACTCTGGTGGCTTTGGCGCCAAATCTTTCATCACAGCGCAATGTTTTTTGACGCTGCCGCGTGTACGCGTGTTGTTTGCTATATGTATATACAAATGTACATATGTACGAGTATGTGTGCATGTTAGACAGCGGATTTGCGATTGCGCATGCGCGTTGTTTAAATTGTAATCTCAGCGGAAT
Source organism: Ceratitis rosa (assembly GCA_037013455.1). NCBI lineage: Eukaryota > Metazoa > Arthropoda > Insecta > Diptera > Tephritidae > Ceratitis > Ceratitis rosa. The sequence goes on from JAWMAG010000397.1 coordinate 43,128, forward strand.
TGAGTCGTAAATTTTGCAATTCTCCCGCCGAAAAAAGTAAACAACAAATTAAATTAAATTAAATAATAAAAAACTAAATACACGATTACAACATGCACCAAATCCACCAAATGCACCAAAATGCAACAGCAACTATTGCAATAACTTAGTTGTAAAATCATAGCGGTTTATTGTAATAATATTGTATTGAAAAATATTTGTTTTCCAAATGTGTGAGTGTCTGTGTTCCCCAAATTGCCTTGTCTTCAGCGCCACAACACGAAAAACATTGTCATTTCTCCGTTTGTTGTTGTAGCATTTTATGTTTGTTGTTAGCTTATAACTTTTTATTGACTTTTCACAACACTGATTAAAGGCGTTCAATAAATGCATATTTTAAATAATAACAGCAACAACAACATAATCAACCAGCAAAATAATTCGCAGCTCACTGCGGCGGTAAGCGAAGGCATGTACGTGTATTTCTTTCCCTTTCTCTTCTCCCCTCAATGTGAGGTTTTTCTAGCGTTTTATTGCCGATATTTTTTTGGCAGGAAGCTGTTACGTCTCAACGGAATTGACAGTTAATTTAAGTTCATTGAATAATATATGGATGTAGGCTGACATCAAGGTGGGCTGTTGGCTGAAGTTTTTAAATATTAGACATTTCATTAAATTTGTGAATGAATCAATTAACCAATGGAGGAACTACGAGTATATACACATCAGCTGAACCCTGCTAAAGGAAAATATAAATTTCTTTGAAGATTAGCCTTGAAGGAGCTACAAACCGTACTCAAGCTCTGGTAAAGATTTTATAGAAAAAATTGAACCTCTGGACGGAGTTGGACACTTTTTTTTGCTTTTGAACCGAAAAAATTCATTTTAAGGAGCATATAAAAGACACAGCACCAAGGTAGCAATATATCCTTCGTTAATCAGCCTTTCAAGAGAAAATTCCAAAAACCGCAATCTCGGTATACGCGTGCTTAAGTCATGTTTACTATATGTGCATCAGCTTCATTTGGCTGCAAAACGGCTGTAACGATGTGATGTAAGTTCTCGTGACCTGCTGGTGGCTACATTTTTCCGATCCCAACATTTCCATGTTAAGTTATCTTTTGTGAGGAATCAAACTCTGCCAAGATGGCTAAAGGAAAAGGGAAGTGTCATTCCTTGCAGGCTCGTAATCTAACAGCAGCAGAAGCAGCTTTTGGAAGGATGAGTTCGAAAAGTTCATTAAAATGATTCTTATCAAAAAATTTCACTAGATGTTTCGGCTAATTACAGTGGCTTGTGAAAGTATTCGCCTCCGTCAACCGCGGTTGTTGCCGACTAAGAGAACTTTCTCAATTACTCTAAAAATCTGCACATTTACTGTGGTTCTTTCCATTAACCTTACATAGAGCACCTACAACAACATAACAGCAACTAGAAGAAAAGTAGAGTAAATGGAAATTGTTGTCAAGCAACAAATCAAATACCTCAGCGTAACCAATACGAGCCATCTGAGAGTTGTGGCAATGTGGCAAGAATGGTCGGTTCTAAGTGTTTCGAATAGCCGTTGAGCAAACCCAAAGGCAAGTAGAAAAAACGATTAGGAAAAGTCGCATTAAAAGCTTATAATAGCAACGAAAAATGGGGTAAGAAAGTCAAAGTGTCCAGTTGCGTTCCGCTGAAAGCGAGGCCAGAATCGCGATGGCAACTCGAAGCAAAAAATCACTCACATGGCGAGCCGCCGAACCAAATGGACCAACCAACCTGTTTCTAATTGGGCTAAGCAAACCAAGCTTTGACTGCGCGCTGCACAGTTGCAATGTTGATTTTGGCATTTTTGCTCGTTTGGCTACTGGTCGTTTGGAGGCCGCCGCCGTCACATGTGGGATCATTCACGGCATATTTGCCTAAACCACAGGCCGCTCCACGCTGCTACTTGTTGGCTGCTGGCGTGTGCTGGTGTGGCAAACATCTTGTCCGTCTTGTTGTTGGCCACCTTGGGGCAGGTTACAGGTTGTCTGCATATGCAGGCCAAAAACAAATATTTCCCAGAATTTTCTGCTATGCACCAGAGGCGGCCAAAGCCACTGAGCTATTGACTGCTGTCGTTTGTCTGCTGCTACTGCTTTGGTCGTAAGCGCACTCAGCTCGATGTATTTGTATCTACGTGTTGGTATGTGGTTATTAATGTATGTGTGTGTGAGCTTGTGCTTGATTTTTTACGGCTTTATTCCAATTTTTCGCGAGATTCTGTGTCGCAATAAATGCCAAACATGATTTATGAGTTTACGACGCGCCTTCGCACATGCGCTTACGCCCGAGCTGTGAACGGAGAGGAGTATCCCAGTTAGCCAAATGGTAATGGGGTAACGAACCAAAGGAGAACCAAAATATATACAACCGAAATGAGTAGTTGTATCATCCAATAACAACTTGATCTACAGAGTCGCATTGCGGAAAATCTTGTATACTTATGTCTAGTCCGTGACAATCAGGATGTAAGAAAAAAACAGTAGAGATCTCAAAATTTATTAACAGAGTTTCGGAATCTTCTTTCTTTTAAAATTGCCTATTAGAAGATGTGAGGTCTTTTAAACTCTTCCTTCACGACTAAGCTGCGTTTGAGTGGCTGCTCTAAACTTCTTATAGCTTTGTGTTCTACATCTCCTTAAGCTTACATGGATCAGCGTCAAATGGACACCATTAGTTGTCTGGGATATCAGGGTTAGCATACATGGGATAGTGGAAAAGTAACACCGTCACTGACCGCATTTATGCAGTAGCAGTAGCGCTGAGCTTAGCCATTAGTCGCCACCGACGCCGGTCCCGCCACCGCGGACGTTTCATTTACACCACAACAAGAAACCTGGGGGGGATGCGTGTGTATTGGCCAAATACGAAACACCAGCACGACCGTACTTAGCGCTCCGAAGCGCTTCAAGCGAGCATCCTGCCGCATTTGGACCGTGTGGCAAGTTTAGACACTAATGATGCACATACATACATACATACTTACATACATACATAGGTATATGTATAGCACATATGTGGCAGATATGCGTGTGTATATATATATTATATATACACGTATAAGCGGAATGCAGGCAAGTTTTAGCAATTCATGCTTAACTCAACTCAATTCAACTCTGCATCGCGTTGCGTCGCGTCGCGTGGCTTGCGGCGCTGCAACAATTTATTGGCTATTTTTAGCTTTTCTGCGCATCGCACAACCACACACACACACACACAAGCAGCGCTGTCTAGCCGCATTCAAACTGCTAACACACTCCTATGTATGTATTGTATGTACCATATGTATGCATGTGTGTATGGGGAATGTACAGATAAATCTGGCATTTGAGCATGTCAATTTATTTGTGATTGTTGTTGTTGTTGTTGTTTTGACTTTTTTTGTTGGTATTGCAATCATCAATTAAGGTCATTAAGGCGTCATGCTGTTCGCATTCGCATGTCAATGCCTATGGCAATAACAACAACAACAATAACTATATATGTATGTATGTATGTACATATACATATAAAATTATATATAACATACATATGTAGGTGTATGTATGTAGATATAAGAACAATAATAAATAATTTCGATTTATTGTGTTTAGTAAAACAAACAAGATTTTTAGATGAAATGAAAGTTCAACAAGAAACAACAACAACTAATTGGATCTCATTTAAATTCCCAACTATTTCCAACACCCTAGTCTTCCTAGTAGCACAACTATTATTCTGATGCACCAATCATATCCACACAAAAATAATAATAATAACTATGTACCTATGTATGTGCAGATAACTGAAAGAAAGGTCTAGAGACATGGGAGTGCTTGCAACATGATTTATGTTTATGCTCCGAAAAGTTTAAAAAAAAAACACTATAAAAAATATTCAATTTTATTTTTAAGTATCTATTAATTTATCGCCTCCCAAAGCTTTTGTATAAAAAAGCTGTTAATTAAATTTCTATTTATTTACAAACATTTACATATTTATGTTAGGACCATAAAAGGCATAAACATATCACAATTACTGCTTTCCTGTGGCTATGAAGATGTCAATTCCACGCTGGAATCAAACACAAACATAGAATAACAATAAAAAAGAACAATTAAAAGCACACAAAATGCCTGCGACATGCGATAAGCCCTCGGCCTAGCTACATTTGAACACACACACACATATATAGGCATATATACCTATATAGTAAGTATGTCTTAAATCTTGAAACTGCTTTATGGGATGTGCAGCGCGCAGCTGGTGGTAGGCGTAAAGGCGCATTGCCCAATACGTGTACTCAATGGCGTGGCATGGCGGTGACATTAATGGCGTTGACTATGGTGGCTTAGAATTAAGCGATTAGCCGATAGATGCTTTGGCAGTCAAGGCAGCCAGAGCAGTTAGCGCACTTAGACCGATGTGACAGTAGAAAGCATGGTGGTGGGAGGACCCGAACATGTTCTGGGCAAACACAGCCATGTACTCTCTCTCTCTCTCTCTCTCTCTGCTTATCCGTTTGAATGCAAGCTTTGTGGCATGCAATACTCCCTGCGGCGTTCCACAGTCGTTTTGTGGGACTAATGTAGGCACCTCTTTGTACGTGTGCATGCCTATACGGGTATAGTAATGTGTGTTGTATTAAGTGGCAGCTAGAAGATCTATGAGCTGCTCAGGCCTCAGTCTTATCGAAAGAAAGTGTGCCGTTGTCACCAGCAACGTCAACGCTGTGGAGTGTCGCTGGCGATAAGGCTAACATATTCAAACAACGAAGCACACCCCGATACAGCAATATACAAGTATGTATGTATTTACACAAGGTGTGACACATAGAAAACGAGACTGTTCAAAAACTGAAAAATAAAAATATTTTCTTTTCATTCATAAATTTATTATGTAAAATAAATCAAATACAGAACATAAATCTTCTTTTCAACAAAAGCTCAGCAGGAGTAGTACCAAAATCAAAACAGTAATTTAAATTTGTACGGAACCAAATGTCATAAAGCTTGGGTAAAATATATATTATATGTGCAGACGATTTGTCTTGTTTTCTGTGGGACATGCCCAGTGCACCCATGTCAATTCAGCAGTCGCGTTTCAAGACGGAAATAAGTGAAAAAAGTGAAAAATTAGTTGCGTCTATCTAAGGCGCATATCTGGCAACACCCACTTTTCTGCGGCCTGGTTCAAGTCATCATAGACCTGATACCGAAGCTCCAAAAACCATTTTATCTAAAAACGAGCAAACTAAAACAACAACTTTATTAAAAAGTCAAAGTCAGAAAAAGACAGGAAAAATATATTTATGGATTATCGCGCACGTCAAGGCGAAGGTGTTGCTTTATACAGTTATTTTATTATATTTATTTTCATTTTATCTTATTTTTTTATTTTTTTTTTCGTTTTGCCTACACTGAGATATTCATTTGGAGATTAGAAATTAATACAGTGCCGCGTGTTGCAAGAAAGAATTCACGTTGGCGTTGGATTAACGGCAAATGGCTATAAACGACAAACAAACAAGAAAACTAATAAATATAAGATCAACAACAACAACAAGAGCGAGTTTTTCAATTGGCGCACGAAACGCCGACGATAAAGCGATAAAGGCAGCACAACCGAAGCAAGTCGCGTTGGAAAATCAATTTAATACGGTTTAATAAAAGTAATTTACAACAATTTTCATTCGGCATTTCGCCAGTAAGATTTCCTTCCATATTTATTAATTTTATTGAAATTTCTATTTCTTTTAATTTATTTAGATTTCTTTTATTTGACCGCAAAGTGTTTTACGTAGCATTTTTTCCACTCAACTTTTTTGCTTCTTCTTCTTCTTTTTCTTTTTCTCTTTATACCATAAGTACTTTATTTTATTTTATACCTATGGTGACTACCAAATTCATGGCGCCAAACACTTGAAGTTTTACACCGACCGCGGGTGTGGTGTCTTGTTGGAGTCACTGCCTCTGCCTCCGGCTAGAAACTCAAGCGATTCAACGTAAATATTTAACTGGAGTGTGTGCGGCAGCTTGCGTTTTGGTGTAAATTTGTGTTTGTGTATAACTTTGTTTGGGGTTTGAGCGTTGCTCTTAAATATCTGTTAAAAGCGTGTCAAGTAACGCTTTGAGGCGTGTAAATTAGACTGTTGAAGTTTTGTGAACTTTTCGCCGAATTGCAAAGTAGTGAAGAAATATTAATCGGAGACTCTGTTTCCTTACCTATTGGAAATTAGTGCAGGCAATACCGATATATATACAATACCACGATATATCTTCCATATATGGTAATTCTGGTGAATAAAATCCAGTTTTCCTCTTCAAATTATTTATTTGTTTTTTAACTGAGAGCTTCCGAAGATAAGGACTGCTGTGACTTTTCTAAGCCATTTCCAATAGATAATTTGTCTCTAACGGTTTTCTTTGACATGCTATCTTAATACTTTGTAGAACTCATAACGCACGAAGATGATACCAAAACACCTTATAACCTCAAAAAGGCATAGAGGAAGAATCTACTATAGCAACGAGTCCTTTTAAGCCATAAGAACTATAACTATCGGCTTTAGCACTCATAAAAAACTTTATTGGAAAGTCGAATTAGAAGTCGGAAACCAATAAAAAATTAATAAAAGCTGGTGACCTTTCTTAAAGGGATCTTTTGAGTTTAAATGAAGAATTTTGTTATAAACTTCAAAGCTGAAGGAGATATTTTAGGTTAGCATGGTTATGAAAATATTTTTGCTCCGCCTCGGTTCACCTTAAACAATCATCTCTTAATTTTCTTTAGTCTCCTCCACCCTTTATTTCATTACCATTGCAATTATTCGCGCCATGTCCGCAGGTGCCACTCAAAATCTTCGTCTCGTAATCTCACTTGTAGCCAATACAACAATGAAACGGTAATTGAAAAGAAAGTCCAAAAACAGAACAAAAAACCCAACTTGCTGATAAATGAAAATTAATTGCCAAAAGCAAAGCAACAACACTCGTGGAGCCAAAGCACGTTAATCTCATTTATCTGGTGAACTATGCGCACCCGCGGCTACTTAAATGTCTGTGCACACGTAATTACATACCTACCAATGAGTGTTTACGACTGTTGAGACGTGTACTTGACGAACGGCATATATGGGTCACCCGGTCAACACTTACCTGCAAATAGATAGGAGAAGAAGAAGAAGAAGAGATTTAGATAAATACGGAAAAGAGCACTGAGTTCTCAATTAATTATGCGAAAATACAAGTGTAATCGTATACTAGATTCATTGCTTAACTACAAATACAAATATATATACACACACATACAAATACCTATACATTGACACACAATACTCGAATTTATCGGCGATTTGCATTAACATTGCGCTACTCTTCCGCTCGTTTAACAGACACCACACATATTTATCATAAAATCTTATCGCACAAATTTACATTTCAATCAATTCACAACAACAACAACAATAAAGTGGCGCAGAGGAGGGTTAGTGCTACAGATTCCTGCTTCATTAAAGCCTTTTGGGTGTTTGCGAAGTTTTTACAGTCATTACCGTTAGACGTTACACGTTAAAGCGGTAGCGGGTAGTTAGACAACTACTTATTGAACAAAAGGGGATTTTTTTCTTTTAAATATAACCAACTATCGTTGGCCTGTCAACTCCAGCCGGCGCCGCCGTTTCAGCCGCGTGCGCCTTGTCTGTTGGCAGTGTTTAATGATGATCAATTTAATTGCTTCATTTGCACTTAATCAAAATTTTGCTTTGGTACTCTTACTTAGCCTTACTGTCTTTGCTTTTATGTTTTGTTGTTGTTGCCCCTGACCAACAGCTTTGGACCGCTTTCTAAGCGCCGTTGGTGCCTCAAATCTTTCTGCTCTTCCACATTTTCCTCATTTTCCTCATTTTCATCATATTGCCCCACTATTTCTTCGTGTTATGCAATTTGTTATGTTTGTTGGTGTAATCAATTCAACCGTTATGTTGCACTTGAATTTCGGTTTCAAGTTACCTGAACCGGACCAGATAGTCAGTCAGTTTTGTTGCTGATCGCCACCGCCGATCGTCGGCAATTTGATCCAATCTCTGTAAATGGCGCTGCCGATGGTGTGCGATAAAATTGTTGTTACTCATTTCGTTACACATACAACACTCATGCACTCGCCCGAATATGTACTCGTATGTACATAAAAGCTTAGAAACGAGCGCATGGCCGGTGGAGTGGGAAACCAGCCATTTTATGCAATTTCGTTGTTATCTCGCAGATTTTTTGATTTATAACACATTTTTCATTGCCATTGCAAAATATACGAAAATTACTGGAATTTTTCACGAGAAATATTTATGTTTATGTGAAATAAATGAAATGTGGATTGCGGAAAAAATTAAGTTGCTTGTGAAATTTATTCCCTCTGATCACATCTCGGAGAGTATTGAGTAATTTTCCTAAAAAATATGATAACATGAAGAAGTTTATGAAAAAGGTGCGCAGAAGCTCTTGCTTTGTGTAAAAGTCAATCACAAATAGAGCAGCCAATTCACAGCTTAACCAATCTGGACCAATGCCACATTGACAGCAGCGTACTTCAGAGCACCAGATTTTGTACATATTATAGATTAGCGTGGCTTAAGTGTGTGTAGTGCGTTCGTGAAAGTGTCAGACGAAGCCGTTAAATTTGCTGGCCGGAAGTTATCCAGATAAATGTAAAGAGATAATGCAACAGGGATACATGAGTGGCAACCAGAAAGGATTCGTCTCCAAAAGGAAGCTGGACGATGATACTTATTCCAAGTCTAATCAGTTCCCCAACGGGCATTTTTGCTTTAGATCCTTGTTCCTTGTTGTTTGCACTGCAATGGTGAGATGGAAAACGCAGGGCACTTTTATACTGCAGTCGATTTGAGAACAAGCGCAAGGAGCTCCACAAGCCCGGGGAAACGATGTCCCGCGGGGATGTCACAAACTCAACATGCGAAGGAGATAATTATATAATCAAGGCGAAAAACCAACCCAATCTTATGGATGGCTCTGGCTAATATCGATCTAGTTTTCACTCCCAAAAAGTTTTTTCCAAGATTATATTCCCGAAATGCTTGAGGTTTGTTAGAGTTTCGAAAATTTCGAGATGCTCCCTTGTTGCTAAGAGAGGTATTTTCAAAGCGTATTGTCTGTAAGTTTGAATGAAGTTTGAAATATTAATAATATTTATTTCAAAGAAAACAAAAAATTATGTCAAAAACCAGCTCAATACATCACCCGTTAGTAAAAAGACACGCAAACCTACCATATATTACATGGGCTCGACTCATCTAGTAATGTACATAAAATGTGAAAGGCTTGGCAAGTGTTAAAAACACATATGTATCTGCTAGATCCTCATCATCATCATCAAAACATGGCGAAATAATACGGGAGCAAACAAGATTTATCGATGTTAGATGCTTTATTACTTAATAGATAGTAAAATGAGAGGAGCAGTTTTGAAATAAAAAATTAACAGATTTTTTAAAGCAGACAAAGCACAGAAAACAGACAGACGCCTAGACGCGCCACATGATAAATGACGGATGATTGCGTTTCAGTTGAGCCACACTAAAATACTCGTTTGTATGTTTTTTTTTTTGGTATTCGTAGTATTTGATAAGAGAAAAAAGGGAAAACGAAAATTGACGGTATAAATAAATTGAATTAGTTAAGAAACGATAAAACGAAATCAGTGTAAATATAAGTAAATAAATCAGTCAGTTGATCTGGTGGCTGGCAGTTGAGACAGCGCAACGCATGCGCAGGCGTATCCACGCCACTGGTCACGGCTATGTTGTGCTGAAGCTCATTTTCAACGCATTTACTACACTTTTTCATTATAGTTTTTCGGTGTTTGTGGTTTTCACAGACAAACTTCGTTTATTACAGCACCGTATTTTGGCATTACGTAAAGACATTTCGGGGTAGACGAAATGTAATATAAAAAAATAACAGACAACAAGTAGTAATAGATTTATTTCCTCGCTTTCAGCTTCTTGGCTAATTTGAAAATTCATACGTAATTCATACGCATTTCACCAAAAATGTGTGTTGGGAAAATTAAAAAAAAAAATAAACATATATATATATATAGATTGTTGCTGTTACCACAAAACTGCATTAACATTAATATATGAACAAAAGAAAACAAATTTGTTGCACGTTTTCTCACGTTTAAGCCATTCAATTAGCGCCACAGCTAATTAAAGTGCGTGGGCTTGCTCGAGTTTGCGTCTCTGCAATGGCTGTCGTGGCGTTAAAATTAGTTTCTCTCACCGGTTACGGCACAATTTCACCATTGTTGTTGTATTTCTTTTAATGTTTTAAATTTATATTATTTTTTCATTATTTTTAGTACCATTTTTTTTGCTTGTACCGATCCCTCTCACCCGCTGCCACGCATGCGCGCTGTTTATTGATTTGTGTCGGTTGGTAATTAGCATTCGGTTTCTGTTTCGTTTGTTGGCTTTTTTCGTTAAGGTTTCTTTTAGTTTTATTTTTAGTCAATTTTTCTCACCGAAAGTGTTTGAAAGTTATTTTGTAAGTGCTTCGTTTGTTGTAATGTGGCACTAATTACTTTTGCTGGCGCATACAAAGCGCTGGAAATGAAACCACCTTTTTGTAACCCACGATTGTGTGAAAATGCAACGAGCCCACTCGTTTTATTTTTGAAAAGTGAAAGAGAATAAAATAAATTTAAATTAAATGTAATTCGGAAACCTCAATACTTTTTTGTTTCGAAATTATTTATTATGTGAAAAATTTTTTTTTATTATTTTGTGGTTAATATTAATAATTCTTAATTAACTCCTGTATTGCCTAGGGATATTAATAGTTATTTGTTGAAGAAGCAGTTTTAGTTATAATAAAATGAACTCTATGTCGCACAGGAGAAAATATTTATTTATTTATTTTCACTTTTATTTGTTGACATGTTTCACCTGAAGAATCGTGAGAGAGATTTTTCATCTAGCTCAACTTAGAACATTTTCATTAAACATTTCTCCGGCAAACCCTTTTCTACGTCAAGCATATGAAAACTGGTTAGCAATCAAGGTGGCAACCATGACCTCAAGTGGGACTGTTTTCATTCACTACTTATTTAATCTCCATCTTAATAAGAATGGTGTCTACTGACGCTTCCTAAAAGTTGCTTTCCTAATAAAAAAGCCTTATTCCTATAGCATAGGAAAAGAGGGACGTCCAGCGACTCAATTAATATTTCCAGTTTGATTAAGTCTTATTTATTTATACCTGAAAATGCTCTGTGAGTAATTCGTGAAAGGTTAGCCATTGTATTTTATTTCTTCCATATTTAACTACTTTCTTACATATGTTTGCTTATTCTTCTGAACAATGTATATGATGTCTTTGTCACTGTACAATTATAACCGTGAAGAAAACTCTAATTTTAATGAATTGTCGTAAAATCATACAATTCTCCCAAGTTTCGCTTAAAGTTCAACGTACCGTAGAATGTTGTTGCTTCAAACAAGTGGACCATGAAGTGAAACCTTCGAACAAATTCAAAACTTTTTCCACAGGAAAATGTAATTATAAAAGTAATGAACCGTTTTTAGGTTGTTGTTGGCAAAAGGTTAAGGTATACTAATTTGTTTTCTAATCAATTGTTAAGAGAAGCAATGTTTAAATAAATATATATTTACTTATATATTTATTGCATTATTTATTTATTTATTTATTTTATTTTTTTATTTTTTATTTATTTCTTAATTTTTTATTTTGTTATTCATTTATTTATTTAATTATTTATTTATTCCATTATAAGCGATTTTTCAGCCGAGCTCCTCTTCCAATTTTTGACATGCGTCGTCATGTTTCTCCAGCCGCCTCCGAACGGCGGAGGAGCTTTTATTTCAGGTCATAAATACACTCGGAGGGGTCGACATTTTCTGCCGAGTGGCGAGCGCAATTAGAAAATTTAACTTATTTTTTTATTTAAATTAAATAATTAAATTTATTCCATTAGTTTTAATTATTATATTTACTTATTTATTTTGGGATTTTTTTTATTATTTTTATTTATTGCATTTAATTACTTATTTACTTTTTATTTATTCGCTATTCACCAATTTATCCTTCATTCCTTTATCTACATATTCCCTTTTTTTAATATTTTCAATTCTTTTCTTCGTAGGATGTCAAGGATTGAAGAACCACATACTCGTAGGTACATACAATAGCCATTCTGCATTGCTAGAGAATTGACTAACAAATTTACCTAAATAAAATTTCTCTTTCTAATAATAAACTCTCAATAATGAACAAAAAATCACTGTCTATTAAAAATATTAATAACACCCATTAGGGTGGCATTTAGAAAATCTTAGAAGAATGAGAAAAAGCATGAAATACCAGCAATTAGGAAAAATCTCAAAAAAAAATTCAAAACGCGCATGCGCACAATCGCAACAAAGTGTTAAATGCCAGAGCGTGGTCTTATAATTAATAAATTCCCATAGACTATCTACCAATTAAAGCGTTTCGTTGCACAATGCAACAAAAGATGTAGAAGAAGCAGAAGAATCAAAAGAGAAGAAGACGCAAAAAAATCCAATACGAACTAACGATGTGGCTACACGTTGCAGGTTGTACGTTTATTTTACACTGCAACGCTAAACACACACAATATGGCATATAAGTATGTAACCACTTAGCACTGTGTACGCTCGAGCAACTTTTATTAAAGAAAAAGAAAATGTTGTTATTGTCTTTTTTGTGTGCAACCAACATTAGAATGTACACTTCTTGCACTCTTATGGTGAACAGGTTATTTTTCACTACATAGAAACTCTTTTTAGCTGCTCTTTTGGTGCTTTGTAGTTGACACATCCGCTACAGTTGAGCCCGAGTCATCTCACATACATACATACTCATACATGTATCCAATATAAGGCAGCACATAAGTGACGATCAACGATGATCATGATCAGCACATTAGTGTCCCGTGATCGTCGATCATGCCGGCGACTAACTATTTTTAGCGCGGAAAAGAATTGCTAACGTTCGTTAGGGACCGCACATTGAGTTGATTTTGCAGTAATTTAGTAAAGAGTGTAGAAGTAGAATTTCCCTAAAAAACCTCATATAAGAATCGATTAATTATCTATTATGTCGAAAATCGAAACCAAAAATCAGTTGAATATTGAACCAAATGCCATTTCTTTCAAGCAACACCCCACTGTGCGTTGCATTATTGATAATACTAATAATAATAATACTCGTAGCCCACGTATTGGTGGTGGTCAGTCATTCAGCTTGGCTTGTTGGTTGAATGCTTATCAAATGTGCACTTTAATGTTGTGTTGCACATACATATTTCTTAACTTTATTATGATTATGCGCCTTTTTACAACACAGTGCACAACAACAGCCATTGAACACATTCAAATTGCAATCAAGATGCGACGGCGACAGCGAGTAGCTGCAGCAACATGAAAAGCATAGATAAAAGGTTAAAAAAGTATGCAAAAATACAAAAACAATATTTAGAAAGATTTGCATGCGACCATAGAAGGCGCGGCCAATGTGTTGCGAGTCGTTTGTTGTGCATAAATTTTGCCAACACTTCAGCATAGCTGGCGACAGGCAGGATTCATGCGTTTTTGTTTTTGTTTTTGTTATTTGCTCTCACAGTGTTGGCAACAGGTGCCTGTTTTATTGTTGTTGTTAGCTGAATTGTTCCTGTTGCCAGCCAGTCAATGCGATTATTATTGGTTGCAACACCAATATTTAAGTAGACACGTATGTACACTCATATGTATGTACGTGTGAAATGTTGTTTTGTGGTTATTGTTAACATTGATGTTGTTCTTGCTGTTGCCGTATGCAAATTCACCATGCTAAATAATATTTGAAACAAAAAAGAAAACCACCGGCTCCAGCCAGTTGCTGCCACATTCTTATAGCTTTTTTCGCTGCTTTGTTGTTTTTTTTTTGTTTGTTGGTGATTGGCTATTGCATATTTTCATGTATAAATGACCGTTAAACGGTTATTCATTTTCTAAGTGTTAGTGTATTCATTGTGCATCCGCAAACACAAATGCAAACACAAAGGCTTTTCACGGCGTTCAAATGTTGTCTTATAAGTATAAGCATGCATATAACCGTTATAATTGAAATTCTGCTACGCTGCTTCTTCTTCTGCTGCGCATCCTCAGTCTAGCAAACTTCTGGCCAATTTTGCTGCCAACAAATGTTTGACATAAACATATTTACCTGTTTGTTTACGGAAACGTATGTATTGTATGTATGTATGTATTATGGTTGTCTGGCGATAGTAGCTTTTCTCAGCGCTTAAGAATATGCTAATATTCTTATATTGCAAAAATATTTTATGAAAAAATTCCATTCACAACTTTGGCTCGGCCTCTTGGCAAACTGCTTTTTAAAACTGCTTTTATTACACAAATATACCGTTATTTAGCACTATTGATTTTTCAGGTTTTTACGAAATAATTACGCTTTTAATGTGTGTGTGTGTGTGTGTGTGTGTTTGTATGTTATTGGTAATTACTCGGTATGGCTTATGTTTCGCTCGCAATAACTTTATTTCGGATTTTTACGATAACGGTTATTATTTAATATTCAATATATTCAATAGACGTATGTATGTAAATATGAAAGTTTATAGTCCGTATCGTTACTTTTTGTGTGCAATTACGAAGCGTATCAGCGGTCTTCTTCTTCTTCATTTTTCCTCGCTTAGATAGTGAAACAGTTAAAAAAATGTTTATTCTTTGTTTTTTCGAACATCAGAAAATTTCCTAACCATTTCATTCCTGCGTAGTAACCTTTGCTCAATTCCTTTTGTAAATTCCCATGTTGTCTTGCTGGGGCTACAAAGCCGTAGGAGTTGAAACCTTTTTGATGGGTTTTATTAGTTATCTGGTTCCTTAAGTTGGTTGCGTAAGAGGGCGTGGACTTTTACTAAACAAACATGGCAAATGGGCACCGAGAATAACATACCGTTTCAGGGTAAAAAGATACTATAAAAATGTTAGGTGTCAGTGCAGGGGCTATTTTATTTTCCTTATACTCTACCTGTAGTTCTTCCTCCAGCAAGCTACAATTCCTAGCACACGTTTTTGTTAATTTCTACATAGGAGAGGCTGATGAGAAGAACTCCCCAATTGATTTGGTCTTACAGCACCAATACGTGTACATATTTAATAGGTAAGTGTAGTGTTTATATTTTATATTGTATATGTATATTGGGAGCCTCGAGTGTATTTGAAAAATGCTCGGCGTATTTGATACTAATGATGGAACTTCATAAACAACGAAAACTATTTAAGAAAGAAGCAAAAAACTATTGATAAATTAAATTCAAAAGCAAATGGCTTAAAGTTTTATTATTAATATTAGTTTCAAATAATGTTTATGGTTCTTTAATTTAGAACCAATAAAATTATTGCTTAACGGTTATACTTGTAAAAACAAGAACTTAGCCTGGTTTTGATAATCATATGCATATGTATATATGTAAATTTGTTGACGATTTTGCTGAAGGTTTTCAATTTTAATTTTAGCCTTCCAAATCAGATTAACATATTTTCATAGCTTTTGTGCATTGAAAAGTTGTCGTTTTGGTATTTTATCTTACGCAAGTCTGAAAACTAGTTATCTAACTGCTTATCAATGCGAGTCATTTAATCCAAAAATCAGTATAAAAATTTAAATTAAATTTTATATTAAAAATATATTTTATATGAAAAAAATGAAAATTTGAAAAATAAATCTATTTTTCTCTGCCTACAATTTCTTTTAAAGCCTCTGGAAGCAGCACGTTTGGGCATAAAATTGACCGCAAGCGTGTAGAGTGGAAAATAAAACTCTTTTAAAAGCAGCTCAATTCAGATATGAATCCTCACGTCACAGCAGCCAAACGAACTCGCCTATCCGCCGCCAATCAGATTAGTAAACGAATTCGCCTTCGGCAAAATGCAACAATTCACTGCCATCAACTTGCAACAACAATTTAGCACAGACTCATGCTCATTAACAACAACAAAATGGGAAAATAAGATTTTCTGCTGTGGCAACAGAAAATGCGGAAAAGGCGAAGCGCTCGCTGGCAGCACCGCAGAATGGTAGAACATATTCAAGCCAAGCAAACAAGGAAAGTAACTTGAAAGGAAATTGCTTGTACGCTTGTTTTGTGAAAAAAGCACTGTTAGATGATTGGCAACAAGGAACCATAAGCAACATGAAGAATATGCAATAAAGATGCTAAACGAATTAGCGATGACTTTTCCAGCTGAGGTGAATGCACTCGAAAGCGAAGGAATGCAGTGAAGTTAAAAGTAAGAGAGGGAAAATATTAAAGTGCATAAAATGAAAATACTATACAAGTATACAAGAATATATAAAATACAAATAAATTCAATAAATTTTCAATTTTCGACACGTTGCATTCTACAAGTGATTTTGAGGCATCCACACGGCAGTTCAATAAAAAAGTGAAACTGGTTAAAGTTGCAGCAACATTTCAATTATGTTCTGGCACTGATTTGCCGCTTAGCCACATGCCACATGCCCCAGACGAACGTAGTGTGCGGATTGCTTTTGGCTGCCATTCAATTTTCCCACTAATTTAGCTACCGCGATGCCGTATGTGATTACTTGTGGTTCGATTCTTGGCCGCAGCATAATCTACGCATAAAAAGCAGTTCAGCAGATATAATTTCGCTGCTGTAAAGGGTTTGGGGCAAGTATAATGCCTACATTCATATCAGTTCAAGTTTGGTCTTGTGCTGCAGCACATTATAACATTTGTACGTATGTATATATGTATATATGTATGTACAAGTAATATTTGTGCTTATTGCAGTTACTCAAACCAACCGAAACTCAAAACGAGTCCAGTTAATGCAATCATCGTCAGTCACAACCTCGATCGTTCGATTTCTTCAATTGATTAACTGCATTACAATTGGCAACTGACATTGATGGAGTGAAGTGAAGATGTGCATTCCTCTACAATTACACAGCTACACACCTCTGTATGTATGCATATGTACTCGTATATGCGGGTTTACCTATATACAGAGCAATGTGCATGCCATAGAATTACAGACTGTAAGTAGGTATTTATGTGTATTTATGCAGAAAACGTGATAGCACGTAGGCTTATAGTGGGCTAAAGAAGCCAAGAAACCGCAAAAAAGTATAAGAACTTGCAGAAAATGGAATCTGTTGTACCTTATTAAGGTCGCCGCAATGTGTGAGTCTCCTCCAACTAGTGTCTGACAGTACTCGCTTAAGTACCTGGCTGAGCAACAAATTATTGAAATTCATGTTGGAAATTTTATCATGCTCTTGAAATTCTTTAATAAAATAAATGAAATCATAAATAGTTTTCGACATATTTTTACTGTCTTAGCAGTAACGATTTTTGATTTCGTGCCACAATTTTTTTTTGAAGCTCTTACAACAAGATATTTTTTAAAGAGACACACACATCTACTATTGAACTTTGCACGTAGATCGCTCAGGATTCGATATTTTCTCCGCTGTTTCATCAACGCATAACATTCCATAATTGTTTATGACATAGACAAACATTTTAGATGTCATACATATAACTTCATATGAAGATTTTCCATAGAAGGAAGATTTATTTCAAGACACTTTTGAGTTTTACAATTTTTTTAAATTATCTTAATATTTCTTTTTGACAATTTTCGTTTGAACAAAATTTATCTGTGTCCTTCGATGTACAAAAATATTACCGGAAAGAAGCAAAATATGTCAAACTCGAACCTCGAGGCCTGAGAAACCTAAAGCTTCCGTGATTACAAACCCCTTTACTTCAATTCTAGTTTGTTACACAGTCACAAATGTATGTAAATTGGTGGCAATGAAAACATAAAAGAAAACAAATGAAAATACGAAAGAAGTATAACTAAGAAAGAACAGAAAAGTCAGTGTCTTTGAACCGAAACGTGAGCCGGACCAAAAAAAAAAAACAAACAAAAAATATAATAATACAATATAATGAATAAGAAGGCCGAATAAAAAAGACATAAAAAACTATAATTTAATGAATAACAATAACAACACACACACACACAGCAGGCCACCAGCACTCGCGTTGGCAGCGAATTGTAAAGCTCGTTGCTTAGAAGATGAACAACGAGAGTAGGAGGCCAAAGTACAATTTATGTATGGATGTAGTTATGTATTTCACATAAAAAGGTGTGTTTTCGAGCATCTCCAGCAAGCAATCAAGTGTCATTTGAGTGTGTATGTGTGTGGGCAAATGACAGGCGTCAATTGATTTTATTGCATCAAACATCAAACATACTCGTATACGTGTATGTGTGTGTCTTAATGATGATTTGATATTGATATAATGACAAACTGTTATGCTGAATAAGTGACGCGTCGAAGTGATTGACCGACCAGCGAATGAGGAAAAAAGACAGTGTTGACGGAAATTCAAATTCACACCTCGTCTATGGTCAAAAAGTTTTTGTTTTCGTGAGTAAATAAAAACATAAACACATACACATAATTGTACATATGAATAAATGTGTGTATTTGAGCAACTTTGTTGAATTGAAACAGGTGGCTGCTAAATATAAACACACATATACTCGTATGTATGTATATGCATTTTTATTTATGTTTCTTCTGATATTTTGAAGATTATGTACATATTTGTATGTATTTATACTCTCTTTATTACACAAAATCAATCCGCTTAGGCTATAAATCGCCTTTTATGAACACAGCGCACATGGCACTCTCACTACTGGTGACCCTGATCGCCCTATTACAACCACTTTCCAACACAATTCAGGGCATTAATTTGTCTGGCGTCAGCTTACATCGTAAAATGGCTATTATGGCATGAGAAATTTCTTCACCTAATCACTTTGTAGGATGCGCCCAACGCCAGCGCCTTAGATGTTTCCCCAAAAGGTTGACGACTACTCTATACCTAAACGGAGTTATTGAAAAACGAGAAATTTTTTATAATTTCGATTGCATAATTTTGTTGAAAACTATGTCACATTTTAATTAAAATCGTTAACAAATCGAAGTTTTGTGGCCAAAAGGGCCAAAGGAATGTTTGGCGAGCATAAATTTTAGTTAAGTACAAATTTTACTCAAAGAATATGAGCAATACAAGGTACAGGGTTTTTATTGTCTTTATAGTCTGTATTTTATTATACTCCTAATTTCACAAACAACGATTATATTTCATGTAATGAACCATAAATTTATCAAAAGAAAATTATTTTAGTGATTTTCTATGGCGATTTCTGTAGAATTTCATACCAAACTTACATAAGTGAGACTTGACGACGTACCCAGTATTACCCACCTTCCGCCCAACCGACCAAAAGGCGCGCCTGGAGGATAATCGTAAAATCCAACAGACTGGAGACCGAAAACCAGTGACAGTCCGAGTTCTCCTCAACCTCAAACCGATGGCGGAAGGTCTCGGTTACCCTAGCCGCTTACACTCTTACACTAAACAGCTGCAGATTTGCTCATCATCTACTATAAATTACATGGAAAAGGAGACGGAAATTACTTATTTATATTTTTTGATTTACACACTAGATGACGCCAAGATCTAGTTTCAAAAGACTATCCCAAAGAGATTAATTAATTGATTTATTAAATTGTCAGTATCTCTAATTTCTAATATAATTCATGAGAGGTTATTACGTTAAAACATCCATTTTAATTTTACAATTATTTCCTATGTCATTTGCTCAGAGTTTAAGGCAAAGCAATAGCTTCTAAAATATGTATATTAATATTTATTTAACGGTTCGCACCAAAATGGGTGAAGCATTTTTAAAATATATAGTGCTTTAGCTTCTTATTTGTCTTCAATTTTTAGTGAGACGAACTTCGCGGAGGAGATCAACGGCATAATAATAGATCTATATTGCCAATATGGCAAATTTTAGCAAATTTTTTTAAACACAATATCATACATACCATATATGCATATGAATGAGTATGTGTTTATTTACATTCAAGTAATGTTGTTGCTTCTCTTAACAATTAACCATTTAGAAGTTTACCCTCTGAATTTTTACATGAGTGTTCTCAGATCTCCACAAATCAACAATTTTTGTTTGCGATATAATAACTTAATTTTTTTATTTGCACTTAAATTTAATTCGTTGATTTTATGTTTGTTGGAAGATTCGGTGTAATTCAGCATACTAATTTGTCTTTCACGCTTTAAAAGTTTCAGTATTTAGCTGTGCAACAAGCTTAGTCTCACGGAATACGATAATGCTCGATTCAAATGATGACCGTATCTTTAAGAAGATTTATTAGAAACGGCAACTCCAAAACCACAATCGATAAGCTAATGGACTTTGGAAAATCGATCGAAAAAATTGTGGTGTATATATGTTCGTATCGATTTAGGGATATCCATCAGAAAGCTGTTGTCTCGTTTTCCGTGGTACACAATTTTGTATATATACGTGTATTTGTGAAAAAGAATAATAATTTTCTTGTAATTTTAAGACAGCGTTAAATGTATGCTAAATTAAGCAGTGCTTATTTGATTTTTATATGTTTGTATGTATATGTATGTATATGTGTATAATAGTGTGAAGTTGCTTAAAGTATGTTAAGGCCATTTCTGGTATTTTATAGCTTTTTTGACAAATTGAATTCAGTCGAAAGTATACATATAGACAAGGAAGAATGTACACTTGTGACTAACCAAGAAACTGACGAAAGGTATATTAAGGGAAATAAATTAATAAAAAAATGAAATAGAAATCGATACAATATCAACCTCAAATCTATCATTACAATAAAATAAACATTTTCGTTTAGTAATTCTGTAATTTCCATAAAATTAAGCAAAACTGCGCCACATAAAAATCTTACCTTATCGCAAAAATTTGCAGTTATCTTCAGAATCAGGTCACAAAAACATTCATTTGCACTTTCCGTGCAAAAAGTGCATTTGCATATCAACAAATAACGTTATCTGCGCCAGATCAACGACGGAGCGAAAATAATACAGAATTTTTAAATTTTCCCAAAAATGTTCTGCATAGTAAAATAAAGCGAAGCTTGAAAACTACCTCAAAGATCACAAAAGAAACATTATGCAATTCACTCACGCAGTTATCGAACACAAACAAAAAAACTGAAACAACTAACAAAAATCTGAAACAACAACAATGCTCGTAATTAATAAGAATTTCAAATTAGTAGTTTGGCCACTGGTCAAGGCAATCGCTGTAATATAGATCGAGCCAGCGGCCTAAAGAGAGCTCGACGTATTTTTTTTTTCAAGCTTAATAACAAAGCAGGTAAGATACAAAATGTTAATTTGCGTAATTTGTACCGAAACGTCACACACACACATATACACACACACGCACATTTATCTACCAACCGCTGAAACTTAGCATTCTGACCGAATTAAACGCGCAAACGAGTTGCAAACTAAATATAAATTTTTTCGTGTATAAATAAATAACGAAAAACGCCAAAACCGTTAAATTTCATATCAAATTACGCTCGTTAGTTGGAGAACGCGTGCACACGTCGCCGTAACAAAGGTACTACTGAGTTGAGATGGGATAATACAAGTGCCTCGACAAACACGTAAATTAAGCTCGACTTGAGATCGGCGCACTCGCTCTAAGAGCTCGGAGCGGGGTAAGCAGTGTTGAGGTAACTATAAATATATAATTGTTTTTTTTTTTCTTTTCGTCTTGTTTCAGCGTATTTGTATTGTCTGCGGCTGCTGCTTGCTGGGGTTGCTCTAACAAGTTGTGTGTGTGTGTGTGTGTGTGTGTCTTTTTAAAAACAAAACCGAAAAACAACTCAAATAAAATAAAATAAAATAAATATAAATAAATTTATGCAATTCCATATGGAGGCTGTCAAGCAAGACAAGTGGGATTCTCGTACATTTTTAACGCCTTTGCTCTAAATGTTTAACTTTGGTTTATTTTTATTTCGGCCCATTGGTAAGTTGTTGTTGAGCTTTAAGGTTTGTATTTGTTTCTCATTCTTAATATGTGTTATTTTACTTTACAATTCGGCGCTTTAATTTTACGATGCTGGTTTTGAGTATCTCGAAACGGTCCCTGCTAAGGAAGAATTAACAGTTTTTACTGTTATATTTTTTTAACAATTTGAGGTGCGGCTTACTTCAAGTTATTATTAGAACACTTCAATTTGAATAATATGAATTTCTTTATTTAATTTATGGAATAGCTTGCTCTAGTTTTTCTCAACTTTCAGCAGGCGTCCGAAGACCTTACCTTTTCTGCCTGACCTTATCAAGAACAAGGACCAACAAGTCTATGTACAGTGTAATAGTCATCTAGTGTATTCATCCTAACATACATATATATTAGGTCAATTGTTTAAGTTACCATAAATATGAAGAAACCTATACGTCATGAGTTCGGTTAACTCCAACATTATCACTTCGGTATTTTTTGGCTTCGCCTTTCACAGTAGGTAAAAATATCTAATAAAATCCATTTTCGGTTCGTAACACGTACTAACATTCAACTTCAAAGGCCTTTCGTTTTTCGCAACAAATAAGAGCAGCTGATTTTATAACGGTTTCGCATACGACAAAAGATCGTGCGGTTACTTGCTGCGTTTACTTGGCTCTTTTGCGTACGTGCACAACGCGCCTGCGAGCTGACATCAGTCGTCAGATGAACAGACTTGGCAGACGACAGCTGTCACTTGGAAAAGTCAACATTGCCCACACTCAAAACATTTATCCGTACAAACACCAACACCAACACCAACACAAACACAAACACACTCATATTCTTATGTAATTATTTGGAGTATTACAATTGCGGTTGACAACATTTAGGCCACATTTATACAAGAGTGTGTATGTAAAGCGTTTGCCTTTTACCTTAACTCTGCTTATAGTGCAGACACACACGCCATACCTTCGGTCACGCTAAGAATGGGTGCTAAGCTTTTGACGAGCGTTGGTGTTGTTGAAGCAAAGGTAGCTAAGACTTGAGTGCGCCACAAATTACGCAGCGAGAAACAATAATATCCAATTACTGCATCAAAAAAGCCTACAAAGTAATAATTCACTTTAATGCAAAGGAAATGTTGGTAAAAAAAATCGATTTATTCGACTTTTGTAATTTTCAGTCTCGTTCGTCGACACTTCAAGGTCAGAGTCAGTCATCAGCCGCCGAGCTCTGGGAGTGCGTGCACTGCTCTTTACTCCACTTGTCTGTTGTATGGTAATTATTTCTGACTATGTTTTTCCATATGGGATGAATGTTACGAAAATATCATCAGCCCACATTGCTCCCAGGCAAATCGAGAGCGATAACCGACGGCAGTGGCAACAGTGAGAAGCGATCACTTACGAGTACTTGCCTAGTGGAGTACGGCTGATCGCTACATACTATACATAAGTGCTTTCTTAGCCATCAATTATCTAGATATATGTATGTGCATACACTTATTACAAACAGCTGCTGATTGAGGGGTTATTGACTGTACGAGTATATGTACATATGTAGGTAAAGCAAGGAGTACTTACTTTTGTTTTTGTGTTCTTCCAAGCTTTTGTTTTCAATACTTCAGTTGAACATTTTCGTATTTTTCCTTTACTCTCGGGTTTGTCTTAATTACTTTGCATAACCTTTTTTGAAGTTCAATATCCAGCACTCGAATGCAATGGGCATCTTATGAGGCAATGCAATAGTCCCAAGTCACACACCTTGCATTCATATATCTTTATGTATACATTGTTATACACAAATAAATAAATATTGTCTATATGTATAAAGTATTTCAAAAAGTTAACGTCTTCAAGTGGGAAAAGCTGTTGTAAATAAAGCTAATATTTCAATGTTATCTTTGAATGTTTTGAAATACTTTCAAGTAAGAGATTTATATATGTATGTATGTATGTATGTATGCATATGTGTACATGCATCTACTTTAAAACATATTTGGGTCAATGTACTTGCCACATGAAATACATCTTGACCTGCTTTTTGCTGTCACTGTATCCAATTCATACTATCTGTCGTAAAGTTCTACAAAAGGAAAAGTTTTAACTGTCTTTAAAAGTAGATAGTAGAGATAAAGGAAGACATGTTGGACAGATCTTACCACCCTTACTGTAGAGACCATCAAAAAATTTCTAGAAATCATCACAACGTGAAGTTATGATATGAAAGGGTGTCCAACCTCTACGATTAGATGAATGTCGATCTCTTATAAATTCGCTATGAGTGGTATTCTTATGGCAGATAATTATGTAGTGTCCATCACAAGTCCACAAAAAGCCAGGCTTTTCTTCCGAAAAGCTCACTTGAACATTTCACCTAGCTAAAAACGGCCACACTCGTCTGGAAGCTTTGATGTTAATGGTGAGCTTCCACTATTTCTTTTGCTATGCTTTCTTTAGCTGGACTACAAGTTCACTATGTTTGTACAAAAGCGCCATCTATGACGAGCTTTTTTTACACAAAAAGTTTTTGCATGAATTGTTGTTAAATTAACTTAATGTTCTCTCATCTTTTAATTATGGGCTTCTAATCATGATTTTCATACGAGTATATGTTATTGGATATACAAAATTATTATTTCATAGCGCAAGCTTCTCTTTTACGCACACCCATTTCAAAAGTGTTATTTTTAAATAAAACATCTCAGTAATAAACAACAACAATTCCTTTATGAAAACAAATTTGTCTGCTTATATTCGTTCGTTTATTTTTCAATTTTTAATAAAAAAGTTGTCATAACCATTTTCGAGGCGCCAAATGCCCCTAAATGGTGCAAGCGATGCTGCCACTTCAAGGCTAAATGACACAATGAATATTTTTATTTATATTATTTTATTTAAAGATTATTTATTGTATCTAAAATAAAATCAGAATTCTTCTGCTTGTCTCGAATCACAGGCATTGTTGTTGTTGGTATTGCTGTAGGCAATACCATATTGAGATAAAAGCGTGCCTTTTAATGGAACAACAAATAAAAAGCGAACATAAAAAACGACACCAAGTGTAGGAGGATGGCGAGAAAATCTTGAAAATGTACGCTTCATCATTATAGCTCAAAAGCTATTTGGAATTATAAATTAAAAAGTAATAATAGTAATAAGTATACAAAGTATGTTAAAACACAAAATGTTGCACAATCAAACGCCAAAGTGTCGATTGTAAATTGTGAATTGTTAAACACAAATCAGAATTTATTGTTATTCTTCACCCAACAGCGACGGCAGGGCGATCAGCGCATTCCTTTTCCCTTGCAGTTGAGTGAAGGAAATCTCCACAGTTTAAGGTGAGTCTGAGGCAAAGGTGCAACACCATACTTGCAGTCGCACCGAAAGCTCATTATTATTATTGTCTATGCGCCGCCACCTTTGAGTTTCCCACCGCCGACTTTTATTCAACGAATGATTGTTTTATTGCTGGGCTGGGCCATTCAAGTGCTGCGATTCGATTCGATTCAATACTGTTCTATTCTCCAACAGCATTCGTATTCACAATCGATTATATATTGATGCATACGTATATATATATATATATATATATGCCTGCAGCATTGTTTCACAGCAGTCTCCATTGTTTTGCCAACGGCTGTCTGATCAACAGGTGTTCTCTCGCGCCAATTGCCCAACATGATATATGATATTAGCAGGAATAATTGCAGTTAACAAGAAACAAATAGTGATATCTCTTGAATTAATGTATGAATGTACGTATGTGCAGTATGTGCACTAATGATTTACTAACAATTGAGTAGTAATAATGGGCAAAATATGTGTAAATATGTTTTTAAATATCTTTATCTATAGTCAATGTAAATTTTTATTGCAAATAAATTCCATTTTATTAAGGTGAGATTTTTTCTCATTGTTATTAATATATGGAAGTATTTATTTATTTATTTAAATGCTCAATATATGTGTGTTTATAGTTATTGTTGCTTTTGTAGTTGACGCATGCCATAAAGCTGAACAACTTTATATTTGAACAAATTTGCTGATGTTGGATTGTGTCATAATTTTTTGGATTCGCAGTGATTGGCAGTTTAGTTAAACTCTCTCTCTTTACTCTCTTTAAATCTTTCTAGCAACCCTTTTCATTGATAAACACTTCCTAACCATTCTGATCAATCATAAGACTAGATAATTACATCTTACTGGCAAAATATAGATGTGAATATCGTAGGCGACTCAATTCATCTTTATCCAGGCTGGATACCAACATATCCAACGTATGTTCTGCATGCAGTGAGACTCCTGCTCCTTAAAACCTTTTCAACGAACTCCTCTTTCCTTCTTGCTAGAACTCGTCGAAACAGCTCGTCTCCTAGACTTTCTTTTAAATATTTTCTATGGCTTAAACTGGTCTCGCCTGCTTCTAAGCGGAATTAGATAGCCGCTACAGTACCAACAGCAATAACCTTATCAATGTGGTAAATCAACCATCGACCAGATATACACTATATGCTAAATCTTTGAAAATACCGATTTCAGAGCAACCTTTGATGGCACCTAAGGGAGTTGACTCTACACTACTATGTCTGAATTTGGTACCCTCGTCAGTCAGCGCATGCGCGGTTTGGTCCCCACGTCGCAATCTTGACAGTCATAACTATGAAAGGTAGATAACTTCATATATCTAAAAATCAACAACAACAGCAACGCCAGCATTGAAATTTTACGCAGATAGAAATACTTGACTCTTCTTCTCTGTTGATCAGCTATAATATTGTTGATAAGTATTTAACCTGATGAGTGAAAGATATGGAACCCAAAATTACATAATAAAAGGGATTATCACTCAGCCAAGGGATCGGAACATCTGACTCCCTGAATGGAAGTCAAATGTCGAATCATAAACATCATAATTTTGCGTGATCTTGGCTTATGAAGACAATCAATGTAACCAATAACCATTACTACGATTAGAGTTACTGAAACTTAAGTAATTTTTAATGACTACAACCAAAAAACTAATGCACTCGCCACTCGCCGCCAGGCAAAGTATAATTTGTCTAATTGCGTTCCGTCTGGGACTGTGGCCATTCGAATGGAGTTGAACACGCTTGATCACCAACGGATTTTGGTTACAAAGTATTCATTACACGAGTATCTACAAATGCTGTGGTGCCGCTTAGACTGGCATTAGGTCGTTCCTCCAAAATAAATGAAAAAAATCGCACCAACTTGACCACCAGACCGACTGAGCAAGTCAGGCGCAATAGCTGCACAGTTGTGTGAGTCTGAATTTATGCTGTTTGTATGTATGTCGGATAAGGAGATATGTAAATACACAATCTGTACTTTTCGTCATTTACCTTCGCAGATTTTTCAATTCTTGTTCCCTTTTTTTTGTTTTCTTGCATTGCATGGCGCAACCTACTTACCTAGTGGCGAGTGTAGGCTGCTGATTGCTTGCTGCAGCAACTTGCCACTCAAAGTCGAGGAAATAGAATGAATGCTGAACGCACGCTACACGCATGCATGCGCAGGAGATTACGCGGCACACACACAACTCTATGTTGTATAACTACCTTGTGCCCTGCTATGCGTGCGCTTTTGCTGGAAAATGCCAGAAACGCAGAATGACAATTTCGAGTGCGATTGCAACGTCAAATGTCTAGTAGACGAACCGGAGTGGTTTGTGTGGGTGGCTGTGGAAGGTCGTGCTTTTGGCTTTTTTTTCAACACTCTTGCTACTTCTGCTTGAAAAGGCGCGTGTGTGTGGCGCATGAATGAATGCATGAATGAATGAATTTCAGTTTAAGATGCAGATTTTTAAAGTCACAACAACAAAACCAAAGTGCAAAGGAAACGAAAAAAAACAGTAATTTGAAGATAAAGTACACCGTCGTCTAAGTACTTTGGGAAGTATGAATGAGCAAAGCGAATTTTCATAAATGAATTCAGCGCAGTGACGGTGGTAATTTTTCTTGATTCTCGGTTGATTTTTTCACTTCAACTTTTTCCATCATCTCTGGTCTTAACCCCCACACATCGTATGCAACCATGCTTTATAGCAAAAAGTCTCTACATTTGTTTTTGTCCATTTAATCTGCAGCGATTTATGCCTTCCGCTGGCGCAGTGGGGCTGGGACTTCAAGAAGGTAAAGAAATAGAATCGAGGGCTTTTGAGAATAGCAACAAGAAAAAGTGAGGATAGAATAATACTTTTTCAGCAGACAAAAATACACACACTCGCACATGCACATACATACAGACAGACAGCCGTATATTTATGTTTACTTGCTGGTGCATTAATTTGCACTTTGAAGTGCTCATCAAAGACGCCTTTGCATGGGCGTTCCAGCACAGCACTGCATTCGCCCTCTGGCTCCCTCCATTCTTCTTGTCACGCTTTTTATATAACTCAAGGCATATGCAGACGTCATTATTTCCGCTTTAATAGCATCTTAAGATGCGTAGCAGAAAAAGTGTGAGTGCATGTGTGTACGTGTATGGGTGTACTTGAAATAGGCACAAATTGTTTAGTGTATGGTGAATTTTGACATTTGAATGGCGAGAAAGCAAATAGAATAGGGAAAATGATGTGCATAGAGACCGCATGGCAACTGACAGCAACACGCCCAGAAATTTTATTTGTTTTTGGTTGTAAAATGCTCGTATTAGCAAGCTCCAAACGGGATAAATGGAATCTTAAATGTATCAAGCTGCTTTTAGAAATGTCCGCCAACTAAGAATAACTCAAATACGTGTAAGCAAGAATCAGCAGGTACTCAAAGAGAAGCCTTAAACAAGAGGTTAAGTAAAGTCCACGGAAGGATGCTGAATATTAAATAAATTTTCCTAATTGCCGTCGCGTGTCGTGTTTCCTTCCGATTGTATGTAGTTCTGTAATAAAATAAAAACTTCTAATAAAAATCCATCGGCCGTTCGGGGGTCGCTTAGAATAAACTGCTCATTTGTGGAAAATAGTGCAGTAGACACACCACGCTGTTAACTACAAATATGTCGCTTCAAAGATCTTTTTTCTTGACAGGTTTGATTACATATATAATTGGCGCTTTATAACTGATGAAGCGATTTTCGGCCAAGCTCCTCCTCCAATTTGTGGTTTTGCGTCTTGATGTTTTTCAAACAAATTCAAACTAGACATACTAGGTGGTTTAGGTTCTTACAAGAGTTTACTGGACATCCCAACCAGTGGCGACATAAATACCCTCAGCCACATACTTACAAAATTAGTAGTTTAATTGCTAATGTTCCGTCCTCTTTGGGAGCAGTTATAGGTTTGTGGGAGGTTAAGGTGTAAGACAGAAGTGGCTTTAAGTTATGGCACAGTCCGGGTAGATTCTTAGCCCACAGTTATTGATATCAAGGTCAATTAATCGGTCAATGATGTTAAGCCATCCTCTCATTCACTTAGGGAGATCAGAAATTCAAAGTGTTAATTTTCTACGAAAATTCAATCAAGATCAATCTTGATTCTATGCCTTAATGAGCTTAGCCTAATCCGGGTTTCCTTTGCATTCTTTTAAACTTTCAGTAAATGCTTTTAAACATACATAAATACTCAAAAAATGTTCACTTTCCTTCCAACAAATGCCACTCTGCGTCATCGTAACGCATATACATATGTACATAAGTGCATAAGTGTGGTCTGCTGACGTACACGCTGTCACTTTTGCCGCAAATTTAAAGAGCTAATATTACATGAAACTTTCAGTTTCGTTCGCGGTAATGCCGTTTTCATTTTCCTTTTCATTTTCGTTATTGTTATTATTATTAATTTTTCTGAAAGCAAAACATCACGGCAATATCTCTACAATAAAAAGAAAATAAAAAAATTAAGAAAGAAAACAACAACAACACAACATTACAAGTAAAATTGTTGTAATCTGCGTTTACACATGCATGCCTGCATGAATCACGGTAGCTAACGGTGTCAGGCCCCTCAACGAGTGACGAGTGCTTCTTCTACCGACGTTCCCCAGCGTTCACAACGCTGCTCATCCATGCATACGACAACAGCGTGCCCAGCGCCATGACCGTTGTCAACCACACAGCTACTGCTGCTGTTGCGCGTATCCGCCTTGTAAACATTGCGGCCGCATTCCGTTGCAGCCTGTTGGCTTTCTTGCTTCTACGCGCACTCACAATCGCACGGAACTCACGATTTTCTTATTATTTGTTGTTTATGCGTTTTTTGTTGTTGTTGTTGTTGTTGTTGTGCTTTTATCAGCGCAATTGCGTGCTGACGTCCGTCCATTGATTCGGACGTCCCCAAACACTGTCGTCCATCCTCCACTCGTCCCGTCCCCACGTCCCCCCGTCAATCCGTCCATTCGCGAACAGCTAAAGTTTCAATTTCTAGTGAAAGTTTTTTGTACGTGTATGTACTCGTACATACAGATTTTGGCTAACGCAGCATCATGTTGCAGTTCAAGTGTGTGCTAACATACAAGCTTACAAACATATGTACTGTACTTACCGAAAATACATATATACATATTTTAATACTTTTGTTGGCATTCCATTTTTTTTTTTTTTTTTTTTTTTTTTGAAAAGCAAACTTATCAGAACTTTCATTGAATTTCCGATTGCATGCAGTGTATTACAACAATAAAAATAAAATTTAATAAAATTAAATAAGCTAAAATGAGCAATAAAATTTATTGTTTACGATTTTTTATTCGCTTTTGTGTCTCACACTTCTTTTGTTCGCCCGTGATTTACGACGAGTTGACAGTATTTTTCTCCTTCTTTTCTTTAATAAATTTCATAGTTTACAACTCTCTGTGGCCTGAGTAAAAGTTCGAAGGTGGAAAGGTATTGAACCGCTTTAATTTTTTTTTAAATTTTTTTTTAATTTGAACTCTCTTTTCTTTTGTATGAAAGTATTGATGATAATCTGATTACAAGCAAAACTCTTGTTTGATTATTAGTTTTTAATTCGTTGATAGTCTGTGTCTGTCTCGATTGTTTTGGTTTTTAATCGTGAAAAATAGTGAATGAAAGTTAAGTGACGTGAGGTTATAAGTTGGACACAAAGTAGTACAAATTGATTTGGAAATATTTTGGTTTCTAAACGGAAAAAACGTCCAGGGCATAAATAACCTATTTGTATACTGTATCTTTATGTGCCTATCACGCTTATTCATCAAGTCATATCGATAACTACAGTGCGATTATCGGGTTATCGCCAAATTCTTCACCAAAGCTTTGAACTTTATGACAAAGCTTCCAATCTTCAACAAGAACTTTCGCTGATAGGAGGCCATTCTATTTCTAGAAAGTTCTTGAGTGACGTAAACTCATATTAATGAAATTCCTCTCTCCGAACATGGTCTCCGTGAGTGTTTCGTCTAATGGCGAGTAACGACAATTACCTATCCTCCTTGTAAAGTGGTCGTATTTCATCAATCCAAAAGCTGTTTTTCTTACAAAATTAAAGGAATAAAAGTTGAATACTTCATCTGCTATAAATGAAGAAAAAGTGCTCTATATATATTCATATATACATATGCACGAGTATATATAACATGCCTAAAGTATACAATCTAATGAACTATCGACACAAAGAACTCTCTAACAAAGACTAGTCATAAAGTTTAATTCAATTAACAGTGCAGAGTGCAATTCAAGCTATTCTCTGAAGGAAGCACAACAACAATAATACGAAAGAATAGAAAACAAGAAAACGCTCAAGTACAAAGCATTCTTATTACATTTATGTGTGATATTAGTCACCCAAAGGCGACGAGTTCATAACCGAGAAAAAGCGAATAGAGAAATATACAAATAATTTTTAATGCACTAATATTATATATATGCACGTATGCATGTACAGCATTTCACAGCCAATTTGTATATCTTTCAGATAAGAGAATAAATAAATAGAACTAAAAGGAAATAAAACTGTCGCCACTGACTTCTTATCGGCAACGATTCCGGCATTTTGTATATTTAAAATATTTAAAGTTAAATTTTAGTTATGTCATTATTACTAACTACAGCTATAAGCTATAACTAAATTTTTATACGTTGCACCACTTATAGGCACTTACACGCGGGATTAAATGGGGAATTTATGTAAATTTCATTTTGGAAAAAAATCTGAAATAAGTTCTCCGTTGTGTTGAGAAAAAAAATTAAAAAGATTTTTAAGTGTCTGCTACACTTGCTCAATAAGTGGAATATGATAATGATAAGAGATTAACATCAGGTTGCTGCAGCAGACACTTGAATAAACGTTAGGTGAAGAAGGGAGAGGGGCATGTGCAACACATTACTTGCCACAAGCTAAAGACTTGCTATGGCATTTACAAATAGTCACAGAAAATATTTACAAGCGTAACTAGACACTTGTGGCACAAGCTGAGGTCATTGGCGAGGGCAAAAGCCAAAAAAATAACGAAAATAAAAAAAAATAAATTAAAAATAAAAATAAGGAAACAAAATAAAGATAAAAACATGTTAATATCAAATACAATACAACACTGAGGTAATGAGAATTTTTCAGATTTTCGGGTTTCTATTTGCTTATTTAGTTTTTCTGTTAGTTAGAAAAATATGATATGGATGGCGTTGACCCTTGCACCGAAAGCCGAATAAATGGAAAAACAACAAAAATGAAGTGAGTATATAAGTATTTGAGCAGTGTGGCACTTGTACATAATACATATTGATAAAGAAAATATGACGAGTTGTCAAACAAAATTTATCTGATAGATTTACTTAAAATTTGTCAGTTTGTTTCTAAGGTGTTGAGAAGTGGACCAGGGTTTGACCTACTCGATGTAATATGGATGGATGATATGCCTAATTGGAATACGTAATAAGTATCTTAGAAATGTACCAGAGACCCGGAACAAAGTTCGATTTGCTCGAAACATAAATAATACTTTCTTTACGGGGAAGAGACCACCGTGAGATTAACAAAAATTTTTTAATGTTGAATGTACCTTCACTCAATACCTATGATTTTTCCTACTTGCATTAGTATGGATGATAGTCGCCAGAAAATTTTTAACAGTGCTCACCCCAGTCCATTCTAGTACTGCTGAAATGCTCATGTGAATCGAAAGGTTTCTTTTCACAAAATATGCTCCACTGTCCATAAAATGTTCTTGATTGCCTCTTATGTTGCTTTTGTAACTCGCCACAATAGAAGAAAAAACAAACACGAACACGAAAGTATTTTCATTAGCTGCATTGACATTTGTTGTTTGACTTCTTTAATTGATTTCTGACTGCAGTGCTCATACACATACTCACTCACAAGTACTTCTTCACCAAATTCTAAAAGCGTAAAAGATCATTTGTAATCGGTGCTGACAGTTGCTGTGACACTGTCATTGGTTCACTGTCGACTTATGCCAAATAGATTTGTGTAAGAATACACATTATTGACCATTCAAGCACACAAACATACCCACATGCTTACATATCAATATCAATTATGATTACCACTGTGTGTTGCAACAACTGCAAGTGGTGCTTGTGTCCACAACAAGTGCTTTCTGGTGTTGTTCTCCACTACTTTTCCATTATTATTTATAATTCTATTTCATTACCACAATCATACATTTTCATTTTATTTTTTCTTCGTTTTCTATCTCTTACTGTGCTTTCTGCGATTTGACTTTTTCATTTTTTATCTTCTTTCCCTCGAGTCACTTTGTGACCATTTGACGGTCGCTGATAATGAGAGAGTAAGAAACAGCTTGCAACAGCTTACAACCACTTTCCACGGAGTAAATGCGTTTTTGTTTTTATTTTTGTCATTGATCTGAATTTCATGCTCCATTTTTGTTCTATAGCGAACAAGTGAAATGCTGAGCCTCTCTTTGCTTTGAGTTTTACGATAAAAAATTGAAAATCTGAAGTCAGTTTTCTTTATGAAAAAAACACTGAAACACACCAAGTGAATTTTTTGAGTTCAGTACATACATACATACATAGATGCATACACGTATATACAATTTTCCGCTTTCCTTTTTATTTATTAGCTCTTGTAACTGTCCACTTTCAAGTGCAAAGGTTATTTTATTTGTATTTAATGGTCATGGATTTTTCGTTTATTTTACTGAAGAATATTGAAACTTGATATTTATCTTTAGTAAACAGTTTCAGAATGTGTTTGCAGTTCTTCGCAGATAAATTCTTTCTTCGGATAAATAATTTTCAGATAACAGGGTTTCTTTGACTTCCTTATCAGGGTTCATTGATCCTCAATTATAGTATGTATGCATGGAAAATATATCAGGCGCATAAATCAAAAAGTTAAATAATGCTTTATATGATAATTGAAACTTATTTGATTGTATTTAAATTTTGTATAATCAATTTTTTCAAATCCTATTTGTTGGAAAAAATTTCTTACTAATGCCTATTATTCGCAATTCGTAATGTAAAGGTAGTTTAGTAGATTTTAGTTAATAAGAACACGGAAACGATGTTTGGTTTCGATACCCCAAATTACGCTACATATTATGAATCGGCGACAGAAGGATATTAGGATCAGCATTTCAGCAATTGCTGGTATATGGTAAAACGATATTTCTCCGCTGCATTGTTCCTCGCATCTTGTGTGTCGATTATTTTATGAACCGGGTATGTTTTAAAATATTTTTGGGAAAAATAAGACCTGTTTTGGTTCATAAGCTTTCTCAAAAATAAACGTGATTTTAATCCTAAAGCTTTATATTATTACAAAAATATCAAGAAAGAATTTTTAAATTCTTCTTTCAACTTTCGTTAAAATCATGAGTTTTGTGATCTTGTAAAACCGAAATGCCATTCTGAAATAAATTTAAATCCAATTCTTTTTGAAACAAATCGACTTCCCTATGATTTTTCTGATAATTGCAATATTGATGAAAATATTAAAAAAAAAAACGGAGGCACTCATATAAAACGAAAACAAAATTTTATTTCCTAGAAAATTGTTTCTTATTATCTTATCTTACAGTGTTTAAAAATTTACAAAACTTGTAAAACTCATATTAAAACTTTGTACTGTTCTTGAGACATAAATAAATATAATAAAAAATCCGAATATATACCATATAAGAAATTTGGCCATTTAATCTATGTATGTAATCACTATTTTCGTTTCGGCTACTGACATAGAAGATTTTCAAGCTTTTTTTAAACAATTTCTTCCATTCCTTTGGAGAGGGAACGCTTTATTTTTAGCTAAATTTTTTAAGCGAGCACTCGAAAAAGACTTAAAATACGCACAGCCCATAAAATGCGTATTTTCTGGAAAAATATTTAATGGAATATTTGAACTTAAGCAACATTAGTTCAAAATTCAGCATACTACGGCATACATAAATATGGTACATATACATACATAAAACTAGATCTTTAAAGACTCAAGAAGGTTGAAGGAATATACAATGTTTATACCTATATGTAGCTCAACATACACATATTTTCACATGCACAGTGTAACAAAATAATAGACATTTTTTCAAAAATGCTTAGATTTCTTTTATTTTCCACTACACTGCAAAGAATTAGTTGTTTTTCAAAGTAAACATATGCAGAATTAAAAACAATTAATTTATTTATAAACACTGCACTACAAGTAAATTTTCATTTATTCAGTTAACAATATTGAAATTCTCTAGGTTTTGGCCCATCAATATTCTTGATAATTCCCTCGACCACTGAAATTAAGGTTCTCAACGTGCTTTTTTACCTTTTCTATTGTGAGAGCATTTGTAACGAAATTTTCAGACCGTTCTATCGATTTTGAAATAAAATTGTGGGTTTCACTTTCACTTCGGCGCTGTCGAATAAGTCTTCCCCCCTCCGCACTGCAATGCACTCAACGACCCATCTCATTTTGAATTAATTAAGAGTATTTGGGACAATTTCCTCAAAATTTTACCATCTGGTCAAAAAAATATATAAATTCATCAATTTTTAATTTTTACCAAAACACACCTACTTTTTTGCCCAGCTCAACTGGAAGGTAGATTTTAAAAAAAAAAACCGCCAATTTACAATTTTTGCCTTCACACCTATTATTTTGACCAACTGTGTACATATGGTATATGTATGTATGTACATATGAATGTAGCATTATGTCTTATGCAATATTTTCAAAACCAAATTTTCCAATAACAAAATTCATCACTGAGAGCTCCGCACTACAATACAAAATTAAAATTCATGAAATCAGAAAAACACACATATACAGTTTTTCAATAATCAATTACATAATTAACACACCGAACGGCTGAGCAATAAGATATCCATGCGCAAATAAGCGAACGAACGATTTCTGTTTACCGTCAAAATGACTCAATCGACTGGGCAAATGGGGAAGGCACTCATGATCTTGAGTAAATGAATCGCTATAAATCGCATTAAAGGAATAATGAACGCATTCAAAGTAAGTATAAAAGTAAAAAAGAATCAAGAAAAAGAAGAATTCTACCAATCGCTGTCAATATTCGTTAGTACTCACATGCATACAAGCATATCTACATACATACCTACATACTGAGCACTTTGAAGGCAACGGGCCTTTGGCTAAAACCATTAAAGAATAAATTAAATGTGGGAAAAAAGTATTAAAAGCCGTAAAGCATACAACGAATTAACAGTTACTTGCAACACAGCTTAAAAGCACACACACATATCCACACAAGCACACTGATAAGCTGAGGCAGCAAGCAACGAGTGCTCAGGCTGAAATGGAAAATGGAAGTCAGGCTCAGCGTAGCATAGCAAAGCATGGCATAGCGTAGCATGGCACAAAGAGGCGAGACAAGACGAGACGAGACGGAACGAGACGGAGATCTGTGCGCATGGCATGGCGACAGCTTCAGCATATGCCGTAAAGGGAAATGACCGCAAAAGCATGCGAAAGTTAAAATCAAAGTAGAATTCGAATGAAAAAAAAACTTAAAAAAAAAAATAAAAAAAAGACAATTACAACAATGAGGATGGCCGCAGCAAGCAACAACAACAACAATAGTGCGCGCTGTAATGAAAACAAACGCAACAACATCGCTGATGACAATAACCTTAAGAAAACGAAGTAAACACCATAAAACAACTCCAACAACTAACCAGCCTCCAAGCGCAGTTAAGCAGTTAAGTATGTAACGCCGTCTACATAATGCTATAATAAGAACAAGAACAAAAACAAAATCAAGAACCAGAAAAACAAAGAACAAAGTGAATTGTTAAAACAAAAGCGTCGCAGAGAAATGCAAAGAACCTTTTTAAGCGAACCAAAAGCGGATTTCGGCATAAATTTGCCGTTTGCCAAGCATTCCTGCCATCGCAACGAGATGCGAGGATGTGGTGTGTGGCGCATTGCGCATGCGCCGTACGTGCCCGGCGTTGCATGTGACTCAGACTTTCCCATACTCGCAGCACGACATTAAAAGCGAGCGAGCGAGCGAGCGTGCCGATGTTGGGGATTTGCAAAGCTGTGCCAGTATTTTATGTGGCAAGCAGTAAATTGTCGTTTGGTGCAAACGATTTTTTAAAAACGTTATTTGAAACATTTTTGCAATTTTATTTCGCAACTCCGATTTCTCCGAAATCATTTAGTGGA
Source organism: Ceratitis rosa (assembly GCA_037013455.1). Lineage (NCBI taxonomy): Eukaryota > Metazoa > Arthropoda > Insecta > Diptera > Tephritidae > Ceratitis > Ceratitis rosa. Next base: position 80,713 of record JAWMAG010000397.1, read on the forward strand.
AGATGATTTTTTCCGAAAATCAATCCCTCCAAAAAGAACCCCAATAACTAGGGCTATCAACGAAAGTGCATCGATTTCAGTAAGACCAGAGAAAAACACTTAGTAGTGCCACCATTTCCTGGTGAGTGTCGTTATCCACCTTATTTAATTAATTTTTTGATGGACCTCATTGAGTCAACTACTTGACCCTAGCTACCTAGGACGGATTATCAAGCAAAATACTCTGGAACTTCGAAACCTATGACTCCATAATCCGTTTTACAGCTCTTTTAGCTACCACAAAAGGAGCTCCCATTTTTTCATATTGTGCCGGTTTGTTTTGGAACTCTTACTACGTTGAAGATGAAGAGAATACTTGCCGTAGCTTTTGGTATTTCATTTCAGCCAGACTTACCTACATAGATATCCGGCAATTCGTTCACTGTTCAAAGGCTAATTTTATTTAGGGATTCGTTCTATATTGAGATAAATTTGTTTGATCGTACCCCGTTTAGCAAGTTCATCCAACTAACAAATTTCGTCGATGTTCTTATGACAAAGAACTTATGAGAAATATATTGTAGTATGTCCTGGTCCCCAAAAATATTTTCATATTGATATCCAGCACTACATAAACTCAGGTAAAAACTGCCAAAGCCCAACCCTTTGCAGCAACTCAGAAATGAACACACGCACTTCCAACTATTTCCTCATGGAAATGGCATACACGTATATGGCAAAAGGAACTTTCATATGACACTGAGACGCCATTTTCAGTTGAAACTTCGATTTAAATTCCGCCTTATTAGATGAAAGACTAGTCTACCGCTTTTATTTAACTTCCTTAAAACTTTTAAGATATGGTAGTATGCTCAAGGGAGCCACGCCTAACGAAAGCTAATTATTTTTACAACCACACCAAACTTCTAAATCCGACCTGCCGACCACAACTGCTCACCATCAACCGATGGTCCTCTCGCCAACTTTACAGCACATCTCCACTTTTTTCCTCTAACCACTTGCGGTGTTTGGTAGCAGATCTTGGCGTGAGCGCTGGCATTTATGGTAAATGCGTCAAACGCCTTTGGCAAAAATGGTAAATAAAATATAAAACAAGAACAACAAGACCAACAACAATGGAGATGCACATCGAAAAGAAGTTGGCAGCGAGGCGGTAGCTGTACTAAAAATACGTGCAATACTGTGCACATACACACATACATATGTATGAACGTTTCTACTTACCAAAAAAGTCCTCCCAACGTTCCGAGTCGTCTGATTCTATATCCATATTGGTGTTGAAATTGCTAAAAACTGCTTCTTGTTGGCCGCTTAAAAGTTGCCGAGATGATGATGATGACGATGATGACGATGATGATGTTTTTGATAATGATGTATTGTTATTGTTGTTGTTGTTGTTTTTGTAATTATAATAAACACTCACTAACCACAAGTTAACCACAAATCTTGTGTTGCCTTTTTATCTATTATTTCTTAAGGTTTTTGTTATTGTTTTTGTTTTACGTTTGTGATTTGTTAGATAGTGGAAAAATATTTCATAAAATGCATTGACAGTTACAACTATGTGTACTTGTTATTGTAATTTTTATCCTCTACGCGCATCTAACGAATTCTCGACGTTTATACGTTTATATTTGTGATATTTTCAATGCTTTCTCGTTCTCTTTGTTGCTTTTGTTGGGAATAACCTTATTTAGCTAGTTGCAATGATAGCTCAACATTTTCTAAGAAGAATTTGCGCAGCAACACTTTAAAGGCCATTTGAAGTGATTTCAATTTTTTTCTTTAATGTGCTGATGTGTATACGTATATATACATACATACATACATATGTATATCGTACTTGCTTTCAGCGTTTACTTGGACACAGTGCGTCTAATAAAACTTAGTTAGTTGGCGATTCTTTTCGCACAACCCGTACAGTCGTATTGCATTTTTAAAGGCACACACACACATACATGTTTGACACTTTTATGGTCAAAATATGTGATATCCACTTTTCTTCTTCACACCGGATTTTTTTATTTGGTCTGATAGAGCGCAGCGACAATTCTCACAATTGGGTAGATGTGTCTCATACTCGTACGTGTATGTATGTATTTTTGTATGCGTATGTGTATGTGTAAAACTGCATTAGAATATGAGAAATTTCTTTTCAACGTACTGTTAAATTCACTATACACTTCAAGTATACACTCTCGGGTCAGTTAGAGATTAGAGGTTAGACCACTTGGGCAGAATTTATATAATATATTTATGTATGAGTATGTAGGTATATCGAATTTTGAATTGAATGTTTGAAATTTACACAACCTCAAGGCCAAAGAGTCAGCGATTTGTCGGCTTGTGTGCACTTTTCCACCTTGACTAACTTTCTGGACTCTAAGTTTGCTTTAGTAGCAGGTGCTTAAGTCTTTTTTATCGGTAATTTGTTATTGCTTGAAATGTCTTATCGATAAGATAGCGTGTGACTAGCTGGTGGTATTATTGCGTCTATTAATGTAATTTTCAGAATTTATTTTTGTTGGAAAAAATTTTCATTAATTTTCTACTTTTGACAATTTTTGTAATTTTTTTTTTAAGTTAAAATTTTTTTTTATAATTTTTCACACTAAAAAACAGTTTTTTTATTTTTCCTTTATTTATTTATTTTTCTAGTCCTTATGTTTTGTGGCTTTCGTGCTCTCAAGTTTTTTCGCAAACACAAAGAAAATAAGTTTGAATTTCGTTAAATTTCGTTGAGAAGAGTTTAAGTTGCTTGCTTTAGCGGTGTTTTATCTTATCGTGGCCTTGCATGTGTTGGAGCAGCAATCGCGGCAAATAAGTGTATAATAAATTCTTTCTTTTTGCAATGAATTTTAGGCCACCATATCAATCAGCTAACTGAACACATATTCTACCTTTTGTGCGAAATAAGTACGTACATATGTACATATGTATGTATGTCTGTGATTACAACTGCAAATTAAATTTTTCACATTGCGCTTTCTGCTTTTCTGCTTTATATCAATTCACTTATGTACGTGTATGTATTTCTTTGTATCTTTTTCTCACAGCTGTTGGCAAGCACACCTTTATCATAAATTGACGTCTTTACCCTGCGCCCCTTAGCGTCTCACCTTCTCTCGTCTGCTATTCTATCGTCTGCACATATGCAAGTTCTCTCTATCACTCGCTGTCCGTTTGCTGTCTCGATCGCTTTTTAGCCGCGTTTCTTAGAAGCACACGATGAGCAATAGCCGCTCAGCATTTTGTTTTTATTTATTTTCCGTTCTTTTTTTATTTGCTCCAGCGTAAGCCTTTTGCAGCTGCCAATCAAGCGGTTAATTTTAATGCAAAATTTGCGCGCACAACAACAATACGAGTAGGCAATGAGAAAATATTAAATAATTAAAAATGGTCAATCAATTGAAGCTCAGCCAAGTTTGTTTTGATTTCAGCGCATTCACGAAGTTGTGTGTAAGGCGAATGTAAGAAAAGCAAATGAATTTTTTCCGTTTTTGTTTTCAATTTTTTTATTGTGTATAATTTATACAAAAACAACAAGGCCTGCGTGTAGTTGCTTTGTAGAAAATGTAACAGGTAAATTTGCTTTGCATTTTCATTTATTTGCGCTCATTTTTTATCATTTCTTTGCTTAGCAAAAATTATATAAAAATTTATCTTTCATTGACATTATTTGTTAATGCATTTTGTTTTTGTTTATATTCATATGTATATTTAAAAAGTTTTGTTAGATGCACCTTGCGGAGTCACATAGTGGTTATTAAAAATATTTTAATCACAATAATTAATTTTCAACACTGAATTAATTTGCACGTCTCATTAATTTAGTTGCATTTCTAATTATTTAATATTTCATTTAATTTTTTTTATAAAAATTTAATTTTATTTAAAATTTTTTTTTTTAAATTGCTCACAACAATCGCCTGCCATACCAAGCATCACTTCTTTAGAAAATCTCCCATTTAACCGCCGATCTGACTCATTCATACGACGCTCGAAAGAAAACTGAAATCAATTGAGCATTGTTGCTCCCTGAATGCCCCCAAACAAAAGTTAAGCAAGCTAGCGAGCAGAGCAGTTCCCGCTAAGCAAGCAAGTCGACAAGCAATCAAGCAAGTCAAGCATCGATCGTGCCAACCAGCGTCTCATAAACAACTTTAGCTCCAGCTAGCAGCTGTCTGGCGTCTTTTTGGAGCACTGGAGCTGTTGGAGTTGCATAAGTTCGCTTGCAACATGTTCGATGGAGCAGGTAAGTAAATGAATGCAACTAACAATTTAGAATTATTAGAATTATTAGTAAGAATTCGTCCAATGATTCGTTATTATTTACGTTTATATTCCTAATGTGATTTAATTTTCACACTGATAAGCGAATAAAAGAGGTGTCTGTTCAATGCTTCCACATCTGACTGCACTTGAAAATATATTTCTTGACAATTTCTTATCAAATTTAGTGGAAAGAGCATTTACATTCTTAAAAAATTAAATACTGAAAGAGTGGACACTTTCTTTGCATTGCGTGTCGAAAAGCTCTTGAGTGCCACTCTCTAGTTGGTTAGTTGGTTGGTTGAAGTGGTTGCTGGGCATCAGCACACCTAGGCCCAAAGCGGGCCCATTGTGATACCATATCTTGGCCCCCGCTATCTCGCTCAGTTCTCTAAAGGCTGTCGCCCCCAGAGACTTCAACCTACTCCTCCAAAGTGCGGGACATTCGCGTAGAAGTGCCTTAGGTTTTCAGGTTCTTCTTCTTCTCTACAATTTCTGCAGAAATCGTTGGATGGTACGCCAAGTCGGCGTGCCTGCCGAATTAAATATGCCCTGTAAGAAGACCTATTACTGTAGATATCTCCTTTCTATTCAGCTCTATGAGGCCACGTGACCTTCTTTCTTCTATTAAGTTACCAAAATTACTTCATGGTATTCGTCGTCACGAAATCCGGTCAGTTTAGAACCAAGCGCCCTTCGAGTAACCAACAAACAGCCACTTGGACGTCAACTAAAGTGAGACGGCAAATACGGCCAGTAAGTAGAAGATCTCCACATATATCTCAGCATAAGTGTTTGTTTAGTTAGTTTAAAAGGAAAGCTGAAACTGGCATTACCACTGTCCAAGGGACCCATGTACTTTGCCGTGCACAGAGGTAAACCACCAACGTGTGCATGTTTTGTCGTGGATAGAAGGGTTCCTTCTAGCCCAAAATTTCAATAGATTTATTCTATGAACACCAGAAATGCACCGCAGCTTTCAGTTACCGCCTTCAGGCCACCACAAGCGGCCACTGAAAAGTGAAGCCAGAAAAAGGAACTAACCATTTATCAGGTCACCAGAGATCCAACGGCAGTTTCCCACCAGCGATTGTAGGACGTTTTACGTCAGATCTGCATCGAAAAGCCCTATCTTTGAAGAACTTTCCAGTCGATGAGATGTTTATTTACATCAATTCTATGACATTTCAGTTTTTTTTTTTTAATTAACTGGCCAATTCCCCAACCATCCACTTCCGTCAACTTATGATTGTGCAAAATTTCACGCTCATATTTTAACGGTACAAATTGCATTCACAACAAAATTTCACTTTTCACGACACAAAAATGCAATCATTTTACACTTTTAAAAGTATTTACACACATACATATCTACATAAGTACCTATATATGGTAAATGTAAACAAAATGTCATTGCAACCTCAATGGACGCCGCCCAAGCGAGAAGGGCATCATGATTTCAACAATTAGCACCTCCCTCAATATTTATATATATGTATTTTCCCTTTCCATATCTTTAAGTGCAAACGAATATATTTACAATTATTTATTTATGTATAGAAGTGAAATTATTTAGCATTATCACAGCTACTAAATTTTGAAGCTCTTAATAGATTTTGCTCCAGATGCATATTTATTTGTAAATTTCTAAGAACTTTCTGAGCGTTTATGTACATTCAAAGGAACTCAATATATACATATTTACATCTGCTAAAATGTTATGCTTAATATAAAAGTCGTGATACTCAAATAAAAGAATTAGAAATATTTTGCTTTCGCTTTTGCATTCATCACTTTTTCCATTGAGTGGAAAAGTTTGATGAGGCACATGTACGGAGTAGACTTGCTCAGGTTTGGTGTAGTATACGCCAAAATGCGCTAATTGTAAAAGTATATTGTAAATAAATTCAATAGGGATAATTCTAGAGATCAAAACATCGACCTAAAATTTTCTAATATCCATTACAATTAAAAATTCGCTTAATGTAGGCGAGCTTTCTTTCTATCTGTATTCAACTGTTGATTTAGGCACACCACCACAAAGCTCTCAAACTGTTATAATTTAAATTTGGTTTTGCACTTGGCTGTTGATCGCTTTGCAACCAATAATTGCACGCCTATATTTATGCAACAGAAAAATGTATAAGCGGGAAAATGCGAGCACAGTGGCGTCATTAATATGGAGATAGTGGAGTATTTTTTTTTAATTTTAAAATAATTTAATAAGTGCTGTTTTGATGACATGGTTTTTATGCAATTACTACTGAAACCAAATTTTGTATCTCCTAATGGATAATCTCTGTTAATTCCCAAATCTTTTGCAATGAAAACCCGACGGATAAAGCACCAGGTCCTTCTTTGCCTGATCTTACCAACGGAGTGGAGATCTTTTTCTTCCTCTGCTTCCACCGGCGTGTACTGCATCAAAAACTTTTAAAGCTGGAAGCTGGAGTGTTCTTATCCATCCGGACCTCATTACCTAGCCAGCGCTGTCGCTGTTTCTTGATTCGCTGAACTATGTCAACGTCGCCGTATATTGCTCATCGTTTCATCGGCTGCGGTATTCGCCGTTCCCAACTCGTAGAGGACCATCAATCTTATGCAATAACTTTTTCTCGGAAACTCTTAGGGTTAACTCATCAGGTGTTGTCATTGTTCATGCCTCCGCACCATATAGCACGATGGAAATGATGAGCGTCTTATAGAGTTTGATCTTTGTCCGTTGGGAGGGGACTTTACTTTTCAATTGCCTAGTCAGTCCGAAGAAGCACCTGTTGGCAAGAGTGAATCTGCGTTGAATTTCCAGACTGACATTATTGTTGGTATTAATACTGGTTCCAAGATATACGAAGCTATCGACGACTTCAAAGTTATGACTGTCAATAGTTACGTGTATTTTTACGCGTATTTTTCTGCCCCACTCTTACTCCTTTCCTTCGTGAACTGTCTCCGTCGGCATAGAAATGTTTAAGTGGCGAAATCGGACGGAGTGCCCAATATACATAATTTTAATGAAAGGAAAAAGGTTTACACGTAGCTAAGAAACGGTTATTTTTATTCCTTGACAGTATTTTTGATATCATTGATCTCAGAAAGGGTTCCCATAAGCAAGTGTTTCAGTGTGGCGAATACACAAAAGCCAACATGTGAGTGCAAATGATGTCATAAAAACTGAACAAAATTCTTGCAGCAAACTTAGTTTCAGCAAAGCTCCACTCAACTCAGCGCGATGCTTCAACCAACTGAACCCAGACTCTTCGTCTACTTCCATCGATCGTAAAGATATGAAAGCGTTGACATTTCGGTTCCATGCGACGCTTGCAATGTTGTGGGAGAGGCAGCCGTTGAAAAACGCACATAAAAACGTGCACAACGTTGAGGACACGTAGAAAGGGCTTAAGTGGAATTTTCCAAATTCGAAAGCGAAGTAAAAAACAACGAAAAATAAGCCAAATAAATAATTAAAAATATATGTTTCAATATTTTCGTAGCAGTTACGGTTTGCGGCTTAGAAGAATTTTTATTCATGTTAAATCTTTAAAGAATTTCAAAAATTCTAAAAGTTAAGAGAAACTATGTTAGACCATTTCTACTTTTCATGCACAATATATACCTACATACATACTCGTATGTACATATGTTTTTAGGTATTTGCAGTGCTGAAAACTTATGCAAATAAAATTTAAAAAACAGTTGAATTCATAAGAAATTCTTTATTTGACCACAATTTGTGTCAAGGGCAACACTGCTAAGAGGGACGAGGCACTTCATTTCTGATCTCTGTTTGCTGATTTCTGTGGAGTTTTAGAAATTTTCGCGATCACTAATTGAACCGCAGATCTTTATCGCCGATAACCCAAATGTTAGTGCAATATCGTGGACGAGTAATAAAGTTGTTGAACAAACACAAATACATACGTGTACATATATAAATACATGAATAAACAAATTTATGTTGTAGCTTTTGTTGACATTCAGAGCAATTTTATTGCAAGCTCAGCATGCGCACTTTATCGCTTGGCTTCATGGTGTTGGCGGGAAATCTTTTTTTGCCTCGAGTGACAAAAAATTTAGTGTTCCATTGAAATAAAGCAGCTTTTGTGTTTTCAGTTTACTGTTTCCTTCATTGGCCTCTTCGTAGCCATAAGACACCCTCATAGCAGACAGTCGTTTTACGCTCAGTCCACATTTCGTTTTCAGACTGGGTGTGCCTGTACTAATTGAAATACAGAATTTTTAATTGCAATATTTGCAAAATGCATTATCCACATTGCAAATGTGCTAAAGCAAACACAAATAGTATTTTAATAGATTTTTTTGTTTTTTTTTTTTTTGGTTACGTCGGTTGCATCGGTTTCGTTCACGAGTCTATTGAACTCTCATTAGAGTAGGCGGCATAATTCACACCCCAAAGCAAATAAACAATTTTACGCCGATTTAATGTACTTAACTTGTCTCATTCAATGTCAAGGCCAGAGAATATTACTCCAGCACGGTGGGCCATTTGTCATACTTTCACGCCCACTGTCCGTATAATGCGAGCGCACACGCTGCCGCATTGCAATTAAAATATTTAATTAATTTCTGGTTATTGTGTTCGTAAAAAATACGGAAAATGCAATAAATAGAATTTTTCACGAATGTTAAATTCTCATTTAAATTTTTTATTTAAATTTTTTATTTTCCTTTTTTTTTTGCTAAGAATTATTCACCACCGCAAATCATTTGCTTAAAATATGTTAAGCCGTTAGTTAATATGCATTATGCAAATCAATTTGTAATATTTTTCATATTATTTTTTATATTTTCTATGCTCCATTGAAATGCAATTAAATCCAGTTGATTTGCTCGAATTGCAGCCACACAACGGAGCGTGTTGAATATATCTGAACACAAACTGCCGCTCACTCACATAAATCGAAATAAAGTAGATTTTTGATTAATTGCTTTTCATGTAAGTGTTTTATGAAAAATGTTTAGAATTCCTCTCAACAGTAGCGCGATAAGCGCCGCTCGTTGCGGTGTGAACAATAACTTTAAGGTCAATTGAATGCAATAAATTGGAAATAAATGAGAAATTAAAAAATTAATTGAAAATGGATGTTTAATGAGTTTTATAAGAGCGATTTGCATTTTTTATTCAGCCAACGTTCCATTTTTTCATAGGCTGATTCCTCAGCACACTTTTTCCCGTGACCTTTGCTATTCATACCACCAAATATCTCGTAAATACCAAAACGATCTTATTTAAGACTACATCAATGAACTACTCTCCCAATATATTGAAGCCATCTTCAAGGTTCTACGTGAAGAGAGCATCGACAGGAGTGGTGCCACCTCTTTATCGATTTTAAAGTAGCCTTCGACAGCACGAAAAGGAGCTACGCCGCCTTATCTGAATTTAGTATACCCGCAAAACTTATACGGCTATGTAAACTGACCGTAAGCAACACCAAAAGCTCCATCATGATCGAGTCGGACTTCTGCGAGCGGTTCGATAGCAAAGGAGGTTTCAGACAAGGTGACTCTTAATCATGTGACTTCTTTTTATTAATTGATTGGGCTGAGAGCTGAGTCTCCTCAACAACCGCCCAGTGAGTTCTTCTTCTGCGACTCGGCTCCCACGTCACTGTTGACAGTCATAACTTTTAAGCTGTAGCCGATTTCGTCTATCTAAAAACCAGCATTAAAACTAACAAAAATACCAACCTTGAAATCCAATGCATAATCACTCTTGTCAACAAGTGCTTCTTTGGACTGAGTAGGCAATTGAAACGTAAAGTCCCCTCCGAACGGACAAAGACCAAACTCTATAAAGCTCTCATCATTCCCGTCTCACTACATGTGAGTTGACGTTAGGTGTTTTTCAGAGAAAGGTTTTGAGTAGGACTTATGGTCCCCTACGAGTGGGAACGGCGAATACCACAGCCGATGGAACAAACAACGGCTGCTGCGATGGCTTGGTCTTGTGGTCCGGGTGGATAAGAATACCCCAGCTTTGAAAGTTTTGTAGGCAATTTGCACAGGTGTAAGCTTAGGAAGAGAAAGACGTCCACTCCGTTGGAAAGACTGTTGTTAACTTAGTTAAAATCGCGTAGGTGGTGTCTACGTCGTTAAGAACACAGACGGTTAAGGAGAAAGGCAAGTAACTGACCGAATGCAAACCTTTTGCCGCCTATTTTTGTGTGTATTTTAGATTAGGTTGTGATGATCCCAAGACAATCCCTCAGCGGCATATCCGCTGTGATGGCACATGTAAGTACTTTCTTGAATGTGATCATAGAATTTTCGGTCCCAAACTTCGCAAAAACGAAGTTCGACAGTGAGAATCCGGCGAAATTCCCTCCTCGTAAACACTAATCGGGGAATGCCGAGTCAGAACTTTCACTTTGTTCTAAAATTTAGATCCTGGAATGGCAAAGAGTTTACTTGGAGTGGTGGAGTCATCATTTTTGTTTCGAAGAAAGTATGTCATGATGCCACGTTGGGGACGTTGTTGTCGAGTTTTTACCCATCCATGGGGTTTCTTTTATTCAGTCTTCTCGTGAAGGAATTATAATAATCTGGGCTAGCTTGGAGTGGCAGTGATGCATTCATCTAAAGATAAATTTGAGTCCCTAGGGAACAGAGCAGTGCCCCATGCTCGTGGCGGTTAAAGATGCAAGGTTATTAAGTCTATATATGACTCTTACAACGACAGCGGGGCTATCCGGCTACCTTTGATCATGTCCAGATAACTATGTATCCAGTCCTACAGAGTAAGTGATGTATAGAGTAGGCGAATGATTAAAAAAATTATAAGGTTGTCCAACATAACAAAAATTGAATTAATGAAATACCATGTAGTTGTTATGTGATTTAGGTAGGCTACAGACTCTGTGGGCTTGAAATCATTTAGTCGACTTATCATCATATCACATCAGCACCATCAGACTCATTATCAAAAAGAGCATCGTTTGTAATAAAATTATATTGAAAATTAAATAAATGCTCTCTAACAGGGCTTAACCTACTAAAAACAAAATTCACTTAACATTACACACATACTCGTACATGCTGGTACATACACGTATTGCACTTGTAACGTTATACTCAAGTGCAGCCCCCACCGTAATGCTGTCAGCCAACTGCAACTGCAACTGCAATGCAATAACTACACTCCATATCTGCTACCTGTTACCGCAAAACACGTGCGCTTGCTGCGCTGTGCTGCGTCGCGGATTTTCAGCTCGATCAGCCGTAAGCCGCCCAAACTGCGAATCAGTTGGATTTGTGGCTTAGCAGCAAACGGAAGAAGTGTTTGCCCAACAGTGGAGCGTTCGAGCAGTGACGTTGCATATTAATATATGTACATATATATTAATACATATAGTTTAATAAATATATTTAAATTATTTATACTTGTGCCTATGTATATATACATACATATGTACCATATGTACATATACGTGTATGTATGTGTGTACCATATATAAAATACAACGGTGATAAAATTGAAAGTTCTTACATACTTTAGAGTGCATTAAAAAGCATTTAAAAAGTGCAAAGATAGAGAAAAAATATTTTAATTGCAATTTATTACACCGTTAGATCATAACTCATACAAACCATTATAAAGTATTTACAAGTATTTATTTATTTACTTGCATTGGCAATAAAGTGTCGCATTGTATTGTTGCTGTGCGTTTGTGTGGTGGAATACGTGTAAGCAGCATTTCCGCTTCAATAGTCAAACCGTCACACTTTCTCGTCGGTAAGTCTAAATGTCATAACATCTACATATGTATTACGTTCCCAAATGAAATATACTTAAATTCGCCATTTGAATGGCAACAATATTCATTCATTAGCACAAATACATATATGCATACGTATAATATAATATACCATATACCATATGTATTACATGTATGTATGTACTTTGCAGGCTCAATAATATCGCTGTTTGCCATATAGTTGCTTTTCTTCTTCTTCTTCTTTTTCCATTTTTGTTTTTGTTTGCTGTTATTACTCGCAATGTCAGCCCACGCAAATTTGTATGCATTTACCTATCTAATGAATGCACATTTCTCGCTTCGCTTTGAAGGTAAACATGGAAATTTCATAAAAATAAAAGTCATTTACATACATTTGGGTACAAAGTTATGTTACATACATACCATATATGTGCATACGTACACGACTGATTGATTGATATACGAGTACATAACAGTATTCGCATGCTCGAAATTCGTTGTTAGATAAAGTAACAAATATCTTCTTCTTCTTCTTTCAAAATATTATCCGTTAATCTGATCCGTTAGTGACCGGTTAATGACTGTTTTATCTCGTCGGAAAATCATTTTAACACCAGAAAACGAAGTAGAAATCAATTTTCTCCCTAAATGCGAAACTTTGAACTTCTTTTTAGGTGACGTAACCTTTTTCTCTCTCCGTACAGATCCGTACAGTAATTTCCTAAGGATGGTTGAAGTAAGATGCTACCCCTTTTAACCAGTAGGTTCTCTGATAGTGCTTAAGCAAGTTAAAAATTTTAAATATGATTAGGTAATTAATATAAATTTACTGGCGGACTCGGCCATCTTCGTCTCGTCTCAATTGTATTTTGATTAACTCGGTTAGTTAAATCGGTTAGTTTTTCGGCGCAAGAACTACCAACAACAACAGCAGACTGACCATGCAATAGTCAACCCTTTCTTTTCTTAGGCGCACGAAAAACCTCCCTTAAAATTAACTAGCAAGTCGTCTCAGGAAAGAAAAGTTCTAGCACACCGAACCGATCGGTGTTAGGTCTACAAGCAAATCGAACCATACACGTATATAAGATTTTTAAGAACCTTTCGTATTAACGAATATTACGAATAACTAAAAAAATATAGCCAAATTGGTCCGTCTGTACATATGTACGTGTAGGTATGTAGATAAGGGTTTCCCATTGAGCAAGAAAATATATCTCGTTCCAGTTTAAGTCAACGTATGATGTCATCTATCGGGTTATAGAATAGACAAAGCAAATCCGGTTTGTGGTCCCTAGCCACTTCAGAAAAAATTGCGAAATGATTATATACCGTATAATGTATATGTAAGTCCACTTCCCTATGCAAATTAGATGTTAGTCGGTTCTATACCTAATCGTAATCTACACAAAATTTCAGAAAAAATGGGTTCAGCTGTTTAGGAGGAGTTCAGTTACAAACATTGTGACAAGAGAATTTTTAATATTATATACATACATACATAGATACATATGTAATACCCTACCTACAACTGTTGACAATAATATATGCAATTTATTAGTTATTTATAGTCGTAATCGATAGCATTTCATTATTAATGCTCATCATTTATTAATGCAATTAAACTACAATGTTTTTCTACAACCTTTTTTTATTGCATTACTGCTTACTACTGTTGCTGCTGCCGCTGTTATTGTTGTTGTTGCACCTTGGTTAACCGCAATATTGTTCATGGCACATGTTGCCTTCAGCTCAGCTCAATTCAGCTCGGCTCAGCTACTCAAATCAGTTTGTAAGTAATCAATTTGCGGAAGAATAATTCTATCGATTGTTGTGATAATGATGATGATGATGATGATGATGATGATGATGATGATGATGATGATGATGATGAGGTAATCGAGATGCTGGAAAATAAATTCAACTCTGTTGACTATTTGACGGCCTAATTTGCTTTCAAATGGGGCATTTACACAATAAATAATAATTAGTTGGGCTGCACTAGTATTTAAAGCTTTATGAGTTGAATTTTCCACCCAGTAGTAGGTTAGGTTAGGTAGAAGTAGTTGCCGACTTGGAAACATCGACATCAGGAATGTTGTTGTAAGTTCAGTCACACATAAAAGTTATATTATCTTTTCATGCAGGGCATTTGCATAACTGATCAAAAACGTCTCTTCTCTTCTTCATTTCCGCCTCGAAAAACACTTTCAACCATTTGCATGGCATCCGCATTTTTTCATGGACGACCATTTTCGCTCAGACTTTGGCCTTGACCGCTGCAGGAGCGGAGTAGTTAGCATTGCGTATTAATGTTCGGACGGCTAGGGTTCGAGTCCTGGACCGACCAACATTCAGCTCCTCATAAAAATCCATCGGCCGTTCGGAGGCGGCTTATAATAAACTGTAGGCCCCTCCATTTGTTGGAAAAACAATAAGACTTACACCAAAAATTCGAGGAGATAATCACTAATACCACTTCAGCGATTACAAAGCACCAATTATTTAAAAAAAAAGTGATAAAAATTAATGTTAAAAGCAAATCTTTTTTCAATTGTCTAAATTACTGTTAATTATTAAATATTTATGAACTATTAAATTTATTTGAAATTCCTTGCCAAAACTATCTTCCCAGCGAGGCTACCCTAGGCCTGGGCAAAATTCATTTAGAACCAGTGAAATAATTGAAGTGAAGATAACAAATTCCACTTTTTCCGAGTTAAAATAATACCGAGTCGACCGGATCGATATCCTACGAGTTCTCGCTATTTTATAATGAATAAACTGAAGTAACTATGAAACTAATATACTATAAGGTTCAGCATTTTATTTCATTTTTTATTATTATTTTTTTAAAGAGTAAATACTCCGGCGTTTAGCTACGGTTTATCAAATAGAATTCAATTAAATAGAATTCGAATTGTATATAAGCGAAGAATACTTTCTAAACCGGATGCATCAAATAATTATAATAATAATAACAAATAATAATTTTATATTATTATATCAAAGAATATTTATTCCCAATTTATTTCTCATAATAATAATTCTTCCCCTCTAACCGTCGACTTCTCGGCGGAGCCAATTCTTCTTCATACACTCCCCTTTGCCAGCATAGCGAATGAGAATCTATAAGTTATTTGTTTGCAAACAAATTGTGTTTTTT
This sequence comes from Ceratitis rosa, assembly GCA_037013455.1. Classification (NCBI taxonomy): domain Eukaryota; kingdom Metazoa; phylum Arthropoda; class Insecta; order Diptera; family Tephritidae; genus Ceratitis; species Ceratitis rosa. The sequence continues at coordinate 95,887 of JAWMAG010000397.1, forward strand.
CAAAATTTGCGAATAAATTAATTTTTTAGAAACTCGCAGACTTATTGCTAACTAATATATTTGCCAAGCCAAACAAAAGCTAACCTCACAAAACCGCACTCGCTGGTCGGTGGGCGTAACATTAATAATTGCTTGTTTGTCCCGATGAGGAACAAATAATGCTCATTGAATTAGCGGCGAGCAATAGAATTGGCTCATCAATCAATAAAACCAAACACCGACACCAAACAATTGATGAGCAAATTGTCAAGACAACAACACTAACAATAAATAAAAAATTGTAAAGCAGTAAAAATATATTTATAAAGAAGAATTAAGAAAAATACAAAAACAAAAACAAAAACCAACATAAGCGAGTATGTTACAAAGTTGCAAAATCAATTATTTGCGGTTAACAAAATGAAAACAGAAAAACCAAAAAAAAAATATTGAAACAAAAGGAAAATAAATAATAACAATATAAGCAACATAGAATAAATAGCTTTTAATAACAAATAAACGTACATATCGAAATAAACCATAAACAGTATTTTTTCTCATTTGGCACCAACAATTGTGCTATGGTTGCCACCGTTTACTGTGTGTCTCCAGTTGTTGCAGCGCCAATGTCAGTGTCAAATGTTTGCAATCACCTAGAAAAGAATATTAAAAAGAAATAAAATTTCAATAAGCATTTGTGTAGGCATTCACACACACACATACTCGTATGTAAAAGTAATATGCCGCTGCACACAATGCCATTTCAATAGGAAGTCGAAGAATTTTACACATACGTGTACTATAAATGCAATATATGTATGAACATAACAAATAATCGTAAAAACATTACTGTTACAATGGGAAAATAATTAAAAAGAATCACATAAAAGCTATTCTACATACTCGTATACAAACAAAAACAAAAAACAAAAAAAACCTATTAGATATTTCAGTCTCAAGTTCAGGGTCAGTGATGCAATAAATTGACACACTTTAGTTGTATACCCGCATATTTATGTATATCGCAAATTGTTAGCAACAAAAACTACATACATTTGTATATGCGCATAAGTGTTCTGAAACAAACGCAAGCCACTTAAGTTTTTGAGTACGAAGTATATGTATAAATAAATAAAATGAGATTTGCAACAGGTGAGTGTAGGTGGCACAGTTAATTGCGAATAAGCAGCAACCCACTGATGACTTTCCACCATATTTGCGGTTGCACATTGTCGGTTACTTAATGAGTGATGGATTTACATCATTGCCACGTATATATGTATGTATGTATGTATGTATGTATGTACAGCTTATTTAGAATTTCAAATAAATCGACTTCATCATTTTTGAATCATCAGGACAACACAAAAGCTTCTTTTCCATTAAATTTAAAACAAAAATTTTTGCCCTCAGACTTTGTTTAGCCAGTTAAGAATTTAATTTTATTTTCGAATTTTTAGGAGCACAATTATGATATGATTAGAGAGCACTTTAATTAGAGCCACCTTGAAAAGGTACCACAGTCGCACTAGCCAGAGTCTAATTTTAGCAGTCTTCTATTACTTTCCAGAATCTATTGCAATTATTCGGCGATTAATTAATAACGTTAATTCAGAGTTGATTTTCTTTAATTATTTTTTTTATTTCCTTTGAAACTTCGAAATAGAAAAATTCTATTGAAAATTATTCAAGAATTAAAAAAAAAGTAATTATATTCAGCTATTCTTTTCAAAATATATTTTGTATTTGCATTGAGTAAAAGGCACGAACAGAATTATACTACCTGAGTGGAGTGTTTCCAAGCACTTATGAATTGTCCCTCAAATGGAAAATGATTATTGAATGGTCAAAAACAAAAATATCCTAGGATAGCACAAAAAGCTGTTGTGAACTGCATCACCTACAGCGAAAACCAGTGAATTCCAGATGTAATTCCTTATTATATATGGATGAGTTCAGAATTTTACTAAAAGCTTTTGTTCTTTTATTTATCTTTTAATAAGTTTTGTTCCTTTAAATGAAATGTATAAATCGATTTGAATAAGATTTTCCCGTTAATATAACGTGTTCTCCTCGAATTTCTTTAAAATAAGACAATCACAATAAAAACAATGCGAATTGATATATAATTAATTTTCACAGAGTTATCAACAACTTTAGTAACAACATCTGCTCACTCTAACCTCAAAGCCAGCTCGGACACGACTATGAATAAATTTAAATACACTTTTAGTTAGAGCCTGCTCAAGCTTACTTACTTGGTTCTAACTCAGCTGGGAAATGCCCCTTTCTCCAAACAATGTTTATTTTTTTATTTCAATTTAACGAGATCTGTGCCCTTTGCTTAAATAAAATTTAAGTCCCAAGTTTGCAGTTACTTTTAGCACGATGCTGACCTGTGCACATACGTGTATATAGTTTGAATGAGGATTATTCCACTTCGGTAACCCTTAACGGCAAAACCAAGGCATACCAGGGGTCAAATTGCAACACACGTGAACGTGGTTCGTGATTATAACTGGACGTGGAGAATGGAACGTGCGCTTATTTCAAACTATCATCCTTTCACCAATTATATCAAATCTTGGCGAATACAGAAAAAATACACTGCTTACGAGACTTTCCTTAAAAAATAATAAAAAGCGATTTTGTTTACGCCAAGTAAGGAGCTTTTTATTCTTACAGACACATTCGACTTACAAACATGGAAGTGATAACGCTGTATTTGATTAAATGGACTAACCTGGTCCAACACCCACTTTCGTTTAAATTTGTGAACATCTTAATCATCTCTTGATCTCAGATATATAAATTAATAAATTCAACAGTTTCAACTAGGATCAAAACGCGATTTAAGCCTAGAGCTTGTTGTAAATGGAAGGAGAGATTGTTCCTATAGAAATGAGAAAGGGAACCTCAGTACATTCAGAGTATATTGAGTTTATAAAGAGATCACTTCTCCAGCCTGCTTAAATGTAGTGAAAGTGAAACACACGGATACGGCATTATGAAGAAGTTTGAATAGCGAGTGGCCTCTTAAAGAATAACAAAGCGATTACAGGCTGAGCTATTCAAGCATGCATCATCGTTACTGCAGAATATGGTCAAAGTATACTCGACGATTAGATCCAACGTGATGACTCTGCAATGTGCCCCAATTATTATAAGATAAGCATCCTCAATGTCGCCTATCGAGCTGACATTATCACTGTGCTTGCCAAATTCTGCAAAAGACCCGTGAGAAAAGAACCGGCACACATTACCTTCTCGTCGATTTCAAAGCTGCCAACCGTAAACCCGAAAATGATCTACATCTATGCTACTACGTCAGAGTTTGGTTTCAAGCAGTCATCGCTTTCCCGTCTCAGCTTCCACGTCCAGTTATGTTGACAATCATAACATTGAAGTCGTAGATGACTTCGCCTATACAGGAAACGGCATAAACAACAATAACAATGTTAGCCTGGAAATCATACGCAGAATCAAGAATCAGAAAAAAAAGAGAACAAATAAAAAGAAAAGGAAAAAGGAAAAGAAAAAGAAAAATAAGAGTAAAATTGAAAAGAAAGAGAATAAAGTTCCCTCTGGTTTAGTATATCATAATCACATTTCGCTCATATGATTGATTCATCCAGTCATTCGATTCCAATAAAAATTCATACCAGAAGGAATTTAATCAATTTTAGAATGAAATATCCACGACGATCTTTACGTTTGTTTTTTTTTTTATCTAACTTTATGTGAGTTTCATTGGAAAAACAAAAATATTTTATGAAAGATTTCGAAGAAATAAAATTCGATTTCCAACCATATTAAATGCCCACGCTAATTGATTGTGGTTAATATTTTAAAATTTTGCTTTTTGTGTACATATACGAGTACCTATATGCTTGTCCCAAAAAGATCTTCGCTTGCCAAGACTTCTTCCCCCTCAAAGTATAACCTCCATGGACTTCATCATACACGTACTTTCCCTCATCTCAGTGCTTTGAGAAATTGCATTGCTGCTCACAGTTAGTATGTGATCACTTCAGACAAGTTTTTTGGTAAACAATTGAGCACGATTTGCCCCAAGGACACACCGGAGTGCACTACTGAAGACGAATGTACGAAACGTAACAACAACAACAACAACACCAAGGCACAAATGGCGCACAAGATTATCTCCGTATGCACATACATACATACACGTACATAGGTACACAGAAGATATTGTACTTTCGTACAGGAAATTGAAAAGCCGTTGCCAATTTTATTTTCTGGGTTAAGTAAAACCAAAGATTTCCTTTTTGACTTTTTCCTGACATTGGAAGTTCAAGAGCGGCGCATAAATGCGAAAAACGTGGCTGACTGCGGCATGTGGAAATTTGCATTTCGGGCTACCAGTTCGTAAGCGGAGCAAAGGAAATGCAAACAAGAATATTAAAATAAGCAGAATATCTACATACACATACATACACGTATACACATGTGTGTATATCTATTCATATAAAAATATCAGCAGCTGTAATTGTGCTTGTACGTGTACTTTGCGATGAAAAATGTTAGTAGCCGAAAGGGGAAAAGCAGACAAACGCTTTGAAGTGATGGAATTCGTTGTGATAAGACAATGTTCATGTTTGTATTTAGCGCGCAATTGAATAAAGGAAACTAAAAGAAAAACATAAATGTTGAACAAATGTTTGGCAAGCAGAAAAGTGCCTGAGCTCGTGCTGTGTGGCTGTATGGTGAAGTGAAGTGGCAATAAATTTATTCACTTATCACCATCTATCATTTTTCCGGTACATGTGAGCTTGTGGGAGGAGCAGATAGTAGCTGAGGAATTTATTTTTGAGTTAGATTCGTTGAAAACTGTATTTTTAATACGTTTAACATTTTGAATGATCAAGTCAAGCGTCTCATGTGGTCTGCGTCTATAAAGTGTCCCTACAAAATGAAGGGATTTAGAAAACCGGCTTCAATATATTCGGTTTAAATGTTCATAACTTGGAATTTTAAAGAAAATCACAGCAATGGCAGCAAGAACTATGATTCAAGGGACTTATGATAATTTGATTGAGAAGGAGATGTGATTGGCGAACAGGAGATATCATTGGTATAGCTTTCCGAAAATTCAGCTTCCATGACAAAACATGTCCAAATGGAATGCTGCTGATCAACCTCTATGGAGATCGCAATTACCTCTTCATCTAGATTTGGTGAAGTTATACATAATTTTAATTAGCTTTTTAAACATTTGGCTTATGGTTTATGCCGACTCGCTTTCCGCGGGCCTAACCTTGTAGAAGCTAAACCATCGCTTGGCTTACGGAGCTATGCCGCTACTGTTTAAATTTTAATTGTTGTTTCCAGGAAAGAACGACGTTAACGACGAACAAATGAATTTCCCGAATTTTTCATGCTCATAACAAATAATATGATATTTATAAATATTTTCAAGTTACAAGGCCAAGATTAAAGACGCTCTCATGTGAATGTGGAAATTGTTCCCGTTAGAGTTTTTTCTATTAAGAACCTTTTGGGTCCTCCAAGATCTCTTACGACGAAATATATAGTATTTTCTCAAAAATAATCTCTCTAGAAGTAAATGCTCCCTTGGGACTCACACGGTTTTTCTCTCAGCGCTTCTATATACGTTTGCGCACACGCCAAATTCTTGAATAAATTAAGATTAAATCGATAATCAACTAATTAGGATACAGCAAACGGCGCAATTAAAATTAAATTACAATTATCTTAATTTGAGCGAACGAAAAACAACAGAATCACACAGAAAGGTAGCAAACAAAGTAAACATCGATTTGCCTTAAATAAACATGAGTGCCAAAAACTTTAGCTTTATGTATGTACGAGTATGTTTATAATTAGGTACGTAAATATACTAAATAAGGCGTGTTAAAATATTTTTATTGTTGAACAAACTAGAAAAATGTCGTCATCGATAAACTGAATTTGCATAAATAATAAATATAAATAAATCTGTCGAATTAATGTTGATGAGGTAAGTGAAACGAAACGCGCTAAACATATGTATGTAAATACCTATATGCAGATATCACATATGTACATACAGTCGTACAGTATATATGATATGTCATAAAATCAGATTTATTGGAATTATGGCCGTAATTATCAGCGGCGTTAGCAAGTAGCTTAATTGTTAGAATTAGAAGATGATTTACATAAAACACAAATCTAAGTAAGCTTCTTAAAACAAGAACAAAAAGAGAAACAACAAAAGGGTAAACAAAGCTGAAAACAAAAACAAGTTTTTATGGCGTTTTTAGCGCCGAAACTAAAACTTTTCGGTTCTTACTTAGTAAATATAATAACAAGTCATTAATGTCAGTGACCAAAACGGTAAATAAAGAGGCGTGTGAGTTTAACTACTTCAAGTGGCACTAAAGGGGTTAAAGTTTAATAAACAGAGTTGAAAGACCCTTTGCGAATACGTTAACTAATTGACGCTTTAGGCAGCATACATACATACATTCATACGTGTACATACAAAATGTAAAAATGTAGCCGCTACCGGTCTTAGAAGCCGAAGGCACATATCGCTCTTTGCTTTGATCACAACCTTTTACACAGTAAAAAATTGTAAACATTTTGATTTCACGTACATACGTTTATACACATGTACATATGTATACATATATATTCAGCGCTTACGTCATACTCCATTAAGTTTACTCTAAATTTATTTCTCCCTATTAAAAACCGCAAATAATGGGAATATTTATTAAAAATCTGAATTTCTATTGTTAATTAAAGCAATAAATAGCTTAATTATGATTATAAAAAACAACTCGATTTGCATTATAAAAGCAAAAAAAAATAATAATAATAATAATTAAATTAAACACATAATGACGCAAACTGAAATCTATAAATCCAATTGTGTATAAAAATGTCACCTGTTCGCAACCGATTCGGCGCTGCCGTTGAACATTTGTCTGTGCCGCATGCGCACACGCCACTTAAGCTGTTAAGCTATTAATAATGCATGCATACACGTAGGTATATGTATTTATGTTTTATTTTTGTGGCTGTTGACAAATGCAATTATGCAAATTAGCATTCCATTGTATTTACTCAATGTCTACATACCACCGAATGCGTAAATCTGTCTGCTATTTGTCTGCCTGGTAGTTGGCCTATTTGTTTAACTGAAAAATATCTTAAAATAAATAGCACAAATTGTTATATAAAATGCGCCGATACCATTAAAAAACATACATATAAATTGTGACATCTTCCTTTTTTCTTTATAAGTCACTCATTAGCATAATCGCGCATTTGAAGACTTTGACTCATCAGAAGCATTGTTCGGGCAAAAAATGTAATAATAAACAAACAAATGAATAAATATCAGTTACTCATTTATGTACACTTAATACTTATCTACGAGCGCTATATGGTTAAATATTGTGTATAACTAAACTTCTTTATTTAGCTTACCTGCTTTATAGTTCCAAAAAAAAATATGCATACATTTTTACTACCTATAATTAATTTTTTTGTTTGGTATTTAATTTATTAGGATAGTAGAACAATAAATTTGAATATGTAATGAGATGGTTATAGAAATCTAACCAACAACAATCTTATGATTCATCGCAAAGTATGAAAATTAGTGAAATTTCGCCAACACCAAAAATAGAAATTCAAAACAAAATCCGTTGACCAAACAAAGTTTCTATTGTGTGGTAGTAGCAGGCCAGACTTAGAGCTGCTTAGCGCCAGGCGGAGCATGACATAATCGTAGTCCCAAATGCGCGGAAACGCGAATATAAATCAGTGAAAAAAGCACTCAACTGGAGCCAACGAGCTCAGTCAGGTATTCTCTGCTTACTACATGTAGATGGACAGGAACAGATTTGTGGTTGGTAAATACTCTAATAAGCTGACAAGTAAAAAAAAAAATTTGCAACATTTAAGCCTCTGATAAATAAACATATTTTTTGTTTGCTTACGCAGATGTCAGTGACGTTGTGGTTTTTGAGTTTTTGTCTTTTGTTATTTATTCATTTCTGCTTCATTATTGCTCCCAACATTTCTTCTATGTATTACTTTTTTAATAGTTCTGTTTTTGATCACAAACTGTATTGACCCTAAGCGCTAAAGTGATGTTAATAATACCAATGTGTAATAATAAAATAAAGTGGAAGGCAGAAGAAGGAAAAAGAGTAATGACAAAGAAAAAACAAAATCACTAACAGGTTTTCATTGTTGAATTGACAAAAAACGTATTTCTCTAAGCGCCAAAAATCCACAACAACGTCAATCGATTTAAAAACCATAAATCATTTAGCGCTTGTTGCTGCTTGTTAGATCGTAGTTTTGACAACAAATACAAGATAAATTCTGTGTACCTACAGATCTTTTAACACAAAGAAAGTTGTTTCTTGGCGATTACAGTTAATTTCAAACAAAAGCAAAAGGAATGCTTTGATTAAAGTTAGTCATTTATACTTTTCATAAAATAATGTCACGCTTTCTCAAATGGTTGATACGCAGATACATCTATTTTCCAGTCTCCAATGGTATTTTATTTTGCTTTGTTTTGTTTTATTTTTATTTTTTTAATTTTTATTTTATTTTATTTTTAATTTTTATAATTTTTATTTTATTTTATTTTATTTTAATATTATTTTAATATTATTTTAATATTATTTTATTTAAATTTTCCATTATTAAATATATAAATAAATAACAAATAGCTCATAAGTTGCTTTATGATATAACAAGTTGAATTCAAGACTTTTTGCATAGCGCACGTCCCTTTGAGGCATTTATTGTAATTGAATCAAGGTCAATGTGGGAGGAGTAAACCAATGCCACGCCATTACGATGAATGAGAATATGTTCATAATGCGTTTTTATTGCATCGCTTCATTTAGATTTGCCATATGATTTGCAATTTATCTCTCTCTTGTAATTTTGTTTAATTTGAAACACTTCATTAACTCTGTTGTTATTTCAATTGTCGTATCTGATGACCGCCGAGTGTTAATGAAATGTTTTAAAAGCGATTGAAACTAGTATGTTATGATTTTTATGACCGCAAGCATAATTGCAGGTGTCATAAATTTCCAAAAGCGTTACATGACACACTATCAAGAGTGAATTATGCTTGCCTATTTGAAACGTTGTATTCATGTAGGAATTTCTTTAATCAAATATTATTTTCCAAAACTTATCATTTTATATACTCTGCAAGTATTGTATCAATGCACCCTACAAATAATAATGAATTGCGAGTAATTTACGGTTAGGAAATTTAGTTTTCATTCTCTAATCTAAACGCGCGTCAAATCTCGTGTGCATTCAATTAAGCACTAATCACAATCTAACACAATTCATCATCATTTGTCAGAAGCTTAATGGCAGTCAATCCGTCAAACGAATTGCATGTGAGTAATCAAATTCAAGTGCAATGCCATCATAGCTAAGATGATATCACCCTCACTTTCGAATATTGCTAACAGGTGAATTAGGGTAGCCCAAAAGTAAGAATAGGAAAATGTAATATTTGTGGAATTTAGTTCAACTTTCTCAGTTGCGGAAATAAAAAAACAATTTAAATAATTTAAATACTAAATAAAACATATTCCTCTATATATACCTATGTATATATACTCGTATATACATACGTAGTATATAATATTGTAATTATTATCGTTAAGACAAATTTTTATATAAATACTTTACAAATTAGAATTTTTTACACCTTTTTGCATTGCTTTTGGGCCACATTAATGCACATAAATATATATTTGTATATGTATTTGTGATAGTTTTTTCTAAAAATTTGTTTAAGATATTTTGGTCGGGTGCAATCAATGAATGAGAAAAGCGAAAGCAATGTGAAAATGTATGTCAGCTCAGTCTGAAAGTAAAAGTCAAGTAATATTTTTTTTATTATTTAAACAAATGCGCAGTAGCACGAGCCCCATTGGGTATTTAATCATAGAGTTAAGTAATATATTTATTTATCGTTTTAATTTGTATCATTATTGCTGCATAATATATTGCTTTTCTTTTCTACAAAAGACACCCACGTTGAGTTGACGCATATACTTAAAACATACATATTTACATCCACTGCAAACACATTTGTATGCATAACGGCATTCATACATAAATTTCTATTAAGTCGGCACTTGTGTAATCCTACTTCATTGATTATGAGTGACTGTGACATTGACCATGACAACAACACACACTCATATGTGTTATTGCCACAAATTGTGGCATAATGAATGTGCGACTGGATTTTGTCATTTTAATAGCAACGGCGTCGACACTCAGCCTTTTCTATGACAAAATGTGGCAGCTCTAATTAATTTGCATGTTCTTCATTTGCAAAAAGCCCGACTTTAAATAAACAATTGCTCACTGGCGGCACTCGTAATTCATGCAGAAACAAAAATAAGCAAACTAAAGAGCTCTCTTGCTCAGCTTACATAATTTATGCCGTTTATGTTTAGTCAAATCGCACTGCCCAGCAAACAGTTTCGTATTTTTGAGTGTCGCAATCAAAGTTCAAGTTCATGAAAAGTAATTTGAAAAGCAAATAAATGCAGAAAGAAAGAAGGAAGGAAGCAAATGTTGCGTGAGTTTTTTTTTTTTTAAATACAAAAATAGATGTAAATACTCAGATATATATACATTATATTGTACATAGATAGACTGGAATTAATTACGTCACTGTTGGCAATTGTGTCTTGCCCCAGGCGGTTAAACACCAACAGCTGTATACCTCCAATGAGTCACTCCAAAAATGTCAAATATTGTCGAAGTCAAATGTTTACTTCGATAAGCAAACATATTTGCTTTGCAGCACTCAATTTTTTTTCGAGGAATTGCAATCTCACGCAGCTGCAGTCATCACAAGAAACACTACGTGTAAATACTCGTACAGTGGCTATCAATACAATAGTATGTCATCAGTTTTTAAATCTTCTCTTTAACTCCTTAACTTCAAGCGCCAGACGGAGCAATTCCAAGTCCAGTAGCCTCTTATAAATGTATGTATGTACTTACAGACATCCATTGTTTTGTTTGCTCCGCAAATATTGTACTAATCAATTTGAAGTTCACACCTTCTGTTTATTTGCAAATTAAACGAATAATTTCCGAACCGAGCATATACCGTTGACGCCTCTTTGCAATGCAAAAGTAAATATCAGTTAACAGTGTTGCGAATGAAGATCTACTTTTTACTTTGTAAGTGAGTATTATGAGTCACATAGACACACAGAGCACATATACAAGTGTATTAAACAGAAAACAAGTAAGGAAGGGCAAGTTACGAGAATTAGATAGAACCGAAATAAAATATTGAGCTTACATACATATATTCGTGAGTTTTGTACATTAATTTCAAATTAACCCTACAAAAAAATTCGAATTACTAACTAAAATTAATCTTGATCTGGCTCTTTTTCCACGATTTTCCCAAGTTAGCCGTTGATATATTTAACAATACGATCTCCTACGATCCTATGATCTTTCGCTTCGATTAAGGAATGCATATCTCGTGAACTTTTCTGATCCCATTTTGGTCAGGTTTTCCAGAATTGGCGGCAGGTTGTAGTTTTGTTCCACCTTGCCTCGGTGTGTTCATATGTAAATTCTTTGAGAAGCAGCTTGCAAATTCGTCCGCCTAACAGTTTCCCTCGATAACCCTATTACCAGGGACCTACGTGAGATACAGTATTTTCTGTTTGGTCTTCTCTTGTAGGGATCGACGATAGCCCAGTGCTTTTATTTCTCCCTAGCTGTCACTGAAAATGAAGATATTTTAACTTTAAAGCTGGCTTCGATTTGCTTTACTGCCTCCATAATACTCGTAGCATATATCCCCACCTGAAAGACACTGCAATATTCAGGTAGCCTGAAAGAGAGTCACACAGGATGATTACTCCACCGCCAAGTCTCCCCTCAATCTTTGATCCATCGTATGCATTTTCAGGCTGCCATCTGAAGTGAACAAAATTAACCTTCCAAACTTATCAAACATTTTCCAGTACTCCTTAAGCTAAGCGGTCCATTGATTTGGCTCTCTATTGCTGCTGACTGAAATACCGCCAGGTCCAGTGGCAAAATATTGAGTATTTAATTTAGAGCTTCACTTGACACTGATACATATTAACACAAACCTTTGGATGCTACCTGTAAAATTAGCATTTGAAGCTTTAAAGGAACGTTGGTCTTACTGCCGATGCATATCCAACGGCAAATCCTATTGTCTAAGATAACTCCTTGGCTTTCTTCCCAAGGCCAAGTCGAACACCGTCCAGTACCGTGGGTTGAGAGCGAGGATCTTATATCTCCTTGTAAATAGCATTAGTTCCACTTTGTTCGCTAAACAGTCAGCTAACGTACCGATGTATTGCCTAACGACATACTGAACACTTCAATGGAGTATATCAGTAAATAAATCTCACACGTTTTAAACTAGAATACTTTTATGCTTTTCACTATTTCAATGCGTACGACTGTCTCGTGCGCATACATACACATACATACTTCAAAAATGTATCTGTATCTAATGAGAGAGAAAACCCATGCTGTTTCCGCACCAAAGAAAAATTCGAAATCACAAAGTCATTAGCATAAACAAACAGATCGTCTAGATCATATTGCATCTGGATATACATTTGCACATACGTGTATGTATGTATGGTATGTGTAAATGTAATCATCACAACCACAGAATTATGCAAATAATTTGCACAATGTAAAAGTAAAAAGTCACAAGCTGTTAGCACCTCAGCTCGACTTTTGCATCTCTACGAGTATGTGTACTTGTACGTCATTGTTTTTGTTTTATAGTTAAGCGAGATAAAATATTTGTAAAGCGTGCAAAATCGTTTAGAAATGAAAATGCAAATCGTCAAAGTGAATTTCCATGCAAAATTATAAGCATTCCGATCTCAAATTTAGGTCAATCAGTTGTATTGGAATATAAAATACGAAATGGTGGGAGTGAGTAGGAGTTTGATAATATATGGGTGCTTACATATCTACTTTTCCCGATACATTTTGCATAGCATCGGCCTGAAAAATATATTCGAACAATACAAATGCAATGTGTATAAACAAATTTGTAATTGATTTCAATGTAAATGTACAAAATAAAATTTACTTAATTTTTAATCTTTTTTTGTAAATGTAAAACGTTTGTTAAAGAAACAATTAATAAAGGGGATTGATTTTAAAAGGCGTTACAAAAAACTGCTGTCGAGAGATCGTTTATTTTAAATTATTTATATAAAATCATATTTTTTTTAAATAACCCATTGAGAATTCAAATGTAATAAAAATATTCTCACGAACGTATGGGTATATGAATTTATATGAATATTTATCGCATAAGTTTCATAGAAAGCAATTAAAACTTTGATTCAGCAAGCGTTCAATGAAATTCAAATATACATAAATATACGTATTTTATTACATCACTAGTAATATTATTATTGTTGATACTCGAGCAAAAACGTACAATAAATGTATGACGTATGTATGTAGAAGTCGCCCAGTAGGAAACTAAGCCGACTTTCAAAATAACAATTCAAGAACAAAAAACAAACAAAATTGATAAAGAATGAAGACAGAAAAAACAAATAATAGTAAAATGGAATTTTGAAAAATACCAATAAAAGCAAAATAAAAATATTATTGAATTTAATGAAATATTTATAAGTCCCCTCTGTACCTTTTATATATATTATATTAATATTAATTGTGTAAAGTTAAATTTTGTGTACATTATATATTTATATATATATTTAGGTATATATAACGACCACCAGCTGATCTGGTCATGTATTTGCTGCAAGCGGTTTTTAGTTTTCTTTAGAAATTCCTTACTCCTTTTGCTCGCTGGGTACACTATTCAAGTTTATGTGATACAGTTGCATAATTTTCTACAATAAATCACATAAAGTGTTACACTCACTTTATTGCTGACAAGTAACTCTTATATATGTATTTACGAATGCTATATAAGTATGTAAATATATCATTACACTTTTATTATTGTCGGCTTGCTTTAGTAAATTTTTCTTACATTTGACATTTTTATGGCACTTTAATAATATCTTCGGTAAAGCTCATCATGATAATGAATTATAATAATTTAACGGTATAATATCATATCATCTCTAATAATAAAATGGTGATCGTTGCAATTATAAATGAACTTGATTTTGGTATTGGTAGAGAAAATATATTTACATATAGTCTCAATTTCTGATTTCCGAGAAAACTAACATTGAAAATATGTATACAATTTTAAGAACTATATTTTTTCTTCTCTATTCTTCAAAAATTATACGATTTTATTAAACCAAGTGCTGCCATGTTTTTATATAAAAATAGTGTAAAAATTTCGCCACCTACCATTTAAATGAAATTGTGTTCTGCTATTAATTAACACTTAATTAACAAAAAAAATCTAAATATAGCTTCTGACAGTTGTTTTGAACACCAAATAATACACAATGAGCAATGAGTGCCTTTTTATACATTAAATCATAGAGAAATCAAATGCATATTGTAATTTAGTAATATGGCAGCTAGCAGCTGACAACCGGCAACGCAACTGTCCTATAACTGAACACGAAATTAAGCAAAGTGCTGTAATTAACATCAACAAGAATTCAAAATGCTTGCCATTTTCGAAATATTTGAAGAATCTAATTTATTTCGGAACTATGTATTTCGCATAAGTGACATGTGAGGTTAGTCGCAAGCATATTTTTGTATTTATACACTTAATATGCTGAATTTATGTGCTTAAAATAGTTCTTTGTTCTTTTTTTGCACTCATTTTTAGTTTTATTGTATTTTTTTTAGTTTTTGAAAAATCTATGTACAATAATAACTCACTTGTGACAGAGAGTTTTCTTTTGGTATAAACGAACTCAAAGAATTATGTTGTTATCAAGGTTAATGACCACAACGCCTAGAATCAAAACAATGCCATCATTTATTCATATAATATTATAAATATATCGTAATATTTGACCATGACAATGACATCTGAAATTATTTACATACTCATACATACATACATACGCTCATTTTGCCATAAGCACTACGCGCTTCGCTGTAAACTGAAATATCTAGTCATTCAAAAAATTTCTATGACATTTAAATTGGCATCAAATGAAACTGAAAGCAGAATCGGTTGGGAAAGATATATATATATGTATGTATATATACTATAATGTAATAAAAATTAGCTTACGATATGTCGACGAGCGCTTAGCGAAAAAGAAAAAAGCACGAGTGCTGACAGCCAATTTACATCGCATGCCGCACATGACATTATCTGCTACTATGTGAATAAAAGTGTAAAATTCTTTTATTATTTCTAAACAGTTGTGGACAATTAGAAAAGAAAAATGTATTTAGACGAAATACAAATTTGCTGAAAATGAAAATGAATTCAAAGAATTTCTTCTGTGGTGACTCGGTGAGCGCAGTAGGTGAGAGCGGGGAAGTGTTGAGTGTTGAGTGATGTCTAGTTGGCAGCAATGGCAACATTGAATTTCATTACATGTCATTAGCTGTGGTTATGTTGTCATTTTTGTCTTTTTAATGTCAGTTTTATTATTTTTATTAAGATTTATTTTTTGGTGAAATTAATTTCGATTCATAATATTATTTAGTTTTTCTGTTTTATTTGTTGCTTTTACAACATTTGTTTACATTCCTTGGTTGGTGTTAACAAATCTCTCGTCGGATTGTCATTTTTAATAAGTTTGTTATCCAATAATATTTTTATTTGCTTATTACATATGTACATACATTCATACCTATATGTATTGATTTTAATTTTACGTTTTAACATTTCTGCATAATAATGTTAACAAAAATGATATTCTTTATGGTTAAAATTTTTAATGTTGATTTTTATTGCATTCTAAATTGGCAATTCGTTCAAAAATGTATTTTATTGTATAAAAAGCAGTTGCAAAAAACCTGCCACCCAAGTGTCTTCTCGCCACCGCGAACCTCTTTCCAGCCAGTCTCACCTCAATATCCCACTCCTCCACTGTCAGCCAGCACTCGAGGCAGCCAACCTCAACCAGCCGTCAACTCATTAGTATGTAAATTTTTGCACATTTCAAATGACTCGACTGATTAAGTTTTCTTACCTATTCACACTTTGAAGTACTAAAATATGCACATTCCCCGACTGCGTTGACAATTCCAAACACAATCACACACACATTTACAAACATTCATACACAGCAACATTGTTTTATGATCAAATCAAAATTCAAATTATCCTCAAACCTATAGACAATTCCAACACACACCAACAAACATCACACGTCATCGCTCTTAGGCAGCATGTGAACTAGTTAAACTAGTAGAAGAAGCAACGAAGGTTTTTATGTTAGTTGACCGGAGTTAGATAAATAAACCGGTCGACTATTTAATTGCCCACAAAAGTTATGATTCCTCCTACAGCTGCATGCCTCCACTCCACTTGGCCACATTAGCCGCTTGGCCAATTTGTCAGCGTCACTCGGCTTATTTTCGGCATCCAAGTAGCAATGACAATCGCTGAATTGTCTTCTATACGACCTGATGTCTTTCGCCGATAAGCGTCGTGTGCCTATAATAAAATTAAATTAACACTCTCGCTTGTAAACAAAAAAAAATACCAAAAATGAGAAAGTGCTGCAATACGCGCCCACACATTCACACTAGATAAGAATCACAAAAGTACAGTTTGCGAAAAATAAAAAGAAAAAAACAAAATAAGTTTATAAATTCAAAAAGTAGACCACTTCTTAATAAATTGGGTTTAATGACAAGTTTACCGAGGTCACATAAACACGTTTATCTTATTTTTTATCTTGAGTCACGATGACCAAAGACTTTTAAAATGAAATTATGAATTCTTTAAACAAATTTTGTAGAAAAGTGGAGCACACAAATATTGATGATTCAAAGGTAACATTAAATTTAATTTCGAGGATCCAACGGGTTGAAGTGAGCCTGTCTCAACCACAAAAATTGCACCAAGCTCCTTCCTGTGAGGGTCAATAAGTTTCAGGCAAACCATCATAAGGATAAAGATTGTATTGAGAATCCCAATGCTTAAAGGAATAGGGAAAATTTTCGAATTCTTTCTATTCTATATTTCAGAATCATCAACGTACATTTGGCTTTCTGCCAAAATAAAGGTGAAATTACGTTCAGGGTCCTTTATGAAGCTATGCACTCTTTAAATATTGGATGAGTGCATAAGTTCGTGCCCGATTCCGCTGGATGCCGTACGAATCGTTTGAGAGTGGCGCTCGTGAAAGAAATATATACATATTATATATCGTTGGAAAGGTGACAGTCCGAACTGTAAATCAAGCATATAATAACTTCATTTTGATTTGAGTTGCTTAGTGAAAAGACGCATGGAAGATGAACAACGAAAAAGATCATATGCGTCATATTATGTTATACGAATTCCGCAAAGGAAAAACAGTGGGCGCTGCAATTAAAGATATTCGCGAAGTTTATTTGGACCGTGCTCCAGCACTCCGCACAGTAAAGAAATGGTTCGCGAAATTTCGTTCTGGAGATTTTAACCTCGAAGATCAACCTCGCAGTGGACGGCCTTCTGAGCTTGATGACGATGTTCTAAGGACTTTAATTGCGAATAACTCACTTATTTCGACGGAAGAGGTTGCCAGTGAATTGAACGTCAACAAATCAACTGCGTTTCGTCGTTTAAAAAAGGTTGGGTACACTTTGAAGCTCGATACATGGGTGCCACATCAGTTGAGTGAAAAGAACAAAGTGGACCGTATGTCAACAGCAATTTCTTTGCTTCGACGTATCAAAAACGAACCTTTTTTGGATCGGCTCGTGGCTGGTGATGAAAAATGGGTCCTGTACAACAATGTTCAACGCAAAAGAACATGGAAACAGGCACACGAAGGGGCGGAACCGATGTCGAAAGGTGGATTGCATCCGATGAAGGTACTGCTGTGCATTTGGTGGGATATCCGAGGCGTGATCTATTTTGAGCTCTTGCCAGCTGGAGAAACGATCACTGCCAACAAGTATTGTCAGCAATTGGTCGAATTGAAGAAAGCAATTGATGAAAAACGTCCGATTTTGGCCAATCGCAAAGGAGTTCTTTTCCATCATGACAACGCCAGGCCACATGTTGCAAAACCGACCCTGGCCAAAGTGAAGGAGATGAATTGGGAAATCATGCCGCATCCCCCATATTCACCCGACATTGCACCTTCTGATTATCATTTGTTTCGATCACTGCAGAACAATTTGAATGGAAAAAAATTTAAAAATGTGGAAGACGTCAAAAACCACCTTGACACCTTTTTCAACGAGAAACCGCGCGATTTCTATGAATCAGGCATCCGTAAATTGGTTGAACGTTGGGAGTGGATTGCCGAACATGATGGCGAATACATAATTGATTAATAAAAGCGCTTTCTTCAAAAAATTTCAATTTTAGTTTGCACTTGAAATCGGGCACGAACTTATGCACTCATCCAATAACTTGTTACAATGTTCTTCGCGAGATGTTCATCATGCATGCGATTTGTTTTACACCATTCAACCATCCGGCTTAGGTCTCTTAGTAGGAAAACCGTTTATTTAAGATTTACATTTCAAAGCGATTCCGCCATTTTCACGTCATTTCTTGTGGCCCCTCGGAAAAAAGGTGCGTCTGAATTGACAGTAGAACTCATGACAGGATCATCTGAAGTGGAAGAAAAAGTGTTTTAGTTAATACCATAAACCAGAATTTGAACGAAGTAAAATAAAAAATAGTTAATGTTGCATTTTTGGCAAATTTTTTTACAAAGCGCGTGAATGTTATGTCGACGACCCGTGTAGATGTAATTTTCTCCAGATCGGTGTAGTCCTTTCGAGAACTTTTGATAATCGACTTTGAAAACATAAATTCGAGAAAAATGCGTTTAAAACTTGAAGCGCTTCGAAATTTTTATTCGGATCGACTTGAAATTTTATGATAACATTCTCAATTTTTTTGGAAAATATAAGTTCGATTTTTTAAGCTGTGAAACCCATGAATAAACAGCATCAGATTGAAGACTACGTAGAGAAAGAAGAGCCTGAAAAGGTCATGGGTCTTGGGCTTGTACCATAAAACCTGTTACAACTCGAGTGGATGTTGGCCTAAAAAAACATTCATTATAAAAACTCTACAACGATCTTTTCATGGAATACTGAGCCCCGTACCGAATTCTCTAATATTATTTTAACGACCTATACGGCAAAATAATAAAATTCCAAAGGAGACCGATTTCCTCAGAGAAATAGCTAAGCAAAAAAAAAAAAAGATATAATTAAGTACAATTAACTGTTCATTATTTAAAAATATAATCACTTCTTTTACTCTTTTACTAGCTTTCTATACATTTTTTACGATTCGGACGTGCAGAAAAGAAAATTAACAGCAAAGAAAAAAGTTTTGATTGCCACCTTTCAAAGTGTTTCGTTTGAATATCAAATTTTTTGCATATCTATCGGACTTATCATTTTGTTTACCACAAAAATACATGGCTGTAGACCCACTCAGTTTTTTGATAAATATTCTTTAAAGGTTTCTGTTTGTCATCGTCAATGCTCATTATAGTCAAGCACTGGGCGTGGTGCCTTGCTTTCATTTCATTGTTTTCGATAAATTTTGCAGAGTCTTTTCTGAGTATCTTTCCATGTTTTTATTTACTAACTTTGTCTGTATTATGACCACGCAGAAGAAATGTTTTTAATTTTTATTTTTTATATTTCATTTGTATGCTTTGGTGACTTTTAATTATGTTATTCAGCGCGCAAATCACTGATCATTGTGAACGAGTTGAGCGAGCGTGTTTATTGACACGTCTGAATACAGATGACGACTCAGCTATGTGAGGGGTTCCTTCTATGTGGTAGTGTTTATTTTTGGTATACAAAAGAGTCCTTAGTTCGCTTGAAAAAAGTTCAAATAAATATTTCTCATAAACGATTTAAAATTTTTTCCCGTTATTTTTCCTGTGTAAGAAAATTAAAAAATACACTTGAAAGTGTTAAAAAATTAAATGTGGAAAATTGTTAACCTTTAGAAAGCCATAAAAATTCGTTTTATTCAAATAAACTTATTTCCTGGAAATCGTTTTCTATTAGTGAGAATAAGTATATGCAGATACATACATGCATGCGTATATCTACGTAAATGTACATACATGTGTGTACTAATTTGTTATGGAAAATTTTTGAAAATGTGAAAATCAATAAATTTTTACTCAAACATTTGTTCATTGAGCACCACTTAGTCATAATATATTTTCAGTTTTACCTCAAAAATCTAAACAAACTTTGCAATTTTTTTTTTTACTTCTATATTAAAAATCGAAATTTGTTTTGCGTTATAAACAAAGTTCCCACTGAATTGCCGCTAAAACAATTAAAACACACACTCAGATAGCTATAAAAACAAGCAAGCATTCAATAGCCAAAGGAGAGACAACAAGCGTAAAGAGAAAATACGCATTCATTCAGACAGGTAGTGTTTTCCCAGATGTGAGATAGTTTTATTTTTAGCAACTGTTACAGTAAAACTTACCTGTGCTCAGTTGTAGCGACAAATCCGCATAAATGTATACAAATCCCTACTGAACAAAAAACAATGAGAGCCACTTAAATAACAGTCTTCTATTAGCGCTTCACTAACGCATTACTAAATCTGTATAAACGCTCTGAGACGCCCTGAGAGAATGTTGAGAAAGTGTGCGTTATTTTTCCACTGCTATTGCTATGTTAACTTGACTGGTTGTTTCTATAAATAATTTGATAGCGAAGGGAGACGTTTTTGTATGTGATTTTGCTTTTGGAAAATATTTCAACTGTTTTGTAGTTCTCAGACGACTTTAAACATCTGAGCTATAACTGGTCGCCATTACACTGTTATGTTTGTTCGAATCGGGAAATGAAGATTGGGTTTACATCATGCTTTCTTTGCTTGTAGGCTGTTTGCCCAACAATTTTGTTACGACTATAAAACAGCCGTGGCATTAATCTGATCCCGTTTTTGATACCATTTTAAAATATAAATTTAAGAATTGAAATAATGCATTTAAAGAAAAGAATGCAGTAATGACAAAGTCATATCTTCAAACGCTTGTTTTTACCGCACCATGCTCGAAACCGAGCCAAGCACACTGTATTTCGGCATGGAAATGCAACAAAACTCATATTAGCAGCAACATGAATGCGCGTTTCATTATGGAGTAATGGATGACAAACTATTTCGAACTGACAGGTAGTCTACACAGGTGACTCAAAGCAAAGGGCTTCCTTAAGACAAAGGAGATTTTTTCCTGCAATCCATCGAAAGAATGTTCCTTCCTCATTGGTAAAAGTAATTCAAAGAAAAACATTTTTATTTTCAATGATAGCCAAAAAACATTTCTAAAATTATACACCGTGTGTCCCAAAAATAACCGAACTTTTTGGATATAAAATAGTAAAATACACATTATATTATCTTTGAAAGTTATTTTTTTTTTCAAAATAGGTTCCATTTAACTCAGCACAACGTTTGGAACGATCAACCAGCGCATGCATAGAAACTTCAATTTCAATTTTTTTTTCAAGTTTGACCCAAAATTTTATATTTGCTCTTTGTTCCATTTTTTTTTTTTTGGAACCCTTAGCACACTTTTGGTTTTATTGAAATGGCTGTCACTTTTACATCTGTCATCCGACTTACATGAAGTCAGGTGCGTTTGAAAGAGGATGACTGTATCTGTTTAATGTTGCAAATTTTCAATAGATGGCGCTGTATGTTGTATGATTTAAATATAAAGTTCGGTTATTTTTGGCACACACTGTATAAGACTGAGAGTTTCCTTTAGAAATAATTGCAGAACTTGTAAGAACGTTTAGAAGGAGTAGGCGATTTCACAACTGTCCTGATCCGCTTTTCTGGTGTCAGGCTGAAAGATAAGCAAACTGTAGAGATTTATTAGAGGATTCAGGTAGATTGCGAGTCATAAACTATTGTTCGGCCAACCTATACATCTATCATATTTCGGTTATTTAGCTATGTAAGAACTATTTTATAAAAATCGCATAATCCTAATTCAATAGCTTAGCGTTGAATTCAAATTTTAAGTAATTTTTTTATTACTTAATGATTATGTGTACATATGTAAGAACAGTACTACACGCCACATTAGATATGATGACCTTGCTTGTTTTTCCCACCCACTTGTTCCTTCCAATGTAAACATTTTGTGTAATTATATATATGTATATTTAAATAATTCACCTCAAAATTTAAAGAGAGAAGTACTTGCTAAAACACACAATGAAGAAATGCTCAAAAGGAAGCTGGTGAAGGAAATTGCCCTAGCTAAAAGTAAGCGTTATTAAGTTTATTTGCTAATGACGCCTGTGTTAATCGACACAATAGATTCACAGTTTATAAGTATACCTATACATATGTACATATATTGAGTTTGTAACAACTGAGACCACAATCACGTCACCAGTTCAAGTATCCAAGCGAAAGATGAGCCAAACAAGTGGCGCTGCCCATAATCTAGACGCGTATGGTGTGGTTAATTGGTGTTGAATGAAAAGTATTTTCTAGTAGAAATGCAAAATATAACAGAAACATGCGTGCATACGTGTATGTACCCGTATGTAGATGTGTAGATAAGTGTGTATGAGCATTCAGCTTATTTTTAGCTATCAATACATGTTTTGACGTCATTGACTTTAGATAAATACAACTTTGAATGTAAGTATGTTTGTAAGATTATACCCACTTATTGGATTGTTTATGCATTATGAGCGAATTCGCCTTCACAGTAAACACAGTATTTTTCATTTGGCATTGTTTTTTTTTATATTTTTCACTTTTCGTCTGGAAAATATGCGGAAAAATTTTGTGAATTCTTCGCATTCTTAATCGGAACACAGATAGATTTAGCCATCGAAATTAAAGTGGATTTCAAATTGGAGCACTTCACTACTGCATGCATACATATGCATATATATACATACATACTCGTTTGTATGTATGCATCTAATGGCAAATATCTCGCTTGAACCAAATTCGAGAAAACTTTTGTTTGCTTTCATAGTAATTTTAATAATTCGTTCACCTTCATTGCTGCAGCAATATTTCCATTTTTTCTTAAACAATTCCCCGAAAGAGCGTGAACTGATTTCAAACTTTTATTGTTTGTATCGAACGGAATTTGTATTATTGTTGTGCCTATTATTAATACTTCATAAGCACATTTTACTCTTCACATTTTTGCGTGCGATTATTGCTATTTTTAGGCGACTCGATCATTCATTTCGCAATGTATAATTATTAGCGATTATCGGCAGCTTATTTAGAAGAGATTAAATTATGAGAATAAAATTAATTTTAGAATATGCGCTTATGTATGTTTATATGAATGTGACATTGTCTAGTTTATAGTACAAGAAAAATATTAATTAATGTCATTGTATTAGCATAATATTCTCAAAATAAATGCAAAAAAAAAAAACAAATTAGAAAAAAAATTTATTAAAAACATATACATAATATCTTTTATTTTATTTTTATATAAATATATATACAATACAAGTAATTTATTTTTCTTTTTTTTTTATTTCTTTTTTTATTATTTCAAACAATTAACTTGGAGAAGAATTTGCCTTCACCTTTACTAGCTTCATCAATATAATATCGAAAATTGAGTTTTAACCATTGCTGAAAGTTAATTTTTTTGCATAATAATATTTTTTCTCCAAAATATTATCAATTTACTTTTATTTACCAATCAAAAATGTGTGGCGATATATGTAAATATATTTTCCGTGCCAAATTTTATTGACTCTTCACAATGAACTCAATTAGCAAAAGAATTTTATATGCAAATTTAATAAAAATTAAGGGCATGAATTTTTTGGGTCAAACGAGACGACAAACAAACACATGTGTACCATACATATGTCAGTATACATTTGGAGTGCAAAATTTCTGATACTATGCTGAAGAAGGTGTATGTGCTCCAACCTTAGGACATCGCAATGTTAATTAGACCAAATCTAGTGTCCACGTGCGTGCATGGAGTACTCCTGTTTTTCGAAAGGTAACCGCTGTAAACATTTTTGGAAAAGAATGGCAAAATGTAAAATAAAAGCTAAAAAGTACTTACATATAAATTTCTTATTTTTCTAGTTAAACAAATTTTTCAGCAATTTGCCAAACTAATTGAAAAATTAAGTTTTATAGCTTGGAAAAATATTGAATTTAAAATTTTTAGTAGGAAAAATTTAATTGAAAATAAATATTGCTTTTATTTTGGGGAAATATATTCAACCATATGTTGTATTACTGTATAAAGAAATTAAAAACATTTTCAAGAAGAAATAGTAGAAGTAGAGTTCGTATAATATAAAACTGCATTGAAGAATATCAGCGCACGACAAGATATGTCAATGCGTATTAAAAAATAATATTGACAAATGATAAGCAATAAATAATTTTCAAGAAAAAAATAAAAGTGAAATTTGAGGTCAATAAAATGGTCTACGCAATATCGATAGTCAAGGTCATCCAGCGAAAAACACGATGACAATATGCTACCGTAAAATTCACACAGTTGTCAATAAATCAAATTTGACAATATTAAGTTGCAAATGCAAGTGACAAGTGCATGACTTCAATTACAATTTTTGCGCAGAAATTGTTATTTTTTAAACAAAAAAGTAATAATTTTGAGACTTTTAAATGTACTTACAAATGTATGCGTATCCTATACAACTTATGTCTTTTCAACGATTAATTAATTATTTTTAATAATATTAAAACACACTTTCCTACTAATTATTTTATTTTGTTTTTTATTTTAAAAATATTATTTTCATAACATAGATATTATTTTATACAAAAAAAAATTATTTTTTATGGCTGTGCACTCGCCTCAAGAAATAAATTTCATTGTTAATGCCGAAATTCTTTAAATCGAATGCGGCACATCGTTTTGATCTGTGGCATTCAATAAATAATAGATTATGCCAAAAGTACAATATTTTCTAATGTTTACATGCCAGTATGCATGTGTACTCACTCGTATGTAAATACATGTGTACTATACCCCAAATTGTCAAATTTCATTCATACATTTTAGCATCCAGTTGCGTCTTCTCTACTGGTTCCCTTGCTCATTGTCGGTGTTTAAATTAACCGTTTAATTTACGAGTGCAATTATTTGACATTTCGAACCGTTATTTGTTTGCTGTGTTTCCAGTAAACGATTTTGATTAGTTGACATTGAAATTCCTGAGATGTGGACATTGGCAGCATTGACGCTGAGCTGCAAAGAAAAAAACGAAAATTGACAAAAATATTGATGCCGTCAGCATTGACGAAAAGTATGGGATAACAATAATAAATAATTGTTTTTGTTTATATGTAATACGATACATAAAAATATAAATTTCTCATATTTTTTTCTACTCGCACATAAAGTGCCACCAAAACCAGCTTGTATGTCCCCAACTTTTTCAAAAAAAAAATTATGAAAAATACTTTTTCAGAATATTTATTTAACCAACATATGTACATACATACGTACATATATGTATACACGTATATACATATGAAAAAGTTAAAATTGATGTTTGGAGCATTTAATTATTTTTCCAACTTGCCATATTGTCCATACAAATGTTTGTAATTCCGAAAATGTTTATTTATCATTAATTGGCGTAAATTTGCTTAACGCCATTGATTTCCGCATCGCGTGTATTTGCTATCTACGTGTATGCATTGTTTGTTGTTCTTTTCATTATTTGCTGACATGTTTATTTATTTATAATCGATACTAATTTCGCATATATTTTCGTATAATTTAATTATTCAATTCAAATGTTGATTGCAACACAAAAAATACTTTAATTGTTAATTGTTTATAAGTAATTGTGTTGATACATATACAAATGGACGAAGCATCTGCGTTTCATTAGCTTTGCTGACGTCACATATTCCATATTCTATGCTGTGCGTGTGTAATTTACAAACAAAAAATATATACAAAATTTAAATAAATATTATTATGCAACAATTTTGTAAATTCTTCCGCACTAAATGGGCGTGCTATAATTTGTTGATGTAAATTTAATAATTTATTTTGATTGTATGATGGGGTGTAAAATTCTTTGTAGCTCTAAAATATTACTTTAACTATTCATATCATTCATAATCCGTTGATGCGATTTACAAAAAACCCATAAATAGTTCTTCGAATTTCACCTACAGATAAATCCAACTATGTGAATCAAAATGCTTATGTTATATAGTTATATTGTAAACTTTGTTTCTTACTCTCGTAAAATTTTATACTTAACCAAAAGCATTTCTGAATTAAAAAAAAAAATAAGAAAGAAGAGCTGTCTTCGGCCATTTCGAAGGTATAAAACTAATACGGATTGGTTACCGAACGGACTTTATGGAAGGATGACTCAGGGCTGTCCAGGCTGTGTGAAGAGTGAGGGAGAGTTGAAATCGAGCCTTCGAAATAAGTAAAATATTGTTTTAGTTGGCCTATTCATAATGTAAACAAAAATATCAATGAACTCATAGTGTTTCACCGAGGCCTTCAACCATATACGAATACATACTTACATACATGCATTTATTAATGCAATGTGCAAGTTATCCCCGTACGGATGGCTGTGATTTCGCTTTTGTCACCACGGTCAATTTGTTATTGTCATTTCTACTTCCACCTAATTACTCGTATGCCAATATGTCTAACAAGACCAAGTTGATATGTATGTATTATATATATACTATATGTATGTTAGAGTCTATACATCAGAGCAGTGAATGAGCCACCCACACAAATACACTTGTAGGTAAATCAAAAATGTCTCATTCTTTTCATTAAAACCAAATGATTCATCAGATGAAGGTAATAAAAATGTAAATGTACGAGTAAAATGGCTTACATTAAAAAATATATATGAGTTTACATAAAAATAATTGTAATAATAAAACAATAAAAAAGCATTAATTACCGCTCTCAGCGATCGCCGATGAAAAAATTAAAATTTAACAAATTATTATTTACCTCACAGCGGATCTGATGACGACATTTGAAGATTATAACCGTTATTTTTGTATACATAATGAAAATAAAAAAAGAGGAAAAATATTTTGTTTTTTACTTTCATATGTTGAGGCATCATAGGTTTTAACGCTCCTCTTTCACGCAACCCTCATAAAATTTGGATCAACATCATTAAATTGGCGACAGTTCCATTTAAAAGCGTCTGATATCGTATTTTATGTTCCCCACAGACCATGGTTACTTGTTTGTTGTGATGTTATTGTGGTTTTCATAAATAAATACATACATAAATAATAAATAAATTCACAAATAAACATATTCGTATTTAACTCAGTGTTGTTGTTGTTGTTTCTGTTCGATTTTTTGAACTCATTGTTTATTTAATCAAAAATTATGATCGTTTCCCTTAAGTTAAGCTCAACAGTTGACAGAGTATTTCAAATAAATTAAAAATATATTTTCTATTAACCTAATTTTATTATAATAAAAAATAAAAATATTAAAAATAAGCTTTCAACTGATTTCGTCAATACTTATATTTTTTCATCTTTTTGAATAAATTCAATTTTAATTAATGCGTTGAATCGCTGTTTCAGACAATATGCCACCAAAAAGCACTATGCATTCGAGTCGAATTCGGGACGAGTTCACTTTCACAGACAATACATTGCTCCCTGATGATTGTCGACTTTGGACTTTGGTTTAACACTACTTTCTGCTTAACTTTAATAACTATAGCAAAACTACAATGTTTTAAAAATGAGCCCAAAACAATGCGTCACATTACCCTAAAAACAATTAAAGTAAAAACTCGTAAAAAGATTGTACTTGAACATATTTAAATATATATATTTTTTTTTGAAATTTCGAAATTAAGAGCACAACAACAAAAACCACAAAAAAATACCAGAACTTAATGGCAACAACAAGTATTTTTGACATTTCATTGCCATAAGAAATGTGCAGCCAGTCATTTACTTAACTGTTTATGGCGACATGAATATTAAAATAAATTATTAAAAACAAAATAAAATATTATAAAGAAATACATATATTTTTATTTTTCCAATGTGTGCAGTATAGTTTAATAGCTTCGAAGCGTGCCAATATGTAAGTAGTGTTGTAGTAAGAGGCACTGTCATATGAATATACATACATATATATGTGTACTTACATACATATGTACTTACATATGTAGATATGTTGAAGGCAACATCACTAAACCGTCAATGGAATGCAACACGGTGGCGCTACTTTATGTTGTAGCTGGCGATTGTAACATGTGCCATTATGCGGGTGTGTCGGACGGCTTCGAATGACTTGGCGCTTTGTAACCGCTGAAGCAAATATGAAATACCGTTTGTAGCAAATATTTCAGTTGGATCCATTATAATTTTATTTTATTTTTCTTATTTTGCTTTACTTTATTTTATTTTATTTTATTTATTTTAATTTTATTTTATTTTATTTTATTTTATTTTATTTTATTTTATTTTATTTTATTTTATTTTATTTTATTTTATTTTATTTTATTTTATTTTATTTTATTTTATTTTATTTTATTTTATTTTATTTTATTTTATTTTATTTTATTGTATTTTATTTTATTTTATTTTATTTTATTTTATTTTATTTTATTTTATTTTATTTTATTTTATTTTATTTTATTTTATTTTATTTTATTTTATATTATTTTATTTTATATTATTTTATTTTATTTTATTTTATTTTATTTTATGTTATTTTATTAAAATTTTTAAATATTTCAGCATTCATTACCTATGAGTAGACATATTTAATGTCAATAATGGCATACATTATATAAATGTTCATGTACGTATATAACAAACTACTTGCACTTGATTTTTCGCGGACAATTATTGACCCACTGCGACGCATTGCATACATTTTACGCACTCTTAATTGATTTGTTGCCATTCAACAGCTTGCTGTATACCTCCCACACCTCACAAAAGCTTCATAAATTGCGTTCTCGTTATAATTGTAATTGTGCGTGCCTGCCACGCCTACAATAATTTTTGCATTGCACGTAAACGTTTTGAAATTGCAGCGACAACAACTTGTTGATTACCAGCACGTTCGCACCCTCCTTTTCTCGAATGTACTCATACATATGTAGATTTGTTTTTGTTATAAGTGTACATTTGTATGTATGTACCGAAATTTATATATCACATCAGATTATAATTTTTAAGCGATCGTCAAACGGCAGTTTAATAAAAATCGCATTACACCGTTGTTTGAAGTAAATTTGAATAAAAGTCGAAACTTTTCAATGCATATATACACGTATGTATTTTTGCAAACGCACCTATGAATGTACTATGTATACATTCATACATACATGCATATGTATATTTGTGTGCAATATCATCAATCATCCATTGTCAAACATTTGGCTGATTGTTGGTTTCATATATACACGTATGTATGTATGTAAATGACGAAGCAGAGTCTGACAGATGCTTAAAAAAACAAAAACATTTATTTATGTACGTACGTACGTATGAACCTATTTGCATGTATGAGTGTATAACTTAAATTATAATTTTTGCCAAGTAATTTGACATTTTGCGATTATTTTGTATAAAGCGACCGACAGCATTTATTTATTTCGATTTATCATAAGTGATTTGAAAATCGTTATTACTGTTGACAGTTTTACAAGTGTCGCGTTTAAAGTGATTTGCTGTTAATCGTGAATTATTTTATCATTACTTAGGCGTTTATCGGGAAAGTCATGTTTCTCAAAAGGTAGATAGTGGTAATCGTTTGATACAAATAATTGACCAAACAAAAAACGGTTTTACATTTATTCAAATAAAAAAAATAAAATAAGAAGTAATAAGAAAATAGAAAATCAGACGAAATCGTACTGATTTAACACTTTTAGATTAATATCTCTTTACCACGCTGAAGCTGCTCATGGGTGACAAGGAGGTAAATAAGGTGGTAGAGAAGTGGACGAAGAGGTTGGCGGTAAATTACTTCGAGGTTGACATCAAAAAAGTTAGTTTTTACAAAATTTCAAGTGGATTAACTAGTAACAGTACATCGGTGAATTTAATTCAATTTTTGGCGATGAAGCTCCGTCAAGGACCAGTGTTTGTCGAGCGTTTATTGATGGTATGGTGAATGCAATCTAGGTCCTAGATGCCTCACTCTGATATGACAAGACCGTTGAGAAGTACTTCCAAGCAAATGATTGCCTGTATAAACACGTCCCAACCGTACTACTAGAATAACGCAGAGCAGTAAACTCTGAGTGGCGCACAACCATTTTTTTGCCATTGGCAGTTGCTTTTTAAAAAATCAGCAAAATCACCACGACAATGCGAGCTCCCACAAATCGACTGAAACAGCTGCATTTTTGAACACTCAAAGCAAAGATATAGCAATCAGAGTGGCAAAAATGTTTCGACAACTGGTTCAAACGCAAGCAAAAGTGTATAGATCTTAATGTTTTTGTTCTCCAATCCGATATAAAAAAGGCAACCCTCGTACTAAAGTATCATATCCAGTTCTGCTTAAAGCTAAAGTCTCCTTCATTTATGGGAAAAACCCCGGAAGTTTGCTAAAAAATAAATATGGGAAAAGTCCATAGCCTCATGGCAAAAAACTGCATTCAAATTGGGAACTTTGCTAACCACAACCTTATCAACAGAAATTAGATTTATTACTAACACAAAATTTTATTTGTTGAGTTAATTATTTTTCTAATGAAATATTTAATTTAGCACAATTTAAAAAAAAAATTAAATTTTAATCAGCAATAATACATGCCATGAAACACATGAATAACAAAAAAAAAGTTTGAAATTCATTCGTATATATCCTGCATTTGTACATACATACATACCCGTACATAAAAATATGTGGTTATTTTGATGATTATCGTTTATTGTTTGGAATAATTATGTATTAATTGCAATAGAATCATTGAAATGCCTTTGCAATTATGTCACCCTACAGTTTGGGTTAAAAAAAAAATATATATATAAAATATGTAGAACTAATATTAAATATGCTGAGCAACAATTGCTACGCACCCAAAGCATCTAAATTAATCAAGCATGTGTGTATGAATGTTCATCAAAAATTCAACCCATCACTTGCCAAATTAATAGTCACAGCCCACTTTTTTCAAAAATTCCCTACGCTTCCAATGCCACTGAAATCACTAAAAATAATATTTTTTGTAATATTTTATGTACACTTTTATTTGCTCGTAAAACAATTATGCGTAAATTAAATTTTCAGCAGATAACTTCAAATGTTCACACTCGGTAAAGGGTTGCTCGATGGTACGGCATTGATCATGAACGGAATGTGAATTTTTTATTGCTTTATTTTTTTTTTTTTTTTTTTTTACTGCTCATTCAAACATTAAATTTGTTCTGCCTACTAATTCTTTGGAGCTTCTTCGTTTCATGTTGTCTGTGTCTAGTTTGTTTGGAGAAATATAATAAATACTACTTTTTGTTGTTATTTTTTAATATAGTAACACTCATGCTTAGTAACCGCTGAAACGATTTTTAATAGAGCTCATAAAAGATAGTAGACATTAGTTCATATGTATATATGTCTCGCATATAAAGTGGCGCTTTCCTAATCAGTTTAATTTATTTAATGAGTCTAATAGTCGCTTTATTTGGACGACGGACTATAAATAAGCTTAATTATTGCCCAAAACTGCATGTACCAGCATACGTATATCTATTTATGATAAGATTTTGTCATTTTAAAAATATTTCTGGAATGCATAAATAATTATGTGTGTATGTGTGTATGCCTTTGTAGGTTCTGGTTATCAGATTGATATTGAAAGGCATTGCCTATCTTGAGTCTACAAACATTTATTGTTCATACAATTGTTTTGATAACGACACGTTACCAACGGCCATTAAGAGCTGTAACCGCTGAAGCGATTTTCGGCCGAGCTCCTTCCACAAATTGTAGTCTGCGGAGGGGTTAACCTTCTCTGCCAAAGTGGGACCGCTTTTAGGAAGATAAACTCAGGATTCAATCCCTGGCCTTCCGAAAGGTAGTGTGCACTACTAATCACTCAGCTATTGGGACCTATTGGAGCTGATAATAAAATAATAAAGTACTTTTGTTTACGATTTTTCATTGTTGTCTCGGACGGCATATCGAAAATTCTGCATTATCAGCTTCAATGGGCTTCTTTTTTGAATCGAAGTATTAAATTTGCTCTTTTTCATTCACAAAACTAATTGAAATTCATTATCAGCTCAATTTACAATACCTTGTAAACACATGTAACAAACTTAAAAATACCGTTGATTGAATTAACTGAAACCTTCACTTACAATTTGTTGTTATGAAAAAAAAAATATTTTCGAATGTAATCAATCATCGTATATCAAAAATTTTATCTGGA
The DNA here is from genome assembly GCA_037013455.1 of Ceratitis rosa. Classification (NCBI taxonomy): domain Eukaryota; kingdom Metazoa; phylum Arthropoda; class Insecta; order Diptera; family Tephritidae; genus Ceratitis; species Ceratitis rosa. The sequence continues at coordinate 128,434 of JAWMAG010000397.1, forward strand.
TGCACATGTGAGAATGTTCCTACAATTACATACATACGTGTACCTATAGATATATAAGTAAGGATGGATGTAAATACGTTATGTGTATCTGTGTATAACACAACATTTGAAAATTTGTATATTGAAAAAAATCGGCTGTATTACCGCTTTCAATTGCGTGTTGAGTGTAAAAATGAGAAACGAAATTTAACTAGACCAAAAATAAAGGTCAAATACTCTTGTCAGAACATACACATACACATGTACATACACACGTGTTGTAGAGAGACTGATAAACGCACCGGCACATATTTCACTATTCGATCAGTTGTACACATTTATATGTGTATGTATGTATGCACATATTGTAACTTATTTGTTCAAGGATTTTATGCGTGTAATAAAATTATTCGACAGAATTTTCGTGAACTTGTGCTTAACAACATTGTAGGTATTGTTGTTCCGAAAAACAACAACAAGTTAGGTAAATAAGTTTTTATATGTCACATAAAATAAAAATAAAAATATGTATTATATATAATATAATATATTCAAAATATATTTATATGTGTATTTAAGTTTTTGTTGCTTATTTTTGAAAAGAATTCATTAAAAAGTCCAGAGTCTCAACCAATAAACTGCAGTCAATATATTATATTATCCAGAATTGTTCTCCTATTTGAATAAAATGTTTTGCCAATTAAATAATTAATATATTTTACAGTAGCTAATCACAATCACAATAAATAGCTTTATATAAATGGGGCATGCAATTATATTTTCAACAGACCTTTCTTGGATATCATCTAAAAATAAATTTACAAAATAAAAATAAAAGTATTTATTTAATTTATTTAGCACACAAATGAGTCTTGCAAAAGTTTTAAGGCACAAGCAACAAACAAGAAAGCGAAAATTAATAAATTAATTCCAGTTTTCAATTTTGATGGAATTCCATGCAACGACGTCAGCAGATGATATACCTACGTATCTGTTTCTCCTGCAGCAATACCAGCCAACAACAGTTAATTGTTGCCCGCTTCGTTTTATGCAAAAACATTGAAAATAAAGAAAATAATTATATTCTTTTTCTTATAAAATTAATAATAAAAATATAAAAAAAACATGAAATGTAAAATGAAATAACCAAAAATTGTGTTAATGATAAATGAGATCATAATTATTTTGAATATTCATTTAGAGAAGGGAATAAAGCAAATAAATAAACTAAATCACATACAGACCGAATAAAATCACAAAAAAAACTGTACTCAATAACTAACGAAAATGACAAAAAAACGAACTCGAGCGTTAATTAAATGCAAAGAAAAAAATAATAAACAATAAACAATTTAATTCGTAAATAAATGTGCAAATGTAATCAGTAATAAAAACAAAATGTGTTTAAGCAATTTCAATATACTATAAAAAAAAACTAAACAAAAAAGCCAACAAAAAATTTTAAATTTTCAACAAAAATTTGCATTTTTACATTTTTGGCTAATCTTACGTGAACTTGTCCTAATCAATCAAGCAATCAAAACGTCAATTATTGGCATGCTCTTAGTGAAGCATCCAAACAGACACTTGAAACAATCAACAAAATTCTCTGTGGGGCAGTAGGTAGTCAAGTCAATGATTTAATTATTAAATATGTATGGAAACATGATTTTTGTTTATTTAGTTTTTTTTTGTTACAATACGTTTTATAATAATATTTTTTTTTTAATTTAACAAATAGAAGACATGTGTTCACTCTTAAGCAATTAAGTTTAAAACAAGTTCAACGATAATTATTATTTTATTTAAAAAATATGGATGTGAATATACATATTTTGCTATAAATTAAGGCTGAGTTTAGAATATTTGCAGAACATTTTATTTTTATTATATTCTTTAAATATTTATTATGTTTTCAATACTTTAATTTCTTGTGGCTTACCCAGTAGTAAAACATGAAAATAGTTAAAAAAAATAAACAAAAATTTATTTATTTGAAATCTCCTTTGCATTGTATATCTTGCTATACATAAAAGTAATTAACAATGAAGCAAGCTTTCTGGGAGTAATAACTATTTTACTCCAATTATTTTATTATAAGTGATTTTACATGAGTATTTACGTTTATGTAATTGTGAACTTACAATTTTAAATAAAAAGCAAATTAAATAATAATAAATTTAAAATAAATAAATAAATAAATAAAACAAAATTAAAAAAAAAAATGAAATTATTAGATGGAATAAAATTGTAGTAAAATAAAATAGAAAACAATAAATTTAATTCATGTGCGCCTCAGTCGACCTCTTCCACTATCTAACGGCCAACAGTAAGATATTCTCAAATAAAATATTTTATGTAAATACATATGACATTATAAAAATTATATTCATACATATTTAAATTAATAAAATAGAAGAATAAGAACGTTAAATGTTGTTTCTACTGAAATATCAATGAATCATCTCAATAGAATAAAAATTGTGCACCGCCGCTGTGTGTGTTATCGATGACGTCGACCAAATCTAATGGGAAATTCGCAATTTTGAAATTAATTTTCGATACTGCACATTGTGTAAGCATAGAACTATAATGTATAATATACAATTACGTATGTATGTATGTACCTATATACAAATTTGTATTAGTCACATGGCAATTGTTACAAATATGCGAATGTATTGTAGTATAAAAAATTAAATTTTTTTTCGGTATTTGTGATTCATGTGCACAAATATAATAATTTGCTATTGTTATTGTACAAATTCTTAAGGAAGCCCACTGTTAATGCTGGGGTATGTTATATATACACACATATATATGGATTAAGTCATATTTAAACGCTGATAAGACGCTGACAGTATGTTGCTAATCCCCCTAACCAACTATTTGCCAGATAATAAGGCAACATACACGTTGTATATTGCAAATTAAATTAAATATTTTCAAAGCTTTCAAAGCTTGAAAGTATCTTAATATCCTTGGCAAAAGAATTTTATTGCATATTTACATTCTTAACTATGTTTTTTTTTTATCTATTTAGTGAGTTAATCTCGAGACTAATTTTATGTAAAATAAGCAGCTTTGATAACATGCCTAACAAATACTTATTCGCTAACACATGTGACAAACTAATTAATCTTCTGACTTTCTAGACTCAATTTGTATGAGTAAAATATTTTTTTAATCAAAAATTAAATAGATTTTTTCAGTAAGAATATACCTAAAATTATTACATTTCGTTATTTTCATTGATGATTTCAAAAATCGATTCCTGTACCTTAGAAGTAGTCTTTTTTTCTGAAATTCATGATGTGCGTGATTCATTATTGCTATATACTCGTCCATAGTTATATTCAAGAGTAATAGATGAAGTAATTCATAGAAAATTCAAAATAGCAAAATAAATCGTTTTCGCATATAAAATAATAATTAGCTTTTGTATGTAAGAGTATGACGCTCTTGGCGCTTCATAGACAGGTGCGCCTCATAAAAAATATTCAAAAATCATTTTTTTAGTAAACAATACAAAAATATGAATAATATGGCTGTTTGTTTCACATTTTTTGACAATAACGGCACGTTTTTATTACCTTTAAAAGGTAATAATTTTTAATTTATAACCAATGAGCATGCAGAACATGCAGAATTTCAATAAAATATAACTGTATATAACAAATAATATGAGTGCAAACAAGGAGAAAAAATTAAAATAAAAAAAAAATTTAATTAGAATTCCCGAAATTGGGGTGCGAACCTGCGTCCTCCTTTTCCATGGCAACACACACACACAAGAACACGCAACACATTTACAGCGAAATGAAATTCATTCGATCTCTCTCAGCACTATTAAGCTACTGTTAACTTCATACTGTTTGCTCAAATCCGATCGTGCAGAGAACTCTCTAATTGGGACCCGTAGCTGCTCACTTGACTTGCTGTAATCATATTTATTATTTGCTACAATTTGTTTTGTTTTACCTTTTTTCACTTTTCGGCCAAACATTTTCGCTCCCTATTCATTCATAAGCGCATATGTGTGTGTATATGTATGCTTTGAGTGTGGCTGACATTAGTTTGCGTTTTGTATTTATGTACTTTGCGCCAACTTTTCTTGCGCTGCAAATTCGCTACTGAAATCAGTTGTTAACGAGCCGCGATCGCAAGTGGTACGCGAATAAGAAACAAGTCTAGCGAAAGATATTTAAATAAAAGAAAGACGTTTCAAAAAGATTTATTGGCGCGCTTTAAAAACAGTTACACAAATCGAATATATTAAAATAAGTGAAATTTAAGATATAATTTGTGATATTGAATTTCAAAGAATTCTCAAAAAGTTAGTATAAACAATTTATAGTTTTTGTGCATTTTTTTAAAGCAACAAATATTTATATATATTTTGTAAATTTAAAAAGTGATTTGCACAAAAAAATTGATATGTGATTTACTACATAAGAGTTTCGGTGAATTTATTGATTAAAATTTGTATAAATATAAGTTTTTCAAATAAGTGTGGTTTTAAATATTTTGAGTATTTTTTACAAAATTTCCTTTTAATGGCTTTTATTATTTATTAATGGCATCACTTTCTTATAAATAATACTTTTTCCACATCAAAAGTGGTCCTCAAATATTTTATTCAATATTTTAAATTTAAACATAATATTTAAAATCGAATTTCAGAAAATTAGTTTGAACTTACTTTTAATAATTAATCCCATTGAGTGTACTACTTTTAACAATTATAAAAATATATAAATACACAATAATAATATGATTTTAGGTATTTTCCTGTAATTTATTTAAATTAATTCATTAAATTCTCCCTAAAGTTATTGTTAAAAATAATTTTAAAGCTTTTTAAAATATATAAGTGAAAATAATGATTTTTATAGAATATTTCACAAGAGATAATGAGCCTTTTGCTTTTCTGCTACCACAAGTTCTTCTATAATTAATACGTACATACATACATATGAAATTATGCTTATTCAGCTAAAAATTGTAACCATCATATCCATACAAACATCTATAAATATGTGTGTTTGTTTTATGCAGAAAGTGTCATTGTAGCAATACGCGTACACATACATACTTAAACCCACACACACGCAAGATATAAACGCTGTCCCTGACATTGCAATACAACATGTTTTTGGTAGCTAATTTTTGCGCGAAAAGAATAATTACAGTAAAAAAATAAATTTGTAAGTTTCAACTAAAATAATGATTTCATGGTTGAAGCCTGGACAGAAATATTTTAATCGCTTCTAAAAATTGCAGTGAATTTTTAAAACTGAAAGACATAAGTATTTTCCTTTCAGAGTTAGTTCGAAATAGTATTTTTTTTTTCATTTGAATGATGTGTGAAATTGCATCTGTTTTTATTGGTGTTGAAGATTTAGTAAGAACTATAACTTCTTTTCTGAAATATTTAAGAGCACATAATGCCATCCCTCCTAAGACTTTGTCACTTAATGTTAATGAACCGAAAGCAAAATGGAAAATAAATTGAAAATAATACTCAATAAAAACTGCTGTGTAAGCCAAAAGTAGAAATAATAAATATTGCAAAAACTCACTGTGGCGCTATTTTTGCCGCGTTGCATGAATCAAAGGTCGATACAAAACTAAGAATGTCATGTTTTTTATTTGGGTTATATTTTTGGAATTTTGTAAAATGATAGAAAAATAAAAATAAGTAGAAGAAAATAATAACTAAAAAACATTAAATTTAATTAAAATGAAATAAAATTATTTTAATTAAAATAAAAGAAATGTTAAATTTGATGAAAATGAAAACAGAACGAAATAAAATTAAATAAATGAAAACCAAAAAACGGAAATTAAATCGAATTAAAAAAATAAACTCAATTTGGAAAATTATAAAATGAATTAACGCATATTAATTAAACAAAATAAAGTTTATAAAACAAAATTTAAAAAAATAAAAGTAAATAACGTAAAATAAAACTAAAGACAAAATGAAATTAAAAAACATTTAATAAATTTGGCTTACATAAAATAAAATAAAACAAAAATATTAATTTACATTAAACTAATTTAAATTCATTTAAATACAATAAATGAATAAAATAAAATGGAATGAAATTTAATAAAACAAAATAAAATTAAATTAAATAAAACAAATATAACAAATAAAATAAAATAAATATAAAAATTTAAAAATTCTAAAATTAAACTAAATCAAATAAATATAAGCTAAATAAAATTAAATTAAATTAACTCAAATATAATAACTTAAAATAAAAGAAATATAGGTGAAATAAATTACAGTAAAATAAAACAAATTAAAAACATTAAATTTAATTAAACACAAAACAAAGTAAATTAAAATAAAAAATTTGAGAAAACTAAAATAAATAATGCAATTAAAACAATTAATATTATATACATTTAAATAAAATTAGAGAAATTAAAATAAAATAAAATTTAAATAAGCAACATAATATTAAATTAATTTAATTTAAATAAGATAAAACAAAATAAAATAAAATTAGGTTAAATGATTCACACATTAAAAATTTTCTAACTTGTGATTTTCATGAAGCTAACGCAAATGGAATAAAACAAATAATATTATGACAAATACCCAATCTTTTCTAAATAGCGTTTGTTTTTTGCATTTATCCATTTGTTAACTGTCTAATTGGTTACAGTATGCCATTCCTAATCCTCGAAAATTATCTTTAGATGATAAGCAAATTATAATATTTATGAACAAAAATGCAACGTTTCAGTTGGTAACAGCCAGCAACAAAGTTATATTACCTTAATTAAAATGCAAAAATAAATATGTATGTATGTTTATATATAACATTGTGTGATTAGATGTACAAAGCGATAAAATATGACATATGGTAGACTTTCATTGGAATTTACAACGAAAGTGGATATTAAACCACAGCACTCATTTTAGATTTTACCAATTTTTGCATTATAGTAACAGACACAAATGTGGGAGTTAAGCTACTTTAGCCCTTAATGTGATAAATTACCACATATTAATGTTCAAAGAAAATATATTTATTTATAAAGAGTCTACTTTGGAGAATTTATTTAAAACATTTTTTTTATTTTACTTATAAATTTGTTTTTTTTTTTTTCATTTATATGTAATAACATTTAGGTATTCTCTTTGACATAATTGGAGAAATCTCAAATATTGTCTTTATGGATATCAAATTTGTTAAATTAATTTTTATACATTTATCTTACTTGTCTTCCTAATTGCGAAATCAAAGTGTATTCACTATTTTGGCTAACGAATCACGCCCACATAATAAATTGGTAAACAAAAGGAAAGTGCAATAAAAATAGCGCAAACAATGAAAACTGAAAGTGTATCGCGCAAAAATAAAATGTAGTGATAAATACAACTTACTCATGCAAATATACGGATGTGCCAAATAAATTACAGGCAGCTGATGTCAGTGCTGATCTTTGCTAACCGCCAATAAAGTATTTTAAATTTAAAAATAACCAAATTTTTTTTTATTCAAAATTAAAGAATTCAAACTTTTAAATTTTATTTTAAATTTATTTACTTTTACTAGCGCTTATGTTTTTGTGAAGATGATGTGATATTATTTGAAATTGTGTGCAAAAACAACAAATAGCCTTCTATACTAATTAAGTTTTTTGTTGATCTGCGAGCACGAACTTTCTATAAGAAACAAGTTTTTCCTTTAATTTATTGGCAACATTCAACTAAGACAATTTCACTCATATTTTTAAAATGATAATCTTCTTCGTATATCAAATTCTGACTTCGTAATAATCCATAAAAATTATTATTTTTTTCAAACGAATATAACTAATTATTCCTTTAGTACAATTTATTAAGCGTAAAAACTATTAGCAAACACGTACAATTAATATACATACAAAATACATACAATAAATTATAGCACCTTAGGACGTTTTAAAATATTCCAAAATAATCCAGTTGAGAAAACGGTTGAAGCGCGTGCGCAAATGCAGTCAATTTTGATGAGTTGCGAATCAAGTTTGACCGATTTTTAAGTTTATTGAATATGGTTTTTAATTTCTATTATTATTTTTTTGGTGACCATTGTTGTCGCACAGCTCCTGTGTTTGAACTCAGTCAAAAACCAGTCGTTGCTTATCTACGTTGTGTAAATCATGCAAATTAATTTCTTCCCGTTTACCGTCTCTTTAATTAATGAAAGAATAATTCATGAAGAAACCAATATTTTATGCAAAATAGCGTTTTCTCTTGTTGTTTTAAAAAACAATTTGACTGGAACATGTTTTGTGTCTATTTTGCTGACCTCATTTTTTGCAAAATTCTTTTTGATAAAAGGTTTGACAGAGTTACTGTCAATTATTCGGACTTGGCGAAGTCAAAAAAAAAACGTACTCAAACCTAAATTTAGGGAACAACAAGCAGCCATATTTCAATGTTTCAGTGGCTAGCGGATCTGAGATAATATCAATAACAGTGAAAAATAGCAAACAAATAAAAAGTTTTTTTAGTTGCTTTTTTAACTAATCGATTTTACTTCACTTGGGGAACTTTCCGTGCGTTTTTTGGCAGCGATTTTTCAAAACTTTTATCTGTCATCAAGACAAGCAATCAGTGCGTGGCGAGATGCTTTGCTGCTGTACATAAACATATGTGACTTCCAGAGAAAAAAAATCAATAATGCGGTTATTGAATAGATGAGGCTGCTCATGCGTATACTTTCATACATGCACACATACAAAGATATTTTTTCGCATAATCTGGTTTATAGAAATACTGCGATCAGTCTGTTGATCGAATTAAGAATATTTTTGACGCGCGTACGGCACAGCACTGATATTTTATTCAACCGGTTTACTTTTCACGTCACTTAAATTGTTTTTGACGTTACCCACGCAAATGTACAAACAGCTGATTGAAACTGTTTTTTTCTTTTTTTTTTGTGCATTAGCGCTTAGGATATTAAGAATATATGTAATCAGGTATGCAAAAATAATAAACAAATAAAATCCATTTAAACCGGATAACAGTGAAATCTCGTTATTGTTGGCAATGCGGAAATAGTAAATGTTCTAGGAATATCAAGTTTTGGGATTTTTTAATGAAAACCTATATGTCCACTTAACAATGCTTTTGCATTAGTTCATTTAATAGTTAACTACATACATATATTTGTATAAATATGTACAAATATGTTAATGAAAATGTGCGAAGTTAGCTGACACTCACAGTTTAATGCGCAAATATTATTCGTTGCCGGGGGCGTATGAGTGACAATGTTTTATGAAATAAGAATAAAATAAAATAAACAAAATTAAATTAATTTGAGTTAAATTAAATTAAATGAAAGCAAATAAAACAAAATGAAATAAAATAATATAAAAAAATAAAACAGAATAAAATAAAATGAAACAAAATTAAATTAAATTTATTAGAACAAAACAAAATAAAATAAAATGAAATAAAATAATATAAAATAAAACAACGTAAATGAAATAAAATAATTGAATAATAAAATAAATAAAATAAAATTTCAAAGCATTAATTTAAAGTAAAATAAAATAATATAAAATGAAATAAAATAATATAAAATAAAATAACGTAAATGAAATAAAATAATTGAATAATAAAATAAATAAAATAAAATTCCAAAGCATTAATTTAAAGTAAAATAAAATACTATAACATGAAATGAAAAAAATTTCGGCAGGCAATATCAACACCTGCGAGTGTATTTCTGTGGTTTAGAATAAATTGTAGGTTCCCGCAACTATTAGAAAAACATTGAGACACACACCATTAATTTGAAGAAGAAATCGGCCGGAAATCGATCCAGCAGTTACAAAGCGGCTAATTATATATACATATATATATTAAAATAAATAAATAAAATAGCACCAAAAATAAAATTCAAAATAGCATCTACTTGTTCACATAGAATTTTATCAGTTTGCTTTGTGATACAACGATTTATACAAACTGAAGATACCATTTTTTTACCACTCAGCACAATCTGACAAAATAAACTGTGAATCAATACACACAATGTGTACACTCACAAATTGCTACAGTTTTGCAACAAAATTAATTTACATACACCCATATGAACACATTTAGCTTGTGTAAGAATATTTAATAACTCCCTCCACCTTGCAGCGCACAGCGTTCGCCGCCAATATGTCTGCTGTCAACAAACGCATCTCAACACAGCAAAAATGGAAAATAAATAAATAAATACAAGCAAACAAGTCAGAGAAGAATACAAAAAAGTGAATAAATAGATGGTAAATGAGCGGTTAAATGCGGTCACAAAAATAGGAAATAAAATCTTATCAGCTGTGGCAAAAAATATGTCAACGTACATACATATCTATGTACATACATACATACATTTAAAGGAATGAAAATGAAATTGAAATTTGTAAAGGAAAGAAAATGCACAAAATTGGCGACAAAACAAACATCAACAATTCTGGCATAGAGTCAATATGGTTTTGATTATTTTTATTTTGAAAAAATTCCAATTCAAATGAAAGCGAAGCCTGGCGAATAAGAAATTGCTTTTTTCTAGTACATCAAGTACTTATCTGACATGCTTGTCTGTGAAGGGCACTCACAGCGTGCGAACTCCGCGTTGTAGACGCCCACACCTTTTTATTAAGGAACATAACGGTTGCCAGTGCCATACGTGTATGAGCGTGGCGTTCTTCTCATTCATTTTTATTTAAGAAAATGCTTTTAAATTATTAATTAATTCCAGCAGATCTGGAAGACAATGTAAAGTCATTTTATTATTGTTTTATATTTTCTGTTCACTTAGTAAATACATTTTATATGCTTTACATACGTACATACATACTCATATGTTTGCCTGCAAAATGAGCTCATTTTGCGCAGAATTAGGTTAACGGTGGTAATAAATAAAACAACGGATTAAGTATACAAGTTTAATGAATTATAAAATAAACAAATAAAAAGGGAAAAATAAAAATAATTCCCATTTTCGTTTATATTTTGTTAATAAAATTAAAATCCTTCTTTATAAATTTTTTGAGTATTGTTCTATAGTTTTGAGATACCAATAATTATTCCTTTAAATTTTTCTTTATTTACAGTTACTACAAAAATATGAATCGCAAATTTAGTAAGGCGTCCACGGCCTTGAAATTAATTACTGCCTTCACTCTGCTTGGTGCAGTAGTGGCCTTCGACGATACCTTAGAACTCGACTTTCCTGGTCCTTATTGCAGGGCGAAGAACCTTTGCTGCAAGAACAGGGAAGATGGTTGCGCCATGCCAATTTCAAGTAAGTCCACTAGTAAAGCCTGTCTCCTTAACAATTACTACATATTTTTCTACTCAATTTACCATTTGCAGCCACACTCTGCTATTGCGATGAGTTCTGTAATCGTGATAAATCGGCCGACTGCTGCCCCGATTATCAGACACACTGCCTAGGTGCACCACCAACAATTACAAGATGTTATCACAAAGGTGTCTATTTCAACAAATACAACACCACAATGGATAACTGTAATGAATGCCGTTGTCTGGATGGCGGCGTAACGGATTGTGATCATGATACCTGCCTCACCGACGACAATTTGGTTAACAATGTGAACTCTATAAATAGTCTGGGTTGGACGGCACGTAAATACGGTGAGTGGTGGGGACGCAAATACTCCGAGGGTCTGTCATTACGTCTGGGTACAAAGGAGCCCACGTTCCGCGTTAAGGCCATGACGCGTTTGTCCAATAAGGCCAGCACACTGCCACGCCAATTCAATGCTGTGGAGCATTGGGAGCGTCTTTCAAGCGATGTACAGGATCAAGGTGAGTAAATTAACATAGTGTAGCAGAATATCTTCTTATCCACTCATTTCTTGAACCACTTTCACCTTGTAGGTTGGTGCGGCTCATCTTGGGTACTTTCAACAACTTCGGTCGCTTCCGATCGTTTTGCCATTCAGTCGCAGGGTAAAGAGGTAGTGCAATTGTCGCCACAGAATATCTTGTCGTGTACACGCAAGCAGCAAGGTTGCAATGGCGGCCACTTAGATGCAGCCTGGCGTTTCCTGCATAAGCAGGGGTAAGTACCGGCCCCAACATGAAATTAATTGTGACTTTTACTAAATCATTGTATTTCCTTTGAAGTGTTTTGTTGGAAGAGTGCTATCCATACGCTGCTCGCCGTGACGTCTGCAAAATACGTCATGGCGGTCGTCGTTCGTTAAGCTCATACGGATGCCATCCATCAACACGTTCCGAACGCGACGAATTCTACACAGTCGGTCCAGCGTATTCGTTGAACAATGAAACCGATATCATGGCTGAGATCTACCATTCTGGCCCTGTACAAGCAACAATGCGTATCTACCGAGATTTCTTCTCCTACTCGGGTGGAGTTTACAGGCATACCGCGGCCAGTCGCAGCAGTTCGACCGGTTTCCATTCGGTAAAATTAGTCGGTTGGGGTGAGGAACATGATGGCGTCAAGTTTTGGGTAAGCTTTCGGTGGATTAATTAAATGAATGACCCTAAACTACTTTTAATTAAATACGTTTTTGAATCACCGCAGATTGCTGCCAATTCCTGGGGTCCATGGTGGGGTGAGCATGGTTACTTCCGTATTGCACGCGGCAACAATGAATGTGGTATTGAAGAATATGTCCTTGCCGCTTGGCCAAATGTCTACAACTACTTCAAAACCAATTACTGAAGCGATTGAGATCCACAGGGCGCGATAAACAGCATGAAACGAAGAGCTTTTATTGCAGACACAGAAAATATAATCTCGTAAACTTTTCCAGTTAAAATTTTTGCTAATTAGTTACTAAAAAATGAAGAGAATTTAAAGCGGAGAAATTTTTTACACTAATTAGGGAATATTTAGAATGCAGAGTGAAAAGTAATATGATTTAGTCGCTCATCTAGGTTAAGCAAGTAAACTCTAACGGTATTCAAAACTTTTCTAACTCTAAGTAAATTTAGCAACTGCAAATGTTTATTGTGATTGAAAATTGAAAGCGTTTGTTTCGATTCTTTGTGCCACATATACATACATATATGTATAGAAATAATTTACAATGCACTGAAATTAATAGTCCGTTTTTCTTATTTTATCTCTCTATGTTTATATGTACATTTAATTTTAACTTCGACTGCTCCCAAACATTTTCGCCTAAGTAGTTTTATTGTTTTTCGTCCTCCACTTTTCACTGTATGTGTAGTTTTCTTTTAAATAATTTTTTTAATTTTATATTTAGTTTCTTTTTTTATTATTCTTATATTCTTCATTAAATATTAATATATAATTAAACTGCCTGGCAACTCTCTGAGACCAAAAATTTTTAAAACGAACACTGCATAAACGAAACACCAATAGTTGTATTAATAAAAAATAAAATAATTGGTAAACATCTACTGCCAAAAACTGCGAAATCTTTATGTATGTATGTAGTTTAAATTAATTGTTTAATTATATTTATATATTTTAAGTAAATTTTTCGTACTTTTGTTTTCAACACCTTAAGTCAGCCATTTCAGTTCAATTTACTGTGGAAAGTTATAAGTAAATTATTTATGTGTTAATGATTTATATAATAATTTTGCAATAAAATAATATTTATAGGTTATATTTATATTATATTGTATTTCTTTGTACTAGTTTATATGTATAATTGTACTCATTGTAAAGGAAAGCTCTAAGCTTTAAGTGAATATAAAAGCTATTATAATAATTACTGTAAACAATATGTAATAATAGTAATTAAAATAAATTGACGAGTATTTAATAATAAAAATAAATAATACACAAAATGTGTAATTTTTGCTTCTTATCCTCGCTATCCGGCTCTTCACCAAGTAAAGCCACGTCCAGATCCTTTCGACGGAGTGGAAGTCTTCCGCTACTTTTGATTCCACCGGCGGGTGGGTACTGCGTAGCATACTTTCAAGACTGGAGTTTTTTCATTCCTTCGGACTACACAACTTCGTCAGCATCTCTTTATTTGCTGAAGTATGTCGGCGACCACGGTAGCGATTAGCATTGAGTACTGACATTCGGAAGGCCAGGATTCAAATCATGGTACGAACAACATCCAAAAGATATAGAAAAATAATTTAAAATGAAAAATTTAGTTAAATTTTTTAAGCCCCTCATAAAAAAACCATCAGCCGTTCGGAGGCGGGAGTGTAACCATTGGAGGGACGGTTGGAAAACTTCAAGATGCAAAACCACAAATTTGAGGAGGAGCTCGGCAGAAAATCGCATCAGCTGTTACAAAGCGCTAAATTTATATGTCAATGAGAGATTCTGCGTTGGATCTCAAAGCCGACATTATTCGTGATGTTTATGGTATGAATATGTAGGAGTATATGACAAGAATATAATTAGGCTTCTATACATATGTCTGGCCAAATAATGAAAACACGAATATTTATCAACGAAAATGGTTTTATTGTTTTTCAAAATATTCTCCATCAAGATTTATACACTTTTCATGCGCTCAAACCAATTTTCGAAGCACTTTTTCCACTCCGATTGAGACACCTCCAAAACATGGTTTTTGAATGCTTCAACAGCATCTTCTGACGACGAAAATCGTTGACCACGCATTATTTTCTTGATGTGTGGGAATAAAAAGAAGTCATTGGGTGCCAAGTCAGGGCTGTACGGCGGATGACCCATCAATTCGACGTTTTGGCCGGTCAAAAAGGCGCTGGTTTGAGCCGATGTGTGAGAGCTCGCATTGTCATTGTGCACAATGATTCGTCTTGTCTTGTTCGTTTTTCGAATTTCTCCGAAGACTTCAGGCAAACAAATGGTGGTGTACCACTCAGAATTGACCGTCCTACGTTGCTCAAGCGGAACAGTCGCCACATGGCCAGTTTTGCCGAAGAAAAAGACTGCCATTTGCTTCGAAGTGCTTCTTCCACGAACAACTTTCGTTGGATTTGGTTCGTCTTGGAAGACCCACACGGTCGATTGCTGTTTTGTTTCGGGCTCATACGCATAGATCCATGATTCGTCACTTGTGACGATCTTATAAACGTTTTTTTCAGCATTTCTTTACACCAATCCACACGAGCCTTTTTTTGAGCGATAGTCAAATTGTGCGGGATCCAACAAGAACAACCCTTTTTTACGGCGAGGTGTTCATGCAATAACGAATGTATGCTGGTGGGAGAAATGCATAGGCATGCCTCTATCTGAATGTATGCTACATGACGGTCTTGCATTATCAGTTCACGTACGGCATCGATGTTTTCTGGCACAACGGCTGTTTTTGCACGACCTTCACGGAATTCGTCTTTGAGCGAGCGTCGGCCTCGATTGAATTCGTTGTATCAGTTTTTCACAGTGCTATAGGATGGTGCTTCATAGCCATACAAGGATTTAAGTTCATCGATGCACTCTTGTCGTGATAATCCACATCGAAAATTGTGAAAAATGATCGCACGAAAATGTTCACGAGTTAATTCCATTTTTTGGCCGAGATGAATTTTTTAATTCCCTGTAAATAAAACACTTCACGATTAAATGACAAAACGTTCTGAGTGATGTTATGCTAAAAAATGTCAAACTTTCTAATGGAAATGTCAGATTGTACCTGGCAACACTTAGTGTTGCCTAGGCCAGTCCTATATATAGCAGCCTACGTATACGACTTCAAAGTTATGACTGACAAAAGTGGCATTGGAGCCAAGACGCGAATGTGCTGAATATGAATGATTGACGGAAGATACTTCGTCGTTCTTTCCTTCGCTATCAGACCCATGCGCTTCGCTTCTTCATCCGGTCTGGAGAAAGTAGAACTAACCGCGCGGTTTTTAAGGCATGAAAGCAGTTTGATCGACATTCCCCAGCAGCCGTAAGCTCTTATAGAAAATTGTTTTCTAATTAGTTCTGCAGCTCCCATTAATTGTTCCAGTATTAGGTTGAAGAAGTCGCAATTTTAACTTTTCTGACACCTCCGCAAGTGTTTAAGTAAAGCTTTTGCGTTAGTACCAATTGCACCATAGGGGTGTAGAAGGAGCTCCGTTTCAAAGATTTCGCGCATGGTAACTATCTGGTCAATGGTGGATATACTAGGTCTCAAGCCATATTTATAAGGTCAGACAGTTTGTTAAAGAGGATATCAATTAGATGGACATCTCCCCAATTAATAGACTAGAGATTCCCGAGAACGTGTCTCATGCATCTGGCAATTTTGCCATCCAGACAGCTAGACGAAGTTTCAAAGTTGGATATCGATAAGCTCTTGACCTTCGGATAAAGCGTTTACGAGTGTTCCTCACCTCGAACAACAAGTTTTTTTTTATTTTTAATTTTACAAATTATGTTTTTGACTCTTTACCATTACTATTGCCTATAACGGATTTAATGTTTCATCCAAACTAACCGATATTCGTAGTAAATATATAAATGAAACATCTCAATAGTGACTTTTTTCTAAAACTTTGTTATCTCATATGTATTTATTTATCCATTACTAAGAGTTTCTCGTACTTAATCAGCAAATATCATTTTGAAACACTTTCTATCAGTGCATGCATTTATTTTTTTATTTTTTAAGTCGTGTGTTGACATTCTTAGTTTGTCGCTTTTGCCTGCTTTCAGCATACTTTTTCTACATTATTGTTGTCATAAGTGTACATTTTGTTGTTGCTTTACTTTTAAGCATTTAACGTTCATTGCTTTCTTTGCTGCTTCTAATATGTCCGTGATATATGTATGTATGTAATATAAAATGAAAAATATAATTGTTAAACAATTTGCAAAGATTTTATGAAATTTTCCCACAAACAAATTGAATTATATTAAACAATTGATAATAATAATATTACAGTTGTAAGCAGATAATAAGCAACACCGATTGTGTATATTCATAACAATAAATTTATATAAATGGGCGTCATTTTAAGGACATTCCAGACAAAATATCATACGAGTAACGGTTTAAAAATAATATACAATACAATACAATAATAATTATATAATAATAATGAGAATACATAATAAGTCTTCCAATGAATGTATAATAAATGGAATTTCGTTACAATTTAATTGGTGGAAACAACCAGCTGGCTCATATAAGCCATGTTAATTATTGTTCATATCATTTCTCTTTAAAGACTATTGTGAGTTATACAAGACATTAGAGATGCTAACGGAATAAAGGAAAAAGAAGTACTAAGTAACTTCAGTGTTTAATAAAATGGGCGCTTTACTTCAAACGGAGAGAAACCTACGTGTTCCTGTTGTTGTTGTTGTTGTAACCGTAAAATACTCCCCGAATTGATTTTCGGGGAATATTGCGGCAGTGACAGTCCTTGGCCGGATAAAAATCCGAGTCGTTCCGGTATAAAAACCCGACTGTTGCGTGTTCCTAAATGTTGTTGGCGTTTCATACAATATTGCAATCTATTTCTTAGTTTTAACAAAATGTTGTAAAGATAATTCAAATAAAAACTAAACCGCGCGAATGCAATGTGTTGCAATTAAGTAAATTTAAGTTATTTTCACTAATTAATGGATATGCCCGCGAATGAAACCTCCAAGCCAGAGTCGTTGGACTCCAAGCGACTCCTTATATGCGCCAGCGTGTTTTTGTAGTGCATGTCGATCTGCTTTGTCTCTTCTGTTGATTCTAGATTCGGTAAGTCCTCATTGATTTTAGCGATGAGCTGAAGTAAATTTCCAGTTTAATAAAAAAAGTATTCACAGTATAGAAAGAATTAAATACCTGATTTAACATTGCCACAGTAATTAATGAATTTCCACGTTCGAAGTAAAAGAGATAATGATTTAGCAATTCGACGTAAAGCTGCACTTGTACACCGACATCCAAGCACTAAGGATTGGTAAGAAAAATATTTTTTAAAATAATTATTGCCCGCCAAAGAGAGTATGAACAAAATGTTATTTTTCTCACCTGCGCAATTATACGCGCGCCCTTTTTTAAGCACTCGAGCGTGCGTTTTTCGTCACGCATCTCCTCGCTATTCTTTCTGTTCGCATAAAAAGAAAACGAAAATACCTATAATACCTTTATCGTATTAGTAAAATCGCTTCTTCACTTACTTGCCACTCCAGAAGAGTGCTGCACACGCGACCACACCACGGCACTGATCGGGCTTCTTTAGCAACTTGGAGGCAGCAAGCGCACAATTCGTACGTAGTGGTTCAGCGTTTTCTTCGCTGAAGCATGTCATTTGTTCGAAAGTGGACATGATTAGCATAATAGCAGCCAACTGCGCTTTTGAATCGGATATTTCATCTTCGTAGAGTGAGAAGGCTTGCGTCATGAATTCGTAAGCCACAGTCTCGTGATTTGCATAGCCGATTTCGCCAATAACCAGCGCACCCTGCAGATACAAACGCAACGCCAAATCCGGCAAGTCGGCTTTGGCTATCGCCGCAATTGTACTGTGACAATATTGCAATATTTTCTGACATTTCTTATCCCAATTATCATCCGTCTCAGCGATAGACTTGTATTTATAGGCCAGTTGGTATGCGGAGAATACAAGCGGCGGCAGTAAATGCTTTATACGTTGTGGACCGCCGGCGCCAAGATGTTTACGTGTCGATTGTAGTATTTTATATTGCATATCGGGTTCGTCGGACTTCATATAATGTATAAATCTAGAAATGTAAAAACTTCTTTGAAACTTTATGGGTTGGATGAAGGATTCAAACACAAATTACCGTGCAACTATGCCTTGCTCTTCGGCGAATTCCTCTGGATCGACATTATTGCCATTTGCTGGTTGGGACACTGGTTTGCCATCCGGTCCTACGGGCACTTCTTCATCTTTTATCAGCGGTGAAATTATGGTCAGTACATGTTCAGCTTGCTCGGCTGTTGGTATTAGAGTTTCGAATTCGAGTATGTTCAGTATTAAATACAGCGCTAGCGCCTTTCGGGATGTGTAGTCGAACTTATCGAGCAATGGTGTAAAGTTCTTTAGTTGTATAACAGTCAATGCGTTGTTATAGAAATCGATGCAAATGCGTAGGAGGCGTGACAGCTCTTGATTTACCGATAGAAAATGGGAAATGCTGGAAGATTAGAAGACATATTAATTTTGAGAAACATAAATGTGAGACGTTGGTTAAGATTGGCATAAGAACAAAATCTAATTTCACGAGTACTTTGTTCCTATACCACTTTTTGGATTATAAACTAACTTATTCATTTCAAGACTATCCAAAATTTGTGTTGTTGTGCCTAATACTTTATCCACATAATCCACGCGATCGGGGTAGACCTTTTGAGCCAGACTCAGTAGCGCGATTTGTAGAGATATCGTATCTTCCAACGGCATATCCATGCGCTTCTAATATAAAAGAAATTTTTCATTAATTTCTTATTATTAACCGCAAATAAATCTTAATTGAAGCGTACCTGCACGATATTCGCCACTTGAACGCTGAACACTTCAAATAACTCTACCTCGGCTGGTATAATGGACTCGATATCTGTGCCGCCCGTCTGTGAAGGGAATGTCATTATAAGAGTTACAATGAAAACATTTCAAACTTAGTCTAATAATTTTTGTCAATGCCAATGAAGCAGTCTTTTTTACCGTCTTAAGCTCACAAGATAACTTTTTCCGAAATAAAGGTATTCTTAAAAATTAATATCTTACTAAATTATTTTACAAACCTTGCCACTTCTTTGATTGTATGCGGCCAAGCGATCAATCAATGATATAATTATATTTTTAACATTCACTCCAGTCTCCAACTGTGCGCACGACTTAAGAAAAGGATCCAAAGTTTGAAGGTGAAACTCATCGGGGAATACTTGTATAATACATTCCATTAAATACTCTTGCGCGATGGCATCACGACAACTAACCACCTGCTCCAAAATTCCCGGCAAAATGTATCGCTGATAGTGAGCCAATGTGGCAGACTCTAGTTGGGAGAGGCGAACCAAATTGGTGCCCACCAATATCTTAAGTTCTTCACGCTCTTTTTCACGTCGTGATTTTTCGCTTGAGTGACCTTGATGCTGCATACGCACCCACAGTTTATTCATTTCACCAAAGTTCGTCAAAACGAATTCGATGGCATCCAAAATATTACCTTCATGTTCATTATCTGCTACCAACACATCGGGCAGAATATTTCGCGTGCATTGCAGCAGATAGTTACGTAAGAACAACCCACGTAACGGATGTTGTACACCACGGCACATTTCCACCAAATCCTTGAGGATGCTACGCTTTAGCGTCTTATCTTTTTTGATGTACACAATGCCAACGGTTATCAAAAGATAGAGACGTGGTAAAATTGTATGCGAATACTGCACAAGTTCATAGAAATCCGTCTCTTTGTTACCCTTCTCGCTCAGATACAATTCCAAGTGGCAAAGCTCATCTGTGATGGCCATATCTAAGGTAGAAATGTACAAATATTAAATTCAATTTATGTTTACCTTAAATAAATGTTTGAAAAATTTAGTCAAGAACAGGGCATACTCACACAGCTCGTAGTAGCTTTTTGGCGATAGCATGGATGTGCGTAATTCGCTTAGCATTGCGCTGGCACATTTCAGTGCATCCAAAATACGATCCTTGTCTAGAAAATGATTCATTTGGAATGCCTGCTTACGGGCTGTGCCTATAGCCTCGGCCAGAAGCTTCTCTTGATCGTCAATACCACTCGGCATGGTCTGTATATTTGTGTGAGCAAATTGAAAATATAAAATAAATAAACAATTAAATATGTTGCAATGCAATATAAAGTATGTACGCAAATAGACGCAAGCCAACTACGCGCACGAGTACTCTACATTGTTTAGCGTATTTGCCATATCATTTCAATTATGATTTGCGTCTTGATATCAATTGAACCAGAGCCAGCGAACGAGCAACAGACCTTCAAATATACATAGTGCAAAATATTACTTTCAATAAAGGCTCCCGCTCTACACACTTACTTACAAAGATAAATAGATATGCACACACATAAAGAAGGTAGCACTGACGTTGGAACAACAGTTTAGATTTAAATGCAAATAAAGAATTACATACATACATATTTTTGTACATATCGAATGTTGCTATTAACCCAAAGCAGAAGTGCAGTAAGACGATGACACGAATAGAACAGCAATACCAATTAGCCCAATAGCAAAAGTACAATAAAAATGTTTCATATTCACTTATAAGCCTTTTTCAGACACACACACCTCAATAAATATAAGTATTATCGAACATTAATGCACATAAACACATACTCGTATATACAAATATATAATATGAAACTCAAACAACGAGACTCCAATGGATGAATGAAAGATAAGCACGCTTTGCGGTAAAATGGTAGAGCTGCGGGAGCAAGATTTTTCATTAATTAAATACATATTATTTTAATAAAAAAATTTGTGAATTAGTAATGAAAACAAAAGCTTTTCAGCAGCGTTCAGTTTATGATTTTATATTAAATGAACATACCTATGTAGAATGAAATTATAGTTTTGCCTTAAATAAACTGAACTGGGGGCGTTGACCAAAATTGTTCCGCAGGTAATAATCAAACTCTTTCGAGCAATATGTGGACAATATCACTTGACATGAGGCGATGCAGATACAGCATTGATCCACCATTAGCTAAGGAGCCACCAAACAAATATCAAAACAACAAACATTTACTGCTACTTTGGAGTTTTTTGTAGATAAAGTTACTCACAAACCTACAAGTTAGTTATATCATAAATTCTTACTACGTAATATGGTGAAACATTTGCGATTAGGATAGGAAGGTGTTCAGAGTTCGGGGGAGACTTTGTTGGAAGTGGGTGTAAAATGGTGAGCCAATAAATGATTGCACATTTGCAATTTACCATATATATGTATGTAAGTGTATTTTTGCATTTTGGATCATTTACCATGCGGCGTTCGCTACTTCGGTCACCACCGCCGCCACCGGCACCAGCAACACCTCCTCCCTTTTGACTATAAGAAGTTGAATTCCATGGATACATGCCGACCGCCGTTGTTGCAGTTGTGTGAGTATAAGTGTCTTATAGAATATTTATGTTTGTGAAGTAGATATGTAAAAGGTTCTTAACTTTAAAACTAATTGATGTTGCCGAAAATAGTTAGGCTCAAATTAATTCTTTCTCTGCGGTTGCGAGTGGTTACCGTAAAATACACTCACCAGCGCCTGCTAAACTACACTTTTTCCGGCACCACAATATTACGGTTTTTGGTTTTATGTGGTTTCAATCAATTGCAATTACCAAATCGCCGTTTAATTTTTTTCTTAACTTGTTAATTATCTCTACTTTCGTCGCACTTTTTTGGAAGTGGAGCTGCTACGCACAACGCTGCTCACTTACCATGTTCTAAACCTGTGCGTAGTGTGTTGATATAGCGTTATATAAAACTTTGATATTCGGTATTTTATTTTGCTTTTAAAAACTGTAATTTGTTTTGTTTAACTATCAAAATTTGGTTGGAAAAAACTTTTCTTCCAGCAATAATGATCTCTTTATTTCTGATTTTCACTAATTTGACATTCTCTGTGCTGACGACGGGTTTTGTTGTTTTTATTGTAAATTGTTTTGACAGCATAGAGCTGCCAAGCTCTATTTATTTCATAAATTTGATTCAAAGAAATTACACAAGCGCTTATAGCAGCACCTAGCTTCGAAGAAATTTATATCGGCGCGCCATCTCTCTGTGAATGTTATCACAGTGAGTAGCTACCAGAGAATGTTAATATAATTTTAATAATAATATAATTAAATATGCAGTCATGTCTGGATATAGTGAACTAATTATTGCAAGGCCTGTTCGTTGAGCTTGTTCAATCAATCAATGTATCAAGCTTAATATTTTTGCCAAAAAGTTCTTTTTATTTGCTCAAAATACAATTTGAGTATACAAATTCAAGAAACCATTAAAATAAATTAGTAAGAAAATTTAAAAGTATTGAAAGATTTGGCGAATTGGAGTTTACTTCTTGCGCTAACAAAGTGACTTTTGAACCGCTTTTGCGCGTAGACTGCGCAGTGATTGTATACCAGTATGATCTGTGGTATTGTCCTCAGCCCATGCAATAACTTTATCGATACTTTCAATAGCTTCAGTAGCTTTTACAAGGTTTCTGGCTTGTATTTCGTCTTGGTCGCCATCTGTAGATTTTACAATAATTAATGTCCATAGTCCGCGAAGACATGATTACACTACTATTTTTCTGCATTTGGAAACTTTTAAACACATATAAAAGAGGCCACTTTCAATTACAATCGCTCAACACTAAGGTCCAATCAATAACACAAGTACAAATTAGGAGAATACCTTCATTCATTTTTAATTCCTTCTTGTGTTTTGTTTTTTTGCTTTTTGCTTGAAATTCCTTCAAAAAAAAATTTGTTCATTATTTCGAAGTTTTCACCTGTTCACTTTTCAGAGTACTCCATGTAATATTTGGGTGTTCACTATACCCAGACATGACTGTACGAATATATACAATAATAATATATAATATAATAATTATATATAATTATATTAACATTCTCTGGTGTAACTTTTAATACTTCTTCCCACATGATTTATTCTGAAAATAATATCAAACTCTTTTTTTGTTTCATGTTTATAAGTTTATTTTCACGATTTTAGTTAGAAAAAATAATTTATTATAATTTCATTCCAATTTATTTTACAATTAAATTTTAAATAAAACATTTATGTACGAGTATGTTTATTTTAATTTTATTTCAACATGCCTCCAATGCTGTGGTTTTCTAGTTTCAACCGGGCAAATTTTACAAATATTTTCATCATTAACATAAAGTACATGTAATTTTGCTCTTAAATCCCGCCATAAAACCATCATTTTCACCTGTATTACAACAATTCTTGCGAATTCGATTAACACTTTACTCCAATTTCAGCACACGAAATTTTTTATATACCCACTCTGTACATATTTTGCATTTTTTCTTTTGTTTTCTTTCCTTCAATTTGTATACATACGAGTAAGTACTAATGTATATATTCAATTTGTAAACATTGTTATTTGAAAAATTTATTATATCTGGAACGACAATTAGTATATGAATTTCTGTGTAAATATAAATATTATTAATTTCTTATTGTTTATATGAATTTAAATCTCAATGCTCCATATTTTTTTTTTTTTTTTTTGTAAATTTATATACGTGTATGTATGTAAATGTTTTTTATGTTTTCTACAGCTTGAAAAATTATGAATTGTTTCTTATACGAGTACTCGATTACGATAAATTGGACACACAAATATACAAAAAATTTCGAATTTTCTAATGATTTTTAAAATAAACTCTTCCTTTGCTGAAGAGCAATTCCTCCTAACAAATCGATTATGCAATTCGCGTGGCACTAATGTCGATAAATTGCGCATCCTCTTTCTTCTCGCTGATCTAAGCAATATTTCAATATTTCAAATTCTTTCAAATGTGCGCATGGCATTTTTAGTGCCAACTTGACATAACCGATTGCTTAAGTTTTTTAATTCCATTGTGCAGCATATTTGATTATATTCACGTTTATAAATATATATATATGTATGTATGTAAATTAAATTCTTCTTTTCCTAATTTACGAGTATACGATAATAAAGTGGCTTCTCTAGTTAAGTCCACTGACACGGGTCGGGCTAGTGTGGGTACAAAAGTTTATTTATCAATTACCGTTAATTGAATATAATTTATTTTGGTTATTTTCGATACACCTATTTTTTATTCGAATACATTTAGAGCTCAACACCGGAATTAATAAATTTTTCTTTTATCTAATATTTTATTTAACTTTATATGCAATTATAATATTATAGTTTTTATTCATTTTTTGTTTTAAATAAAGCACGTACAAAATATTCGCTACTTTTATAATTTTTCATTTATGAATGTATATGTATGCCTGTATATAATTTGAAAATCGATAATTCAAGTTTATACCAATTTTTATTAAATAATTGATTTTATTATTGAATTTAGAATAATTTGTTTTTTAATTAATATAAGTTTATTTATTACATACGAACTAAAATTGTTAACCAGATGCCATACATACAATGTTCGGAACGGATAAGCTGGGCGTTGATTAATCATATACAATGGAGTAATATTTGAATTATGTAATTCATGTTAAATTTTAATGTTGAAATATATTATGTTTTATGAATTATATATGTATATTACATAATGCATTATGTTGTTGTGCGAGTAATCAAGCTTGATGTTTAAAACATTCTCCAATACAACCGATTTTGGAACTTTAATCCTAAAATCTATTTTCTTTAAATTTAATCGTTTTTATTTAATTTTTCATTTTATTTTTTTTTTTTTTGGCATAAAAAACGCTTTTAAGCTCATTTTACTGGAATATAAATACTAAACAAAAGTTTGAAAATCAGAGCATTATGCGAGTATGTGTGGCAGAGGGAATAAAGGCTGATTCGCATAAAACTTGGTTAGCCTTGCTTGGCAGATGAAACTCTGGCTACGAAGCGTAGCAAAACCGCCTAAAATTTACCTGATATCTTGTATCTTTCTTCTTTAAGAACCTTGTGAAATATAAATTTAAATTTGCCAATCTGAATCAATTGCATTGTTATTTTCTCTCCTCTACACGTATGTAGTTGGAATATTATGTTTTGCATTAGAGAATCGAAGAAGCGTAAAAACATTATATGTTCGGCAACATTTTGCTTCTCGCATCGCCTATAGAATGCTCTATGTGTATTTTCTCAAATAAAACCATACTGCGAACACATACATATGTATTGTATGTATGTCCAAATGAAATTGCGAGGTAAAACGAAACAAAACTCTTATGTGAATCAGCTTTTAATGTGTTAATGGAGATGAATGGAAAATTATCAACAAGAATCATAAAAATTGGTTTAGTTTTTAGAAAAAATTTGGTTTCCGAAGTATTTTTTCGGCACATTCGTAATAGAGAATTTTTATATATTTTCTAGTGCTTTCAACCAAAACTTCGATCTTTTTTTGTGATTTGGGTTCATAACTTAAAAAGTCAAGATTTAATTAAAACCTAACACAATTTATATATAATATCACTTACTAATGCTAAGAATAATTAAAGATTTTTTTAATGTTTTTGTTATTACAATAAAAAAAAATATTTTGCTTTGCAAAAAAAAATATTGCTTTTATTTATAAAAAATGGTTTTTTTTTGTTATCAATAAATGTATTTTTTCAATAAAAAATATCAATGCTGTAAAATTGATTAATATATTTTAACACCCTGTATATTAGTATATTTCAAAATTTCGTGCTTCGAACACTTTTAACTTAAATGCATATGTACATACACTCGAAAAAATAAATTAAGCGCATTAACTAAAAATTATTCTGAAACTAAAAATCTAAAAATCTCGTTGGTGATTAGTGTTTTTCGTAAATATTTATTAAAAACAATAACGACTGGTCGGGCACAATAATCAATTTCATCATATATAATTTTATAACAATTGTAATTTTATAATAAATAATTTTTAAAGCTAAAATTTAACAAATGCGCAATTAATGTTGATTTCAAAATGCTCAATGAAAGTAATTTGAAATCACTTTGATGCGCTTGGGTCTGCCGTCGGCATAGTTAATGCGCAGTGCACAGTGCATTTCAAACTGTTTGGTGACTTTTTCACATTTATATAACGACAATTTGAATTCAGCACGATCAACATTTAATAAGTAGGTGAGTGAGTGATGTAGACTCCGTGGCAGGCAGCCTTGAAAAATGCATTTAATACTTATATTTCTTTCACTTAATTAAATAACACACAATACATACATACATGAATGACATGATGACTTTTTAATTTTTTTTTTTTTTTTGTATTACATATTTTAATTTAGTTTTTAATTTTTGTTTTTATTTAAAAAATGTTCTACATGCAATTTATTAAATATTACACTTTTGTGCTTTAATTATTGGATGACATCAATAGTTTTTTGAAAAAAAAAACTCTTACTTATGTAAGTATGTATTTGTTGGATACTTACATACATATGTACATATTACAGTACGCATATACTTAGCTTAAAAGATACTTATAACTGTCATGAAAATTGAAACTGACATTGAGTTCGAAAGTTACAGCATTTGAAACTGTCTGTATGTGTGAGTAAACACTTTGAAAATGAAAATTTTACGAATGTTTAGTTGAAATATTATAATAATACATATGTAATATTAGAGATTTTGACGTTTCCTGCGTAGTAAGTTCTCTGAAAGCCTGTAAAACCTGAAAAGCCCGCCATGTAATTTCAGCTTAAGGCTTACGTAGCTAACATGATCAGCTTGGAAAACACTGTAGTTTTGGTTCGTATTGAAATTATTATTATTTTTTAGTTATGTAAAGCATAAGGCCTTTTCTTTTGCACGCGACCTGCAAAAGAACGCCCAGCTGACTTCTTTACAACTGACTTATAATTTGCATTTCCTTTACAACATTGATGTTGGCTACGAACAAATAGAAAAAAGTTTGTTTGCCAAATATTTAAGCAAAAAGCAAAACAAAATGAGTTATTCCGAAGAATCTTTGTTAGATAGTTAGTATTTAATAATAATTATTCTGAACTACGAGGCGCGAATTTACTTCCAATTCCCTCTTTGAAGTTCGACTGAAATTTCCCAAAAGTTTGACGTTCGCTTGGGTCTTTTCAATGGTCCAGTCACAATAGTGCCACTTTTATATTTTGCAAAACTATTAGTCAGCTCGGGTATTGTTTAAGCGATTTCGACTCAAACCTGTTAAATAACACAAGCTGCTATTTGTGTTGTTGCTTCCATTTTATTCGACCAATTACCTAACGTTCGCTTGTAGGTCACGCACAAAAGAACACATACCTGTAATTAGATAATTTGCTCAGCTGAAATGTCGTGTTTTGTTAATACAAAAAATTTATGGAACGCTAAATTTTAATATTGTTTATTGTTTTCCTTTGAAAATTTGGTTCCTAATTTTAGTGAGTACTTGTTATATGTCAGTTTAGTTACAAAACGGGTACACGTCTGAACAAATCGGAGATAAAGTTGAGTTTATGAAATTTTAAAAAATACTTTGCGTACAAATTTTTACGGATATTTTATTGTGAGTATTAATTTTTAATATTTCTTTTCATATTCTTATATTCTTCCATCTCATGATCAAATGTGGCATAAAAATCAGGCCAAAAACAACGCCGGCTTTAATGCGCACTACTTCTTTTAAAAATAATAATAATGCAATGAAAAGAAATCAAAAGAAAATCGAAATGAAATTTTTCTTAACCCAAGTGTTTTCTCATAAAAAAAAAAATAAAAATAAAAATTCAACACAAGTTTTAAGTCCCAATAAATCAATATATTAATCAAATATTCCAATTATATATAATACATTATTTACATATAATCAACTTATAGATATTTTATATACAAATACTTAGATAATACAATTTAAAATTCATAAACCAAAAATAGTAAAACTATGAATTTAAATTAAATAATAATTTTCGTGTGTGTGTGTATATGTGTGTGTGTGTGTGTATAAACAAAATGTAGGCTTGTTCTGCTTAATGCATATATTTATATGTATGTATATAAGTAATTTTTTACATTTTTCAATTACGGTTTTAAATACTAATCAAGAAAGTACAAAAATACAGACGGAATACAATAATAGATGGAACTCTTAATCAAATTAATTTTAAAAGCGCAAAAATACTAATTTTTAATGCACATATATATATATATGTATATATGCATATATGAAAAATAATAATGTTTACTTCTTCTACTTTGTATATACCTATAACCGCCACGCATACCGTTCCATTTTTACACGCATTTTACACTTAAATTCCTATACTTCGCAGTTCTTTTTACATACTCTTTTGCAAAGTGGAGTAGCAACTGCTTTCCAAAAATGTAAATATTTTTTCCCTTACAAGTTTAATACAAGATTTTTTCCAACAAGATTTCAATCCTCCATTCCGCACGCACACATTCTTTCATTGCTTCAGCATTCACGCAGCACACGAGTACACGCATGGCATGGACAGTGAGTGATTCGCCAGAGCCTTTGTCTTGCGCTCGCGTTCTGCTTACAGCACATGCAGATTTTCGCAGCTTTTCGACTTGGAGTCTCGCGCCCAAACACGACCCAGCAGACCTTTCACCTTCAGGCTGGTCGATGTGCGGGAGCCACGGTATTTGCGGGGGCTAGAAATGAAAGTGAAAAATAATTGAAAGCCTTAGTACAAACTCGGTAAAATTCGAATAGGTAAGTATACAATTTACTACATAAATAAAATAAATTAATCAATTCGATGTTCTCAAAAACTAATATTTTTATTCTTAAATATTTCACGACTTCGTTGCTAAAGCAGGAAAATATGAAATTTTTAACACAAGTTTTAAGTACAATTTAAAATCTCCGACTTTGAAAGTATTACATTCATATAAGTAAAGCATTTAGAGGAAAAAATGAATGTATTATTAAAAAAAAACAAATTTTTTAACCAAGTTGTTGAATATCTTTTAATTGCACTTCACCTAATATCTACTTGTTTATTTATAATCCCATTTATGTGTGCCTGCGCATACTTTATTGGCTCAAAATTTAATTACTGATATTTTTTCCAATTACAGTTACTCAAGTACCATCTATGATGTCCTCTAAAATTCATTTAGCATCATTGCAACGTTTTTAAGGGCATACTTATGTGTGGGTGTGTGTGTATGTGTTTTATTTCCCGCTCAAAACTTTGCCAACCACAAAGCCATTTCACATAATCAACGATTACTAAAATTAGGGTGTGGCTTTTTGATATGAAATTCGAAAATTCGAAAAACTAAGAAAAATAATTGAAAAGCTTGAAAACTTGGGTATTTATGCGCTCAGAAAAGTTTCAAATATACATTATATTTGTATAATTTTTAGTTATGAATTTTTAATTATACACATAGGGATCACATTCACTAGATAAATATACAGAAAACTCTGATGATCAAATTTTTTGATCAAAGCCTCTTTGCTGGTAAAATCGGTGTATGGGAACTATATCTTATAGTCGTCCGATTTTATTGTGTAATTCGTTATATTCTCTTAAATGCTTTATGACAGATTTATAACTCAAAGTCTTAAATCTAAAGAATCGGTTGTATATTTGCTTCAGTGGTCCGATCTGGCCGATTCCAACAAATGATCGTTTAAATTTAACAGTACATCTGTGCACGAAGTTTGGTATCTATAATATCTCACGAATTAAGCGCTAAGTTTACGTACAAACAGACAGACGTGCGGACGGTTATGGCTACATCAACTCGCCAGTATGACCCGATCGCTTTACATTTTGATGGGTCTATCTCTTCTCCTTCTGGAAATTACATACATACACGTACTTTGAACCAAAGTTCATGTACCTAAAATGTATGAAAAATTAGGCATAGTAGAGGGACGATGCATCTTTTATGGTATTCTGTAGGCAGTAAGCGGTGTCTACGCCAGTAAAGAAGAAGAAGATGTATAAACAATATGTTTGAAATGTTTTTTTAATGAAATCATAACTTTCTAACTCTTGCATTGTAAACCAAAACACCCTAACCTAAACACACAATAAACACACTCGTACATAACTAAGCCCAGACATCATTTACTCACCTGCTTTGTGCACTTCCGGGTGGTGTATTGACATCGGAAATGACATTATTTACTGGTCCCAGTGGTGTGTTGGGGTTAGTACCGCCGGTGAGACAAGCGCCACCGAGTGGGGAGCAGGCGCGTCGTTTTGACTTACGAATCGAACGTTTACGGAAGAGATCCCTGCAAAAAAGGAAAAAGAAAAAAAGAGAAATGTGTTGAATGCAAATCAGTATGCAATGTAAATGAAGAATGGAAAAAGGAAAACTCAAGGCATAAGTGGCTAAAGAGTATAAATGGAATTTTTCAATGTAGCAATAAGATACCAGGAAAAAAAAACAATCAAAGCAAGAGCAATGAAAAGTCAGAGGAACAGCAAAGTAGGTGGCACGTATAGGCATACATGTTTTTTAGGCAAACAATTTTTTCAGTGGAAGCACGCAGCGGCGCTAGGCAGATGGGATATTCATTTGTGGTCTCCCAATCAATGATTTTACCCAAACATTGTGACTGCTGGCATACGACTATTGAATTGGCTTAATTGCCGCTCTGCATATTCTATTTACCCATTTGCCCATTTGCCTATTTCCATTTTCGTTGATTTCAAAGTTAAGCTGTTTTTGTGCTTATTTAATTTCGTTTGCTTGTTTCTTTATTGCCCTGCTCATTGCACTTTGGTGATTAATGAATTTTGTGTTTTTTTTTTTGTGTGTTTTTTCCAAAGCTCTGCTATTTTTTCTTGCCTTAGTTGTTTTGCAATCACCCTTGACTTTGGCAATGTAATTAAAATTGATTTGAAAGCAATAATGCAGTGAAGGCTGATTTTTATTATTCCGTAGGCCACGCATCATGTGTGACATTCAAATGCGGTATTTTGGTATTTTGGTTTTTTATTTTTTTAGTTTTTTTTTTGGTCTTTAAATATTTAAACTCACCGTGATTTTTCCGGATTTTCCAATTTCAAACGTATCTGCGACAACAAACCGACCAACAGCTCATCGACATTGTGATTTATGCCCACCGAGGTCTCAATGAATTTACAATCATAGGCGGTGGCCATGGCTTTGCCCTCTGCAATTGAAAACAAAACACAAAAATGAGGTTTTCAAATTTAATTCGTTAATTAAATATGCGAGATATCCATGCATACACTTAATTAAAAAAGATTATTATTTTACTTTTTGATATTGTTTTATAGATATATGTACATATGTACGAGTATATATTTTCAGTAACAGGTGGCGGAAAATCTGCGCTAAATGCTTAAGAGTTCAATGGGCGTGTGTATATATATGTGTGTGTGTGTGTGTGACGTCAATACGTTATTTTTACCCAATTGAAATGCATTATTTTTACTTATGCCTTTATTACTTTTACTGTAATGGTGATGTGTGTCGGTTCCTGCATTCTAGAGGTCCTTCTGTTTATTGTTTAATACTTTCTCTGGGTCATTATTAACTGCGAATTTGACAACGGCAATCTGAGTGTGTTAATCACGCGCTTTTCAGACGATTGACGTTGTTGTACGCACATACTCGTACATATATGTTTTTATAGTCATTCGTCAATGTCAAAGTCACAAAAACTTTTATCGCTTGGATTTTAATTACTTTGTGGGATGCGATGTTTGGTATTGAATTATGAATTACGGCATGGTTTTAAAGGAGATTTAAATAAATTAAAGAGTAATAATTTTCCAGTTTTATTGAGAATACATTTTTTATTAAGAATTGTTTAAAAATTTCCAAAATAAAAACTCTTGTCTATAAAAAAACTTATTTTCCTTCAAATAATAATGTCGGTCATAAAATAATTTTTTTTTTTTTCATAATATTAATGCATAATTTCTGTATTTGATTTCTCATGAAGGGTATGCTTTTGAGGAGGCAATTGTTCTCTGATTCTATATTATATTGTAAATATTTTACACCTTATTAAGTTATAGGTATATACATATATTTTCCTTATTATAGTCTCAAACGTTGTCTACATTTTGGCAATGGTACGAAGAAAAAAATAGTGAAAACTTGTCCAACACTTACCCATAATATTTATTATTTTTCAATATCAAAATTATCTACTTCATGCAGTTTCCTGACTAATGGAAGCGAAAAATTATATCATTCTGAAAACGTTACCTACAATTTTGCGCGATAGGTAAATAAGTAGCAATAGTTAACCATGTGATATGGAAACATGGAATAAAATTAAACTGACATTGTCAGTTCGAAGCACAAATAAGTAAAATTACTAACTTCCTTCGGCGGAAGAGCTCGGAGCAGTAAATCGCTTCAGCGGTTACAAAGCGGCAATTATATACACGTATGTATATACGAGTCTACATACACTGCCTTCGATGAAGTAAAAACATAAACTTCTGTGCTTATTTAGTAGGCAGTATGTGGAAATGTGTAGCTAACTGCTATCAAAAGCTTTGCGTACAATTCGGTGCTTGAGGTAAAATTCATATTGAATTATCAATGACGATATCATTACCACAGCATACTGTCATTACCATAGATATTGTGCTATGAAATTCTTACAAAAATTACAAAAAATACGTATATAAATACCAAAGTACAGCTATAAATATCCACACACACATCGTGAGGTTTTTAATGCATTACACATTAATTTCCAAAAAAAAGGTGAATATATGACATTGTCATAAAAATGTGTTTCGTATTGCCAGCCGTATTGTTATTGTGATAATACAAATACAATTTTATTAACATATACTTTCATAAAAACAACGTCATATAAGCCAGAAAAGATGCATTTAATGTATATATATATTTGTAGGAATGAATATTATTTACACATATCTATATATGCCATATATGTAATTTATCTCGATTATTATTATTTCGACCTCATTAAGAGATTACATTTATGTGTGTGTATTTTGAGCGTCACTTCTGTGCATTTAAAAGTTTGGTAAATTGCGAGGTACATTAAACATGGGAAGAAAATAGATACACGTACATTGTTTTGAAATAAATACGTAAATAAAAAAAATGATAAAAAGTGTGGAAAGTAATTTGAAAACATTGTTCACAAACTGCGCAATGCATTTGGAGATACTTATGAAATAAATGTGATTTTTATTTCAAGTTTATTGATTTTATATTTTTTATTTCGGGGGCAATCATGAAGCATAAAAATAATAAAAATATATTTTTCCATATTTTTGTAGGTACCGAGATTCAACGTAATTTATAATAGAATCCAAACGTATTAAAAAAAGATATTTTACAATAAGTTATTTTTCAATCATGAAATCAGTTAAGAAATCCATGATTGGTTACTTTGTTAAGAGCAAAAAATTATTAAATAACTAAGCAATATTTACTTAAGTAAAATCCACTTTTTAATTCGAAACAAATTAGATATTTAAGTAAATTTTGACATTGAAATTTATATAACTAAGATTAAGTCAGATTTTCTGCAATTAAAAAAGGTAACTATTGTTTTTAAATTTGGTGCAGAAATATATGTTTATATAATTCAAAATTTCTTAGAAAATATACTTTTTATCCCAAAATGTCGTTAAAACATTGCACCAACACTTTCAATTTAAATATTTTCTCTGATATTGAATACTGCAATACATGCCTTAAAGTCAAATACTTTCAAAGACTTTCTATCCTTAATTAATGTGCAATTAATTTTTAATCACACCTTGTTTCACCTCCCCAACGGCAGTAACGGCTGTTTTTAATTTGCAATAAAAAAATATAAAGTAGAAAATGAAAACTTTTCTATGTCAGCAAGCAAAAAGTTGTTGATGTTTTACTAAAATTGCTTCTTAATTAAAAGCAAACAATGTCACTTAGTATGTGTACATTGTAAAGGCAATAACAAAAGCAATAAATTTGTGGGAGCAACAATAATAGAAGAATTGCGAAAAAAAATTAAATAAATAAAGAAACTTGAAGGAATATGAAAAGGCAAAAAATGCTGACCGTAACGACTAGAAGGTAGAGACGAGTTGGGTGAAGGTTAAGTTGTAAGCGTTAAAATGATGAAGGTAAGAAAGGAAAATGTCACTCATACGCACTGGTGTACACAATTGCGTGTTGCAGGTTTCACTTGGCTTAATGTCTTTTGTGTGCGTGTGGCAGACTTAGATTTTGGCGCTACAAAATCAGCAAGCTTTTCCTTCAAAACCGGAAGTGCTATGTATATATACATACTTCGTATGTGTTTTTGTTTTCAAATTTTTTAGGTGGAAATTACCTTTTATCAACAGACACTTTTATGAAATTGAGTGAAATCTTATGAAAGACTACACTCATCCTAAAACTCTCACTCTGGAGTGTTGTTTAGCTAACTTTGATAATTATTTTGTAATAGTAGATGCTCAAAACAAACTTACATTACACTTGATTGTTGAAATATTCTT
This sequence comes from Ceratitis rosa, assembly GCA_037013455.1. Lineage (NCBI taxonomy): Eukaryota > Metazoa > Arthropoda > Insecta > Diptera > Tephritidae > Ceratitis > Ceratitis rosa. The sequence continues at coordinate 163,484 of JAWMAG010000397.1, forward strand.
TGCGGTCTTCGGTTTCACCTTTTCTATTTTTCGGCATGCAATTACACAGCTCTGATTTATATACGAATATATGTATATATACGTAATAAAGTGTATAAAATAGTAGTTAAAGTTCTCTTAAATTTTTGCCATATTTTCGTAGGGGAAAAAGCAAAAAAAAAAATAAATAAACTGTCTCGTCTGCAAGAAAGTTTGTCGCTCATCATTTTCAATGGTGGTGCAATTTTTTTGCTTGTGTAGTTGACTTAAATCATTTTGCTCCGCTGACCGCCACAAATCTTACACAAAACGGAAGTTGAGAGTACTTTACCAAGGAAATATCGCACCTACACATTTCGACGAGGAATCATGTTGCGGGTATTTGGTTTCCTTCATTTTTTTTATTTTTTATTTATTTCTCTCTCTCTTTCTCTCACTTTTATAAAAGCATGAGTTTTGATTGTTTATGGAGCTCCGACATAAATTCCATAACATAACCGAAACAAAATGAGTATTAAGAAGCAAGCCCTACTTGACAGTTTGAAAAGAATCCCTGAAGTGTGAGTTGGAGAATGAGAATGCGAAATGTGAATGAAGGTTTTCAGTTAAAATGACGATATTATTGATAATATTAACTCGAAGATGGGCAAAAATATTATAAATTCAAATTTTATTTTTAATGTTGTTGTAGCCAATGAAGTGTAAGGAAACTGAATGGAACAGAAATAATTAAAATACCATTTGGTACTATCGGCGACTCCATCCAGCATTTTGATTCAGAAACCTTAAAATTTTCAAAAGTTCAAAGTACATTAACTTTAAAGAAGGCGACTGAAATTTATGCTATCAAAATGCTTTTATTTAAACGCACTGAACAGTATTTAAATAGATGAAAAAATAAATAGGGGAAAGAAAAAACAGAAAACCATGAATATCTTTATTCGAAATATTTGCTCCAAATAAAGTTATTAGGCAGAAATAAATGAAAGAAAATTACTCAGAGTTTTGCGTAATAGTATTATTGTCCATATGTAGGTTTGTATCGCCCACGAAAGAGTGCATAAGGATAAAAAAAATTATGTAGCATACTTTTGGGCGGTTTATCTTGGAATGCAAGCCTTTTGTCTACAAATCCTATTTGAGTCGCTTTTTATTGTATGAGTACAACAACAAAGTCATTTTATTGCAAATCCGGTTAAGCAAATCAATTGATTTTATCAATTTATGCCGCCTATTTATGCAAGAGTAGCTTATTGACTTATAGGATTTAAATACTTGAGGCAAAACGTTGAGAAAAATAAATATTATTATACAAACTGTGTATTTTTACACGCTAGAGAAAAGTTGCTTCGAATAAAAAACTTGCAAAAAACATATTTTGTTAAAAAACAGTGTTTTTAAAAGTACTTGGCTCCGCTACTATTTAAACATTTTGCTTAAAAAAAATTGTTATTTTTAGTGTAACAGTGTAACCATCGCCTGCATTTCTTTCCTTTTTTCTGCATATTACATTTTATTATTTCTTATTGCTGCAAGTGTAAATTCCGTTTACTCACCATCGGATGTCACCAGCCGACTTCTCGCCAAATCCGCTTTATTCGCCACTAATATGACAGCTTTTTGTGCGATATTCTGGTTCGTCCACAAAACCTGCAGCACATGCTCGGCCACCGTGAAACTGCTGCGGTCAGCTGCTGAATAAATGACGCAATAACCATGTGGATCATAGCTGGATAGACAATCGTCAGGCTATTAAATGATGGTAAGCATTGGCGGTCAAATTGGAACAATCGAAGCAGAAGAGACGCATGAAAATAGAAAAATAGAATTGTATTCGTTAAACTAATTGCTTTGCGAATTACATATAATTATGTGTTATATATAAAAGAAGTACTATAAACATTTATATTCAATAACAGCTATGGAGCTTTAGTTGTGCTACGAAGTACTACTGAATACCTCGATGGTCGTTTCACTTTAGCTGAATCTATTTGCTGTATACACGTATACTCGTATTTGCATATAATACTATGTAAGTATGTATCTTATTATATTAACCCTATCAGCAGTGCGCTTATAAACGGCTTAAGGTCAAGAGCAGCTGCAGCTTTTCGGTGAATTCCGTCCAGATGGAATAAGTATTATTTGAATTTCAACTACACATGCACACGCTCACTAACATTGAAATGAATTGCAGGGCGTGTGGTAAAAATAACCGGGTAATCAAACACAAACAAAGTGAGCAGAAGAGGCCCTCAAGCATATGATCACAGCTGCACAGAATGGCTTGGTCACTTTGGGTGACTGCAAGTGTGTGTGTGTGTGTGTGTGTGGATGTGTGTTTGTAGAGCTTGACGCCTTGTCTAAATCATCGCAATCAACATCAAGTGGCCAGAGGATGTGACCGTCATTTTCATTTCAAACAGCTGTGGCTGGCTTTTGATGACTTTATTTGCTTTAATCCAAGCGGACAGTGTGTGGCAAAAGAAGCAGGAAATTCGCGTTTTTAATTTGAATATATATATTTTTTATATTATGTTAAACTTCGGTGGTAGAAGATAGTTGAAATATAATTAAAATGCAATATAAATGAGCTTAGAAATTAATTTAAAATTATTTACAATTATTTTTGTTTTAAGTTCAACTTATTAACATACGAGTATATACATATATACGTGTATATTATACATTTTAAGCATAATTTTACTCACATTCATTTCCGTATATGCATGATCGATGAAAATCAATTCAGACTCTTCGCCACTGAGTAATACTGAAACGGCTTTCTCGCCGGATTCGTCATCTGTTGGAAATAATATATAACAGTTATAAAAGATTAAATATGAAATAAATTTCATTAAAAATGATTTTAAATTCTAACAACATTTGTGTCTACAACAAATATGTTTGCAACTCTAGAAATTAAACTTTCAACTTTTTCTGGGTTTTCATGCCACAAAACAAGCAACAAAACTTCCAAAAGCACAAATGATTAGTTACAACAAATATATTTCTTTTAATTTGTTGATAATAATGTTACGTAAATATATGATATATGATATATGATATATGTGAAGAATAACGGTAAGGAGCATGCCTTTGTAAAATAAACTGTTTGTGGTTGTGAGTGGGAAGTATGAATGCATTTGTATTTTTGTATGTTGAGATGCACATATTGCTTCAAAAATTAAGTAATGAAGATCTGATTCGTAAAAAATAAAATAAATATTAAAAAAAAAAATAAAAAAAAAATAAAAGAGTAAATTGAATTTTTTTCATTAATTTCAAGCTTGAATTATTGAAAGAGGGTAGTAAATATTTAATAACTGTTAATATTATAATTTTTGAGAACACACTTTTTATTTAAATGTAAGATTCGCTATTTCCCTATATGTAGATTGCTTCGTTGCAATATTTCGGAGTAAATTTGTTTTTTACTTGCTGTGAGTTTCCATTAAATTTAAGTTCTACTTAAACTGCTCTTTAACAAGCCAGCAAAGCCTGGCAGGATACATTCGAAATATAAGTATTTTGTGAGTATATACTCGTACCTATATGTATACAGTATTAATATTCTTCCATTTACTTAGCTTTCATTTTACTATAATTATTTTGAGACAAGAAATACCATTTCTTGGAAAATTTTAATGAATGAGTATCTACATTAAGCAAATCCGGATACCCTAAGAGTAGTCGTTTAATATCATATAAAAGCATTTTGGGAGAAAATAATTTGCTAGAAATGCATAGTTTCCAAGGAAAAATTAAATTGTTTTTATATTTGCTTTTGGTAATTTATTTCAAAGGAACGTTTGTTATTATTGTTTAGCGTAAAAAGTATTTTGACCACAGTAAAACAATTGAAATGTGTTTCTTTGAATTTTATACGTTCAATTGATAAACTGTTATTGGAAGAGGGAAAATGTTAAAGCAGGCTGCCGAATATATCCGAGATGTTGAGCTTTACCTCTGAAAATAATTTTGGAATATTTGAGCTAATTATTGATCTTAACTAAGCTTGAAAACGTGAGCAAACAACCCTAATGTAGATGTTTGAACTTCTTTCAATTCACCATTTTTGTGTGAAGACATTTATCCACAATGAATAGACCAATATTTATACATAAACTATACATACATATGTATAATTAAATAGATATGGATATATTCTCGTATGTATGCATGAAATTCCTTTAACATAGCAGCCGCTCATAAAGCCCCTTAATGGTTCATTGCCAAATATTAATAGTGTTGTCGATAAGTACCTATGTGGGCAGGGCTATCCATTTTGCGGTTTCAAAAATTAACATAAATAAAATGCATTTCGAATAGATTTTTCACGAAATTCCCTTGTTGTTATAAAGTTTAAACTCTGGCATTATGAGTGAAATACTGCCTCCCGAGCTTTTGCTAATTCGATCCATTTAGTTGCTTCAATTTTCTTTAAAATTATACTAATTTCTTGAGTAGCTGGACGATTATGTGCACCATAATCTTCTCTTAAAGCTTGAAACGAGGCACATTTGAATCCCCATTTTTGTAGTATATTTTAAGAATTTTAGCGCGTTGTGCGGTTGTTAAACTAACCATTTTCATAAATACCTGACTTTTAACTAAAACAAAGCCTGTTTGGTTAGACAGATGTCAAAATACAACACTGTACTTTCGAAACCACGTATTGGATAATGCTATACATACATATAAAACCTTTCTGTAATCGCATTATTAATTATCCCACCAAAGTATCTTTAAGTGCAATTTTCGCCAATGGCCCACAAAAAGGGATAACGATAGAAATGAGATAAAACTCAATGATAAGCATAAGTAAGATGTTAAATAGATAACAGTAAAGAATTTTGTGTGGCAAAATAATAACTATATTTGGTAGGAGTAGTGTGTTTTGAGATAAGAATGCCAATAAGAGGCAGTTTATGTGGTCAATATATGAAGGAATTAATGGAACGAATGAAATGAAAACGAAATGAAAAATTAAATTAAGATTTTGTGAGTCGAAAGAATTTAAAAGGTCTTGAATAATGAATAATGTCAATGTCAACGGAGGCTGAAAGGCATTTAAATAAAAAAAATCAGAGCGAAAACCCATGAAAACCCAAATTAATAAACCAAAATAAAATCATTGCTTGGAGAAATTTAAATAATCATTTTTTGAACTTAAAAACATGTACATATTTATCTATGTATGTCTGTTAAGCAGTGTGTGTGTCAGCTAGAGCGTTTCAAAGAAATATCTACGTATATATACATGTAAATGTAAACATATGTGCACTTGTGTAAATAATTGAAATTATTATTAAGAAAACTTGTAGTTAGCATACCTTTTAATGAAGGTTTGCTCACTTTAACTAGTTGTGCTTATACAAAAACGGGCAGATTGCCGAAAGGTTAAGGGCGAGGTTTAATAAACTTGGTATTGCAAAAGTTCTAAAATATGGAATTGAGCAGATGAAATGACTTCCGTCCCAGATAAGAGAAACTTAAATATGTGAGTATTTATTTACTATACGTAAGCATATTCTCACAGTGGGGAAGTAATTTAAACAAGTAGGGCGGGGAGAAGAGCGAAAAACATAGAAAGGGAGTATGAAAGAGAAAGCGTTGAGACTTCTTCGTTAAAGAAGCTAACAAAGTTTTTAGCTTAAAGTTCGCATTCAACATTAACGCATTTCCAGAGAGATAAATGCTGGTGGAGGGCGAAGAAAGCCATGCGTTTGTGGTCGCGTGCACGTATTTGGCAAAAACAAATGAAAATCTGTAATACATGTAAGTGTCTTTTGGTTGGTATGTCACATTAATGCCTTCTTTGGCCGAGCAAAAAACTTTTGTGGAAAACTTTGATTAATAGAAAAATATGAAGAACTACCAAATATTATAAAGTGAAAACAGAAGGAATGGAGCTTATTTTGTAGAAAAATATTCAAGTAACTGTAATAAATAAAACATAAACGTTAAGCTATTGCGTATTTTGGTGGATATTTCTTCATAAATGCGTGTGGGTGTGTGCATTTCGGTTTGGTTTTGGCTTCAATGTGATTGTCTATGTAGCTCTTGTGCGCTGGTCACTACGTGTACTTGCGGGTTAAGTGTTGTTGTTGTTGGCGTGTAAAAACTTGATTAAAAAAATATTAGTGTAATCTAAGGTGTGCATTTAAGTATTTTCAAAATAGTAGCAAATATTTATGAAACTTCAAATTTTCTTTACTTTTACTCCTTATAGCAAATTTATTAATATTTTGAGTAAATAATTATATGAATATTTCAAATTAAATGTAATTTAATATAGAAGCTCAGTTTCATATTTTAGCAAATTTAAAAAAGATTTCTTATGTAGAAAAAACAAAACAACAAATGCATAGTTTATTAAGCATAATTTGCTTTACCGTCGGCGGGCTTATCGATTTCAATGCGTATTTCACATGGACCTGTTAGAGTTGTAGAGAAAGGCGGTTGACTTAAATCTGTGTAGATTATGGGTGGTGAGTTGTTGCATTTGGTATTTTAAATATGTATGTATATTAATTTGATTTTATATATTTTTATTTAATATTATTTTATTTTAAGTTATTTTATTTTAATTAATTTCATTAATTTAATTTTAATTTTTATTTAATTTTTATAATCAGATTTTTTTAGCAAGAAGAAGCATGTAGAAAAACAATAGTATTTAGTATATTTATAATTTTTATAGGTTTTTTGTCCGCACACATAAGTATGTATATGTGATTTGTTAATTTTTTTGTTTACGTTAGCCAAAAATTATAAAACCAAAATTTTTTATAGTGTTGATAGATATGTACGTAGTTTTTGTTGAAAAAGGAAGAAAATAGGAAGATAAGTAGAAGAAGAACTTGTAAATACGCAATTGTGTTGAGAAAATGAGATTGACGTAATGTGTTAGCAATACTTGGATAACTGTTTGATTGTACAACAATTTTCCAGATTTGTTTTTTTTTTATGCGCCGAATAATGAGTGAAAATTAATTTGATTATTTGACAGTACAAAAAGGCTGAAGGGAAGTGTGTACACGTATGTAAACGCGCTTAATGAAAACATTTTTTCCAAAGCAGCAAAACACAAAAATTATCTAAACAATGGATACAAAATAAAAAATAGAAAATCAACAGAAAATATCAATTCGAAAGAAATGTGTTGATTCGCGAGAGTAATGATGAAAATTCGCATGAATTCGTATGATTCGCACAACATAAACTTCAACTTAAACTGACAGCTTTAAGGAAAAAAAGAACCAAATAAAAAAAAATTAATGAATAAATATAAACTTTATAATACCAAAATAACAAAATAAGAACAGAATACTGTTTAAGGCAATTAATTAATCGGATGCCAAAGTAAGTGAGAGTGACTGACAATTAATCGCATACATGAGCATATTTCTTCGGTTTTAGCGGGTGTCTAGCATTGTACTTTTATACATTTACATACATATTTGTGCTCACATGCCAGCTGATCTCCAGTCATTCATGTGTGGAGAAAGTCGTTGTGACGAAAGCTTTAATGTGGGCTGAGAAGGTGACGGAGCGAATGAATTTAATTGGCAAAACTAAAACGTTTAAAATTAATTGAAAAGCTGAAAATAATAGTAATTATAATTTCTTTGAAATTGATATAAGACAACCATTTCGTAATCTGTATGATAAATAAACCAAATGTAATTAGTGGCCGCTTTAGCCGAGAGGGTAGCAGTACGCCCTACTATACTAAGGTTTGGCACTCTGACCAGACGCTTGGAAGAAAGTGCCAACACATCTGAGTTTTAAAAAAATTTCATGAAGAAATTAAATTAAATTAAATAAAGAATTAACATAAAAGAAAATAAAATAAATTCATGCGCTTAAAGTGTGATTTCTAATATAAATTAATTAAGTTGGAAAGTAATTTTAATTCAATAAATTAAAACTCAAATGTCTACAGATGGTGAATGCGCAAAGGTACTGAAATTAAAAAAAAAAAATGAAATTTAAAGACGAGCCCACATACTTACTTGCGAAATGAAATATTAGTACAAACAAAAACAAAAAGTTTTAGAAGTACAAATGGCTTGTAAGCATGAAAAATGCGCTAGATGAGAACAAGGAAGCAAATGAAACTGATGAGTGACGCTGATTTTGGAGCTAAAGTATTTTGTGTGCAAAACAGTGACATTTTCGCTGCTTTTTGGGCTCTCGTCGATTGGCAGCGCAAAGTAAGGGTGTGTGTGTGTGGGTTGCTAAGAAGGTAAATGCACTGAATTCAAGCACACACACACATAACAAACCAATCAATGTAGTGAAAGACGAATTTAAGTGACGGACAGACATCGATGACAACACAGACAAAAAGCAACTGAAGTTAAATAAAAACTAATTTAAATAATTGCAAATGAAGCAAAACTTAATTAAATCATACAAATGCACATTTCACATTATTGCCGCGTACATAAAACAACAACAAATAAGTGGTGGGGAAGGGCACACTTAAAAATTGGTATGGGACTTTAATTTCCATTTGAAAATTCAACTTTCAGTGGAGTTTTATGCAGAATAATATTTTGTTTATATACTTAATTTGCTATTACATTTAAATTAGTTAATGTTTTTCACTGTACTTACCAATACTTGTATCGTACGCATGCAAATATTCTGAAGTCATGAACTGTGACACCAAAGAACTTTTACCAACAGCCGGACCGCCCAGCATAAGAACTCTAAAGGAGATAAAATATATTGAGCAATCACTTTATTTAAGTTTTCAATAAGAAAGTGGTAAATTTATCATTTTATTATTGTCATATTATCCCCTTCTTGTTTTTATATGTAAGAAAAAATATATAAATATGTATATGTATACACATATATTGAGCGTAAAATAAAAAAGTTATACGCTGCTGCAACAAATTCACCGAATACGTATACCTGCCTTTAATATCCATTAATACAAATCTCCCACAATCTAACGAAATCCCAAATGTTTATGTTTTCTTCGTCAATTTCTAAACACTTAAAGTGGCTTATGTTTAAGTGTCCATATTGAAAAACGAAAACGGAAAATAGGAATAGCAAAAATATCAACACTCACCTGTAGGGACCACTGCCTGGATTTGAAGTGCTGCTCTCGCGGCTGGACGCCAAACTGCAGGTGGCAGATGTGCGGGCCGAATTCGGTGCTGGTAATTGGGCGGCAGTCAAGTGTTCCGTGCTGTGCGAGCGCAAGCCGAATTTCAAAAAGCAAAAACAAAAAGAGAGAAAAACCATTACAGACATACAGACGGTAAGAGCCAATTGAAGAGAATCAAAAACAAATAAATTAAAATTGCCAATGTTTACAATAGCAGCGCTAAAACGCATATACAAACATAGTTAAATACATATTCGTATATTGACGCTTTTATGCTGCTATAAAATATGTGTATATTCAAAAATATTTACATGAGCAATACAGCAATTTTACAACATGGCCAAAATGTCAGCTGCAGAGTCGAACAAAACAGAGGTAATAATAACTCATGCATAGATATGACCTCGTAGTTCGACCCGAGATACACTCAAACTCCATAATAAATTGCTACTCACCTCGAGTTCGAACTGGCCACACTGTTGTTAGAACGACTACGACGACTCTTGAGCGAATCACCGCGATTCACAACACCTTTGCCTGTGATGGAAAAATGCCTCAGTCTATAGTACTCTTCCTCGACGCCAGTGTTTGGCATTGAAGCGACGCTGTGGGAGCAAAAGAAATGGAGAAAAAGAAAATATTGAATATGCAGAATATTACTACAACAAAAGAGTTGGAGAAAGGTGAATTTTACATGGGAAAAGCAATAAAGCGTTGGTGAACTGTTATTTTTTGATGTTGGCCATAAAAATTATGTGAAAGTTTGGCATTTTTAACTTACCGTGAACGTTGTTGTGGCAAGCATAACTGATTGGGACGTCCGGACGCACGACTTCCTGGTGTTTTCACCGATTGCGAACGACTGTGATGCGGTGAACCGTAACTGCAATGAAAAATGTAAAGTATTGAAGTAAGTTCATTAATCTGATTTCTTCAAAGCTATTCACTAATTTTTTTTCTGATCAAAGATAGTCCATATTTTTGTACTTTTTTTATTTCATACACATATTTTCATATCTTCTATTATATTGTACTAAAATATTTTAAAAATCTACGGTCTACTTGTGACGAATAAATAGCGAAAACTTTGTTTGAATGAATGAAATAGATAAGATGGTTAGATGGTTATGATAATAAATAAAAAAAGAGGAACATTGGCAAATGTCTTGTCATAACGATGGATCTTTGGTGCAACAATTTCCCTTCAACTAACGATCTAGAAGATATTTTCTCCTTTCAAACTTATTTATGTACATTTACCAGGTTTCATTCTGCAGCAATCTTAAAGCAGTGTCTTCAATAATTTTCATTTTATAATACCTCAATGGCCTTTGCCTCAATGGCCAGCAACCTCGAAGAAACATTGTAGTTCGTACTTGCGTGCCAAAAAGGCATATCTCACAGCAAAAACAAAACCAATCAACATTGTAAATAGCAGTAAAATTGCAACGCAGTCTGAAGTAAAAGTAAAATAGCTATTTTACGTAGATAAACATCTGACAAAATAGTACAAGAGTTGTTACTCTCCAACAGCTGGCAAATCGCAAGGACTCGCCACTAGTTGTATGTGCAGTTGTACCTGTCCGTCTAATCAGAAGTGTTGAACACACAAAAAATGAGGAGTTAAGTTGAGAAAAAGTTACTCCTTCTTGTGGCCGTTTTAAATTGCGTGCTCTAATGCAATTTGATGCAAATACCAGCGGCAAGGAAAATGCTCGTAAAAGGACCTTGTTTGTTTTGAAAAAAGGCTTAAGAGTTGAACACATTTGTGACCATTAAGAATGCATTTTCCTTGCAAAACACAGCAAAAAGTTATTGCGAAAACGTTTACTGTGGTACTTATGTACATACAAACATTAAAGAAAAACTAGATTTGTGCTTGTAACGACATGGCATAATAACTAAGATATTTGATGGCGAAGGCAAGTTAGGCAATGACCCAGTAATAGCCCCGCTCATTAGCGTTTTAAATTTACTTGTAAAGGTTGTTGTACAACTTTCAAAAGCCCAATAGAAAAGAGAGATAACAAAACTAGGGCAGGTTCAATTAAAGGAAAATTTATTTTCCCTGAAAAGTCTGGAAAATTTAAAAATATAACTTTGAAAATTTAAGCTTGTAGAATGTAATAAACAAATTATTTTAAAGCTCTGAGCTCGAAAGGTAGACGAAGTTTTGAGCTCAGCCGAAGTGGAAAATTTAAACTAATTTAATTCACCTACCAATTAGGCACCTCACAAAAGTTCTCTCCAAACAAAATGCAGCATTTTAATCAACTTCAGCACCTAAACAACTTGCTGTAGGCATTCAAACTGCCACTTTGTGCTTGAAATTTATGCACAACAGGCGCCAGTGCGTATACGTAACTTGCTTGTATAATGTAAATTCAGGAAAAACAAATATTTTCCAGATATTACACGCTCTTTGTGTACAACTATACTGAAGTAAGCTGAAAAATTAACGCATGACAGCTTGAAATGAACTTTAAAACCTTATTTAAGGCAGTAAATAAACAAAAATACTTTAAAATAACTACCACAACTACACCTTACGCTTTCATCTTGCTTTGCAACAAATTAAATTATGGAAAAAATTCTTACTAAAAACCCAAAATTAAATAATACTCAGCTGCACAAACAAAGGGATGAGTGTGTAGGTAAGCAAACAAAATCTAGTCTAGCAGAAAAGACGATGCAACTTTTTGGCAAACTTCTTAACAACTTTCGCTAGCATTTCAATGGCGCTTAGTTGAGCAGTTAGATGTTATTTGAGCGTAATGTAGAACTCGTGCATTTAATAGAACTGCACACTGGAGAATAAAGGCGAAACTGGATTGCCTGAGAAACTGTGCTTGAACGGAAAACAACTAGAAAATGAGTGGTTGTAAGAATACTGCAGAAAGAATAGAAACATAGAGAAAGAATTTTTTTTTGATTAACTTAAGTTTTCAGTGCAATTACTACTAAACAATTTGACTTATGAAAAATGATAAGTAAAAATTAATTGTGAACCTTATAAAAACTAAATAAATGAACTTATCGTTGTCGTTGTTACTTTTATTATTTCTAAAAGCAAAAGAAATAAATGTCAGAAGTTCCCACATAAATCTTTCAAAGCTTAAAGTCCTTGAATATCCTTACGGGGTATGCTCTGTACCCTTCTTTCACATTTGGTATTCTTACGCTGCACTTTTGCCCTGCACTTAAAGGAGAATATTTGTTTTTTTTTTTGGTGCACACAAGCAACAAGGATCTCAATAAGATACGCATTTATGCCACTCTTATGAAATTTTCACATTCTTCGCAACACAATGCGCTAGCAAAAACTCTGTGTTTCCAAAAGACACTTAAATTGGCAACTTTGGCAACTTATTTACTAAGTAGTTTACATTATAATTGTACATATATTGTGCTTGTAAACACTTGAGCAGATATATTTGAATGAGTTAATATGTATGTAAATAATTGTAAGACAAGGAGCATGTTTACGGAGAAAAGTTATTGCAGTGTAAGTAGCTGTAAGTAGAATTTAATAGGATACACTCTTCGGTAATGAAAGCGGTTGGATTTTTGTAGGAACTAAAAGGTACTCACATTATAATACATACATATATCGCACTATTATTTATATGAGTCGGGTACAGTAGCTGAATGTTTAGCAATCCGTACTGCCAATCGGATGCTAAGGTAAAAGCTCCAACCTTCCGACCGATATCCAAAGTTATAGAAAATTAAATAAAAATTAAAGTGAATTTTCTAATTTTGGTCATCCCTCGATAGGGAATTTCAAGCTCTCCGAGTGTATTTCTGAGATGAAATAAAAGTTCCTCAAAAAATCCATAAGAGGCTGATCATTAAGACGTACGCCACAAGGCGTCAATTATATATATATATGTATATATATGAGTAAAAAGTTTATGCTTCTTTCGTATTTTGATAAAAATGCTCAAAATTTTTCATAAATTATTAATGTTATGGCAGATCGTAAACTTTCAGCTTCCTTCAAAAAAAAAAAAAAAAAAACAAAATGGATTGTTACAGTCCTGCTCATTTCCAATTATTTATTTATTCTCTAACTCTTTTTCTTATTTTCCAAAAAGCTTTCCATTGTTTAATACGAACAATTTTATAGCTTTTCAGAGAACGAACAAAATTATATGTACGAGTAAATGACGGTACATTTACGCATGACGTTACATACAACCTCTCAATGCGATTCCATAAAATTCAGTCACACTCTAAAGGCGTGAAAATTTCTATTGATTTTTTACTGCAAACAAGCAGTTGGTAGCTTTGCCATTATTATTGTTTGCTATTGGCATTTATTTTCTTAGCAGTTGTTTTGACGCGATGTCTGCGCTGGTATTGCTCTCGAAATTGAATTGTGTTCCATGGCTTTTTGACTACATGTTTTTCGAATTATTTTAGTGAGTTGTTGCTTCTTAATTATCTTTAATAAAAAAATTTGAAAAATAAATTTTAGATTGGAAAGAAATGTGAAGAAAATTTAAATTAAGCATTATTTAAAAAAATGCTATTATTTTGAGCTTAAATTTTTTCTGCTCTCTAAAACGCTACAATAAGTAAAAAGTCCAAACAAATATTTTTAAAAGACAGTTATTTTTTATAATTTTTTTCACAATCATTTAAGCATAGCTACAAAATACCGTTAAAATTAAATATGTAAGTTATGTTATATTTTTATATTTTAGTAATTTAATTTGTTTTTAAGTCTTTACTAATTAATTCAAAAAAGCAGCATATTTGTCTTTGAAATTTAATTTTCATTATTTATTTATATATTTTATACAAATAGTTCATTCTTATTTATCATTTATTTCCGTATTTTTCATTTTCTTTCTTATATATATTATTGAACATTTTTTTCTATTTTGGAATTTGTGGATTGCTTGGCAATAAGCTATGATTTCATTAAATTTTTTGAATTAAAGTTAAGAGCAGCCAATTTCGCATACAAGTTTTTTGATTTTAATCAAAGCATATTTACTACTGCGCCTTAATAATTACCACCTCTTTCATTTTTTATTATTTTTCAATAATATTCTCGTTAAAAGTACAACAATTACACGAATACTAAAAACCTTCCACAAGTAGAAAAGCTTTTATAAACATTTGGCGCGACGCCAAATTACAGCCATTAGCGGCCGGCACATACTACTTTGCGCCGTTTACCTCAACTGTCATAAAACTCTAACTTAATTTCCGCCAACCCATAACCATAAAGCATGAATATAGGGAAATACTCGCCCTTCATAGGCAACACCTGAATGAGTTTAATGGTTAAATGGTGCTTTTGGCGAAATTATGGGCTCATATATACCTAGTAAATAGCGAAGAGCAGCGCTGATATTTATAGCGAAGGTAAATGACAGACAATGTTGCTACAACCACATACATATACTCACACACACGTACGCCTGTAGTTATGCACGAACGCGGTTATTTTCTAATTTCCTTGCTTCTTCAACCAGGTAATCTTGGCCACACTCATACATACATACTTTAGTGTATGCATCGCATAATATCTTCTTAAGCACCTGAGACGTAAATAAAATCGGCTCATAATTTAAGCTTGCGTGTTTGCATCTAATGCGGTTGCCTTGAGCAGAATGGAACGTGAAGTGGAGGATGGAAAAGACAAACAAACAAAATTTCTTTTGTAAAGGTGTTGAAGGAAATGAGAGAAAATTATTTTAAGCATTCTTACTGTCGCTACTTTTCCACACCCGACTCAAGTTATTAGGCGCATTAAAAGTTTGTTTTTATTGTTGTAGCTATACTATACTAAATATGCAAGTATCATGCACACATCGCAACTACCATGCAAACAAATATAAATTATTTTCTATTCAGTACATTTATGATAAAATGTTACTCATACCGCCCGTCCGACCATGAATATTTACAACAAAATGAGTTCATTTCAATGAATATTTTAAAATTTATACGATATACGATGTTATCTCTTTAAAAACAGTAATGAAAGCTTAAAACTAAAACATTTCAGAATTAAAAATTATAATAATGAAACAGCGATTGTTTTTTATAAGAAAAATTGGTAAAAATAAATAAAAATTTTCTGAGCTCAAAAAACAAAATCGAGAATTTTCTTAATAAGTTTTGATTTTAATATAAGAAAAGAAATTATTAATCTCCAAAAGCTTATATATAATGAAAATGATTTGCATTTGTTATGAACCTATTGTGAATATTGCCTTCGTTGCTATTTGGTAACAAATTTAAATTTTTGTTAAAAATATTTTTATTATGAAATAAATGTATCTACTCTTTGCACTTATATCCACTATATACGTTTATAGTTTCCACTGTATAAACCGTTTCTCACTTACCGCATTTCAAAATCACGCAACTCTTCAAATGTCAACGTATTCGTTACATCCAACAATTGCCGCATATTTTCATCACGTTTCTGTTGTTGCTGTTGCTGCTGCTGCTGCTGTTGTACAGCTTGCTGTGTTGGATGCTGATGATGTGCGGCTGGGTGATGTGGTGGATGTTGCAATTGTGTTGAATTGCGTTTGCGTGCGTGCACACCAACGTTGGTGCCATTTGCTGTGCCAACTACTGTTGCTCCGCTGGCTGTTAACGTCTCTTTGCCCTGTTCGACGCTGATGAAATCACCTTCATTCTTGATAAGCAACGTTTCCACTGTGTTGTCTAAGCTCAAGGACGGCTTTTGCGAGGACAACAACAACAACAAACATTAATAGTGGCAGTGGCAGAATGAGCAGCAACGGATAAATTCCACAAAAGTTGACGAAAAACCACAGCATGTAGAAATTCCGTTATTGTGAGTGTCATGAAATGAGAAATAAGTGAGGGAAAATGGTGGAAAATCAGTTAAAGGATTTCACAAGTTGTGGTGAAGTAATGAAAGTTCATATAAAAGATATATAAGTAAGTATGTTCACGATCTGTAATATAAATATGTATGTATGGATGTGTAAATTATAGTCTAAAGAGATGTTGAAGGTTTTTTCTAAGTATATATTTTTATTTTCTATTTATTACGTATATAGCCTCTTTTGTATGTAGTGACTAAAAAGTATGTTCACAGAATTTAAAAAAAAAATCAGAAAACATTCTCCTATATGAATCTGTCAATAAGTAGCAGAAAAAGTGGGCTCAATGAAGTAGTTGTCCTTAAACTATTGGGAAGACTCATTGTGGTCCCTAAACAGAGGGGAGTTCGATGGTGCAAGATCCGGGCTATACAGTCCGCTAGTTTTATTAACAAAAAACGCCACATATCTTATTTCCAAATCAAAATAGCTTTCCACAAGAATAATAAAATTCCGAATAAATATTGGTTAAAATGAGAGCTAGCTTTGCACAGACCGAAATAAGAGTCTTAACACCATTTAGTGATAAAAACCACCGAATTTTTTTATTTACCACATATAAAATGAAAAAACAAGAAAAAAATTAAATTTGATTTAGAAGAAAAAAGAAAAGAATTTGATGAAATTTTCGCTGTTGCCGGTTGTTTCGGCATTTAAAAATATCTCATTGTTTTGAAACTATTCAATGAAGTATTCAAAAAAAGTCTCAATCGGCACACATGAACTGCTCCCCTCCATGTAACAGTAATTTTACCAACTAACACCTGTCGGTTTCTTGCAACCTTGCTCTGATTTCCATCTATTAGTTTATTTTTTGTTGCTATTGTTGGGTTTTATGCTTATGCACTTTCACACCTCAATGACGATAACAAAATGCTGTCAATGTGGCCTCATGTCAACATCAATATCGGTTTTCATAGTTATTGTTATTGTTATTGTTGTTGTTGTTTTTTTTTAATTCACCTTCAATATGAGCTTTTTTACTGACTTCATTTCATTAAAATCCATTTCAGCCAAGAAATTTACACTCTTCGCCACACCGGTGAGTGACGCCTGCAAACGGGTCGCATGCAACATGCAGCACTGAAACATAATTCACTACATTTATATGTATGGGTATGTGTGTATGCTCTTGACATGGCTGGCAATCCTGCTTATCGCTCTGTGCTACACATGCGATACCCTCAATAGTCAGACAATAACTAACACATGCATACATACACGTATGTATGTATTATATGCATTTCACCTTCGATAAGCAACTGCTGCTTCAGCAACAACAACAGAAATTGGCCATAAGCCACGTAAGCAACAACGACAAGTTGATAGTCAACGCATCAGGCTCAATGTTGCCTTTACAGTTACTTTCAGCGATTTCCTGTCGACGGTGAGCTTGCCACTTGCCACTTGCCACACGCAACCCAGCACAGCAAGTTGACTGGTACTCGTCTGCCACGTAGGGACCTGCAACTCCCTGCTGTATGTAGTTGATTTTATGCGTTGTAATTTTTTCCAGCAATCTTCCTTCTTCTGCTCTCCCCACTGAGTACACTGCATGAAAGAGATATGTGTCTGTGGCAAGTTGGCAAAGATACCACTCGCTCGTAATAAGTCAGCAAAGTAATACTCCTTTCCCTTCAGTGGGAGTTATTGTTGCATTTTTTTTAATTCTTCTTTTGCTTTTGTAGCCTTACCTGTGTTTAGGCCCACACACAGAGCTCTGCATACATGTGTATGTGTTTGGTTACCTCATTTCATGTATGGACGTGTAAGTGTCGTTTAACCTTCACAGCTCGTTGCACTTTTATTAATGCAACTTATGTATGCGTACATAGGTACACATATGCTTGCCTTGCCACAACAATAAAAACAACAACAACCACGACGCTAGCTATCAATCTACATAAATCCACAAAGTCAGCTCATTTGGGGTTCGTTGAATGTTCATTGCTTTACCTGTGTACCTCAGCTGCTGCCGCTGCCGCTGTCGTTGCTGGCACCGGACGCGTGGCATATCAGTTGTCGTTTGGGGCGTATCGAATGACGGCGTTGTGCTGCGCGTATTAAGAACCAATTTTAAATCGATTTATGTCGATAAAATGCAACGTAGTATGGATTCAGCTGACAAGGCGCGTGAGTAAGGAATAAGTAAGTAAGTATGAAAGTGACTTTTTGACAAAGTAGATAAACAGCGCAGACTGTGTTGCTTTGGTTGAGTGGGCGATGATTTATTCCTGTTTTCTGCTCATATTAAACTACCTGCATGGCCAGCTCCTTATTTAGTAAAAACTAACCAATTTAATATAATTTAAGCTTTAAAAGTGATTTCATATTTATATTTCGCCAGACGAATATAAGTGGAAAATTGAATTGTAATTTACGAACAGAAAAATTGTTAAAAAATATAAAGTTCTGACTAAATTTCTTTCTGATTAAAGAATGAAGAATCTTTTGCGATTCGCTTTTATAAATCAAGTCTCAATTTATCAGCATTTTCGGTCAATTAATTATTCACAGAACAGTGATGAAAACGGCAGATAAAAGGAGTTTTTTGTAATGAGTTATATAGCTATCCTTTGCAGTTAATCCCGTGTAGTTTCAGAATATTTTAAAACCATTTTCAACAAATAGTTCGAAGAAGCCGTCCCATAAGATTCTTAACTCGTTAAGGCTATTTTGGTACGAGTTCTGTACAAATAAAGAAGAATTTTTGAGCATTATCCACAGCACGTTAAAGGTTCGACTCGATTCGGCATTTTTTCTCGACCAGTCCATAATGAGTTTTGAACTATTAAAAGCTTGGAACTCGATCACAGTTAGCACAGACCTCAATTCAAAATAAGTTCAAGACCGGCTCAGTATTACTTCCGAAACATTACAGAAGCAGTTCAGTTAAAAGATCAAACGATACACTGATTTTGGTAGAAAAACATTTTACACATATATAAATATATACCAGTATGTATGCATCTACTCCGAACAATTTAGAATAACTCTGAGAATACATTTGTTTATTTTGTTTACATACATATATACACATACCCGTGTATTTATTAATGGAAGAAAAAACTGCCGTCTAGCTGAAATTAAGTTTGCCATTTTTGAAATCCATTAACATTTTATTCTTACAAGGAATACATACATACATAAATTATGTTAGTATGATTGTATGTTGTCGCTTAACAGATTTTACGCCAGCAAGTGACTCTTATTCCGTCCCATTCGCTTGCCGCAGTCCCTCAAGCATCGGGATTACTTAAGTGGCTTACACGCACACAAGTCAATATTTGAAAAGATTTTAGCATTGCGTTGGGATTTGCAGTGTTGACACGTGCGACAGAACATTTTATTATATGACATAAAGCATTTGGTATATCACAAAAATAATTAAATTATTTTTGGTCTAAAACGGCGTTGAAATTTATTTCCAAAACAAAGTAATAGAAATCGTATTTATTATATGGGAGCTATAAAATGCTTAGTCGTTTTAGGATTATGGTATTTAAATTTTAATTACGAATAAATATTACTGAGTGAAAGTGTTTTTTGTAATTTTTATAGGCTTCATAAAATCAATAAGAAAAACTAATTTATTTAAAATTTAATTTCTCTCAACATTTGGCGCTATTTTTGTGGATTCGCGAAAGCTATCGCCACCGCCACAATTCACTTAAATAACAAATAAGTTTTCGCACCTTCCACGTTAATTCATTTTCAACAAAATTTATATGGCCCATAAGTACATACTTACACAAGGCTTCATAAATATCTACGAGCGTTTATGCCTTAAAAACGAATGCCACCAGACACTTAATACACTTGACGTTTATAACAGCCATAATGAGCGCGTTAATGAGTGCGGCTGTTTCACGCTGATGGGCAGTTTTGATTTTGACCGACTCAACGCCAACACCAATTCGGCTGTTGATGTTGGGTGGTTGGGAAGAAAGGAAAGTGTGGGGAGAAAGATAAACGCGTTGAGTCGTAAAAAATCGTACTTTAGACAAAAATAAGTATTTTAGGACAACAGACAACAAAACGTACATACATACATATGAGCGTGGGCAAATAAAAGTTAAGAGCGTCTATAATTTCTAATGTATATGTGTGTATTTATGTATTTATGTTAGCCTGCATGTATGCATGTGTTTGGCAGAGCATTGAACCAAAAAAGAAACAAAAAAAAGCATATGAGTACAACACGAATTTAGACTATAAATACTGTTCACTGGCAAGCATCAAGCTTTGTAGCATACTTTTAGGTAAAGTGAGAGTATCCATGATATTTCTCTATACTAAAGTCACATTAAGGGCAGAAATGTATATCAATGCATATACATATATGTTTATAAGGTAATTTTCATTATCGCAACATTTGTTTATTTTTCACCTGTCTGTCAGTTTGCAAATCACACATTTACATATTTTGCACGAAAATCCGATTTGTCTCGACGCAGAACATCATTCATTATTTTTAATCGGTTGGCGTAAAAACAATTATCACGCAATTTACTGTATGTCAAGTATGTCAGAAAGGCTGATAAATTATTACTTACTTCTTTCACGCTGCTGCCATTGCTTAATGCAAATAATTTTGAATAAATTAAATCATATGATAAATCAATTGTTTTCGAGTGGCAGCAATATAATAATTATATTTTAAATATCACAAAAAAGTGTAATTATTCTCTGAATCAGTTTTGAATAGTAAATCTAGTATTAAACGCACAAATTGAAGTTGATAGGAATATCAAAGTCTTAATTTAAAATATTTTTCGAATGTCGTTATTGAAATAAAATATTTAAAAGGTTAGCAATTTATAACAAGAAAGATTTCAAAGGTATTCTTTTCTTAATTAATAAATATCACATTTTTAAATAAATTATAATTTATTCAAAAAGAGCTAGATAATTTTGGTGTTATTTTAAAAACCTAAACTAAGTTGTTGCCTATATATACTACACGTATGTAAATAGTTTTATAAAAACAATTATAGCAAAATATGGTTTTTGAGAGGAATGAATTTTATTTTCGAAATCGTTTAAAAGATTGGCTGTTTTTTTTTTTCTTTTTCCAGTCGATTCCAAAATACACCCCTTTCTGATATGAATACTGACTTTGCCAGTCAGCTGTACTATCTATGACGCTTTTGTCTGCGTTCAATTTAAAACATTTCACGATTTTCACTGTATCGCTTACAGAAGCTTTTAATTTTCCTCCTCGCTGCTGGAAAATCAGCATAAACTACTTCCGCATGGTGAAAACTTTCATCGATTTCGCTCACCACGTATTTTATTTCAATTATTTTAGCTGATTATTTTCTGGCTGCATCTGGAGCTGTTCAGATTCCCGCCATACATTGTGAAATCGAAGCCAAATGCTGTGGCAACAGCGCAACGGCAATTAGCTTTTAAAATCATGGTCGCTTGGTTCTCTCAGTTGAGCATTTCGGTGCCAATAAAACATTTGAAAATGCATTTAAATGCAACACTTGCAGTAATTTCAGTTGCGGCAATATTACCTTTGATTTGTTTGGGGTGAACTGATGATATTGAAACTGAACAATAATTGTGGCACGTAATGCAATAAATTTTGTTTGCTTATTTTGCAGCCCAGCATATAATTAAGCTTTCTGCATAGGAATATTTCTTCGTTTCTTTTGTTATCTACTTGTTTTATGGCTTCAGCACTTTTCACGTATTTCTTGCACAGCAGGTCTGGTTGTGTGTGCGTGTGTGTGTGTTTAAAATAGCAATCGCCCGATGTTTACTTGTACTGAAGAAAACGCATCACACTGATCGTCTGCTTTATATGCGTATGTGTGCAGCTAGTTTTAGTCACTCTTCGGCTGGTGTGTCTGCCAGAATTGCGGGCTATTTACTTGATTGTTTCAATAATGACGCTGTTGAACTTTTTTTAATGTTTGGCTTATGGCGTCAATACAGGATACCCGTGCTCTCATGTTTGTTTAGATTTATGAAGCCCCTGTGTATTGTATATGCCCTGTATATGCTCAACTTCTTACGCGTGCTGATTTTATTTGTATTCTTAGACACTTTATACGTTTTCCATATTGTAAACAAACATTTGGTCCATTTTTATGGAACATCTATTTTTTAAGGTGGTTTTCTGAATTGTAATGCCTTTAATAAATTACATTACTGTCTTCAACATGGCAGTAAGCAATGCTAACCAATCGGCTATTTACTTTATTTTATTTTATTAGATTTTTATACTAATATTATTTTTTCATGTTCATATCTTGTGTAACCATCCTAATTTTATTTATATATTATCACCATACATAGATCCAAACAACATTAAATATAGCAGGTTTTCCAGTTATTTTTCTATCATTAGGTCCACACCCCTGCTTTTGCTTTGCAATTTACGCAGTATTTTATATAAACAAACAAGTCTAAAATTAACGTATCACAGATGGACTTAGAATTGCTGAAATCCAAAATAGCAAATTTTGAGTTCTTTTATTTTGGAAATATTTCAATTTATTTTCGTTTTTGGTTGCAGCTGCTCTTTATCTCTTAGCACAGTGGAATACTTCGAAGTCAGAATAATATAAAATATTTTTTAATAAGAAGAACCTATGTTTTCTTTATGTATATATACGTGTATAAGCGCTTGAATAATTTTAATAATCAGACAATAAATATAAAAACCAATGAAAAAAAATAATGTATATAATATATTTTTTTATCAGAAAGAGTTCACTCTCTCTGTTTCCCACTTTCTTATTAATTTTTAAGAATTTAACACATCCTTCATGTGTCCCCCTGCTCAAAAAAAAAAACACGGAATAAAAATAATGAAAAAAAAAACATTTTCTCCATAGCGTTTGTAAACATAACTATAAATATTTTTATGTTTACACATATTTTATTTATAGCCAAGTGGCTTACCATCAAAGCAAAATTATCTTCAATTATTTACATATCAATAAATAATTGCGAGTTAAATGGCACTTAAATACAAAAACAAATATAAATGAATTTCCAGTATGGGAAAAAGTGCGTGTTTGCATCTGAAGAAGCTTATGATTGACAGCCACTTGAAAAAGGAAAATATTTAAAAAAAATTAACATCTGGAATTATTTTAGAAATCGAAAAAAATGTATTTTATAGAAATAAAAATATGAAAGCTCGAACAATTTTTTTAGTAGCGCAGAGTGTGATAAATTTAGACTAAACGGAATGTGCTAAAAAAAATTTGTTTTGTTATAAAAATAACCAGAGACGAAAAAATTTATCTTGTGCTAAAAAAAAAAATTAAAAACAAAAAACATTTTATGTTGTGGTATTAAATGAACTGAAATTTATTTATTAGAAATATTAGTTTTCTTTAATTTTGGATATTGTGCGGTTTAAGACTCGAACCACGGCATTACAAAACGGATATTTTCCCAAAAATATTGTTTAGCATCATTAGTTCAATGCAGCTTCTATAAATCTTCTGAATTAGCTCACCCTAATATATAAGTATGCAAATTTTACGAGCATATAAAAATCATTATTTTCGAAAAATATTATTTTTTTATTATATAATTTTTTTTTTAAATTTTATTAAAAAAATTTTTTACTTTTATTTTTCTTCTCTCTTTTGTGCCAACATCAGGCTGAACAAAAATATATGCAATAACTTTTATTAGAAAAGATCACATGTTCAGCGATTCGTTTTTATGTTCCATTCAATCAACCATCAAGCATTTTGTTTCAATCAACTAATTAATCTCTCCATATGTCATTAGTCTTTCATTGGCATTCGTTCGAATACAAAGTTGTTGTTGCAGGCATTTCGAGAAACTTACATAAGTACATACACATTTACTCTAATAGATGGTCCCTTCTACTTGTAATATGATTCTGTCAAGTGACTACTCCTCTTCGTCCATTTTAATTTTTAATTGTTTTATCTTCGAATTGAGCTTATGTCACGTACATACAAGTAGTTTTCGAAGAAATCACATCCACGTAATCGTACTTATTCTTACATTATTAATTTCCATTAGACGTGCTACGGGTTTAGTACTTAGAAATGGCAATCGCAGCAATTACTTGATTTGAGTTTTTTTTAAATTTTTTTTTTTTTTTGCTTTCATTAAATCCGTGAACTTCTTGGAGTTGCTTTTAGCTGTGTATGGAATGTATGTAGGTATGTATGTAACTATATACAGACAAATGTGAATTCAAGTATGTTTTATTCTGACATTGACGCAACCGATGTGAATGAATGCTTATAGAAAAGCGCGATTTGATATCATCCAAGGCATCATATGATGTGATATCAAGTGATGTAAAATCGCACGATAATAATAAATTAGATTTATTTATATGGTAAATAAATGTTTGAATTTTAAAAAATTGTCTGCTGATGATTTAGAAACTTAAATTCATTTCAAATATTATTTAATAAAATAGAAAAATTTCACATGACGTCACTTAATTAAATCATGCGTGACGTGACGTGTATTTTTAAAACTTCTGCGATCTTACAAATGTAAATATTTACATGCAAAATTTATTTATAGTCCCAACTGCAGTCAAATTTACACGCAAACCTTATTTATGACTGTAAATCTCGGGCTTGCGTAAAAAAGAAGAAAATTGTACACTTCAAGGTTTTGCGAAGAAAAAGTAATTATATGAATGTACTTATACGAGTACATAACAATTACAAAAATATACACTGTAATTTTAATATGAGTGCACATATAAAACATATATATTCACTTGTTAAAATGGTCGGCCACTTCTTTATAAGCGTATATACCTATAGTTGTAATACTGTCCGCCTTCATACTACTCTAAGACTAATTTTAGTGCTACTTGCAACATTTCGTGTTGCCGGTTACAAAAATAAATAAATTATTCATTATTAACTCAAAGTTATAAGCGAAATCGAAAGGTGTAAACGAAAGTTTGTGCACTACCAATGAAAAGTAATCAAAAAATCTTACAGTCAAAATTAATTTGATAGATATATGTACGTGTAAGTATGCAGTTGTGTGCACCTAATTTTGGCCTATTGAGTGGTGTTTAGAGTTTTCGTCAAATTAAACTAATTTAAAATTATAAAATAGTAGTTAAGTACTAAACTTCTTCACTGTAAATTAAACTTATTTTACTTATTAATTATTTTAAATCATATTAACGTGAAAATGCACTGCATTCGGTTTTATCTGAACTTTATATTTATATTCATTTTTATTGTTAAAAGAAATATGTTAATGCCAGAAACGATTGTCGCAATAACAAGGCTATAAATTTAGGAATGCTTCACGGTACTTCAAGAAATAGCCGTGTTAGGCGTGTACAGTTGTATGAGTGAAATGTAAATATGAAAGAAATTGCAACGAGTATAAAAGTTGTAAATATAAATTATACATTGAAAATATTAACGGGTTTTTTCAATCTGTTTCATATTAGTATATACCGCAAGTTTTATGAAAATCCCAAATTTTGGAAAAAATTTAAATGTATGTAGTTTTAAAATCCCGTGAAATTCCGATAAGAACAATACAAGTTCTAGGTAGCTAACAGAGTAAATATTGTATGTATATATATTTTGTAATGGAAGAGGAAGACAACCACTCCGTTGGAAAGACCAGTTAGAGGAGGACTTGGCTGTACTTGGTATCTCCAATTAGCACCAAATAAAGCAAAGAAAAACTGAATGGCGCAATGTTAGTAATTCGACCAGTAAAGGAGAAGAATATCTTATATATTTTCTTTTACCTTCTTTGTTTTCCTTCTTAGTTAAATAAGAAAGTACAAATTATCACTATTAGTTAAGTATTATAATAATTACTTTATTGAATTCTTACAATGCATGGAACTTCAATTTACTCCTACATGATTTTTCTATTAGAAAAAAATTAATTTTAAAAAATTGATAAAATTAAATAAGAGACAAAAAGAAGCAAGCAAAGCATTTTCGCAGCGAATCACATAAATCACGTTGTGTCATTAAAGACTCCAACAAAAACTGTCTAGCAGCTGCCAGCATTTCATCAATGATATATTTCCCAACCATTAAAAGCAGAGAATTTAAGCAGTGAAATACAACAAAGTGAAAAAATGTCCCAAAAAATGTGAAAAAGTGAAATTCTATGCAAATATAACAGTTAAAATGAAGAAAAGTGAGCAAACCACTTGCCTTAATGTGTTGCAGACGCCACAAAAATCAGTGAGAAGGCACAAAATTGTTGCACGCAAAGTGAAAGAAAGTGTCACTACAGAATTCCATACAAACACACGAATACGTATACAAACAATATACACACATACTCGTATATGTATGTGTAAAATAGTCATTTGAAAATAAACAGGCGTCTAGCGAAACACCACAAGCGGGTGTACATATATTTATGTACACACATACATGTACACATGGACACTTACGAAAAGTCAAGTACTAGAATAGTGCCAACAAGCAAACAATCAACCAACAGCGAGCAATGTACGCTAACGACCTTGACCAATAATGCGAATTGCATGTAGTAAATAAGTAACGTTGTTGATGCTTGACACCGCAAATGAAAGCAGCAGGCGGTTAGAATTTCATGGGTATTTTTCTATTTATTTTTTTCCTCTCCTTTCGAATTCATTTAAGTATAGTAAAGCATTTTCGAGGGTTTTGTACACACTTGTCTAAATACTTTCACTTTTTGCGAATTTTATTTCTCTAACTTTTTTGGCGCCCTCCCTCACGGTGACTAAGAAATAATTTCTTTTCGCCACATAATTGGTGGGCTGAGTTGGTGTCAATAAACTCGCAATGCTAAGGACCTTCTAAGATTTCGCACAACTAAAAACGTATATGTTTGTATGCATGTGTTTTCATATTTATAATAATTTACAAAATAATTGTGCGTTTACCATCTTTTTTCAGGTTCAATGTTCATATCGGCATTCAATTAAAATACTATTACTTACCATTTTATTGGGTTCGACCCACATTCGCACAATTCAAGGTCTTGATTTGCACGCCGAACACCGAATACTTTTAAATTTTCATTCGGGCGTAATTTCATATGTATATTTATGTATGTAAACAAGTATTGTTGCATTATTGCCACCTCATTTCGAAACCACTTGTTATGTGGCAGCAAATGTGTCTTCATGACTTTAAATAAAATGTAAAATATATGTGTATGTACACATACACGTACGTATAAACAGCTACTAAAGCGGTGCGCCATCATTCAAATCAAATTCGCACCCGATCCTCACTCACCACACCGGCTAATTTCACCTTGAAGCATTCGAAATTTCGATTTGGCGCATATATTTGGCGGTTAAACACGATCGGAACTTTTTATCTTAAAAAATTGCTCATATTGCTGTCAGGAGAAAAAATATACGCAACACATTTTCAAAAAGTGCCTGAGATTATAATTGGGCCAAAGTAATAAATTTGAAGTTCAATTTTAAGGACGCGCAGAGATCTAAAGATTTAAAGCCTTTAAAGCTTGCTGTGGTGGACCAATTAAATATTTCTCCGACCACAAAAAAGATTTGTGCCACTTTATTTATACTTTATTTATATATGAACATAAATTGCGGATGCATAAGTAATGCCATTACAAATAAATTATTTATTTACATTTAAATTGGCAATTTAATATTCAGGCCAAGTGACGCACAAAACCACAAGCCCAGCCACGTGTGAAAGCGAGCGCCAAAGATTGACACTATTGTTGTGGGCAGCACAATTTTTAATAAAAGTATGTCAAAAGAATTCCAGAGAAGAAAAAATGGCACGCGCACCCTTAAAATTTCATGTTTCTCAATTTTCATTTTCATTATTCGTATTACTTACTGCTTTGCTTTGGCTGTTCTGTTGTTGCGGTTGGCCAATGGCCAGCCCATAAAACTGCCAAATATTCAACCTAAATAAGGTAACAAAAATTGTTGTTTTTATTTTTCTGTTTTTTTTTTTTGTTTTTTGACTTTTTTCTCCTCTTGTATACGCTGGCCTACCTCAACAGCAGCCTAACTGTGCTATCCCGTCAACGAAATTTTGTGGGAAAATTCCATTTGTAAATAAACAAGAAGTATGGTAAGTGTGTAATTTAAATAATTTTCACATTAAAAATCAAATTAAGCCTTGAGGACATGCTCCTTGGCTGTAAGGGTCTTTATTATGTACATACATATATACTTGTGCAGGTGATTGTGCGTTTGTTTAACAAATGTTTACATGTGTAGTATTTTGTCACTTCATTTGTTGGTCAATTTGGAGAAGCCGAGTAAACGGTAGCTAGGTGTGAATGTACAAGTGCGTGCAGATAGAATAAGACAGTGTTTGGTAATAGAAGTTCAAATATAAAGTGGTTTTAGACTACTATTAGTAATCACAATTGTAACCAATACAGAAAATAAAAGTTTTGGTCAAAAAGTAACTTAGGCATCCTAAGGGCTGAAAAAGGATGGCAAATTTTGTGAGGTACATCGTAATGTCTCTGAGCTCCGAATTTGAATAAGTAATTTAACCCAACTTAAAGGAAATGATACATTTTGATTTTGATTAATCTACTTATATATGAATAAACAGTTTTTATTTATTAAAGTTATTAAATTTCGAGTAAGTAAAATAAATAAAAAAAAACTTCATCCAGATATTTATTAGATAAATCCGATAAATGCTGAATTTAGTACACAAAGCAACCACACAGCAGACTTTGACAATGCAAAAATAACTGATATAGAGAAGAAAACAAGGAAAAGAATGACATTAGAAGGACTGCGAATACAACAAAAAATATACTGTGCGATGAACTACAAAGAAGACGTGGACAATATAAACTGCGCATACACAGCGATAATAACGAACGCAAAAGCAAAATCTGATACTTAGCATTATTGTATTTATTGCACTGTAAGTGATCAGTCAAAATATAATGATCACTTATAATATCTATTATACATGTGATAATATTTGTGTTAAGGTATGGTTGAGAAAAAATGTGTGTATGTATAATGTTTGTAAATAATGTTTTCTTGTTCAAAATAAATTAGACTCCCTGAGGAAGATACAAAATGTATCGAAACGCGTAGGAGGCAAAAAAGGAAAACAAAGGTTTTTACTTTAATTTAACGGCCGAAAAGCTCAAATACACTACCCTATTAGTAAGATTTCATTAACTGTGTCTTTGCTGTCAATTACAGATATTTCCTTTATTTTTACTTTCGCGGCTTTGTGTGACGCTAAAAAACAACATGTCTAGTGGACACATTGCGGAAGTTCTCGCAAATAAGAGATGGTACATACATACATACACACATTCATTCAGAACTATTTTGGCTGGTATTCTGCAAGGGAGTTATTTTTTCCTCACCTACGCTCGAGCTTACCTTTGTCCATACAAAATAAGTAGAAATTTGTAAAAAAATATATTGTTTTTATATATTTATATATATTTATATGTACTCTCGAAATGGTTTAATTGGCTGCGTTGGCTACAGAGTTCCCAAATAGGTGAGATTCTAATGTGCGGGCTTTTATTTCATTTAAATTTCATTTTCGTTCCTGTTCTTCTGGTCATCTTATGGTGATTTAATTGGTTTTAACTTTTTTCTTAGTAAAAAGTTAACTATTTTCCATGTCTTTGATATGGAATCAATTTTTAATTGAATTTAAATTACCTTTTAGGTTCCGTTTTTAGAGATTATTTAAAAATTATTA
This sequence comes from Ceratitis rosa, assembly GCA_037013455.1. Classification (NCBI taxonomy): domain Eukaryota; kingdom Metazoa; phylum Arthropoda; class Insecta; order Diptera; family Tephritidae; genus Ceratitis; species Ceratitis rosa. The sequence goes on from JAWMAG010000397.1 coordinate 193,180, forward strand.
ATTGGTAAAAAATGTATTTAAAATTGTTTTTTCCGGCCATACATACTATTAATGTTGGTTATTTTATAGTGAGTGGTAGAACACTCGCCTGTTAAGTCAGGATCCGTTGGTTCGATCCCTGCCATAAGGAGTCTGAAGAGGAGATGTGCCGATCCCCGAAACAGCTGTCACTTCTACCATTTTTCTTTGTTGTATAACAAAATATTCAATTCATACAAACAAACCACTCCTTTTAGCTCAAAATGTATTACTATTATTGTGCAGGTAATACATGCATATGTACATAAAGTTTTGTGTTTTTCAACTTTACTGAATTTTTTCGATCCTATTATCTACCATATACATACATATTCTTAATTTAGTTTCATTTGAAAAAAATTCCAGAAATATTTTATCCTAATCTATCATCAACGAAATCACGAACATTGGAATTTAAATTTTCAAATCATTATTTATTGCATCAATTACTCTTTAACTAATTTCCTTATATCGTTTTCGAATAAACATATATTTTTGTACATCTTAAATTGTGAGGTGCAATTAAATGCATTCCATCAATTTGCACTCACATGTATTGCCAGTTTGCAATACACAAATTACGAGTATTATGAGTTCAAGACTAACAGCCAGAACACCAGCCTTGCAAAGTTTTCACATGCAGCAGATACCAATTACAGTTTGTTTACAAATATTTCGAAGGTTGTTGCCCGTAGCAATTCCCAGTAACGAATTCAAACAACAAAATGCTAATGCAAATTTTTGCATGCTTTTCGTGGCTAGAAAATATTATACATACGTGTATGTATGAAAGAGTGAAATGTACACACGCAAATGGCTGATGCATTACAAGGATAGAGTAGAGGCCATTAAGTAAGTATGCAAGTTGTTATAATAACTACTGGAAATGCAAGAAGATTTATTGTTTGCTTAATGATAATTCTGAAATTAACCAAATGCGGAATAGATGGTGCTAACTTGAAAGACAAATGAAACATGGATTAAATTTTCGTTTCAAGATATTGATATTAAATAAGAATATGAACTTACGAAAATAAAAAAATATTTATATAAAACAAATTTATCAAACAGAATAAACTAAAATTGAATTAAAATAACAAGGATAGAAAATAAAATATAATAAAATGTATTAAACTAAAATTAGAAAAATTAAATAATATAATATAAAGTAAAAAGATTAATTCAAATTAAACCTAACATAAAATAAAAATGCGTAATAATCGTCCGAAGTACTTCACATTTACACATTCGTACCTCCTGCCGTTGTAAATATTTTTTAAGTTCCGTCTCAAGAATTAATTTTCTATAAATCACATTTCCAAGTGATTATTAATATAGTTTCATTGGAGATTGTGTTCCTTTATTAAATAATTATGTATGCATGTATATTAGCCGTCATTTGACGACACTGCGCAAATGGCCAAGTGTGAAAATTTCAAGGGACCGCAGATGGTCATCAAATCGAGAAAAAGGCCAGACAGATGTATATGAACGGCGGTGTGTTTTTACGATCTAGCAGCTATGTCTATGGTATATACATAGAAGACAAATAGAACAGCTTAAAGCACTGCTGCGAGACTTGGCGGCGCGTCGGCCAGCCCACACAAGGCATAAATGTCGAATGCCGGCAAATTGCGAACAAAGAAAATAATAATGTGCTTTGCACAGACATATGTACATGCGAGTATACATAGGTATATTAAATTGACTTTCTTTCACGCTGTTTGCTAAGAAGCTGGTAATAAAGAATTCTTTCCGCTTGGCTCGCATACACGTATAGACAAATCAAGAACTCAGACATTGATGTGTGGAGACAGCTAAACGCTGTGTGTTTTGTATTAGTACATATATTTTTAATTACATCTCTTGTTAGTACGCGTAAGTTTGCAAACAGTTGTTATTGTATGGCTAATTTTGTTGTAGTTTTCATTTTCATTCTCATTCTCATATGCCCATACATACATACCTACATACGTGTAGTTTCCTTTTGGCACAAATCAAAAGATTTTCCTATCTTGTCACCTTGCCGACGGATTACGTCAATGCGTTTCAAAGAAACATAAAACACAGTTCTAATGCTCACGAGACGGCATGTAATTGTATCTACAGCCTTCGTCAGCGTGGCAAAAAATAAATTGCATTCTAATGCTGATAGAATGTCTGCAGTTCACGCAAGTTATGCAAAATTTGTCAGTTTCTTGCAACGCGTCATGAATCATCGGTACATTTATTACATATAGATATAGTGAATATGTACGAGTATGTAGTATGTGTGTATGTACGATTGTTGCAAGTCATTTAATGCAATTATTTTTTTATTAAGTCTCTTTGCATTAAGTGTGAAAATGAAATGTTGTAAATGAATATTTACATATGTATAAAGGCCTGTTGTTGTTTGTCAACAATTGTCAACGACGTGTTAATGTAAATATGTAAGTATGTGTGAAAATCAATGCAAATAATCCATTAATTTTTAATTGACGATGTAAAAGAGGATTGAAAGTTGGATAATGAACTGAAAGAAGTGATGAAATATGCTGAAAATGGACATGCGAGCGCGTCTATGAAAGGCAATTGTAGTGAAAGAAAGTAGTAACACAATGGAAAGCGTGACCGTGGTATTGAAAGCGCTTTCAAATTGGCGTTTATGTAATAAAAGCTAAAGAACAATGTATGAACCTTTTAAAATAGGCACAGTAACTTCGCTTACATGCGAACTCATGTCTTTAAAAATTATTGAAATAACAGAATAAAAGCTCATATTTTCACTTTGGAAAACAATTTTCACTTTCTACAAAAGGTTAAAAGGCCGGAAGTGTTACGATATCTTTCATACTCATATATGCCAGCTCAGCATATGCGGAAGTAACGTCCGTAAATTTGCTTTAGAACGTACATATGTATGTACGTGTGTATGTACACATGCCTTTAAGTATGATATGTTACTCACTTTGTGCCCAGCTGTTGCTATAACTTTCACTCGCATTGACACATTTTGACAGGTGCCAATCAGCAATTCACTTTCATGCATATTCATTGACCATTGTATGGAAATATATTCTTTATTCCCTATCAAATCATTGATTTAAAATGCATGATGATGCTGAAGATATTGTGTATTTCCTATGAATATTCTTTCACTGAAGAAAGTGTCAGGTGCATTATTTTGGTTAATGGGGTTTTCTTAGAAATTTGAACAAAATACGCTTTGCACGTGAACTGGAAGTGAATGATTATGTCGAAATATCTTAAAAGATGGCTGGATGAAAGGAATGAAATTGCAAAAGCTTTCACTAAATGGTTGCTAGTGAAAGTTTGAAATGTCTAACAAATGAATGTGTAAGCCAAATCATGTCAAAAGTTGTATTATTAAATTTAAAGAGATTTTTGTGCACAAACCAATATTTAATGAGGTTCTAAAGATTCAAAAAATATGTCTAGAGAAACGCCTATGACTAGAAAATTTCAAGTAAAATTTTTCTTTAAAAAATTTTGTACAAGCTGTAAACTTTGTAGCACAAAAACATATACAAATCGTAATTTTATTATATGAAACTTTTAGTTTGTAATTAACACAATTTAAATAAATTATATTTAAATGTTCATTTATTTATCTACTGCGATATTTTATCTTCGTCGAGCGGATATATAATTATTTTTAACAAGTATGTTTACGGTAAAAGTACTTAAATCTCTTTGAAAAATCAAAATTGAAAAATAACCCTCATTTTTATTTCGAAGACTTGATAATCTCTTGTAAAACAATTTAAAATTAATATTAAATAATTAATCTAACGTAAAATTATAATAAAACTCAATATCTGAATCAGTTTTTTTATTATTCTAATATTTTCGAAATCCTATTTTCGATTAAACTAAATAACAACTTAACTTAAAGGACGGCCGTAATATCCGAGTGGTTTCCCTTTCTAACTGCGGTCGCCTCTGAGTTATATCTGACATGAAACAAAGAATCCCCCAAAAAAAACATCAGCGTTCAGAGGTGGCTTATAAACTAGAGCTCTCTCCATTTATATACAATATGTATATGTATGTATTCTACTAAAATACAAAAAGCTTTTTAAAAAAAATTATTATTTTAAGGCAAAATAATATAGTCTTCAACTAGCAAATACTGGTGCTGGGTGTACATCCGCTCAGAGGCAAAATGTTTTATTCTGGAAAATGTAGATGTGGCCCCACTAGCTTTAAAAAAGTGCTCCCATATTATTGATAACTTTTCCATATGTACGTAAGTATACTTCGATTTCACTACTCCATAACTACTTACCTTGTGGCAGCGCTTCGAAAGACTTCTGCATAATTTTTTGTAGAACGGCGCCATTTTTGGTTTTTCGAAACGCTCAAAATCAGTGTCAATATTCTGATAATAAATCATATGTCTTTCTCCACAAAATTTCAGTACACACTTCACAGTCTAAAATTCAATATAAACAAGGAACACACAAGCAATTGTTTCCCAAGAAAAATTAAAGACACCTAATACACATATGCACACATTATACTTTGATATTCGAACACGAAATTAATTGTTCGGTTGGTGAGTTTGTGCAAATTGTGTTGCACTTCGTTTTGAAATTCCTTAAATTTGTTCCAAAATATCACTTGTGTTCAAACAACAATAATTCCAAATGTACAGCTTTTGCGTATAAAAAGTTCTTTTTGCTTTTGCTTTTACACTAACAAAAATGATCGCTTTGAACTATTCGCGTTGTTAAAATATTTATTCAAATATACCGTTGCGTTGATCGTAGCTAACTGAACATGACGATCGGTCGAGCCGCCTCTTTTATGTACCTAAATGAAATCTTTCGCATTGAGTGAAAAGTCTTTGTTTTGAGTGCGCAAATGAGCGTAACTCGGCGTAGAACAGAGAAAAGTCTTTAACGGAAAATGTGGGCAAAAGGAAAATGTTCAAAACAAAATCAGAAGCTGAGCGATTTTCCGGTGAAATTATGAACTCAGCGGCGCAACGCAAATTTATCTGATGGATACACAAAAATTATCTTGATTATCACTCTAGCGCAAATACACACCTACTTATGCACTCGTATGCCTAACTAAATTCATTCGTATTTGTAAAATGTGTGTGTTTTTGTACTTACTTGTTGCACGACAATGGTGGCACGCGGTGGCGTACAGACCGCCACATCCATAGGATTTGATGTGACGTTGATGGGCCCAGCGCCACCAACCCCCGCTCCAGCCGACAGCAGCATGCCTCCAACACCTCTTTGGCTCTCATCCAAAATGTCGTGCGTCGCGTTGGTCAGACCCGTTTTGCCTGTGACTTGCTTCTTTTTCGACGATCGCTTGCGTGGATGCATCATTTGCGACTCGGCGAAGAAGTCGACACGTAAATTTGGCAGTGGCGGTGATATCGTGCCGCGCATTGACCCGGTTGGGCTCGACGTTGGCGCCACCGTATCAGCCATCCCGCTGCCTGCTCCATTATTGTTGCTATTGCCGCCATTTGTAGCCTGCAATGCACTGCCAATCAACATATTATTGTTGCTGCCTGATGGGCTACCACCCGCCGTCTTGCCAACTTGCGGCTGTTGTTTCGGTGGTATTTGCTCGAATTTCGAGGCGATTTCCTCAAACTTGTTCAGTTCAGCGAAGGATTTGGGTGAATGCTGTCTGCTTCCCACTCCCCCACCACCGCCAACGCCACCAACCGTCGCATATTCTCCCGGCGATTGTTGTTTGACCTTCTGCGGATAGAATGCGTCCGTCTGTGGCACATATGGTTGACTTTCACGTATCGTCGCGTGTATGACGGAACTAGGCCGGATGCGTTTCGAATTCTTGCGCGACGGCGGTCCGTTTGACTGTGCTTCTATGGGCGGCGGCACTTGCTCATGCTGCGCCAAGAGTTTGTATTGCTGAAAGACCTCGCCGGTTTTGTTGGGCGATATATGATGTGCGGACATTTTGCGCTCATACACCGAGCAGGGCTCAGCATCATCGGAGTCGCTGGACGTAGTTGTCGAACTTGAGTTTTCGTCAACCGCAAAGCACTCACGCTGTATGCGCTCATAATCAATAGCTTCCCGATCGAACGGAAACATTGTGGAATCTTTGGTGCGTTCCCGCCCACGTTCGCTGCCACCCGATGACGAGCTGGACGAATACTTGCGCTGTTGTGATGCTGGCGATAATTGTTTCGGCTTACCGCTGCCGCTGGCGAAGAAATGGCCCTCCTTCATGGTGGGTGGTGCCGAGCTGGAAGGCGAGCGCCGTTGCTCGCGTTTGGGACTAGTCGCATTTCCACTGTTACCCGGTGGATGACGTTGACGTGCGCTGCCGCTTGTCTCCCTTGAGCGTGATTTCTTGCTACGCGTACCCTCCAAGGATTCCTCATCATCAGCTAGCTGGTGCTGTTCGTAATAAGCTTGTGCAGCGGCTGCAGCTGCAGCGTGACGTTGTGCGGCATAAGCACGATATTTACTGCGATTTGGTGAGTTATCGCGGCGTCCTCCACCGCCCGTCGGACTACGCTCCTCCATAAAGTTGGTGGTATGTATGCGCTGGTCCTCCCAATTGCTACCGCGACGTGTCTGATGCATAGCCTGATGTGCCTGCTGTTCTTTGAAGCTGAAATGTGTGCGTGACTTTTCGCTTGTGCGCGCTGATTTTGGTGATATTGGTGGATCGAAAGTGAAGTGCTTGGTACCGCTACTGGGCGCCGGTGCTGTATTCGGCAACCGTTCTTTGGTATTTGCCGACACTATACCGTTATTGGTGGTCAGTTTGGCGGCAGGTGGGGCGGACGTGCCGCATTTACTGCTATACTGGCGGCGATGCGAGGCGAGCAGCGGTGTGGTGGAGGATGGTTCTATGGTGAGAATGGACAGTGAAGACTCTTGACTCTGCAGAAGGTAGAGTATGAAAACAAAATGATTAAAGTATAAAATAAAATAATGTCACTGTTATTAAAAAAAGGAGGGGAAAAATTTTGCTTTTCTTTTAAATTCAAATTCTAATTATTTCTGGCCCAAACACACGTGTTCGCTTCGTTGCAAATGTGTGGATAACCTTTCAAAGTGTCTCACCATCACTAGCATTGCAAAAACTAACGTGTCAGAAAATAGAGCTCCCACTCACCTCAGTGCTGTCTTGCACATTCATATCCGGTCGATTGTACATGTTGCAACTTGTTAATTCCAGTTCGGTGCCATTCTCGTGCTCCGAATCGATTTGTATGGCGGTCAGCAATGGCTCTTCCAGTGAACTGAACAGCGGTTCACTCTGGCCCGAATTATCGCCTGCAAGGTGAAAAAGAGAATATATTTGTGCGCTCGTATGAGTAAAAGGCAAGTTTATTTAAAACTGAAATGAAAATTTGAAAATAGCCAAAGGAAGGAGCGCCGAGGGAAGGAGAAGTAATTTAATCAATGCAATTTGAATGAGTCCAATGAATGAGTTAGATCTATTTTTCGTGGTCATCTCTCATACTGGTCCACATTTTATATGAAATTCATTAATATTGTGCAACTGAGTCGAGAGCTGATTATATTGTGAGTGTTACAGGCCATTTAGCATTCATTGGTTAATCAATCATGTCAATCATGACGTGAGAATAGAAAGTAAAAAGGTAAACGGTGGCCCTTTTATTCTGCCATTTTAGAGGTTTGTGCAAAATCTTTTCAAGCGCGCACTCTTTTGTGTTTATAATAATCTAGTAATGGGTTTTAATTGCAGGAAAAGACTATGAATTGTTTGCTGTTATTGGATTTTTGAATGAACGGAAAGCGAGTTTTCTAACCTTTCGGGTCTGTTATTTGCCCACGTAATTACACACAGTTTAGTAATGGAAATTCATTTATTTTCGTTTAGGTAATAGACGTGTGGATTCTTCGATAATTAAAATCGTTTGTATACAAACAGAACAGATTTATATATACTAACAACAAACAACAGTCAAGGTACGCACTTGCTCTGGGCAGCCAAAAATACGCGTCAACGAACACAAGGAAATTTCGTGGTCAAAAATCTCCAATCCCGGCAGACAGTCAAGTGGTTTCTTGCACGACTTACACTCCTCATTTCTAAGTGCACTCGAGAACATTTCGATATAGGAGATCGGCGGGACGGTATTTCAAGCTCCATACTCACAGCCACCATGACAAAAGCACGGCTGTTCTGTCACCCAACTTTGATGAAGTTAAATATCGATAGTTTTCTTGGAGAATAATAAACCGATAGAAGTCGCCAGTTTAGTGATTCAGCTGTTCAAATACAGCGGTGAAGAAATGGTAGGATGACTGCGTCATTTTCTTTTGCGGAATATGGTCGGACCAAAGTAGGCCCACGGATTGAAGCTTTGCAGGATTTATGAGAAAGAATTTTTATCGGCGCTTTTTTCTGTAGGTACGCTCAATGCATAGAGAACATTAATTATCAAAAATTTTAGTATTTGGTGTATTAAAGGATACCATTCTCATTATTTAATGAAACTCTTATTATTTATTGGTTATGTTATTAATTTCATACATGGCAACCCTTTTCATTACTTTTACAATTTTTGCTGAACTATCAATATTTTAGTACAATATTGTGGGCCTTCATGGCAGGTATTCGCGTATCTAAACAAAAATTTGCTTTAATCAGATACACTGTCGTACAACAATGTACTCAATGATTAATTATATGCATATTTATTTACCAAGTATATTATTTACTAAATAAAAGATTCCAAAATTCTATCGCCCAACTGGCCAAATAATTTATTTATGACCTATGAAACAAAAGCAACAAACATTTTACGATTCAACACGTTTCCAATTTTCGAGCAGTGACCGGCGGCAATAAAAGTGTCAGTAACAAATACAAAAAAAACGACAACAACAAAAAGAGAAAGAAACAACAAATATTATTAATGCAACAAGCTGCCTAAACAAAATAAAGCGAACTCGGTGTATTAACCAAATGAATTGAATTGAAGTAAAAAGTCTATGAGGAAACACGCGCCGTGAATGTATGTATGAGGGTGTATGTTTGTCCAGCAATGTTCTGCTTTTAATTTATTTAAACGTCTCTTGTTTATAATCTTTTATTATTTATAGTCTTCGCTTTAGCACTAACAATGTTGCATGCAACAGACCAATCAATCTTGGCCTGGGAAATCTACCACAGAAATGTCTCCAATATTTCACGCAAAAATTCCCGCTTTTATTCATTTATTTAGTCACGCTGTTATTTATTCAACTTTGTGTCAGCCATTAACACATATCCATTAAGCATTCATTAATTATTTAATTTAGTGTAGATTATTCTTTTCTCTTGTTGTTGCCGTTGTCATTGTTGTTGCTTATCCATTTATCCACAATACATACATACATACATACATATACAAACATCAAGCAAAAGCTGGAGCTGACTTACCCAAATCAAGTGAATCGCAAGTCTCCGATGTATCTGTATGTGTGATGCTGGTGACGAGCGTCGACGCCGAGTCAGTGGATGTATTGATGTTGCCATCGGTGATGGAAGCTGACGAGGAACCCATTATGACAACCTAACAACGAAACACAAAAACACATATACAAAAACATATAAGTGGAGTGAGTAAATAACTAAAAGTTATCAAAATAATATTTATAATTAAGTCATTAATATTCATAGTAGAAGATGATTAACGTTGAATTATTAAGCAGTTTTTAAAAAATATTATTTGATATGGATCAGCGTCCAAATTCATTAGGATAAAATGAAATTAAAATTTTAAATTTCAGAAAAATAATTATGCAGTTTGCTATTAAAAAGAGCAGTATAAAGTCTTGGTAACTAAAAATTCTCAACGAATTACACATCAAAATTCTGAAATTCTAATGTAGTCAGGCGACTTGTTGTGAGCAAAAATTTCATTGGCCCATCTTTAACGATATACGTACATATTTATTTTATATATTAACAGCCTTATTATGTATTGCGAAGCGAACGCTCGTTTCGTGTCAGACACGAATCGTTCGCATATTTGTATTACGTATTTCGAACACAAAGCCAAACGATAACAGCTGATTCTTACGTGATATGTTATTGAAAAGTACATTCTCTATTACGAATAGTATGCAAAACAACGAAGAGACATGTCAAATTCAAACGAAAGCTAGTTTGGTATCGTTGCATTAAATTCAAAATGGATCAGTCATGTAAAAAAAGGTAATATTAACTAATTCAATCAATGCTTGATTTGAAATAACATATTAAACTTATTTCAGCGTTAAGAAAACTACTAGCATCCAGTTTGAGATGCTCATTAAAGAATTGGAGGCTAAGGTAGACTTGGCTAGAGGCGCTCCTGTATTTGGGGCTGATAGAATTTCTTTCGATGCCCAGTGGAGGAAAGTTGCGGATAAATTGAACGCGAATGGACCTCCGCAGAAAAGTGTGGTGGAATGGAAAAATGTGAACGTGGATTGGAATTACAGTTTAAAATACAAAATATATGTGAAAATGTGTTTAAAAATGTAAACATAATATTCTTTACGCAATTCTCTACATAGATTTGGGCTGATCTTAAAAGTCGGAAAAAACGAAAGATTTTAACGAATTTAATTGAAATTTTAAAAAACAAATAAAACTATTAACAAATCATAAAATTTGCTTGAATGCTAGTTTTGCTTTTTCATTACATTTTATTTTGTATATATATTTTTTGAACATATACAAACACCGTATTGTAAACAAACAAATACAAATGTCAACGAACGAGAATATAAAGAAGGAATGAGCAAATGAGCACTGCCAGATGTTTAAAATGTAACTTTAAATAGATAGAAATTAGAAAAAACACAGTGTTTTTATTTTAATTATTATATAAATGACATATGGCAACATGTTATTTGACAAATGATTCCTTCTCGCATTTCTTTGTTACGTAGGCAACGTAAGGGTTGACGAACAATATAGGGAATGTCAATGCTGTACGAAATCGTCCGTAGACGATTCGTTCGTCAGACCTTTCGTTCGCAATACATAATAAGGCTGTAAGTCTCTATTCGTGTTATAATATAACCGATACAGACCATAGCATTTCAAGTCATGGGATTGATTTTATAAAGGAAAAAACTCCATAATAACCCCCAATAGAGAAATACCGAATCGCCTTTTAATTACCAGAGACGCACAGATAAATGTTTTCAGCAACCAGCAAGCAACCATTAAAAAAGAAATTCGTTTCCAAAAGAAGGGCTTTCATCACTTTTACCGGCTGGTACTCCAATTGAGGCAGTAATAATAATGAAACATTGGGAAACTTTCAAAGAATCATTTTTTTTTTTTGCATTATTTTATAGTTTGTATTCTTAAATGCCCTGTGAAAGCGGCTAAGTCGTATCTTGATTAGTTTTTGAGTGAATAAAGTTTGAATGACGTTCTAAACAGCGAACGCTTGCGGATATAATATCGATAGTTGAACCTCTCAACGCGTTTTTCTCGAAACAACATTTTTCAAACTGCTGACATCATAACTAAACAAAAAATTGGCCAATCGACTGAAATTGAATTTGGGCTTACATGAATACCTATATTCTGCCCCAAAAATTACAGTTTTTTCATAACTACACGATTTTTTTTCAAAAATCTTAGGTAATTATGTAAGAAACACCTTCCACTCTTATAACATTTTAGATTTTTTTCAGTTTCAGCTACTCATTCGGTCGGAATCATGACAGCAGTTGGGAAACTTTTCTTTTGGCGCCTCCAAAGACAGTACTCTAGTGCAGCAGTAAAAAAAAACTTAAAATATATCTGAAAATATACCACAATGTGTACAAAAAACTTCAAAACATTCTCTTTTTAAAAAAAAAAATACCGTAAATTGCCTAAGGCCCCTTGGCCTCAATCTGATGTGTTTTCTCGCTTCTCTTGATATCAGCATGATAGCCGAATGGTCTTGGGTTATCATTGTTGTTGTGCTGTAGACACAATGTTTGTTGTTTTAATGCTACGGAGTTGAAAATTATCAAGGAAATATTAACTAATATAAAGTCGATACATGGTTTGTCAAATGACATCAGCGTGTTAAAAACACTACTTCCTAGCATGAAAGAGTTATGACATGTAATGGTTCTAGTTTACAACTAATATTTTTCTCCGCAGATCAACAGTTGTCGTCTAGAAAACGCAGAGGTTGTCCTCGACAGGGAATTTCAGTCCCTCCGAGTGTTTCTGACATGAAAGAAAAGTTTTTCATAAAAAACCAACAGACGATTGAAGGTGGCTTAGAACAAGCTGTAGGTCCCTCAATTTCTTTTAAAAATTTCAAAAACTAACCCCATAAGCTTGAGGAAGAGCTTGGCCGAAAATAGCCTCTGAAGTAATAAGAGCCAATTAGCGCCTCACTTACCTTTGGTACGGCTGCGGCAGCAATTTTTGGTGGCAGTGCGCCACTTATCGACGTGTGAAATGCAGCAGCTGCCGTGGATATGGCATTTAATGGTATGCTGGTCATCGAAGTGGTAGCGGTAGAGTTCATTTTTGATTTACGGCCACTCTTGAAGTAAAAGCGGCGCAACGCTGTGGCCGAAGACGAGGACGAGTTGTTGAAACCATCATTGTCCGAGCCGCTTGAGGCGCTGCCACCGCTGCCAAAGCCAATATTAGTGCCAGTGCCACCATTCATATGCACAACAGCGGCAACGGTAGTGTGACGATTATTAACGTTGGCGTTGATATTTGTGTTGCTGCTGCTCACATTGTGGCGTTGGTTAGTATTGGGCGACTTATTGTAAACACCGTCAGCGAGTGGTGCAGGAGGAGGGCTGTTATTTGAATTCATTTTGTTAGTCTTGTTGTTGGTCGACGACGGTATATGATTACTGTTGGTAGTGTTGTTTTTGCCAGTATTTTTTACGGTTGTTGCAGGACTTTTCGGCCGATGACCCAAAGCGAGTGCCATCATGGCTGCGGAACGGGTCGAAGCGTAACAGCTGGAAGCCGTGCACGTCTTCGTGGTGGTCGTGGTTGTAATGGTGGAGCCTCCTTGCGTTGAGTTTTGTGTAACCGATACGGTCATGGCATGGAAGTTTTTAGTGCCAATACCTGTAAGATAAGAAGGTGAAGCGTGAGTTGACACTAATATACGAGTACATATATAAAACAAGAGTATGCAATTAGAGCTTTCAGTAACACTGCCACACGGCTAATAAGCTTCTTAGCATTTCGCAATTGACCTTTAGTTACCCAGAAATATGGGGTTAAGTAATCCAGTTTGACATTTCCTCTAATGCGTCTACATTCGTTTGTCTTAGCTACTCAAATATTATTACAACAATAACCACATAAATACATAGATACGCAACCATAATCCTTGAAAGCTTAAAATGATTGGTATGAGTAGTATTATAATAACCATATTTGTTATTGATTTATGCCAATTAAGTAGAACAATATGTTGTTGCATTGGTACCGGTGATTGAGTTTAAAGGAATTCAGCCAGCAACCCGAAACGTAGCCCGACCCCATCACAAAAGCTCGACACTCAATGTCAAGTTTCCATTGAAGTTTCGTCGATTGCCTTGGCATTAACCACATTTCACTTGCAAAATCTCGTCACCTGGCAACCTGAGGCAAGGTAAATGCCAGCCACAAGGTTGAGTAATTACACAAATAAGCACACGCATACACACGCATACATACGCACTTACAGAGGTTGGCGCTGCCTAAGAAATGTAGTCTATGAACTCCGCACGGCGCAGACGAAAGAGTTCTTGTGTAAATAAAAGCTCATTCCCTGCAGTGAAATTTTTATTGGGCCGTATACATTAAATAAGAGGAAAAAGAAATGTGTAAGTAGTTGATATCCAACAAACCTTTCAAACTTATTTCTTCGGAATTCCTGTAATACATAAGGTATTAAGAAAGAGTCTTCAATCCACTCGATTAACAACTCGCAATTTTTCAATATTCAAAAAGTTCAAACGAGAACTCTATTAACAATGCTTCGAAAGTGAATCTGAATAGTAATGAGATTCGATTAAAAAAATCTTGCTAAAAAATTCCAATAAAATTTATTTCTTTTCTGCACTTGAAAAAGTCTCGTAGAAACCCAGATAAATGCAAATTAAAGCAGGATACAATATTTCTCATCGCCAATTGAATCGTAATTTAAAAATAGAAATTCACAAATGATTTCTGGATTTTGCGAGCTGGTTTTCCTCCATTTCACTGCTAGACAGAATATTTCTTCTCGATTTTTTTACTGGCGGCACCTCGACAACAACATTTCAATTCGATGCAGGGTGTATCCATCTCCCCACATTGGTTGTGGTAAGTGTGGCCATTTGTTACTTCGAACACTTCATTTCCGGCCGGCAGTTTCTACCACCAATCAAGTAACTTTATGGTCAATTAGTTTTAAACTGAATTCTGTCTGCCTACACTTGGCAATAGGAAAGAAGATGAAAACAGACAAACAAACGTGAAGTAACATACTGGACGCCTACAAGCACATCCTCCAGCCAACATACAAAAATACATGCCCACCTATAAAGGCATAGACAGAAACAAAAACTGAAACATTTTTTGCTACACACGACCAATCTCCCTGCAAAGAAAAGCTAGTACTCTATGCACGCATGTAAAATGTAGTTCGCGTGTTTAAACAAAACTACTCCAAAATTAGTCACAATTAACATTGCAATACCCTAAGGCAGAACAACACCGGAGTATTATATAGAGTAACTTCGGAAGATTAGCTTCGAAACCACTTTCAAGACACCAATTCAATACGGTAAAGAATGACTCATATCATCGCCGCGTTGTATTTATTACCCATATCATCTCAAACTTTTGCCTTTTCATTTTCAAAATCTTATCTTCTACTACACCGTCCTTTTTAAAAACTCTCCGGCAAAACGTGACTGTCTCAATTTTACTTTTATATATTTTCCGTATATAAAATCAGCTTCATGAGATCGATGAAACACGAGCAATGATGAGTTGGTTCACTACTGCATTACATAGGACCATACTGCAAGTACTCCAGTGTTGTACAAATGGAAAAAATCGTTTACAATTCTTTGCAGGGCGCTTAAACACTAAATAAACACTGAAGCTCTTTTATATTTTCCTTTTGGAAATGTATTCAACCTCTTGGAGAAAAATGAAAACTGTATGGCAGAAGAAGAAGAACAGAAAAACACTTGCTAAATGCAACTCTCTGTTTAAACAGTTACGTTTTGTTTACTGGCAAATCTTTCGATTGCATCTGTCAGTTACACAAACGCCACATTTACACACGTGCAACCATTTCAATACGATTTTTACTCTTAAATACAGTTTACTCGCAAATGTTCTCATAATCGAACCTGCAAAATGTATTTACCTGTGAGTGACGCAGACAAAGGCAGGCACACTTGCTCGTGTGTGTACATTTTGGCTTGTACATGTGTACATATGTACATAGGTATATATGTACATATTTATATGCCTTTTGTGTTGGATTCAATAAGTGTCTGCTTTCGTCAGGCAGATGCTTCGTAAGGCAGTTTGTTTTCAACGGAAGACACCTCAAACTGTAAATGTAAATGCAAAGGTAACATACATATGTACTCGTATGTATGAGTGTATGTAATTATGTGCTTCTCCTTGTGTTATTATTTGGAACTCGCTTTCCGATTGTGGTCAATTATTCCATTAAACTCGAGCCTTGTGCGACTATGGCAACGTGAAAATGCAAATTTTAATTGGTTTTAGATTAAAAGAAAAATGCTGTGCAAGTTAACGGAGTTTACAAATTACATCACATAAATGTTTGAGCGAAATATAGCGGCTCATGCTACTTCATGACATATAATAAAAATACGGAACATAACTTTTATTTTTAAGAATTTATGTGGGTCATTATCTTTTGAAGAGCTTACGTGAAGTTGCCGCCTTCTCCTCAATTGCACTTACAAAGAAGTATAAGCTTATGGAAACTGAAATCTGAACTCAAAAGAAATCGATAAGAATTTAACATTGAGTATATTCAGCGGATTGGCCGACAACTTTTCCACGAGGCATCCGTTAGGGAACTGGACTCAATTTTAAACAAATAAGAAGTTCAAATTCTTAGCAAGTCAAAGTGGATGAGCAGAGAATCCTAATGAGCGAGGAAAGGGCACGGTCTCATAGTAGGTCTATTCGATCCTTCGAACGTCAATAGCCACTTCTTCATATCTACCTGGCAACTTGCATATTCTATTATGTTATTACTTCGTCAGAGAATCAGAAAAGTCAAGAAATACTTGAGAATAACTATCGACACATTTGCCTTTACTTGGCTTTTCTTTACGGAAGCTATTGAGATATGCCACCGAAGACCTACCAAGCCGACCCAATGGCATATGCTCGTCTTAAAGCAGTGCCTATGATGAAAAAAATTTGTAACTCTTAACCATAGTTTCCGGCAAACCAACGAGCCTCTTGGTCTTCGACATAACATTTAAAAAGTCTACTCTTTGCTCTCTGCCTCCTTCCTCCTTGAATTAGACCTCGCTCTTTATCTCTTTCTGGGAAGAAATTAGCAGACAGTCTGCTGAAGCACAAATTGGATGTTTGGAGAAAGAGAAAGGGGTAACCAGTTGGTTAATGAAATTAAAATAAATCCAATTCCGTTAACTTGTTTTCCCCAATTTGCACACCTTAACAATTTATTGGCTGTTAAGTGTTTTGTGTGAAATTATTTGGTGTTTATCAAAAGCCATGCATATTTATTGAATTGTAAATTTTGTCCGCTGGCTACTCGGCTAATTTCTGATTATGTACTCGTAGGTATTTGAGTGAGCCGGACTATGGGGCGTGTGGTGATATTTGTGGGGATTTGCGCATTAACGGCACGTAGACACTTAAGGAATTTCATAGTACCACACAACTGCACATACAAATCTCAATCTTAAAGATGTTATTGTCTTCTCTTCGAAATACTCACACACTTACATATATAATCTAAAGGTATTTTGGACTTTACCAGCAGGTGTTGCCAAATATGGTCTTCGCCGGCTAGAAAATTCCTAACGATTAAACATACGTATATGTCAGTATGTACCATATGTATGCACGTATGTATGTATGTAAAATACGAAAACTAGATAAGACAACAAGTGCTTAGTCCAAAGGTCCATGTCTTCCTTCGATGTTTTGCTACTCAATCTCTGCTGTCGGCGCTGGAGGTTACTTGCGGCTCGCTTGTGGCATGTGAGCTATGGAATTGTGGAATGTTATTTACCTAGTATTCGACAGCTTTGTAGAATCAACAAATAAAGCAGACACATTCTTCTTGCATGCACAGACACACATTCGAGTGTGTTTAAGTATTTTGAAGAAAAATTCGTTGGAAAGCAAGTTTTTAGTAAACCTGAAGCACAACAAACTAACAGAAGAGGCAGGGAAATAGCTAGGCATCGACAATAAAATCGGAATGCTTGTGATAGCGCCAGCGTGAGTCCACATACACGTATGATGAGGTGGTATTGGCAGAGCTGGGATAGTGGCGGCAGGAACTGTCTGTTTTGCCGGAAGTATTTTGCTGCTTCCTACGTACTTGCGTTTATTTACATACATATTAGGGGGAAGGCCACACCTCCCACTGTCTGTGTGATATGATCATTATTATTATTTTTTTGTTTTTTTTTTTTTGAATCGCCGCAAGCAGATAAATAATTTTGTTTAGTATTTTTATAAAATTTCTGCAGAATTCAGTATGTCTAAACGATTTGTGTAGATTTTTGGTATAATTTCTGGTGTTTACAGGCAACGGTGCGGTGCAGTTTTGCTGTTATTTAGCATTACGGTATTTTTGAAATTTGTTTTGAATACAAACTTTACTATGGCGAACACATTCATCGTAAAAGGTGAGTAGACCAATCCAAAGGGCACAACACAATTTTCTGTTTATAATATTGGCATTTTAATTGTTTATTATTGTTATTGTGTACTCTTACGTGTGAATGGAAAATATATAACTATGTTGAACGCAAATACACACACACACACTGGCAGATACTGTTCGATTTATGGGTGACTTATTGGGTAACACATATTATCATATTATCAACGTCATCATTTGTACATACTTACAACTAAAAGCTGCGTTAAATCTACATACAAACAAAGACGAGTTTGTTAAATGAGTATATGTATTTATGTGTGTCAGTGTGATTTTTTTTTTTATTTTCATATGCATAAATACTGACTGTCATCGCATGTCTGAATGGTGTCAATTCACAGAAATCGAACAGTGTTTCAATTTTGCTAAAAAGATATTTTATCCATTTTCTGGTGTAATAAATTATACAGTTATATTTGTTTTTAGCCTTAATTTCAACGGTCCGTCATTTTTATTGGCTCATTTACATGGAAATGAGTCCACAAAGCGCGTAAGCTCATATGTATACATTAATAAATTTATCTGAAATATATTAAATTAAACAAATGAACGTATTTTTCTTAATAAATATGATTAAACTTCTCACTTAGTATTTTAGAATAAAGAAAGAATTTAGGATGAAAGAGCTTTATTGGATATTTAAAAGAAAACGCCGATATTCACACTTATTTTGAAAATATGTCTTGTTTTCTCTTTTCTTTTTCCGGTTCACTAGAAAACGCATTCTTATATATGTACATGCATATGTATACATACATATAGGTATATCGTGATATGTACCAACCTTTACCGCTACTCTTCGGCGTCGATGGTGGGGCTTGTGTTATCGGCGGGGTTTTGCAATCATCGCGAAATATTGGCGAGCCAGGAACATAGCGATCATGCTGAAAGTGTAGAGAAGAGACAAATATAAATACGTAAAGGCAATACAAATATTTTTTCAATGATAAGATAATATATGCATGTATGTTTATTTATTTATTGATAAACATAAAAGTGGCAAAAATCTAATTATTTGTATTGGAGTATATCGAGTTTAATTGTTTAGCGCTGCAACGATTTTCAACTGAGCTCCACCTCTAATCTGTTTTGTGTTTATCCAACGAATGGAGGGACCCACAATTTATTCTAAGGCGCCTCCAAACGGCGGATGAATTTTGATATGGAAAAATATTTTATATTATGTCGGAAATACACTCGTAGGACTATATGTTTTGGATGCTATCAGGCCCGGCCACACGTTGTTATGATTTTCTGTTGTGAAGACCCCAAGCGTAAGGCTTTGGAGCCTCCAAAATATATATTTATATATATATATACATATACATCAATTTGAAATAAATATTACCGCTTTCTTATTATTAAATAGAAATAAAAAGAAAGCTTTTTGGAAGAGTTCTTAAAAGCGCTGCTGCCTTAGGGCCATATATTTTACTTGTCTTTTTTTCTTAAGAAATTCTTTTTGTAATTAAGCCGAAATTGAGATTTATGGATATTTGCGAGAAATTCTACTACAATTGAACTGTCATTGGTTGTCGACTTTCCATAAATGCCATCTATACGATATCAAGTAAATCAAACAAGTGTTGACCTTTAGATAAAGCGAAAAAAGAATCAAAGAAATGGAGCAAAATATCACCGTTTACATTTACCGAGAATTTACTGGCTTTTAACTGTCGCACAATGTCATGTTATTCACAAACGCAAACGCATATACACATACACACAGACAGGCATACAAATATTTGTTTGTTTGCACACGATAAGTGATGAAATCACAGCAATAACACCCGACCGCCCTCCAAACTCCTAACACTTAAACACTGTACACCTTACGTACGACCACCTGCATACGAAACTGCATATACGTGTAAGTATGTGTGTGTGTATGAATGTGTGTGATAAACTATCAGTGATGTCGAGCCCAGAGTCAAACAACACTCCAACGCCGGCGGTGAAGAAGCATCGATGATGTTGTTGACAGTCAATTTTCGTGTCAGTGTCAGTAGTGAGGCAATGCTTGAGGCGGATGCGAGCAGCCAACAAATAATCACTACAAACGCACAGGGCATAAATCATACGTAGGAGCCAAACAAAATTGAGTTGTAGTTATACCATAGTTGTAGTTGTTTTGCAACAAAAGCACTTTGAAGCAAATCAACGGCCAACGTCTGAGAGTGTGGCACAAATCCCAAAACAAAACGCTCAGCATCACATTTCATTCACTGTCAGAGAGGTGGGAGTGGCGATAGTGGCTTTGGCAACGGAAATGCTGTCAAAACAAAAGGTAAATGCCAAATTGTTGTTCAACGCAAGAGGGAGCACAAGAAGGAGCAGCAGCAACAATCAACTAATCGCCATGTTATTGCTGATTAGCATGCTGATGGCTTTGGAGATGTCAAGTGGTGAGTTTATGAGCGGAGTGGTGATGCGATGACGACTGAGTTGCTTCAAGTTCTTTACGCATTTCTGCTGTGTGCGTGTTAAATTTTACTGAAGAACGTTTTGTGAATCAATATTTGCACATTCCGTTGTATTCAGCATGCTTTTGGTGCTAAATCGGGCGTTAATCCTTGTAAGACTGAGATTGGTTGATTGCTTTTTTTTAATTTTATTATAAATCTAGCTCCGAACGTACATAAATTTATTTTCTATTTCTAAAAAAAAATATATTTTTAAAATTTTTATTAGAAGTTTCAACAATAATTTTTACGTATATATCTATATTAATTATATGCATACACATTTTAGTACTCAGAAGTAATTATATAATATTTCAATTTCATAAATTTCCAAGTAAAAATAATTGTTAATATTTATATAAGAAATACGTAAATTGGTAAAGCCAACTGATGCGAACTAAGAACTAGCGACCCTCAACAATTCTAAGAATTGGTTTTGTAAGCAATTGATTGCTGCTCTACTTCGAACCTCAAGCATGTGTATTTGTCATTTATTTCGCTTAAACAAATTTTAGATATTTATAAAAAAAAATTGTTTTAAATGTATTTTTTTTTTTTGTGTCCAACTTACTTTTTTGTTTTGTGTTACGCTAAATTAGTGATCAGCCAATCGTGCAAAGGTAGATACAATTCAGCCAACGACGCTTTTTGGTGTCAAAAAATACAAAAAATCAAAATTTTTCTGAAATTTTTTTAATTTCTAATTTTTCTGCCTCTTAGGCTTTAGCTAATTCTCTTTGTAGCTGCGGTGAAATGAGTGAATTACTGAATAACGCGTATTTCATGCGTAAAACACGTGTCATTCATTATATGCATAGAATGCCACTATACATACATACATATATTCGAAAGAAAAATATGAGTAGACTTTCAGTACAAATAAGCAGCTTTCAGCGGAATCATTAAATGTCTTAAATGATTTCTTTGCATTTCATAACATATAGCTTAGCACTCTATGAGTGAATCTAATGCAAATTCGACTGTAATTACATTTATAAGAAAACCTAAATGGGCGTTTCCAGGAGAAGCAGAACATTTTCTTTTTGCTCATTCAATTTCAAAAACCGAATCACATAATTTATTACCATTCCAAATTTAACTAAAATCATGTCTATAGATTAATTTGATGAAAATTTTTTAAAAATTATTTTATTTTCTTCCTATTTTAAATCAATCTTTTTATGAAAAATTTTTAAATAAATGCCTCTCGAGACGTAAGCCAGCCTTTTCCTAAATAGACTCATAAAATAAAAGTTATTTTAAAACTAAGATATTGGAGGTACAAATTAATTCGATCCGCTCTCAAAAGATGGCTCCACCTGGAAGCTGTTGCCGATCTTGGAAGCGATTACCTATTCCATTGGATTTGTTGTGCATCGAAGCGAAACGTTATCGACTACAATTAATTGCTTCTTCATACTTAACATGAAACTCAACTATTAAACATTTTTTATACTGTATTTAAATTTTTTACAAAATATTTCTCATAGGGAAAGTAATGTGAGAAATTTATGAAATTGCGTCCATGTAAACGTATTGATAAATAGGAAAGAGTCCCAAAAATAGTAAAAAGATCCTTTTAAATTTTTCGAAAACCAATATCGATTCGTGGAAACACCCCTTTTAGATACAACTGAACATTTGAGTGCGTAAAAATCAAAATGATATAAACATTCGTTAATATGTAAATACACAAAAACGGCTAAAAATAGGAATTCTCACACGTTTATGAAGTCATTTCGCAGCGAAGGCGGCCAAATGTGATGATGTATTTTAAGACCACAAATCTAAGAATTGCACAAAACACAAAAACAAAAACGCATAAAATTGCCTATCCATATGGCATGAATATAATTTAAAAAAAATACATATGTACATACATACAACTATCACACTTATAGAAAAAAATAAGCAAAGGCAACACACTGTATTTCGAACTAAACCACTTTGAGTGTTTTTCTGGCGTAAAAATCGGGATTTGATGAAGATTTTCTTCTTTGCTTTGTTGGTGCCGTTGAGGTAGTCTTTTCCGCTAATATTTGTTGTTTTAATTTATCGACAATATTTATAAATTTATTGTTGTTTCGTGGATTAAAAACTCATGTTTTTCGATTTGTTTTATGTTGGTCAAATTCAAAAAATTAATAAAAGCCAAAATGAAGTTAAAGTGTAATGAAATTAGTCGTTTTCGAGGCATTTTTTCGATAATGATAATGATAAACACATCATCGATTACAATAATTATTTCCAAAACTTTAAGTGTTTGCTTCGCGTAAGTTGCGAGACTATGGACTATGGACTATGCAATTTCTTAAATTATACGGCATTCTTATTTTAAATTGCTTAAGGTATTATTGTGGATGTTTGCCAATGAACATGTCTTCCTATTATTTATTATGTTTGGTTGTTTTCAATATTTTATTTGCCATTGAAGCACTTGGCATAAGGGCATGACGTTCTCATGCAACTTTTCCTGGCAAACTCAGACCCTTTTGCTGCTCAGAAACCCACATTTATGTGTACTTATGTATGTATAAGCGTTCATTAGTTTAATGTGGCAGTGCAAACTGTCCAAAACTATTTGCCAAACAAACCCAATTAGTCAGGCAACTCTCTTTATTCCATTCGAGCGACTGCTATTTGTAATACACCAAAACTCTACGAAATAGCGGTTAACTGACTATGCCTCAGCTTCATAGTAGTTAAATTCTAGTTAGTATATGCAAATCGGGCAGCTACTTTGCCGACAGTGAATCTTATGCCTTACAAGTTGAGCAAAACAGTTTGGAATATTGTTATTAACTCCTTTTCTGGTAATTCGTGTACTAGTTTGTAACTAAGGTCTTACTTACTACTTTACTTTTTTTCATACAGTCTTTACCTATAAATGCCCACAATGCACTACATCCATAGCAATGTCCATTTATTTGGTCTTCGGAACATTTCTGTGTTGTCCGTTTCTTGGCAATTTCTTTCAAGTATGTCTAACGGTATGTCTGTCTGTATGCCTGTCTGCCTGCCAGTTTTTACGCATTGACGTCATTGTTATTACACCATCAGTGGCTATAACGAGGTCGCGCGCAACTTGGCAAATGTTTCACGTCTTTTTCTGTTGGCACTTTTACAAATATACTATTGTATATACTCGTACATACAAACAAATGCATATATGTTTTGCTATCATCGTTGTTATTGTTGCTATTACAGTCTCTATGGCTGCCAAGAATCACGTAGATTTGTTTTATTTGAAATAAAAAATGAAATCAACTAAATTAATGAAAAAAAAATATTGTCGTCTCTCTTCGTTTCTGTAGCTTGATGTTGGGGCCATCTGTCTATTTTTGTGTTCACAATTTTAATTTAAATACATTTTGAGTTATTTTTTATTTGATTTAAATTTACTTTTGACTTAAAATAATATTTAGCGTCCTCGTTAACTTATTTATATATTATTATACAACAAAATGGTAAACAAAAATGAAAACGTAAGGAATAAGCAGCCAATTGGTGCAAGCGGCAAGTATACTTTTACAAAACAATTAGTCAGATCTATTTGGTAAAACACAAATTCTGACTTCAAAAAAGCCAACCAAAAACATCTGCACCAAATATCGAAAGAAATATCAAGAAATATCATAGATAAAATCTGCATATGTACAATACATCTCAGTTATAGAAGACTAGATAAACATCAACATTAAAGCAATCAGCATCACTGGATCATTAAAAACTCCATTGAGGAAAATACTTTGTCGAAATTGGTGAGTTCTTAGACCCCGGACGAATCATTAAGTTCTAATGCAACCGCGAGTACTGAAGACAAGCCAAGTAATTACTTGCAAATGCATCTATATATCTATATATACTCGTATATAAAAGTTTTTGTCCTAAATGACTGAGGGATCAATCCACAGCCTAAACAACTAGTTATGGCGACCTGGAACGTGGAGCATGACAGCATCCAATAAGAAATGATTTTCCGTGAAGTAAGCCTGGGACCTATCTATTCGAATAAATCAAATCGTTCGATTTACATGAAAAAAAGATTCTTCGAAAAAATCTTATTTTATATTCGATGTGCTTAATGTTTGGTTTGGAAAAATGTTATATTATAAGTAAAATAAATAAAAAAAAGCAATTAAATTTCTTATTTAAACCATTTTGAAATTCCTTTAGGACGAAATCACGACCAAAATCTAGTAAATATAATCGGCTCTTTATACCCTAGGAACTGCCTACGAAGGGCTGCTATATTTTTATTAGAAGCTCTTATTAAATATCAGAAGTAGACTCAGAAGTGTTGACATTCCATGCCGAGAGATGATCGCAATCAAAATTTTTTTTATAATTTTCGAGCACCACGAACAACTTAATAATTAGCACTTTGAAATAAGGTTGGTATATTCAGGAAATGGGTATCACTAAGATGTATTAGGGTAATCAGAAAATGTTTCACCGCTGCTTTTTTATTTATAATTATTTTATTCCATATGCCATAATTTAATTCATTCTTCGTGTCTTCTGCAACCTCTTGTTTAAAATTTTTAGTCCCTTCACCTTTATCTAACCATTTCTGGTGAACTCCGCTACACTCGTTTCGTTCACTCCGAACAGTCGCACAAACATACACACACACACTCTGAGTGATACATCTCTCTATTTCCTTCCAATTGTAATGATCTCTCACAGTGCCCATGACAAAAAATAAAAAAAATATTGCACGGCGGCAACATTATTTCAATTTTTTTTTTATAATAGTAAAGCTAGTTTCTTATATCTTGTTTTGATTTCCCCAACTTACAGTCTCTGGCTTACTCTGCTACACTTGCACGTATTTGGAAAAATATTCGGACAATTCCTGCGTTGTGGACGCCAACTCAACGAGGGTCACAGATTGCACGAAAAAGTATTGCACCATAATGCGGCAAGAATCTGTGGTGAGTACGTGTATACTCGTATGATAAAGGGGCAGGAATATTTTTTTAGTTTAAAAGAATGATATTCAAATATTATAAAGTATCCATAAAGTAAACTTCTGAATCGCTACACTTTTCTGGTGCCTACCAATTTCAAGAACTGCAATAGAATATGTTACAACGACGAAGGCAAATACTTTAGGAAAATCACTTTAATATTTCCTTCCGCTGAGGAGATGTATTTATTGCAACGCCACTTGTCCTCCATGTAAGGCAGGAAATGAGCCAAAGTGTGCAGTAAAACAATAAATAAGAAAGCAAAAGTAAAGTAGAAACATCATATAAAACAATTTAAGGTGGAAAAAAGTCACGGCAGCGGAAATGAGAGTTGCATGGAGCGCGAAAAAATGGAAAAGCAAAGAAACATCAAAAATCACTCGCATCAACTTTGTCACTTGCACAGAGACACGACTTGTATGGAAATGAGTGGGAGTTGTTAAACATATGCATCCTGCTATCCACCTGATTTCTATGCTCTTGCTTTCATGTAGCAATTAAATTTTTCACTCACGTCACCACCAATCCACCAAGTTAACTGCCAGCTATTCGTGCATTCATTAGTAACCAATACATCAACGTGCCGATGCCTGTCAGATACCACGCACACCATGTGCAAGTAAGTAGGTACACGTATGTAAAGATTTGCTAAGAAAAAATTTCCAATTGCGAAAACATGAAAGGAAACTTTTACGCTGTTGGCGTGTGCACCAACCAACAGCAGCAGCAGCGGCAAGCAATAAAGCGGACCATGTGGCACACATTTGACATGTGCCACATACGTGTATGCCACATGCGTACTTACGTAGGTGGCACCTGCCGGTGTGGAGTTGATGAAAGTAACATTATTCACAAGCAGGAGTAAAGTCATTATGTGAACTGTAATTTGTGGAATGCTGGAAAGGGATGGAGAGTGTGTTTATCGTACGTTTTCGAAATCGATTATTTTGCTCGATGACCACATTACAATATTATTGAGAAAAATTTCTATTCAAATGAAAATGTGATCTTTTCACAAGCAATTTTCTAGTATTTAACTTGAAATAATCTGCAAGGAGCTCCTCTTTATAAAAAAAGCAAAAACGAAATATCTGATAACAAATATTTTTATTTCTTTTAATTAATTTATTATACAATAGCGTTAGAATAGCATTCTATTCAGTTTTTTCCTAAATAAACTTGTCTTTGTGATGTGATGGGCTTCTACTCGTAAATTAGACCATCAAAATTTCACAGTGAAGCACGATCTGCAGAAACTTCTTGCCTTCTTTATCGACTATCAACAATATCGAAACTTTTGTAAGCATGGCCCCATCCCTAATACCATAAAATATACATTAAATGTCTAAGAACAAATATAGTATTTTTGTATAAAAAAAAGTTGCAAAGAAAAATAAAATAAAGTAATTTTCAATTTAAATTGGAGTTTGCACCAGATATTTGAACTCTCAAGCACTCAAGTGTAAATAGGCATCTCTTCATTTTTGTTTGTTTTTAATTTAATAAACTTTTATATTACTTTCACTGAAGTCTGGTATTATTTATTTAAATTTAAACTTTTCAAAGTCCCATGACTTAAATATCAGCTTAATGCTAACAATGCGTGTATTAAAATAACAAACAATTTTATTTAGATTGAAATACTTAATCTACTCCGTCACTGCATTTGCATAATTTGATGGAAAAACCTCAGAAAGCGTGTAATCGCATAAACCGGCTTACAAAGTGTCATAACAACAAGTGATGAATGAAATAAATTCCAGGGGAAGGAAGAGATGTCTTCGATCATGTCGAAATCTTTATACCCTTCATGACCATATTACGACCATTAAATAGGTTTAAATAATAATTTTCATATTTGAAAAATTTGTTGAACCTTTTCGATTTCCATGATTTTGGGGTCGAATGTTTCTTTGTGGATACAAATGTAAAATACCTAATTTCCAACTCTTATGGTAGATCTTTTATTGATGGAGTTTTGACCAAAGCCTCATATCTGGAAAAATCTTTGTACGACTAGAGGAGCAATATGTTAAAATCATCGACAATTTTCGGTACCAATGTGTAATTTTAATTTGTGCGCAGATACAAAATTCCACGCCTCAATTCAAAAATCAATTCTCAAAAATCTGTCGGTTGCTAAATGATTTTTTGTGGTAGATGTACTAGATGTCTGTGCACCGATATTGGTTAAAATATCTCAAAAACTGAGGGAAACAGTTTGCGTACAAACAGATGGACAGACGGACGGACGGGCGTTGCTTAATCAAGCTAACTTGTCATTCTGACTTGGTCCGTATACATTTTGATGGGCTTATCTTTTCTGCTTCTGGTAATTACATACGTGAGACCAAAGTTAATGAATCATCTCATGCAATGAAAGGTATAAAAAATTAATACATTTTTTGGGCTAAGGAGCTTGTGGTGGCTTTACTCAAGCCTATTGCTTAGCGAATAAGAACCAAGCGAACAAAGAGCTATACCTATACTCCGAGTGTGGCTGTTATACAGATCTTGAAAACCACATGGGTAAAAGCAAAGAATTACAGAAAACGCGATTAAGTGTACTTTTTGTCAAATATGAGTATTTGAAGCAAAAATATTTTCGGATCATAAGTTGGCCAGTGTATTAAGCGACTGGCTTCTACGATGAATAACAACCAGTTAACTATTGCAGCAAACTAGAAACCATGCATCATATGAATATATCCGGATACTAAGCGAGCTAATTGCAATGCAGAAATATAAAATCGCCACCAAAGTTTAATTATAGACCTAAACATTATACTTTCGAATATATATATTTACATATACGAGCAAGTATGGACTAAATAGCTTAATTAGTATAAAAAAGTTAAAATTTGGAAGTTTGGATTGCGGCTTTTTACATCAGTGACCACATAAAATTTGGCTTTAAAGTTTGTATTTACACTTCCCTATTTATTTAGGAAATAAAATTGTTTTTGATATTTATTTGTTGTTGATACAAATGTTTGTCAAAAATAATTTTCACCAGAAACACACTTGTGGGCGATAATATGCTAATTAATAGCCATGCATGCATTTAAGCCCCAAACCAAACCACAGGGATAATAAACTGTCGGTTTCAAAGCCACGTTGTTGACATTATTTTAGTGGATATTGTTAATTAGATTGCCGTTAGTATTTAGCTAAATAATTAGGGTAGTCGTAACTGCCTGAAGTAATTAAAAGCCATGCAAGGATAAACAAGGACAGCTTTAGAACTTTTAATGATAAGTTAATATATTAGATAAAAACAGAGATGCTCAACTAACGAAGTGATGCCATTTCTTTTTATTGTTCATATGAGATTAAACTTAACGAAATGATTTTGTTACATTTCGACGCCATCTTATCGAAACGAAATAAAATCGTTAGTGTTGTAACCGCACATACTCATCGTTAATGTTAATTTTAAAATGGCGACTTCCTTTATTACTAACAGCGCGTTTCAGTTTTGACGCTTAACATTATCTGTTAATGAGTTAATATTAACGGCAGCATTTCGCTTCGGATAAAAACGAAGTAAAATTCATTTTGATATCTACTTTAAGGATAACCGAATCGTTAAAAATTTTTTGATGAACGTGAAATTTATCGCTAAGAAACAATTTTGTATAAAAATGATGGCAATATTTTTAATGTTAATATCAATTATTTTTTTTCATTTTTAATTTTCTACGCATATATACAAAAAAACGGAAAACGGTTACATATTTTTATTAATATTGCAGCTTGATATAAGTTTTTCTATTGAATGTTATGTGAACATTTTCTTCTCATTAGAAAATAAAAAATAAATTCATTTTTACTTTTTCTTTATGTAGCATCCCTCTGGTAAAGTTATATCCTTTATACGAGACTGCTTGGACAAGCCGTTGGTGAGTAGTTTTAAGCTCAAACTTAATTTTTCTAGAAATTACTAATAAATGTAAACTGTTTTCTTTATGCCAAGTACTTGAATGCCGTTAAAACCGATTCAACATTCAAAACTTTCTATCGGAGTTGCACTACAGATCTCTGCAACGACTCAGATGGCACAACATCGGCAACAAATTACGATCCGAACTTTGGTGCTTCAGAAAATAAGATCATTAAAGGAAGGCGTCACTAATGAGGAAGTTATTCGCAAACTTAAGCTTAGAGTTATGTGATTTCTCTTTTAATTAGTATTTTCAAAATTGACTTCGGAAATCTCTATCCAAAAATATCGAAATATTCGCAAAAAAAAATATTGTTTACTGTTAAGTAAAATTATTTAGGATGATGATTTTTTATTTTTTTTGGAGTTTTTCAAGTCAAAATATATAAATAGTAGAATGTTGAGTACACCTTAAAAAATTTTCGCTTATTGCAGAATTTTTTGCTGAACATTCCTATGACTACAATCTCCTTGGTAAAATGAATTTTTCAATTTGAAAAAGAAAGAAATAAATGCAGAATGCTTCAAAAATCGAATTGCTCCTACAAGTTGTAGTATCGAAACAACAAGATACCATTCTGAATGAATTTAAATAATTAAAAAAAGGATTATTGCAAAGTTTTTTTAGCAAACAAAACTACCGTAGATCATATACGTACTCTTTATCTTTGTATGGCCACAGGGATATTTTCTATTATGCAAGCTTTTGGAGCAGCCGCAGAAAAAATCAGCAAAAGCATAAAAACTAATTTTTGCACACTCCGCCATAACTTACACTTGTGCTCCTTCGCTCCTAAAGCATAAATGACATTTTAATGATTGCATCAGTGCTGACGGATACTCGTATTTCAAAGCGCATTATAGGTATGTACGAGTATGCGCTCATAGGAAGCGAGGCGAAAGCAAGAAAAAAGTTGAAGAGTTCATTGTGCTCACAGCCACAAGAGGCGCAACATGGAAATAGGCGTATTCTCAATAAGATCCCATACTTATATGTATGTACGTATATATCTGCATATGCTTAACGCCCACACGCATTCATATTTAATTTAAGTTACGCGTTCGCTTAGTTTCGCTTGTCACACTGTCACTTTCGGTACACTTTTACTTTCGCCGCGCCTCGACGCGTCGCCCCGGCCACAGCCGCGGCAAGCTAATGTGATCATAATTTTCACTTTTAACAGTCAAAAAACACTTTTTTCTTGCGCTTTAAGTGCATCACATGGCACTTGAAGGCGTGCGTGGAGTGTGAGGAAAACTCGCATTTATTTTTATGCGCCGCCGAGCTATTTTCGGCTATGCCATGGCGACAAAACCATCTCGCTGTGCATTTATGCGTTGCATTGCGGCGACAAAATCACGAATTTTTCTATTAAAAATAAATTTTGTGCGTTTTTTTCTTTTTTTCACTTAATCTAAATGCGTTATTTTGCTGTTAGTTGCGCAGTGAATGACGCCAATGCGTGTAAGGCGTCACGTTGCGTATACGCCATGGCGGAGAAGGCTGATAGGCCAAGATACCGACGAGACCGACGAGACTGACGAGAAGTCAAGGCACTTTTTTGGCAGGAATAAGAAAATTTACATTCAAAGCAAAAATTAAATGCATTTGAAATGCCAACACCCACGTTGCATCCAGTCGTATGAATATGTATGTAAATAGCGGTGGGTATATGCATGTGGAAATGCAAATGTACACGTATATGCGCTTTTCGTGGTAAGCAAAAAATAAAATAAATTAAAATCTTCGGGCCAACTAAAAATAAGATTGCAACTATTTCGGTGAAAGCGAAATGAAATGAAATGAAATTTCTTTGTAAATATATTCTTTGTAAATATGTGTGCATGTATGTGTTAGTGAACAGCCATCGCATGGAGTATCCGCAACCACAACGTGCCTACAGCAACAATAAACACTTGCTGCAATAACAATTGCAACGAAAATAAATGCTGATGGTCGGTCCATCGGCTTTGACCGCAGTCGGCAGAGTTCAGTGATATATTGTTGGTGTTGTTGTTTTTGTAGAATTTTATTTAAATGCAGCTAATTGCGCTCGAGCAGTTGATGAGCATGCAGTAATGGCGGGAGCAGGCGTAGGCTACTCAGCGATGACCGCAGCGACCACAGCGGCCACCACTGCTGCATTGGCCAAAGCCTCGCCGCACTAATGTGCGCTTTAACGCAATTTCGTTTTATTTTTTTTTTTGTTTTTGTTTTGTTTTGTGCCTGAATTGAAAATCGTTTTGTGCATTTTGGAAATTTATTTTCGCTTCGGTTGTCAGCACATCCTACTTGTACCTTATTTCTGCTCAATTTTTGTTGCATAATTAAATTTTAAAAATTCATGAGACCAAATTGCCCTAAAAATTATTTATAATTTTCGATACACATGTTTGCATTTAATCTACATGTTAGGCCAAATTTATTATTGAGCATAGAAGAGAGCAGGAAATTAAGTTGAAATTTTAGGTGGGCTTCGCTTCCTTTCTCATTAGCACGAGGTTAGTTGATCCAAATGGGAGGTAAGAAAGTGTTAACCGGAATACCCCTAGCTATGGCTTAGTCAGATTTCATGTGGCAATAATCAAGATTTTTACTCCTGCAATTATCTGAAACACGAAGTGGCATATGAATATTTGCTGTGAAATTACTCAGACATTGGAAACTTCTTCAAGAAGATGGAATGATAACCGTTATCGGTGCAATTTTCAGTAAATTAAATATTATGGATAAATTTCATCTCCTGGGACCTTCCATCTCAAAGAAGAACAAATCTTTTCAAGACTTAGACCTTTAAAAGGTAGCGATATTCTCGTTATTCTTTTTCACACCTCAATTAAATAAAAACTTCTGTAGAACATTTTAGAATTTAGCAAAATACTTACAGACCCACGCAACAACTACAAACCCAAATCAAACGCAGTATGAATGTATGTACACATATGTATACCTATACATATATACACGACGTTTTATCTACTCAAAACCGTTAAATACAAAAGAACAATTCCGATTTTCTATATTTTTGTTCTGTACACAACAACACATCACTAGCAAACTTGCTTAATTAAAGAAAATTTGCAAACAAACAAGCGCAGAAGTGCAAATTGCTCTAATAAGCAACAGAGAAACACAATACAATGTCCGTAGAAATGGCAGCTGGCAACTGGCAAGTGGTAACTGTAAGATGGAAAAAATTTATTTAGAATAATTAACTCGAGTTCGGAGCTTGAAAAGTTTTGGCAAAACATTTAAATTGTTAGCACACGCTGTAATCTGCATAGCAACAGTTGCAAAATATCTGCAAATCGCATCAAATTCAAAGTTTTCATTTCATAGCTTCTGCTTGCGAAAAGTCACGAAAATCGAAGGAAAATTTGTTTACACTCAAAAGTATATTTAAATATTTATTTCCATTTTCGGTTAAATTATAACTATTAGTTCTCGGAAAGCTTCACGAAAACAGCTGGTTCGTTGGGGAATGTTGAACTGCAGTTCAAAGCAATACACGTGCGGGGTGGGATAGATACCGAGAATTGAAAAGGGAAAGTAGACGCATGTGCAAACAAAAAAGACCGAGTCCGATTTGTATGCATATGAAGAGCTTGAGAAGCGGCCCGAAATTCCTACGAACGGATACGCCGACTTGCAAAAGGTTTTAAGAGCTTATAATTCTCATGTAAAAATCCAGCTTCTAATCTAATGACTGATTCCAAAGCATAATTGGTCTATAGGGGAAATACTTATCCAGCCTGCTGGATGGCATTGCAAGCACAACACCCGAACATGGTATGCCAGAAACCCCTAACGATAGTGAACGAAAAGACGTTGCATTGCCCAACTAATACGAAGTTTAAAGAGCAATTGCGTATTTAAAGAGCAAAAGAAGCGGCTAGAGCCGATGACATAGCGGCATGGCAGCGAAGAACTGACAAGATGCATGCATCAGCTTCTTTGCAGAATATAGCCGGACGAAAACATGCCCGATGGTTGGTACCTTTCAATAAATAGAGGGCCCGCAATCTACCTCAATATCGCATATACGGTTATTTCGAGTGTATTATGTGAAAGACTACCGTCAACTACAATGGAATCATTCTTGTCGACAGATGCTACTTTGGCCTGAGTAAGCAACTGAAAAGTAAAGTCCTCTCTCTATGAAGCAAAATCAAACTCTACAATCGCCTCATAATTGAAATGACGTGGTATTTTCGTATCAATAGTGAAATTTCCTCCTGGAAGTGTTCACTTAATATGATTTACTTTTTTTTACCTTCAGCTCAACATACGTGTAAACCAATTAGAAAGGACAGAATACCAGTACTGTATATTTAATGTAGTTTTATGCTTTCACCGAATAGTCTGTTGTATTTGCATTTACTATTTCATAAATTAGCGTCTGATTACAAAGATTCTCTCTGCACTTCCTGACCATGGGATGATTCATCCAATTGCGTGGTAATTCACTTCCCATGGCCTCTTGCAGTTCAGAGATGAGTCAACAGGCCGAAAACGCTGAATGCATTTAGACCAAAGGCATGCAGAATATTGCATTTACTTATGCCTCAGATTTCTTAATAAAAGCACACACTTGCATAGGTGTATACATATCTATACATATTTTTTATTTATATTACTACAAATCCCCCTTTAAATATTACTTTAAATCAAATATTTGTTTATTTACACTTTCAGCCTAGATTTAGTTGTCTGTTTATTTTTCTGTCGATTAATCACTGCCAAGCTGTCGCACATAAATATGTATGTACATATAAATGCAAATATGTCTATGTGTATGTATTTTATTTGTAATATTAACTCTTAGTGCTGACGCCGCAAGGCATTTGGCACATTGGCAGCAGACTGGCTGTTGGGCTGAGTTGCTGTGTTGCTGTGTTGAGTTGGCTGCGGTGGGTTGGTTGTTGTTTGGGTGGGTGTGTTCTTTGTTGCCGTTAATATAAAGCACATTTCGTACTTTGCACTGCATTTATCTTTCATTGTGCAATTTCTTCTCAGGTGTTTGTGTGTGTCCATGTGTATGTCTGTAAGCTTAAATGTATTTTATAAAAGCTTTAAGAGACTTAATTCTTCTTACGAATACCAGCATCGTTGACGCTGGAGGCGCATTATGCGGCGAAATCATTTTTAATGACAATTACTTATGCACATACTTACAACAATATGAATTTACGTTTATTTATGTAAATGTGCCAAGCAAAAAAGTAAGTGAATTTCATTTATTCGTTCGATACGCGTGTGTTCCCTCATCTACATTGTTTCAATTCAGAATTTTTTATATATATACGTGTATTTTTGTTTTTTGCTTTCCTTGTGCCACGCCTATGGAAAAATCACAATTCATATGCATTATTTTGCATTTTTTTTTTTTTGGTTGTGGCATACCGACGAGAAGCTATTGTATCATATACATATGTATATATTGACATATGCGCATGTACGTGTACATATTTTATATGCCTGCACTATAAAAGAATATGTCATAAAGAATCCTGTGAAATGCCACGCGTTCTTCGATCTTCTTCCGCCGCAATCAATTTAATTGCATGTGTCATTCGAAAGATGTGGTTCTTTATTGTGTTCCTTTTAAATTTACAGTTTATTTTAAATAAAATTACACGGTACATATGTACATATGTAAAACTAGTTAAAAATGCTGATGAAATCGTAGAAAAGATTTTAATAAGATATTTTAAGGCCTGTGCATCATCGTTCTGCTCGTTCCACCTCCAATATCACTACTGTAAGAGAAAGTATATCTGAAGACCCGAATGTGTTCATTTCTCGGCTTTATTACGGCACATTATGGAGTATTTTGCACTTACACAACAACTGAAACTAGAACTACTCACATGCCGCATAACACGAGCGAAATGGGCTTCATTGTTGGACAAATTTCCCGGCCGCATAACCTCTCGTCTTGGCGATGTCAATTGGCCACCCGATCGTGCGAATTTATACCTTTATCCTTTTTTATGGGGTGATTATGCGGGTTGAAGCTGGTCTAGAGCGAAAAAAATGGGCATATTTCTCAATTATGTGGCGGTGGTTAATTTTCTGCCTTTCTTTCAACACACCAGCCAGGAATCAATC
Organism: Ceratitis rosa; assembly: GCA_037013455.1. Classification (NCBI taxonomy): domain Eukaryota; kingdom Metazoa; phylum Arthropoda; class Insecta; order Diptera; family Tephritidae; genus Ceratitis; species Ceratitis rosa. The sequence goes on from JAWMAG010000397.1 coordinate 228,584, forward strand.
AATTTAAGTTGTTTTTACCCATAGATTAGTTGCACCCATGCAAACGTACACTCAGCACAGACAATATATCTTCGTTAACACTTTACTTCCTTTGCGTGCGAATTTAAGACTACGAAAACACACAAACGCACACACAAACAAGCAGAACGCATACACAAGAAGATTATTTCCTTTAAGGTGCCGCAGTGATTCATTGATTTTTGGGTAATTCCTGGAAGGCAGCAGACATTGTCAAAACCCAAAAACAAATTGGAAAGAAGTACTGCGTTTATACCTCTCATGAACATACTAAAATTATTGCGAAATGCGAAATTCGATTTCGACGGTTCTTAGGGTAAATATTTATTTAAATCTACGTGTGAAGAAAACGCTCTGGATGCTCTTTTGACGGGTTTTTTACCCAAAAGCTTATATCTGAATACATACTTCAAACCATGATGTTGATGTATCATTTCATGTGCATGAAAGGTATAAAACCAAACAAAACGAAAACTTTTTCTATCCAAGCATTAGCCCATTGAGTTGGTAATCGAAGAGTGACGATGTCATGCCCTAAAAATAGCTTCAGCGTGTGGCCGTTTATTTGTCTTTGACGTCACACAAAAGAACATACAGTACCACATATCAGCACACAATGGCACACAAAACACATAATTTCTAATAAATAAAGTGAAAGTAGCAACAATTCTCGAGAAGCAAAAAATATCAACGATATTCTTATTTCTGTTGGCTACTTAATTTTATTTTATTTTCTTCCTTCGTCGCTGCAGAATTCTTTTATCACATTTTGATGCCCACACTTTTCACATAATTTTCAAAATAATCACAAAATTAGACGTGACAAAATAAACGTGAGAAATGAGCGAAATGGGAAATAAAGTAGAGGTAATATAATTACCGAAGATTTAGTGAACTTGTGCGAATTGCGGTACAGAAATCTGTTAAACAGAAACGCATGTATGAGGAAATAATTTGGATTCTGTTTATCATGGATGCATGAAAATGGTTAGTAGTTACAAGAACACAAACTTTTTACAGAAATACTAAAACCGAATATACGAGTATGTCACTGAGCTAAGTTGAGTTGAGTTGAGTTGATGTGGCTGCTGAGCAGAGCAACGAGCACACTGAGACGTGAAGGCATGTTATGATACCGCTGCGGTGTTCTTCTCAACTTCTCAGATGTACGAACCATTTCGTCAAACAGGCAATCAAAGAAGTCATATTGTAGGTACTTATGTAGTACGGTGCTTAGGGGTGGACAGTTACAGAGGAAGTAGTAGTAGTATACCAGTTGTTGTGTTGATAGTGAACCGGTTTAGGAGGATTAGATTCCTTGAATTTTTAGAGTTGTTCAGATACCAAACCTAGTCACTTTTCAAGCTCTTTCATCAAACCATCTGGTATTGACTATTTTGGTGAAAGACAACTTCAGCAATAGTTTTGTCGAAGATAGAAGTACGACCCCGACATTAATAGAGTTTATTGTAGCTTAAGTGGCACCGCTGCGACCGTACTGCCATTCGGAAGGCTCGAGTTCATATTCCTGTGTCGTAATAACATCCGAAAACTTATAGAAAATGAATTTAAATAAAAAATTAAGCTAAATTTTCTAATTGTGGTCACCCCACGGCAGGGAATGTCCACCCCTCCAAGGGTATTTCTGACATGAAATGAAAGTCCTTCATAAGAAAACCATCAGCCGTTCGGAGGCGGCTTAGTATAAACTGTAGGTCTTTCCATTTGTTGGAAAAACGTCAAGACGCAAAACTACACATAGGAGGACGAGATCGGTGGGAAATCGCTTCAGCGGATACAAAGCGCCAATTAGATATTTAAATATAAAGTGGTGCCTCCGGTGGTACACTTTTACATTTAATTACTTTTAAGGGATTAGTTGAGAACGTTGGAAAGTAAACTCCATAGCCCACATTTTTATTGAGTATAGAACCATCCATGAAGATGACTATGTTAAACAAAACAGTAAATGGAGATGGCGTAGTCCAAAAGACGATATCCGAGCGAACCCTGTTGCCCGATATCACTATGTACGGTCTAATAGCGTTGCTGCTCGCCTGAATTTTACTCCGGAACCACATTTGGCCATAAATGATTGACATAATCCCCCAGCAGAGTCGGTAAATCGAACAACCATGGATCGTTTTCGCAGCACGTTTACTCTACAGCCACTTTTGCTGCTCTGGAGCAGAGCATCGGGCTTAGAAAATCCAATACGTGCAAGAATTGAAGCCGAAGGACCATCAAATTCCTCACGCGTTCAATGAATGGGCCCAAAACGAGATGACCACCGAAATTTTTCGAGGAAGTTTACTATTGGCTGTGTGGGTACATTAATAAACAAAATTGCTGCATTTGCCCCCTATCTTTATAGCTTCATAATAAAGAAAGTTTTGTTCACAACATTAAATTATATACGTTTAATTTCTTCTTCATCATTTAAATTATTTTTCTATTTTACAAAAAATACTAGTCAAAAATCTAAATTCAACACATTTGCTACAAATTTAAAAAAATTGTGAATCTCAAATACTAACCTCATAGCCAAAACAAACAAAAAACTCACACACCTGCCAATTCTCAATTTGATACGAAACAACGGTAAATAATTTGCCATTTGTTACCAAACGCTCACTTTGGCTATAATCATTTACCGTGATGGCTGCAATGCACCCGCGATTGTTGAAACACCAATTTGCAGTCGGATAAATATATGTACGGCGGTGGCATTTTGGAAAAGCAAAATTGCTAATGATGCTGGGCTGGTCATTTGGCGGAAGTGCAAGCGCAGACACTGCGGGTAAACAACGGTTAAACATATGCTCATATGAATTTTCGAAAATTTGCAATTTAGGTGTAGACGTGTGTGCATATTTGCATGTATTTGTGTGGTAGATAAGCATTGTGCATTGCCACTGCCATAGCACGTGATAGAATATGTGCGAGCATTTTCAACACCTCAACACTGCATACATATATTTGAGTAGCCAAATTTGAATAATAAAAACATATGAGCAATGAGGAAAAGGCTTTATCGAAATTCACGCGCGGATATTCAACTATTGTACGTACCTAACAGTGTACTCGTACGTACGTGTATGTCTGTGGTGAGTGTGTCTCAACCAAATGGGGACGAGCCCTCTGTGACCGGCATGTGCAATGCGTAAGCGGAAGCAGCAGTGAGCTTTTGGGGGTTTACATATAAACATGCAAATAAACGTGTCAAAATTTCCACTGTACATGTATTTTTAATAAAACAAAGAATTATATTAAATTCGTTTTTTAATAATTGTTGTCAAGCGCTGCACCCGTTAATATACAAAAATAAATACAATTTGTATGTCATTCTCAATTATTCACACCTTCTTCCCATCTACCATATACGAATATATGTACATATATTTATATTCTTTTAATTCACTGCCTTACATATTTATTTATCTACGTTCTACACATATAGAAGTTAATTCATTGCGATCAAAGGCACTGAAAATACTTTTTATTTCGTTTTTTAAATACAAATTTATTTTTACGCAAATGGAAATCTCGGGCAAAAAACCGGGAATGACAACAATGAGCATTAATAAAAAAATATTTATTTTTAATATTGTATTATATAAAAGGTTAAATCTGTCGCCACTGCCCCCAAATGGCTCTCTGCTCGCACACGCCCACTCACCGACTTCCGCTTTTGGTTTGATGGCATTTAATTCCTCTGTAACAATTTAATTAAATAATTCTATAAGCTTGGTCGTGAATAACATTAAAAGTTTTTTTTGAATGAAAATTTTCATAAAAAATACATACAGACCTCGTATGTGTGTATGTGCATATTGTTTTTCATAAAACTTACCTTTTAATATGTATTTTAGCATAAAATTTGCTTAAATCCATTTTGTCAAACAAACTATCAGTTGTAATTATTATTTTAACCAATTAGTATTCAATTGTAATTGTTATTGTCGCTTTAATAAATAAAGTGCATTAATTATAAGGTCAAACATTCAGAAACGAACAGAATTTTTAAGCATTCTAAACATTTTTATTGAGTCTCTAGGTGAGTTTATACGAACGAATTTGCCAAAGCAAATAGGAAGTTCATATGTATTTAACACAATTGTCGGTCTATTCGAATAAGTAAAATAAACAGCGTTTTGAAGTATTAGAATTGTAATAATTTTATACTGGTAAATAATGCTTATAGATATTGGTCAAAAATGTAATGGAAAATTCTGGCAAAAATTTATTCTAAGAAAAATTAACTTACAGAAATATAACGTTGAAAATATTTAATACATATTTTAGCAATTTATTCGTGAAAAACATAAGTATATATGCATATCGCATTGCACTCTGTTCTCCAGCAGCCAACTACTGTTTGACGGGTAGCTAAGGACTGTAGTTAGAGAACAGACCACGTTGGCTTTATCAGGAGAAGCCCGATTGGTGATTCAGCTAGACATAAACATAGAACCTATTTAACTTTTCACATTATCCTTTGATTAATTAAGGCGGGAAGGACCTCTCCGAGCCGTTCGATACCAAACGAGGTTTCAGGCAGGGTGGTTCTTTATCGTGTGACTTTTTCAACTTATTTCTGGAGAAAATAATATGAGCTGCAGAGCTGAATAGAGAAGGTACAATCTTCTATGAGAGTGTATGACTCCTGGTTTACGCCGATGATATTGACATTATTGACCTCAACAACCGCGCCGCGAGTTCTGCTTTCTCCAGACTGGATAAGGAAGCGAAAGACCAGGTTGAGAAGGACCTGGCTGCACTTGATATCTCCAATTGGTGCCAAACAGCGGAAAAACGAAATAAATAGCGCAGTGTTATAAATTCAGCTATAATCGCGTGATACCGCTTCCGCCAGTAAAGAAGAAGAATCAAGACAATTTATGCTGTGCGTCATGGTGTTTTGCCAACAAATAGGGAGACCTACAGTTTCTTTTAGTCCACCTTCAAACGGCCGATGTATTTTTTGAGGAGCTTTTATTTCATTTCAGATATACCATACATTCGGAGGGCTTGACATTCGCTGCCGAGCAGCGACCGCAATTAGTAAGTTTTATTTACTATAATTTTGAATGTTGGTCTTATCAGGCGACTCTAACTCTGGTCATCCGAATGTTAGTACCCAATGCAAAACACTCCTGCTACAACGGCCGCCACCCCCTTGTGTCGTTACTTAAACTAGGCTAGCAAAGTCTCATACCGAAACTTAATCAACCATTTTTTTAAAGCTCATTTATTGTGGTCAAAATCCGACTGTTTCTATGTAGTAATTGATAGCCTTGGATTATGATTGCTTATTCACCGGCAAATACATTTCGGAGAAGGGAACCAACCAAAACCAATAACCAGTTTGAAGAAATTCCCTAATTTCCAAATCGTAGAAAGAAACAAACGATCACTTCTTTTTGACTGTAGAAAATAGCAAAGTTATGATGAATTGCCATCGACAATAGTCAATGGGATGGATCATCTTACTTAATAAACCAATCAAATTTACTAAACCCGGCCTCAATTGTAAATGTGACAAATAATGAAAATCACCAGCAGAGTTAAAGGATTTTGTGCGCTAAAAAAGGACCAAAATAGTACTTCCGCTTTGTTTCGCATTACACTCGTATACAACAACATGTGCCGCTTTATTATTTTTTTTTATTATCTGCTACTCAGCGATGAAAAACACATGAAACTCAGCCACTCACTCTATCAATTTCCTGTAGCGCAAAAATCAATTTTGAGGAAATTAATTTTGAATTTTATTTTAAGTGGATGTGTAAATATGTGCTTTTTATTGAAGTGAAAAATGCGTTTTCGACCATTGCGTTTGTTGTGAAATAAACTAAAAAATAATATTCAACGGAGGCTCATAGAATGCATGCGTATGCGGCCGAAATTGCTTTTAGTTGTAGCCAAGAGGCTTAATTGAGTTTTTACAGTGTTGTTTGTTCACTGAATTTTTCTTCTTTATTTTTTTTGACGCTCGCCTCGCACATACACGTGTACATACGTACGAGTACATATATGACCTTGGTGTTGATAGTTGCCACACTACTTTGTGACTGTCACTGTCAATTCTGGGGATTTTCAAAATTTACTCCACAGCACAGTTTTTGTTGTAAGAGCGGGATTACAGTTTGCAGGCATTTAAAAAGTTTGTAGTAAAAAGGTCAATATATCACATCAAATGTAAATCAACATGCCTCCCCTCACAAACTACATATTTGCACTTTTGCACATAAACTCATTTAACGATTTCCCGCTAAAAGCTCGCTGTCGCTATGTTTTCGCTAAATTTCACCTAAAAAACTTTCTGCCAAAATGCTTTTCACTTAATCGCGTGGCATGTTCGACTATAGTTGGCACTCCAACACCCCTGACTGAGAGCGGAAGTCAAACTGCGCACGCGTACGCCACTGTTCGCCAGGTGAAGTGGCATTGTTGGCCTTTTTTGTTTTTGTTGTTGCTGCGCGTAATAAAAGTTAATTGCATTTGAGGCAGGTGAAAAGTGTTTTCATGTCACTCTGTTGGAGTGCTTTTTAAACTACTGTTGCCGTTGTTGTTTTTCATTTCACGATATAATGGTTTATAATGCGATTTATGGCTTGTCGATTGGAAAAGTATATTGCGAGTGGCTCAGAAAGTGCTGCAAAAACTTTTTTCTCTTTGACATGCATATGCACGACAAATGTTTGCATTTAATTACTGATTAAAATCGCTTGATGTGGTCACTGAACACAATTTAATTTCACTTATTTTCAATCCACAATTAATTTGATTGTATGAAAGCAGAAGGAGGACATAAAAGAAGAATAAAAAACACAAACAAAATTAAACCAATAAAGCCACTTAGATGATTCAATACCAAAAAAGTCATTTTGAGAAGTGAAAAGCAATTCATTTGCTGCTTCCTTTAAACTATTAGGTTGGAGACTGGGGCGTATGGGGCACTTAAACTCTTTTCTTTGTTCTATGCGGAAAACAGAGCTTTTTAGGCGTTCATTTGATTAGACCCAAAGACCATCATACTAGTTGCTGATATGCTTTGCAAAGCAATATGAAAGCACATAAGAGTCCTGCGAGAGGAGTTAAACTCAATTTCCCCTGGCGGTAAATATTCACTCAAAAAGAGTTGAAGGCAGCATATCTACCATATGCCGAATAATAAAAACTGCTGTGGTCTGAAAAGATAAAAAATTAAAAAAAAAACCATCGCTAACAGATTTTTGTAAGAAAGCCCGCGTTGATTTTGCCCCCAGTCATATAGCATGGAAGACCGAATGGTGCAATACCGTTCTTTCAGACGAAATGCGCTTTAATTTAGACGGGCCAGTTGGTTCCAATTATTACTCCCATGATATAAGAAAGGATATTGAAATAGCTAGTGATGCTATCTCTTACTATTGAACAGCAGATATTGAATTAGTTTCTTCCAAAATCTATCTGCTATGCGCTACATGTAACTTTTTCAAAAAGCATTTCCTGCCATACATATCGCTCGAGTAGATCGGTAGATCAATTTAATGAAGTAACCACTTTACTCTTCCGATCTGAATGTTGAGGAGAAAGTATGGGGATGGTTCTCGAGCAAAGTGGACGTCAATTCGAAAATGTCCAACCACTAGAAAAATCTATCAAATTTGCCTAGAGCGAGCTTATATTAAACTTCGCGGTTAAACGCACTATTAGTTTAATCTTAAATAACAGTAAAATTCATATGTTTACTGAATTTTTGGAAAAAATATTCATTTGAATTACTCTACGGCCCTTGGGTTTATTTCATTGATCGATAAAAAAGCTGCAAAATTAATGTACCCGAACTGAAAACAGAATTTAAAAAAATAATAATAAAAATATAATAATAATTTTTGTTTTCTGATAATAAATCAATTTTTAAATAATAGAAAAATATCGTTTTTATATTTAATTCGTAGTTTGGTTTTTATAATACGATTTTCATTTCATTGATGGGAATTGGTCTTCTTCATCATGCAATTGAGCAGAGACCAAAACATCTTTCATATCCACGAATTGAAAGTAGTCTGAAATGGCATTATTAATATTAAAAAATATACCAAATATTCTTGCAATTAGTCAATGTCAACGAAAAAGTAGGACACAACCCATCATTCAGCCACACCGCTCTCCACGCGCGTTACCCCCAACCCCTCACCAAAAGAAACAATGGCTTCACCCATGCATTGCTGTCATCTTTCATGAGTTTGCCGCCTACAAAATGATTAATACGACTTGCAAATGCAATAAAGTTGCAGAATTACGTAAGTTTAATTTAATAAAAAAATTAATTAAAATTTACAACAGCAATGTTTACAAATGTTACGCATGATGTGCGATGGAAATCTGGGTGACACCAACAACAACCAATAAACAATACAAATGCTTGTATGTAGCGCTTGTGGTGTGTGTCTTGATGTTTTCCAATAAATGAAGGGACCTACAGGACTCCCGAATGATACTCCGCAATGCTAATCACTCGGCCATTGTATGTAACTATCTCTTAGTGAAAAGTGCAAAAAATATATATAAATACAAAACTAGAGTGTTAAACCAGTACTAAAAGTCGTAAATGAGCCGACATACAATAGTTTATAACTAGTATGACAACAAATCCATGGTCTGATCTTAGTTCTTCAATATTGAAAATACTTTTGCTATCGTGCAAAAATAATGAAAAATTTATTCTGTTTGTTCGAAATTGCTAGCTAAAGTATTCTAGTTCTCAACTAGTATTTTTCCCTACTGGGTAGTAAAATTATATATGCGATAGCCTATATGTTGCTGAGCAAATCATAAAACTTTTTTATTAAATTTGCAGAAATGGAAATGTAGGACATTTTGCAATAATATTGGCAGCAAAAAGGAAATTTACAAAGCAGCATTTTAACGGTTTGTTTATGCATACACGTCCTTGAGGTAGTCCCATTCGGTGTATATTTTCATATAGTCTGTTTGTATATGTAACAAGCAGCAATTAAAGTTTGTTTTCTCCTTGACATGGTAAGTTGTACAAACTAAGCTGCTAATCAAATTGAATTAATTTTAAAAACGACACATTTGCACACGTTGTGCCTCAACACAAGGCTCAGTGCGATCGGAGAGCGGCGTCCCAACTTGTTAAAGGATTCTAATTTCGAAGAAGTGGCGAATTTTTTTGGGATTTTTGAAGCGTTTTATATGTTTGAAAAATGATCGTAAGGAGATCGAAGAATAGAAATGTAAAGCTTTCTAATTCTAGTTTTCAGCCTGTTTATCAACATTTCTATGCTGATTTTTTCCAAAAATGTTAACCACCAATTATCCAGCGACCGGTTACCATATAGAAACTGGAATAAATTTCCTTTAAGAATATTTTTCGTACTTTGAAGAAAGTCATTATTTTATATCAATAATTTCGACCTGAAAGATGAGGAAAAGCTCACATTTTTCCTCGCTATAAAAAATCGAACAAATTTTTGCCCTGTAAATCCACACACCGTTCAACTAAACTAAAGGAGCAAAGTCGACAACTTTGAGGACGTTGCTATCGCAAAGATGGAAATGGAAAATTCAATACCTACAGACCTGTCGATCAAATTGTTCTCCCAAAACATTTAATTTTTTTTAAAATGGGGCATCTTTCATACTTTTATCTCACACTCGTTTTCTTTAACCATCCGCTATTTTGGTGCGTACCCATGGGCAAGTGTAAACTGGTCAACTTTAGTGAAATATCGAGGATGACATGATTCTAAAAATAGTCACACATTTGTATACATGAAAACTGTTTTATTTGCAATCACGGAAGTAATATCCAGAAAAGAAATTTAAGCTGTGCTAATTGATTGACAAGCAGAAATGTGTACAAATAAACTAACTGTGAAAAAAAGTTTTGAAAAGTAGTAAATTAAACAGAGAAAAGGCAGAAGACAGGGAATTGCCAACAAAGAAATGCTGTTTGCTGAATAAAGTGTTCAGTTTGAAAATCTGAAGCTTGAATTGCGGTCAAATAAAACAACAAATAACAGTATTAATTAAAAATAAAACTGAAATGATTTGCTGCTCAGCAATTCTCAAACCCATAAACACACGAACAGAGCAGCGTATATAGCTGTAATTGCAATCGAATTGAATAAATAAAGCCAGCCCACAACAATCAGCTCCACTGGGAAAAGCAGGCAGAAGAAAAACGGAAAATTAAAATTAAAAAATGAGTAAATTAAAAATAAATTCACCAACAAGAAGAGCATTGGGGACAACAAAAGAGCATGACGCGACATTTGGTCTCGCCGCATGTACAAGCCACAAGGCACCAGTACAACAAAAAAAAAGTGCACAAGAAAATGAGAAACCGAAAAGTACAACCACATATCAATTAACGCTTTTGAATGCCTGGCAATTGTTGTCGCACAAATGGTTACTGATGTCAACTGCCGCTTGTCGGTTGTCTGTTGGCGGGCGGTGGTTAGCAGTCAACGTATTCTTTGCTATGGCGACTCCTCGGAGGCATTCCAGCTTGATGAAAAGCTGCGCAGTGTGCGTGGCGTGTAAAACGGTACATTTGCGCTGAAAGGGTGCATCAAATTGCTGCCTGTAAATGTCATACCCCACTCAATCCCCCTCCCCATTCGCATACAAACACACACTCACACACAGGCACATATGTACTCGTATATACTCGTGCACGTTTACAATGTTTGCTTTCCACTCTCACTTGGCCATTTGACTGCTAAATGCTTTTGGGAATTGGGCATAGCTCCGTCAGCCATTTTACACTTTCAACTTTAGTCAAGCACGTCTTCCATTGTCGTCTGTCAAAGCAACAATCTACATACAAACATACACATGTCTAAAATATTATTGTAAAGTAATTCCCATGAAATTAATTTACTCCCAAGGTAGACTTTTTTATTCGTACAAATAAGAATCTGAAATACCATATAGGTACACGGTAAATATTTTCAGGAAATCTTAAGCTACACACCAATCATTGGAAAACCTTATTGAAAAGATATGCCTACTTAGTAGAACTTCTGATGCAGTACGACGTGATAATTGAAGAAACCAATGAGGAAACCTTTAACACTTGATCGATTTTGAAGAGCTTTTACGTTATTGGCCCTCCTGTGGTTTTATATTAAAACGATAGATTTGGGTCAAAACCATTATTCGTCACTAGTTAAGGCCCATTTGATGCTCATACTTTCCGAATAGTCGGCTTGGCTACACCCTCAGCAACTTCTCTGATAGTTATTCGTTGTTCAACATTTATTTACCATGATGTGTTGTGATGTTGAAGAAGAAAGTGGTGTTTCAACTGAAGCCGCATACAATTTAGTTACAATCGAGTTCATACATTTTTTCTGTCCTTTGGATTAAGCATGCGGAAGAAAAGCATACAAGGAAAGGATCGAATTTCTCAGGCACCCATATAACACCACGAACACCGAATTAAGTTTCCTTCATCTACCTAATTGCTCGGTCGTTTTGGAATTTGATTTTCGGCAATATCCGCCGTCATTAGCATTTCATATGGTCCATGTACAACTACACTCCCTCTATATGAGGCGAATTGGGCGGCTTCTGAAGTTAGCGCTGATCATCAAAGTACATTGTTTTACTTCCCTAAGAAAACAAACCGCTTTCTGCCAGACTTCATTCATTCTTTGCTCTTTTTGTTTCCCAATCATAAATGTAATAATTTATAGCATATATATGTCTTAGAATTTATTAACTCTAAACAATTCGCATGCCATCCAACAAACTCAGTTCCATACCTTTTATTGTGCTTAAAATATATATGTGAGCCATTGGAAAGAAGAAAAAGAATCAACAACAGCAGAGAGTAAGAACATAGCACGAGCTTGATGATAGATCTTTTAATGGTATTTGATAACCGCCCTGAGCAACAAACAACATGTCAAACACCTTTGACATTCAAACCTCTGTACGATTCTCTCGTGTTTAGCGCTTTTGCTCCATTGCGAATAGAAAAAATATTTGTGTAGAGGACGTTCAGCGACATTTACCACTTCCGCATTGCCATTTTCACACCAAAGTCAGCCACTGTCGGATGAATATTTAATATATATGTACATATGTATAGAGCAGCATCAGTGGTGGTATTCGTTGTAGCAATAGTAGAGGGGGTGGGAGAAAAGTATCAGAATTTGGAGGAAAAACCAAGCACTACGCATCAGCACGCAGATAAATTGTAGCAGTGGCAACAGCGAAGGCAACAGAAGCATTAACATAACAACACCATTAAATCCGACGACGTCATCATAAGCACTACAGCGACCTTTAAGGCCGAAGCACAGCCGAAACACAACCGAAACACAGCCGAAATACACCCAGCAGTGGCGCTAAGCAACATTTCGCTTTATTAGAGCTCATCAATCATGACACGCTCGCTTGGTTGGCTACTTTTGCATGTACGTATTATTATATGTATGATATAAATGTAAAGAAATATATATATGTATACACAATAGATGTCAGCAAAAGTTTTGCCTATATTTATACAGTGGACTTAATTCTAAAATTAGTTTCGATTGATTTTCTTTAATTCTACAGCCTCATCAACTCATTTTCTCATTTGATAAGTGTGAATGAAGTATGTACACACATACACATGTACTTGTTTATGCCACAAAAGTCGAAAGTGGCCTTCACATGATCAATTTGACAAATTGTTTTGTAATCGGCTTTCGACGCAACCCGCTGTTGTCGTTCCACATACGCCCCGGCGTCCACGGCCTGCCACTTCTTTGCTATTTCTGTAAATTTCACCTTGCAATGACGACAAGTGGTTGCGCCACATTTGTACAATTTTTCAACACATAAATTGGCATAAGAGTCGTAACAACAACAATTGTGGGGAAAATTATATAAGATAAAAATGAGAGCGTCAACTACAAGTAGATAGATATGTATGTACGAGTATGTACTGAAAAATTATTTTAACGACAGTGCTAATTCGCATTTATTGGCCTTTCAATTTGTCAAACGCAGTGTGGGAAAACTGAAAACTATTATTATTTTTATTCTTTTGAAAGTGAAATATTTTCTTGTTTGCAATTATTTCTACCAACACCACATTTCTATTTTGTATTTATATTTTATTCACACAGTTGAACTACACATGCTTTTCCATGAACTTGTCGCGAAAAATATACTTTTGGACAGTAAATAAATAAATATATTCGGTTTGTCTAAGAAATGATATAAAAGAACGAAGGTAGCAGAAAAATATTACTTCCTTAATGCTGAATAAATTATTATTTAGGAAATAAAGAAAATTGTTTAATCCCACGAGAAAAGAGACTACTCATAAAAATCAAAGAACCATTTATTTCCAAATTGAAATTTTGAATGACTTTTAAGAACAAAAATATCCATCGTCCTAAATATATATGCCCATCGCTTCGGAATGGCTCCAGCAGGATTCTCAGTAGATTTTCCAGCTTTACTTTCACTCTCTATTGCCTTCTGTTGTCATTTAGATTGAAGACACGGCGAAGGCGGTAAATTGAGTTGTAGGTAAACAATTCTCATTTTATTTATTTTTCGCTTTCTCTCTGCGTATTGTCATCAAAGTATTTTTGCGCGAAATTTTCCGCCAAGCCAATTTACGTTCTTCGTTCTCTTTTAATCACCATTGCCTGCTAGCCCTGGTCCAATCGCGAAAATACAGATCAATAAACTTTTGGAAATTTCTCATTGACCATCGGTTGGATGATAAATCGGTTGTAGTTGCTCCACGTTAGCACTTATGCACATACACACGTACATATATATTTCTGACGTCCTTTTATCAATGACGTGAAGATATGGAATTGGAAAGAACACCAAAATAAGGGACGCCAATAAAAACGCGAAACACTTGTATTAATAACATGTTTATTTTTGATTTCCAGATTTCAAGTGATTTATTTATGGCTTATATATGAGTACGTATTGCGTGAATTCAATAAAGTTGTCTCAAGTTTAATCAAATTGTGATAGAGACCAAAAAATGGTGAACTATAGGTCATCTCAATGGACGAGAATCAATTCAATTCAAAACTTCGAAACTCCGTACCATTGAACCATTTTACATATCAAAGCCCCATCAGAGGCCGTTTTACTGATATGATATGCTGATCACTGCTCGTTATTGGTATCTGATCTGTCAAGATATTGACAACTTACATACGAAAGTAAACTGCTATCTCGTCAACCTTTCCTATTTCTTCCTTGCACTAGATCTACATTTACTTGAGGCTGAACCTCCAACTGGGCACACCAGGGCGGGAGTAATAGACTATACAAACTCCGTTCAGCAGCATAAACTGAGGGACAGGACGGCATACCGAGAGGCTTTAAGCTCCGACATACCCAACTTATGTATAACCTGCTTGCAGTGAGAACCCGCTAAATGTCCGTTAAACCTTTTCAAGGCTATACTTATACGATATAATTGGCATTTTGTGTATATAATTTCACCAAAAAGGTGTCATCAGCGGCTCTAACTTGATTTTTTAAATCTGACACGGTTTCATGCCATTTTAATCTAATATTTCACCCTGTTCGAATAAGTAAAATTTACGCCTGAAAGTATGCAAGCGAAGTGGTTTACAACTGCTACAGGGAATGTTAAGTTTTCATATGTTAAATAACATTCTGTTATTCGCCATTTTTTTACAGCGCTGTTTTTCCGTCGCTAAGTTTCCAAAACCGTTAATAATTCGCTTTACTTTCTCCGCCCCGCTGCTATCATTTGCAGGAAAATCAGCTGTTCCAAACCATATGTTTGAAATCGCTTTGTCACCGCCACTTCTACAGCGAATGTGAGGTGAATGCACTGGCACAAATTTTCAAATGTTGTAGCAACCTTTGAAATTTCCTTAAAATCTTAAGATTTTTTAACATTTCAAATTCAGTTGAAAATTTTTTACGCACGCAGATACATGAAATAAAAATTCGAATTTCAGTTTTTTCTCTCCGTACCCATAAAGTTTTCTTCCACAAAAAGGATAAACGTAACGCGCCGCTACCATAAAAAGTATCTTTCACAGCTCGTTACACGCTGCAAGATTACCTAAGCAAAAGTGCGTAAAAACTGCATTCCTTCTCGTATTTGTGATCAGATATACTGCACCACACACCAAGAATAGAGTTACCGAGGAAATTGTCTTTAAGTGTTGCTAAAAGTCTCAAAACCACGTCGGGAAAATGAACTCTGAAAACGTCGCCGAACTGAAGAAGCCCGTGAAGACGGAGGTAGAGGAAAAGCCGAAGCTGGGGCAGCCAGAGACGCCGAAAACACCAAAGCTGCCCGTAAACAGCCTCATTGGCTTCAACACCGAGGACTTCTTGGCGCGTGTTAATATGAACGAGAAGATCAATAATATTTTACGCTCGCCTACGAAGACACCAAATGGTGTGCGTCAACGCTCTGTTTTCACCGCTATAACGCCATCATCGGTGAGTGTCTATCAGTTTTCTAAACAAAAATGAAAAATGTTATTGTGGTACTTCTAATTGGATTTTTATCAGCGGAAATTCATTTGCTCGAGAAGAAAGAAAAAAGTTTGATTGGCTTTGAGTTGTCAGTTGCTCAGTTCGACTAATTTGGCATTTTCTGTCAGCTGATTGTCAAACTGAGTTTTACGAACATCGACTCATTTTCTCACAAGTTTTCTCTTTTAAAAAATAAAATAATATTCTCTTGAAATTTTATGTTCAAACCATTCTCTTCACATACTATTCTTAACAGTCACGCTTCAATGCAAGCGCGGCGCCTTTCGTCTCGCAGCAACAACGAGTTTCGATCACTGCCACCAACCCTGGTCCGACAGCTGGTGGCGTTATGACGCCCAAGGAGACTTCAACACCATCGGCTGCACTTCAGGCTCGGCAAATGTCCATTCCCGTGCACATGAGCGCCGCCTCACCACATCACTATGGCAGCTATGAGACGCCGCTTACTGGACGAAGCGGTGGCATGACGAGAAGTGTGTTCAATGCTCGTTATCCTGTGGCACCGCCTCCATCGCCAATCTATGGTTTTGAAAATGATATGTGTCGGATGGTAAGTCTTACAAAACTTTAGGTAAATTTAAGCCCTGAGGCTTTTATAATTCAATTGAGTTTATAAACATATTTTTCCTAAAATTTTAAGCGAAACGGAAAGATGATTCAATTTGTTCAGTTGTTGTCACAAATACTCTCCTTTTCTCCCTCATGTAGCCACCCACAATGTCGCCCTCTCATCACGCTCAACAATTTCCTCAACCCATGCCCCCACCACCATATGCAGTGGGTCGGTTGAGCGGCAGTCATCGTGGTGTTGAGTATGAGAATCCAACGCCACCCCCTTGCCCCGGGGCCGGGCCAATAGCAATGACTAATGGCACTATACAGCTGCGCCTGCGAGATGGAATACGGTGAGATCCCGCATACATACATTTTTTTTTTTTTTTAATTTATTAAAGGTTTTTTTTATATTTCTATAAATATTCTACAATTTTAAATACTTTTTTAATCCATCTCGTCAGCATCGACATGACTTTGGATAAGGCAGTGCGCGTTCTCAATCAACGCAGCATGGTGGCTATTGCCTTGTCACGCAACTGCAGCAACTCAGCGTTGATTCATCCAAACGGACGCATACTACAAAGTGGCTCTAAGGTGGAGATTGTAACTTACGATGGCATGAAAACCAATAATTATGTGTATGTTCAACAAAAATATCGGAAAGACTAATTTAAAAACTAAATAAAGATATTCTTTGCTTTCTTCTCTCGCCCAGTCGCTATGCCAAAATGTGGTACAAAGGAGTCAGTTTCACTAGCGAATCTTGCGCTTTGATCTATCTCGTAGACACGGCTGGTACACGCACCACTACCGATACCTTCACCGATCTCACAAAGGACTACACATTGACGGTGTTTTATGAGTGCGTGAGCTAGAAAACACATCTGTCTCTTCTGAATACCGTTATAAATCTTTAATTACATTTTTATGTCTAATTTTATATCTTCGGTATTGTAGTGACTCACGACACGGTCCATCTTATGTTCAGGATGCTAATGAAGTTATACAGAATTCAACATATTCTTGCACCGATGAGGGCACCGAAATCTATGAGATTAACGGTTTCCGCATCACTCAAGCGGCAGATGGACTTGTGAAGTAAAGCGAAAATATTTTCAGGATCTTCTATAATCAGCGCCTCACTAATTAATTCTATTTATTTGCACACTGCTTGCAGATTAACACGCACCCATAACAAATGTTTGATTCGTACTAGTCCAGGCAATGGTTCGGCCACTCTGACCACACCGGGTATTCATTGCACAGCTTCGTTGGGCAAAACGTCGCATTTGTTTGTTCGGTAAGTACTCGGGCTGCTTGAGGTATTTTATAAAACATCCCCATAAATGTTTTTTCTCTCCTTCGAGAGAGAGGCGCTTGCCTCTTTTATATCAATTTGTTATCTTTTTCTTTCAGTCGAAATGAGAAACGTATGCACTTCGATGGTTCGTGTTTCATCGTACGCAATGCAGGCCACTCGGCTGGGTTCAACGAGAACAATTTATTGATCGTCTACTAAGAATGCAAACATCTTCAGATACGAATTTAAGTGCATTTTGCCAAAAAAAAAAGTATAAATTACAACTGCCAAGTTACGAACAAGAATAGCAAAGAAGGCGAGCGCACAATGATATCAACAACAACACACCATAGTTTCAGAGTAGGCTGCCCTGAGAGCGCACAAAAGAGAATTCACATTGCAAAATACGTAGTAAAGATAATTATGTAGAGAACAAACCACACAAGGAGGGGAAGAGAAGAAAGAAGTTCAATTAACAAAGAATAGTATAAAAGTGGAGCGCTTAGAAAATTATAGAAAGTTGTTATGAAAAAAGTTGTTTATAGAAAATTCAAGCAAAAGCGCGCCCAAACAGTTAACATAAATCAGTTTATACCAATAGACACTTTATTAATATAAAGACTAGAGTTTAAAAACAAAAACGTCAATAGAAATACGTAGGTACTTTTCACGTTTTTGAAAATCACAAATTTAAGTTAGTTTTTTTTCAATTTCTCATTCAATATATTTACAAATCAGCGTGTGCCTCGGCTAAGCATGAAGGTAACGAAAATAACAAACAAACTACACACGTGCTCTTGCTGTTGGTATGCGTTCAAAAACGCACTTTCTACTTAGCCGGGAAAGATCAAATTTTCAACTCTTATTCCTTGAAGCACTTCTATGCGTTCTATACATATACTTATAGCCATAACAGCCGAGCGATAAGCACGCAAATATTTTTATTTTTTCTTTTCAAGCAAAGCTGCAATAATCGATCTAAACTACAATTAACGCCATAAATAAATGTTTTGAGTCCTGCAAAGACCTTCATCATTTATTTGTATACTTCAACTAAATTTTAGTTTCGAAAGTGTGAACAAATTTTCAGTCATATTTTTTTTTTTTAAGTTAGCGCAAGCATTGATAATGATAAAACAGCAAAAAAGTTTTCAACCTTTTTTATGTAAAAAATTTCCGATACTAAAAAAAAACTAACCTAAAAAATTAAAAACTTTCTTGAAAACGAAAGAAAAAATACAAAAATATAATAATTGTTTCCCTTGATAAAAAAAAAATCTTTCTCATCATCAACCTTCCACAAATCTTAATATCTCTAACTTCAACTTCAATTTCCACTTTCAACAACTAATCAACTATGTAAACTAAAAATCTAATTGAAAAGCAGAAAGCCAAAAAGGAAAAAGGATAACTTGCCGTCTAGACTATTGTGTGCATACAATGTGAGTGGTAAGGGAAAGTTATCCCGTTCAACACGTCCGGTGGATACAAAAGTGTCACAGTAGCAGAGTTTTTAAGTGTTCTGTCGAGTAATGCAGTAAGCGGCAGAATAGGAAAGTAAAGAACAGTATGAACTGTAGAGGAAAGATAGAAAGGAACGAAATAAAATGCTAAACTAAATTAGGCTACGAACACATGTAGATACTTTACATACTTTACATACTTTACACACACACATACATATGTATACAGTGTAAGATAGCGTCAAATGATGAATGCAAGAATGATGAAAGTGAGTCTGAGACTGAGACGACAAAAAGCATTTTGAATATTAACATATTCTTGCAGTAATTACCGTAATTGCAAAGAAAGATGCAGAGAAGCAAAAGCCTTCAAAGATCAAGTAGAGAGAAAGAACGAGACCAGAATTAGTAGATTTGAAATTAAACAAAAGTCGTGCGTTTCTTAAGTCTTCTCTAATCAATAATAATAATAACAACAATACACGCATCTACATTTATACATAATACATGACATATACTCGTACATATATAGAAATATAGACTGCTTGAAATTTAGCATAATTTAATAATAATAATATTTTTCATTTTATAAATGTTATTTGCATCGTTAGTTCCTAATTAATACATATTACTATTATCCGATTATGTAAAAGACACAAATTATTTCGGCAAAATGTGAAACAAAATTTTATAGTTGAATAAAAATTTTAGTATATTCTGCAATTTAATTTGGATTGACAACAACATTTGAAGTCCATTTTTGCTTTTGCAACATTAACAACAGAAGCTAATGCTGAAAACTTTCTGCTTTTCACTTTTAATTGGAATTCTCCCCGGTTTTGCGATTTTCTAGTGAAAAATGATGATTTAAAAAAGCCACAGGAGTGTCTACAGCTGTGGCAGTAAATAAATGAGCAAATAATTAAATTTCCATTGTATATTGTGTGTGAATGCTCTACATGTACAATATATATAATTTATCTACATTCAAATATTTACCATTGTTTAACGCTGATGAATCTTCAGAGCCCTTAAAAATTTGCATACTCTTGTTTTACGAACAACTTTATGTTCAACTTAATTTTTCAACCTTATCATTGGTGGTTGGTCATCACGTTCCTTGGGGAGCATGGAAAACGTCATTAATGTTAATTTCTAACAAATTTTATTCCAAGCAAAAAAAAAACAAAGTTGTATTGAATTTCTTAATAATTCATTTTGGTTTAAGTCTGGAAATGGTTCACTTTTTAAATTTGAATAACTCGAATAATATTAATAGCACAAAGAATGGGAACTAATTGCGCCACATAAATGGAATTTTCAATTCAAAATAAGTTGCGTTCTTTTTCATTGATTGGCACAGACACCGCTTACGCTATTATAGCCGAGTTAACAACAGTGCGCCATTCATTTCTTCTTTTCGCTGTTTGGCACCAACTGGAAATACCAAGTACAGCCAGGTCCTTCTCTATATGGTCTTTCCAACAGAGTGGAGGTTATCATCTTCCTTTGCTTCCACCGGCGTGTACTGCATTGGAAACTTTGAAAGCTGGAGTATTTTTATCCATCCGGACCTCAAGACCTATTCAGCGTAGCAGCTGTCTTTTGAGCCGCTGAACTATGTCGACGTATATCTCGTAAAGCTCGTCTGCAATCTTATGCAAAACGTTGCAGTCGAAAATTCCTAACGCCGACTCATCAGATGTTGTCATCGTCCGTGCCTACGCACTATATAGCTGCAGTTACAGTCGCAGGTCTACACTTAATTCCTAATCTTACGTCCACGTCACGCCACTCTTGTGTAAGATGCGGAAGAGAGCAAGCTTCAGTGGAGCCGCTCTGATATAATCGGTTTAACAAATAAATTAGTTTAATTTATTAAAAATGTACGAGTATTAGTTACAACCCTCCGAAGCAATGGAATTAATTCAGATCTCAGGCTGTGTAGCTCGAGGTTGGCCCACATTCTCGTCTTTTGGGCTAAGCGGATATGGATTACTAATGAAGCGCTTTTCCGATATTCACTATCATCTAAATTATCCAATCGCGCGTCATCAACCCTGAGTAGAGTTTGAGTATAAAGTGCTTATCCACTTAAAAGTTGGATATGTAGTTTGAATACTTAACGGTAATGCTTCAACTCTATCCATTGAGTCAGTGTTCATTGCAGATTTCTGAATGAAAATCAATTTAATTTGATTTATGGATTCAACAACTTTATGGTATATGTATGTACATATGTACGTGCGTATGCAGTCGATTTCATATCGCATATTACACCAGGCATCCTCTTGTACAAATATATTCTCTCAAAATGTTCAATTAATTTCCCATACTCAATTCTACCAACATTTTTGTGACTAGAAATAGATATTATTTTCACATTCATCCTACAATGTGGCGCGGCGCATGCATTTATTTGAATTAAACTCAATTCAATATCATAAAAGTATCTGGTAAACGCCAGAAGCTTAAAAACTGATTGTAAGATCCCATGACTTCGCTCCCACCAGCACATTTCAATCACATTGCTTCCTCATTGTTTGCATCGCTGCCTTACTGTTGACAGTAGCCTTGGATCGTCAACCAAACGTTAACCTGCAGGCGCTAAAATGAAAGTCGTCCAAACGACAGCCACTCCCACCATAGTGTAGTAGTCTATTAACTGTGTCTTAATCATGTTCTCTTTACTTTAGTCAGCTTGTCGAAGTTGCATGCAACAGTATTACTGAGCTATCCATGTTGCTTGTAAAGCATTGGAATATGTATATGACTTGAGCGTGGTTGGTTGTAAAAAATTTTATTTTATTTTTTTGTATGTTTTGTTTCTCTCCATTTCCTTCTTTATTACTGCAGGATGTGAGACTTTTTCACCTGACAAGCGAAGTAACTCATTGACTTTGTTGGTCACTCAGTCGACTGCAGTAACAATGTGGCATGTCTTAAGGATGTCAACAGTGCGTACAACAACAATAAAAGTTTATATCTTCTAAAACTTCAACTTTTACCCTTTTTATGCTCTTTTGTAATGTCTTCGCTCTTACTCTCAGGTAACTTCAGCAACTATCTGAAGTTTAGTGAAAGAGGGTGGTTTCACTCTTCACACACAATGCAAAGAAATCTTCTTAATTCGTGACCACATAATTTGTATATTCAGTGAATGCCGAATAACTGACAAAGACTCCTTTATTGGCTCGGCATCAATCATCGTAGAAAAAGCGTTAAGAAGCTGTCTAAGCGAAAGGATCAGTTAAAACATAAACTGTGTCATCCACACATTAGTTGAGTGGTTAGCAGTGATACCACGCGGAAAGTCATGTGTTCGAATCCGAGCCAAACCAATATCAAAGAATTACTATAATTGTAGTCACCCGTCGTCGAAGAATCTCAAACTCTCCGAGCGTATTTATGCCATGAAATACAAAACTAGTCATAAAAGTCCGTCAACATCGCATAGAACGACTGAAAGGGGAGTTCTACTAACTCAATAAAACTATACCACACATATGTATATGTGTCATACCCGCAGGAGCTTAAAATGATTGCTGCAATATATTACCTACCAGATGGGAATTGCATTAGAGGAAAATCGTAATATTTTTTATATGAATGTTCATATTAAGTTTGCCCAGAGGTTTGCAATGCGTAAGTGTACCAATCCCATTATTTAGAGCACAGCAACTCTCAAACTTAAACCGGAAATGGAGGAATAAATGTATTGTATTATGTCGATAAGGAGAGAAATAACTGGGTTATTCTTAAATAATAGTAAAAAATATTAAAGAATAGATATTTAATTTCATTTATAATATTCGTATTTTGCAATTAAGTTTGGTAGAAAGCCTGAGACTATACAGAGCCAGCCAAATTCCACATTGCAAATGACACATGCGCTACATTATTAACACATTCATTTATGTTATATTAAAATTATTACACAAAAAAGCAATAGAGATAAAAATAAGTTTCCGCTTGTGAATCTCTATTTAGCGATTACTTCATCAGTTTGTTTACTTTACACCAATTCATTGGAGATTTTCGCAAACTGCTTGCAAAGCCTCATAAATTTTCACATTGAACACAAAACTCCTCAACGGACTTAAAATGCTGGGCTCGGTCTATTTGCGTACTTTGCTCGTCCCAACTGCCTTTGCTTTGACTTTTATTTATTATATTTTTGCATAAAAGGCTAAATTAGGAGACCCAAAAGTTTGCTTATGTTGCACAACGCCCACTTACACATGCACACATACACACATACAAACAAATGTTGGCAAAGGCGCGATTAACCCGACGATTATTTGTAAACGAATAATTGCCATTCGCTGAGTCAAATAAATAATCGCCTGGAAAATGGCTAAAGGGATTGAACAGCTCCTTTCAGAGGTTAACTGCTCAGCTGTATATGTACATACATACACGTACGTATGTATTGAGCAACAGCTGTATGGCACAGTGATTTATAGCCAAGGACATTTAGAAACTTTGCCCGATGAGTCTTTCTTCCTCTAGCTCACCATATACACATAGTTCGCCCTTTGCTTATAGACAGACTAATTTGTCAACACTATTATGTACATATGTATGCATGCATCTATATTGGTTGCTCGTAAATTTCCACTTGACTGTTTATAATAAATTTTTATTTAATTTTATGCCCAATTAAGTGTAAATAAATCCTTTGATGTCCATAACAAGCTGCCAGAGGTATTATGCTTGACGTATACACCTACCTACATACACACGCGCCTGCATACTTACTCACTAATATAATAGATATGCACCTGAATTGACAGTTTATGGCAAAGAATCTATTTTCGAAGGTCCACAGCATTTCTACACCCACACAAACACATTTTATATACACACATACATATAGCATTTATATTTGGAAGTATTTGGTAAAATTTGTTGCTGTTATGTGTTGTATGTGTGTGTGTAAGTAGCGTATACATAAAACGAGAGAAAGGTAACACAAAACAGGTATTTTTAATACAATTTGTGAGACATTGTTTGAGTTGTGAGAGCGCGGGTTCAATAAGTTTTGAAATCGCTGACGTAAATATATGCATAAATAAACCATAATACAAATAGATAAATGGTATCCAACGAAAATCGAAATTGCTTAGAATTAAAAAAAAATTTTTTTGGAAAAACAGTTGAAATTTCTCAATCAATTTATTTGGTATTTTTTCCAAAAAAAAAAAATGAACGGACGGTTAACAAATTCTGCGCATCATGTCGGCACTGCACTTGTGGGGCTGATATTTCCAGCCGAAGCAGCCGTTTTTGAAAACTCCGCTAGAATGAGCTACGTTTTAACTAAGGAAAGTTTATTATGATAAAAATACTTCGAACATATGTACATATGTATTGACTCTGTTAATATGCATTTCCAAGAATTGCCAATTTTAGAATATTAGTTAGAATTTATTTAAATACATTTTTTCCACTTATTTGCTTTTCACAAGATCTACAAATTGAACAATTTATTATAATATGAGTTTCTTTAGATTTTCCTTTTTTCTTTGCATAATTTCTAAACTATAATTTTTAAAAAATATTTAAGAATTTACTACTATTTCTACAACTCTGGCAAGTCTTTCAGATTTTTTTCCTAAATTTCTCTCCCTGTAAATAGAAAAAAATTTAATCTACATCAAGGACACCAGTCCATCCGTCCACAGGTAAAGGGTTGCGCCACCTTAAGCTTCTGAACAAAAATAACAAAATGAATAATAAAATGAAATTACAACTTTTGGCCACTCGAGACACTTCTTTTGATTCTACTGCCAATTGAAATTTACTGCATATTTTAACACTGATTTTATTTGCATTCCAAACCAAAAAACGTTTGACTGCTTACCTTTTTCAAAAGAAAAAGCAGGTGCTTTTACATATATACACAGATACATCTTACCATAAGACGATACCTTTTTAAATGCAGAAAGACAATGAAATGGTGGTTTGTTCATGTACTTACAAATACATGCACGAATATAAGGGTACTTATGTGAGCAGTCAAAGGTTTTCATAGAAAAATTATATAAAGTACCATAAATATACATACGTACGTATATATGCGATCAGGAGAGCGATATTTTCGTGATAAGCTAAAAACTCTGCTTTAGTGTAGAAGTCAACATACCGATATGTCTGCCTTTGCTCCCTACTAAAGTGATTTTTTCTCAATGCATATGTATGTATGATTTTTTAAATAGCGAATGAAAGCTGTTTCATTGACTGACTTGACAGATTTATCGCTTCAAATATAATGCCTCCTCCTCTCCTCTCTGCTTGCCCACGCTTTGGCACCTCCCTGCGTCACTAGTCATAAAATGTAAAAATAAATCTCAGTCGACACATCAGTCAAAGCAAATTCCAAATAACTTTCTTCATGCATAATAATGAACCGCTTGGTATTTCAAATTTATCTCAATCTTCTATATGAATTTAAGCAGCTGGAAAATTATGTTCGCACCTAAGTCGAGATACTCACACAGTTGGTTATTGGGTAGAGTATTAAATATGCGGAGAATGGTTGCTGAAAATAAATAAATACACAAATACGAGTACATATGTATATGCCAACCGCGTTTGAAAAATATCTCAGCAAAGACACATTACATATTATTGACTATTTTAAATATATTTCAATATACTGTGAAATGAGATTTCTGGTGTGCTTCTCCGTGTTTTTCCAACAAAAGAAGGAACTACAGTTCATTCTAAGCCACTTCCGATTGGCTGATGGATTTTAATGAAAAGATTTTATTTGATGTCGGTTGGAAGGATGACGTTCCCCACCGAGCAACGTTTCCAATTCGAAAACAAAAGTGTCGTTCTGACCAAGGTTCGAACGTATGACCTTCCACTAAGCACTATAACCAATCGGCTACAACCGCACAGTTACATATATTTTTGAATTGAAATCTTATTGGCACATTATAACGGTACTGTAGACAAGCTATCTCATTTCGGAGTCACAAATGATCAGAACTCTATGACTCGACAGTATCTTAAGTCTCAAAGCACTGACTTAAAAACTGACCCTTTTCGACAAGATTTTAAAATTTAACCTATTTCAAAGCTTTAGTTCTTTCACTTTCTTACATTTTCCAAATGGAAACTTTGACATAGAAAAAGCTCAAACATAGTCAGTTTTATGTCTGCGATCGGAATCACATTCATAATTGAACCAAATTTGTGAGAAATTAAGCAGAGTTAGGAATTTTAAATACTTGTTTAAAAAATGAAGTTCATTCACTTTTTTTTAAATCGATATGTAAATCAGGAAAACAATTTTTTGTGAGAAATATATTTATTTAAGATGGTTATGAACCTTTAATTAGAATTAAAAAAAAAATGGAATCACTTCTCTTACGCTGTCTTTACACTCTCATACACACAAAGACGTTCTAAAAATCAATTTTTCATTTTTCCACGCTCAACTTCTAAAGGCATTGCAACTTTTTGTGTGTGCGAGTGATGAGTGGTTTTATGGAGGCTTTGATGTACCACCGACTGCGGGCTCAAATGCCAGTACATCAAAGTAAACACTTAGCTAAATGAGCAGAAAGCTTTTGTGAATATGTTTGCATAGCAGGCTGCCATTTTTTTAATTTTCTAAGAACTTTCAAAAGTACCTTTGCATATTTTGCACTTTTCATGTGATGTAAATATGCTTCTGATTCAAAAGTGTTGAGTTCCTTACTTATCTCTGGCATCAAAGTCAGTGAGTCACTCAGTCGGTCCACCAATGTTCATTGTAGCTTATTGAAGGCATTTAATTTTTAGCATACACAGCAGCGAGGTGAGTATTTAATATGGAGCCACTTTCTTTTATGAATAAGGTGCTCATTGAATTTAAATCTCCTTAAAACTTTGAAAAAAATTAGGAAAAATATAATAAGGGAATTAAACTAGAAATATTAGGAGTTAATCTCAAAAATTGTTCTAACTTAGAGAAACACATTGCCCTTTAGTGGTTTAAGACATCTCATAAATAAATTTCTCGATTCTTCAGTACACTGTATTCGATATGTAAGAGAAGAGTCCTAATTGCGATTGGATGGAAGGCGATCTTCCTTCCTTTCTCTTTATTTTTCTATTTTAGTTATTTTAATAGCAACAAATTTTTTTTTATCTGAGGCCTTTGAAATAAAATGATTGCTGTCGAGAAATTTCGTTCTGTTTTAATGTAGAAACAGATAAAAATGGTCTATTGTCAGGTCAGAACTGTAAGGTGGGTAACCCAGCTATTAGAAGTCAAAATATATTTTTAATATAACTTTGAAACAAAAATATGCTCCCACATACGAGTATGTATGGATGATTATTATAGCTTTTCTCTTTTCTAATTATAAGTTTTTGAGCATTGAACCGGAAAATTAAAGCAGCTAAATCTTCAGCCTTTCTTGCGGCTCCCTTAATACTAATTATTATTTTTCGTACGTTTTTCTCAGTCGCTTTTTTATTGCCATGCGCTCAGTGAAAAATCTACGGCTTCTTTTGCCTTGGAGTGCAAGCTTGCGTGTTGTATATAAATACATACGAGTATTTAAAAGAAACGTTATACAACTTTTAACCCGCATACATTCTGCGTACTG
This sequence comes from Ceratitis rosa, assembly GCA_037013455.1. Classification (NCBI taxonomy): domain Eukaryota; kingdom Metazoa; phylum Arthropoda; class Insecta; order Diptera; family Tephritidae; genus Ceratitis; species Ceratitis rosa. The sequence continues at coordinate 256,063 of JAWMAG010000397.1, forward strand.
GTACATCCTTCATTGCCTTTTATGTACTTTATCCATTTCATGTCATAATTTTTATCATTTTCGATGCGCACAATAAATTTAAGTAATTCAATTATTTTACTTTTATGTGAGTAGGAGAGCTTATTACATAAATTTATGCTGACAAAAGGGTATATACGTATCAACATGTAGATATATATAATATCCGTCAATCATACACAAACTCAAATGTTAAATTAAAATAAAATTGTTGTATACCCCAAGGGTGGCGTGAAAGGGGCTACTCTGATGACAACAGCTGTTATATTGTTGTTCTTGCTGTTTGTTGTGTTATGTTATGTTAGCTCTATTATTGCCGTATGCTTCGTAAATATTTGCTCTTTATGTTTTTGTTACTGCCCTGCGGCTATTACCACGCTTGGCAGCTGCTGTTTGGTGTTTCCGTCGCCGGCATCTGTCTTGCTCAACCTAATTGCGGGCAATTTCTTGTTTTTTTTTTGTTTTTCACTCATCGACTTAATTACGTCATAACAGATATTTTACAAATCAGCCGAGAATCGTGGTTCAACTTATTATTAGTTTTTATCTCCTTAATTACGACGAAAAATTATTTATTTACATAAAATAAAGTAATTAAAGAGATATTTAACGAAAAAAATTGCAAAAAAAAAAATATTATCATACATAAAATAGCCGTGTATGCATTTTGGTGACACAAATTTTAATTAAGAGTTAAGAAAAGTTACAATTTTTTTAATTCTTACATTTTCATGGTTAACTTCTATTGAAAATAACTAATTTAGTTATGTGTGCATACTATATACATATATACGTATATATATACCTATATTGGCGCTTTGTTACCGCTAAAGAGATTTTCGGCCGGCCGAGCTCCTCCTCCAATTTGGAGTGGTGAAGGTTTCCCAAGAAATGGAGGTACTTACATTTTTTTATTTTAAAAAACAATTTGAGTTCTTAGGAATGTAAATACTAATTCATTTAAATAATAGTTACTTTTCTCATTATATCATCCAACCCTATTCGACATGGTACCACTGATCTTCCTCTCAAATGTTCGAATGTTACTCATACGCACTGTCGAGCGCAAATCAAATAACCAAAAGCGTAAACTGCGTTTGTAGGGATTACAAAATCATCACGTTTTCAAGTCGTGCACCAATGAATAGAGCGAAAGGTAAATAAGTTCAGCGACAAAGTAGCAAAAGCTACGGAAATAATTAGTACCATGGAAAGTCTATGCGAAGATATGTATGTATTTGAAGGATATCACTTGCGAATGTACGAATGAAATTAAAGTGATTTGAGTGTTGCTCAAATGCGCACATTGTCACAGCATTGATAGTAATTAGCATTCGCATGAGCCTAACTACACTTAACTACTTACGTATGTGTGCATGTAATTGCGATAACTGCATGAGAATGCTGAAATGAAACTGAACTTTGTATAATGATTGACGATGATGCTTTCATACCTATGTATTTGTACATACAAGCATCAATATGTATGTTCAGTATCAGAGATAAAGAAATAAAAATAGGGAACAAATATTTTCCCATTTATTTTCAAATAATTTAAATTTATATAATTTTATTTGATTTGTTTGATTTTATTTTATTAAGTTTTCTCTTTTAATTTGTTTCTTATCTTTTTAATTTAATTTTTTTATTTTATTTTCTCTGTCTTTTTATTTTATTTTATATTATTTAACTATTTATTATTTATTTAATTTTATTTAATTGATTTTATTTTCTTTTATTTAATTTAATTTTATTTTATTAGTTGTTTTTTATTTTTTTTTTATACTTTTCATTATTATTATTATGCCTTTTTTATTAACATTAGTATTTATTTATTAAATCTGCTTCAGGCGGGTATGACTTGATCCGGAGGCCAAGGTGTTCGGATGGTTGTGCGCTATTGAAACATATTTTTGTTTTAATATTGTCTTTGATGGTGGATATCTTAAGGGCTCTACTGCAACCTTTGAATTATATGTATCTTTGTCGACCAAGCTGTGACTCATAACGATACTCCATACATTAAAATCGGTTTGATTTTTGCATCACATAGGAGGACTTGATCGTCAAGGCTATGTCCAGACTTCTTTTTTAAAAGCCAATAAGCTGGCAGATTCGAATTTGAGCTGTAGCTTTGTAGCGGAAATATGGATCCCGAGGTATATAATTTCATGAGCTTTCGGAGTGGGTACGTTGTTAAGCTTGAGAGGGGACATGTGTTTGGCTTTAATGTAGTTTTGATATAAGCTGGAGCGTGTTTCGTGTGTATTATCCTCCTTCATATTCATAATTAAAACTTTGTTAATATCTTATGCAACATAGCAACACTAAATATCTTGAATTAGTGCCATTTACTGTTGCCAAATGGCAATTGCAAATTCCATTCATCTAATGATCTGTTCTGTTGCTTTGAGCTCATGTTATTATCTCTCGGAATGTCCCTGCTCCCCTTGTGGAATTAGTCTTTCTAAATGCCATGTTAATACGGTTGAGCAACATTTGGCCGTAGTCGGCTTTTGGGCATAATTTGGACAAGCAGTAGCTGTTCATCCAACTGTTTATATATGTATATTGGCGAAATCCTATGAAATCCTCATACATTTCACCTTGAAACATTGCCAAAATTTGACAGTGGAGAGTTACAAGGTGTTGATGGCGCAAAAGGAAAGCGAGAGAGTGAGGTAGAAAATGGAGGAGAGGGTGACAGAAAATTGTTGGCTCTAAGCGATATGCACTGGAAGTCCTACAAGCTTGTCAAAGCCTCAATTAAACCTAATGTTTTCATTTTGTGTTTGAGTGTAGGAGGCACAGATTCTGTAAGGTATCAGCAAATTTAATTTGAAACCGAAACGTGAACGTTGCCACAAAATGCACCTGCAATCCAATTGAATCTCTGTCAAATGCTCATTTTACACACACCCAAACTTGTAGCTTCGAAGTAACTGTCATGGCTCGTGTAGTTGTTGCTGAGTTATTGCATAATTTTATTGGCATAGAACATGTGACTAAACGACAAATAAACAAATAAATTTAGCACTTCAAATTGGATTTTGGAAAATTATTCAAATGATTTGTAAGCTGCATGTTTTCCATGTTTTTGTTTTTGTTTGCGAAATTCGTTAAATTCGTTAAATTTGTTAAATTTGCTGACGCATAAATTTAGTTCGTGACAATCTTAACATCTAGCAGAACTGCATATTCCCCTGAAATACATTGTGTATATAATTTTGTTTAAAATCTATGTTTGTGTGTAAATGTTTCAAATTGCTGTTTTCAGCAGGCGATTTATTCTTGCTGTTGCTTTTGTTTATTGCTACCGAAAATCGACATCGTTTGAATACTAATGACTTTGCTTGACTTACCACGCAGCTCTCACCGCGCGTTTAAATTTATTTTCGACCAGATTTGAAGTGGAGGGAAAGGGGAAGCAGAAGGGCTTACTGAATACTATGAAGGTTTATTTTCTTAAGTGCATATAAAAATTACATAATCATTGTTGATCCCAAAACAAGTTGCCAACCCAACATAATTCTACGAATTTGGAATAATTCCAGTTGCGTACACGTTTATTAGGTATGTAGGCTAGATCCTGGGCCTCATATTTCGCTCACATTTCAAAGCAGATACCGAAGGACCCTTATGATTTTAATCCCGCAGAAATTTCGCGAGATGTCTTTTTTTGAGTGGATATTTTAAGTTAGACACCGGTTGCATTTCCATTTGTTGGAAAAACATCAAGACGCAAAAAATCGTTTCAGCGGTTACAAAGCGCCAATTATATGTACTCGTATATAACATATTTGATATATGGCGAATACTTCATTATACTTCTTCATTTACATACACGTACCTATGTTTTCCATATTTCTCAAAATTTTTTACACTTTTTGGAAAATACACATATTGTACATTTTTTTTTTATATTTTTGTCACTCATAATTTCAATAGCAGAAATATAAAGCCATAAAATACGCACTTTGTTGACAAAACTCCTAATCATTTCGCATTCAAATGCACTCGAAAGTTCAAATAGGATCTGGTTATTTAAACGCTGTATCACGTACATCCTGACCACAGCCACGCGCCAAGTAAAACCGCAAGTACCAAAAAGTACTTATACCATTACATACATACATTTTGAAAGCAACAAATAACGCACATGAACCTAACATATATAATTCATAAGTTTGCTAAAGCGATTTGTGAAGCGGCAAAGCCAATGGCTAACTGAACTTAAGCAATTGCAGAAAGTATAAATATACATATAGGTGTATGTACATACAAATGTATACTCGTACATATGCCATAAAGTATACAAAAGTCATGTTTAATGTATAAATGCGAGATAAACGTGTGACCTTTTTGTGTGTTAAGTCTAAGAACTCAACACAGATGTGTGTACATACATATGTACATACGAGTATATAATATATGAGGAAGGGACTAAAAGCTCATGAAATGGAAAAATTGTAAGTAAAATAATACCGTAAAACTTAAATTTGGCATAAAGTCTAAACCAGGATGATTTTTTTTTGGTACTTTCGATATTAAGTTACAATACAAAAAATATTGTTGAGAGAGGCGACTAGTTACTAGTTAGTAGGCTACTAAGGTAGCGCTTTCCAGTTCTTCTCATTTTTACGCATACATATTTATGGAGTGATATTCCTTGCTCAATCAGACCATAAAAATCGAAAGGTTATTCACGTCAGAGGAGCGATTTGCCGTCAATCTGCGCTAGAGCACAACATGTAGATGTTTCTGTACATCATACGTATATATGTGTGTATATGTTTGTGCATCTGGGCAAACTTTTAGCAAATTGCTATGCTTTGTGTCGACTTCCGGTACAATAAAGTATCGATACTTCATTCACGTACATTACTACTTTAAATTCCGCCTCATCTTCTTACCTTTACGAACCCATTAGTTTGTACAAGTTCCATTAAATCATAAAAATAAGCGACCACGTACTCTCTGCTGGCTTCCGGCACTGCCTGGCAAATTATTAAACAAGTTTATTGAATTGTGTGCGTACCAACTTTGGCTTCACCTAAAATACGTGTGTAAATGGCTTGGGAGTTGGGTTTACTTTAGTTTCCTGAAAACTTGTAATTTAGATTCAATATCTAAAACCGTTTTTATACGTTTGTCCATCGTAAATTTTTTTAACAAAGTATAAACACATTTTGCATACATAACTTTGTAAAATAGTATATTTTGTACTTCAGCTCATCTCTGTAACCCTTAAGGTCTATCGACCCTCTTCAAACACTTCTTGACACTCTAAATTAATTTTTGGTTTGTAACCTCTTACTTTCATTGACTACTTTCGTGTCGTGAATTTATATAGACAACAGCAGGCTCATATGCGAAAATATCAATTTCTGATTGTCACTGTCCTTCGGAGTAAATTAATAGCGGTAAATTTAATAAATTCCGCAGAACATGCTTCAATATTTGCTTCAATTGGCAAGTTAATTAAATTGCTATTAATTGCTGGGTTTACATTGCAAAGTAAACCGTTTTTTAGTTTCGATATTGCATATGGATATGGATGTACTACATATATATATAGGCGTAGAGCATATGAGAAATTACTTATCTAAAAACTTTAATCTAAAATAGTTTGACATTTCAAAACGACAGAGTGCAGTCAAGTGTAAACGTCAACAAAATATAAAAAACTTTTATGAAATTAAAAAAAAATCTACACATAAATACATACATATGTATGAACGAGTATGTTTCGTAAAAACATGAAATTCAGATGTAATTACTTTTTGTAATATTTACATATGTACATATATTTTAATTGATACTACTTTTTATACTGTTTTAATGTGATGTACTAGTAATGCATAAATCTGTCTTTATCAGCTGACATTTAACAACTTCAATTACGCGCCTGCAACAAGGACACACACCTACACGGAAGCACGCACTCGCAATTACATATTGTCACACCCACTATTTTGTAAAGCGTTTAGGTTAATGTGTGTTTCATAGCAAATGTCAGACTAACAATTTACAACAACATGCCAATGACAACTTAATTAAAACGTAGCAGACCTTCGGCAGCGAGTTGGCAATTATGCACATTCAAGTGTACACACACTTACATGGCGGAATGAGTGAATCTATATACGCTTTTAAGCATGGCAAGTGAGTGCGTGTCTGAGTGTTGGTCAAGAAGCACCAAGCAAGCACAAATGCCAGTGATTGTGTGTATGTATGTGTGAAACATAGGCGGGGTTGTAGGTGTCCACTAAGTATGTGATTTATGAGCAAACAAAGAGATACAAATTTATTTCAGCTAAACGCTGGCCTGTCGTTTAATATTAAACATTATATTTTGGCAAGATATTTAAGAAAGCCATTTCGTTTATTTTATTTATTTTTATTTCATTCAATTTAATTTTATTTTATTTTACTTTATTTTATTTTATTTTATTTTTGTTGTGAAGGCGAAGTAGTTCGTAACAAATAGTAATAAGTAAACATGTACTTAAAATAACATCGCCGTATCTTTGCAACACTATGTACTATTTCGCATTCTTTTTTGTTCTTATTACTTTCTTTACTTTGTAATACTCTCTCATATTTGAATAAAGTTAGTCGTTAAATAATCCTCGGAACTTTAAATTTATTTTATTTAATTTTTTTTATTTACTTTTATTTTATTTCATTTAATTTTGTTTTATTTAATTTAACTATATTTTATTTAATTTTATTTAATTTAATTAATTTTATTTTATTTTGTTTTATTTGATTTTCTTTTATTTTATTTTATTTTATTTATTTCTTTATTGTACTCCTTTTTGGCTTACATATCACTATTGCTAAATTATTTTATAAATTATTTACAGAAATTTACATTTCAATATTCAAAAACGAACGAACAATTGATGTTGTTGATAATATTACGGATTTTTGTGTACTAAAAAACTTTTCACTTAGTTGAAGCTCCTCCAGTATCTTCAGCAATGTTTTGGGAACCACTCCTGTCGACGTGATGTTAATAAGAAGTGCTCGCTTTTCCTTTTTCTCGACAAGAATAACATCTGGCCTGTTATGCTGGACACTCCTATCTGTCAGAATAGTGCTGTCCCAGTATATTTTATGTTCTTCGTTCTCTACTACTGTAGCAGGCTTATATTTGTAGTAGGGCATCTCTTCTCTTAGTACGTATAGCAAGACTCTGATGGATAATTTTAACCACATTGTTATGCCGTGTGAAGTATTCAGTAGCCGCTAACATAATACACGCCCCTGCTGTATAGCTTCTGTTTGTTGTTGGCACTTTCTACATCTGTCATTGTCGATTTGTTTGCGAGCAATGTATTTTAAATAGTTTTTTTTTGTTGCAATTACTTGGTCTTGAATTTTATTTTATTTTATTTTATTTTATTTTATTTTATTTTATTTTATTTTATTTTTTTTATTTTATTTAATTTGACTTTATTTAATTTTGTTTTATTTAATTTAATTTTATTTTTCTATTTTATTTTGTTCAAATCTATTTTATTTTTATTAATATCATAAAATTAATCGTTGTCATTAAGTTCATTAGTTCTGCTTGCTCATTTGACATTCGATCTCAGATTTCGCAGAAACTCACTGCACATACTCGTATGTACACTTACCCATACATGTATGTACACTTACTCATATATAAAATTATCGAATGACCATATAAACCACTGCCAGTGGGGCTCAGCTTTTATGACCTCACAGAAACAGTCTTGTCCTGCACGTAAATAAAGTGCGATTTATTGCATGTCTTCTAAAGTTACTCACACGCCACAGAGGAGAAATAGATAAAGTGCAGAGCAAAAAGACATTAATCAAATTGCATGGGCTCGCTGTAGATTTCCTGTTTAATGCATTTTGAAAGTTTAATTACTCTGTGGGCAATATATGGTTTCTTTAGCGAAAATCTACAAGCGATCATAAATTTTACGGCACCGAACCCAAATAGTTCAAAATTGAGGAAAAAGGTTTTGAATTTAGGTTATTTTTAATTAAAAAATGGATTTTACTCACATTTTGTGCACTTGTTGAGCCATTGGAGGGTGCTCCAGTTGTCTTTGTTGTTGTTGCCGATGACGATGTATCACCACAAATGGAATTGCTGTTAGCAACACCACTGGTCACTATCGGATTATTATTACCAACAACTGTTGCAGTCGATGCACGTCGACTACCGTTATTCCGATTGTTTCGACTGTTGGGCGAGGAATTGTTGTGCGAGCTGTTGGCGAGGAGCGGCGAGGCGGGTGGCGTTGGCTGGTTGATGGAGGGTTGGGTAGTGGAGTTGGAGTTGGAGTTGGAGTTGGTTGGCGGAAGTGAGGGGCCCGTTCTGTTGCGTAGACGGGCCAAAGCACTCCTTAGGCCCTCCGTATTGTTTTTGTCGGGCCCCTTGCCAAATAAAATGCATCCACAAAACACTTTGAATGCTTTTGCATGTGCGTTGGACTAATACATATGTATGTATGTTTGTAAGAAGGTATCAATGTCAATAGGTATATTCGTTGGTGAATTTAAAGAAAAAGCTTCCTGTTAAAGAAAATTGTGATATTCGTAAAGCCAAAAAACAAATTAATAAACGATAAACTATTGTAGAAATTATTGTTTTGATAAAAATCAAGTTTTCGAATTATTTATTTTTAATTATTTATCTAATTTTATTCACTATTATTTGTTTTGCTTCAAACTCTGTATTGAAAATGTCTAGTTAATATTTATAGCACACGGAAACACACACAATCCTTTGAGTTTTCAATCGACGAAGGAAATTATTATTAGCTTTAAAGCTCATTTCGGCGAGCTTAATGGCGAGTTGTGCGTCAACCACAGTGTAATTACGAGAACGTGCTGAAAGAAAGAAAAATTGAGAATATTTTATTAATGATTAAATTTTATTGCAAACAAATTAAGTTTATTAAAAAGTTGTTAAATTTTTTAGTAAAATTTTTATTTTTCCCTGATGATTTTTTGCATAAAAAGATTTTGAGTTCAATAAATTTTTGGAGGTTAATTTTTATAAACTTTAAGTAATCAAAAAAAGATATTTCATAAAAATAGTCATATCAACGGCATGTTCTTTTTTAAACCTCACACAGCTTTCCTTAGCATTCACACATAAAAAACACACTACAAAATCTATGCCAAAGGCAAAGCGTGCAAGGATTCGCGGCACAGAAATAAAAAATTTTACTGGAAATACAAATGAACCGACAAATAACCGAAGGCATTCGCAATGTTGATGTTGGTTTTTGATATTATTGTTGTCAAAACTTTTTTCTTTTGCAGCAGCACTCAAGCCACACTTACACATTTGTAATGGTGTTTCTTGTGCATATGTATGTATGCACTTATGTACGTGCACATCGGAAGTGCTGGTACCCAAACTTTCATGTCTAAAAGAGATGCTTAAGTACCGCGCTTTTTGCTTTCAGCGCCGATGAGGCGTTCACTGTGGGTGCTTAGAATTTCGCTTTATTTAATATTTATAAATAAAAACAAACTGGAACACATTATTTTGTGTCTCTTTCCATATTTTAAATGCTACATACCTACTAAATTAGTCGATTTTGAAAAAATTTATTATTTACATTTTTCGTTATTTTTTGGCTTTTAACAAAAAAAAAATTGATTAAAAACTTTAATTGTCTATCAATTTGAATACTATAAAATACCAGCTTATACTCATTGAATGCATAGAAATTAATTTTCATGATTACCTAAATGCAAATAGTTTTCTCCGTAACTAATATTGTTACTGTACAAAATTATAAGCCCATGTACATACCATAACTACACCACCACATTATTGAATATTCCAACTCAAGCACAACTTCTATGTTGTTTTTGCGACTGAGTAATTCAGAGAGCAAATATTTATTGAAAGCCAATTAGAAAAAAAATCTTAAAAATAATTATTTCATTAAATTCACATTTGTAATTCTGTTAAGGCAAATAAAATTAAATTGTGTGTATAGTATAAACTTTTTAAAAATACTTTATATCCGATATTATATACATAATATATTTATATATAGTATTAAAGTAATTAAAAAACTTAAAAAAATAAAAATCATACTATTGCATGCAATCACACGAATCTGAAAGGAAATGTCAGTATTTATTAACTCTTACATCTTGAAAAAATATTTATATATATGTATTTTTTATCCCGGCATCAAATCTTTAATATTATTTTATTTCACTTAAATTGTTGGGTTTTTCGTGAAACTTATTCTAGCAATATAATAATATAATATGTATTTTTTATTAATCAATTAAAAGTGGCTGCAAAGTTTTCTTGAACCTGAATTGCGATAAAACTACTAATTACACTGTTAAACAAGAAAGCTTTTTTCCCACTGTGTATAACACGAGAAGGTCTGACTGATCAAAATATACAAATATAATAGTTTACAGTTTTTAATACAAAACGTCTTATTGTAATGTGAATATTTTCTTCGGAATGAAATGTTTAACAATTAATGAAATATAAATTTACAATTCTGTTCTTTAGCTATCGCCTGGAACTTCCTGCTACCTCAGTTGGGCACCACTTCCCCTGGTATCGTTAACCTAAGACCTTCTTTATCCACCAAACCGGTTGACATGGACATTTATTTTCGTTTTTCATGTGACTCAAGCAGATCGGTTTTACTCCAACTTGTTTAGTCTTAGATAAGTTGTTATTAAAGAAAAATGTGCAAGCTTTCCAAAACCACTATTTAGGCAAGTAGAAGGTTTTTTAGACATGTGGTTTTCGAGAAAAAATATAACGCATATAATTTAGAGTTATTTCCAATAACTTGACTTTATTATAAAGATGAAGGTTCACCATTGTGTTTTAAAAATAATTTCAGGTTGGCTGGAATTTATTCGAGCGCAATTAAAATAGAGAAAGAGAACCTTTTCAGATGCAGGTGTTGTTGTAACAATTTTTTTCTAAATTACTTATTCACAACAACATCTATACATTCTACCCCCTAGAGCCATTAGGACTGCCCTCGTAATTTCTTTATTATTAATTGCACAGAAACTTTACATAATTGAAATTAATAATTAAGTACTTGAAGCAACAAGAAATTTTATTGCTGCAATAAACAATTTATTGCCCAAACTTGAAGTAAATTAAGAGTGCGACAGTAAAATTTACTTTGAAATAAGTTTGAAACTTTTCGAACGCAACAAAACACAAAAACAAAAGAAAAGCTAAGAAAAACAAAGAAATGGAGAAGAAGAAACAATTTTAAATGTCAAACGCAGTGACAATTTCGGTTTAATTTGAAAAGTGCTTGCTGCGGCAATTGACTACCAGCAAATCAAGTCAAAAGCCAATTGGTTGTCAGAAACAGAGAGAGCACGAATTCCTCAAAGGTTTCACTCACTTCTATTCCCTATTCCAAATTATTTATTATTTATGTCCATTTATGTGTATTTACGAAGAGTTGTTTATTATTATTTTTTTAACGTGAAACTGCTAAAAGGTAAAAACTAAAGAAAAAATTTAATTAATTAGCTGCTAAATCAGAAGGCGATATTTGCACTTGAGACAGTAAATCAAAGCAGTGGAATAAGTAATAAAATAAGAATTTGTCTTTCAACTGCTGGGAAACACCGTTAAGCAATAGTAAAAGTTTACTCATTTCGTGCGTGCGACCTAACGGTTATGGTGGCAGAGTCAGCGGTGTTGGTGGTGAGGCGCAAACATTTCGCTTGTAGAGTTGCTGATCGGTTTGCACTCGAAACCAAGCGAAGCCCACTTACAGTATACCATGGCGTGCTGGCAATTAAATGGCGTGAAAGCGATGAGTACACACTTGAGGTGCCGTGATGCGTTTAGACGCACATTTGCATAAAGAGTTAGCGATAGTAATATGCATAACGTGTTGTAATGTAAGAAAGTCATAACTCATAGTTTTAACTTTCAGGTGAAAATCCAATTTAAAAATATGGCTACCACAAACGTTGCTCTTAAAACGGCGTAAAAACTATTACTATTAATTTTCTATCCTTGAAATTGAATACCTTCTTGAATAAATTTATTTTTTATTTTAAAATGAATACATTTCGACATAGCCCATGTAAGCCTAGGCGACACTAAATTTTTATGAATTTTACTTTTTTACTATAATTTTTTTTTTTTGTTCAATACCCCACATTTCTCCGCCATAAAAAAATTTATATTTGAAGCTGTTCAAAAGTTATGATAATTTCAAAGAAAAAAAATTTTTTTTACGTGTAACTTATATGAGAAACTTTGAATGCTTGATCAAAAAAATCCGAAGCATTTACAAGAAAAAGTGGAATTGAAATAGTACATGCAAAGTGTTACTTATGATTGTTTTTGATTATCATATATATTTACATATATATACATATATATATAAATAAAAATTTCATCACGGTTATGTATTTAAATATGTGTGTGTAGGTCTGAGTCATGGTAAACAACTTATTGTGGAAAAATATTAGCATATGCAAAGGCGCCAACTGTATGCATGCGAGTATGTAAGTATGTATATGCGTACACCTTGCTGGTAACAGCTGTGAAAATACTAAACACCAAAAATATGACAACGAATATATTCATGGCAAATAAATATAGGTATGTACATACATATGTATGTATGTATTTTAGAATACACGTAGGTGATATAACATATGCTACTATTTTTCCATCAAAGGTGTGAAACAGAAACTTTAAATGAATCCAAAGCACTGTTCAACATTTTTCTTTTACTTCTTTTCTTTGTTTTTTCGCAATTTTCTTTTATGGATTCTCAATCACAAGCATAGCTTAGGTGCATATAATAAATATAATATGTTATCTACTTTTTTCAATTTTGGTCGCGCTTAGGTGCACTAGGGTGCGATTTTATTTACCTCTGCATAATGTAATTAAAAGAAATTGTCCACTCTTTTTTAAGTACCAAATCTTTATATATACACGTATATGTAAATACCAGTGTATAAAAGCCGTATGTTCGTTTGTAAAGATCAACAAATCTCCAAAAGTTACCGATCGATTGACTTAAAATCAGTAACCTTTATAAGAAAATATTTTTCTGGAACCTGAAATCAAGTTCGATTTGCTCAAAATATAATTTCTTTACAAAAAAGGATCTTCTACAGATTGACAAAAAATAGCATGATTTTGATTTATGGTAATCATACGAGTAGATCGCGCGTATGTACACTCGCTTCGCAATTTTATCATACGTGTACTGTAACTGCGGGTTGTTTCGTTTGGCTTTGAAGACTTTGAACAGCCTCCAAGGGACACACACATAAAAATAAGTAGACAGATTAATAATACAAGGAAAAACTTAATATTTTGATTTAGAAATTAAGCCTTTTATTATTCCTTCCAATACCAATTAGAATAAAAATTGGACAAAATACAGAAATCAACAGCAACGTGTTGTCTGATCTGCTAGTTTAAAGTAAAAAAAATAGTCAATACACACATACAAACATTTTTGGGGTCCATTGAATGTAAAGATTTATTTTCTATGGATGGAAAAATCAAAAAAAAAATGTATGCGCATATATAATATTTTGCGATATTCGCAAATCGTATTTTCGCAATGCTTCAAAAATGCACCTAAGGTTCCTCTTGAGCCTATAACATTCAACATTTTTTTGTGAAAATACGAAGATAAAATCTTAATTGTTAAATAACAAACACTCACACACTAATATGCATACGAAACATTTTCGTTCGTCGTTTTCTTTATTTACTATTTTTATTCAGCTCAAAGCCATTCGTGCGATAACTGGCGTTCAAAAAGAAATAAATAACTTTTTTGCACATCTTCTTTATTTATTTATTTACTTATTTATTTATTTCACTTGTAATCGCATTTTTCAACATATATATGTACATGTAGCTTTCTTCTATGTATAAAGGTAGTGCACAAAACCAAGCATTGATAAATATATAATATTTCAAAATAACATATTTATTTGTTTTGGTTTTTTTTATTCATTTATGAATTTTTTTCTTTCTTTAAAATATTTGAATAATAAAAATATGTGAACAAAAACATTGATTCTTCAAATATGTTTTAAATAACAAAGATTTATAAAAACACACCATTGCGGGGGAGTGAGAGGGGATTAGATAGTATAATAACTGCTTCAGTGTTTATGGCCACTTCAAAGCACTCAAATTCTGGTTTTATTCTGCGAATTCAAGTGCCAGTTGTGAATTTTTTATTTATTTATAAACTAACTTGCAGTTGTTATTTTATGTTATATATACATACATACATACACATATATATATAGCATATCTTATTATTTGCTTGGAGCTCCACAAAGAATTTAATACCCTTAAAGCCCGGTTAAGACGCTGCAGGTGGTACCGTTGTACCATTATAAGAAGATGAAATGGAAAGGGATTGTTGAAATGTACTTTCATGTCAAAAATATAATACAAATGTATATAACTACGGCGTGCGTTCTCTCGCATTTACACATTATCCGTTCCATTGCATAAATAATAATGTTGTAATATTCAAAGGGCACTAATACTCGACGTCCGTCTACAAAAAATGCTTTTAACACTCTTCAGTTTCCTTTAACTCAGAACATATATAAGGTGTGTTTTTCTTAGTGAACACGTTTTAATTGGTCAAAAATCACAAAGAGAGTGGGGTCGCACAGAAACTTCAAACAACGGATTTACATACAAAAACATTTAAATTTATATTTATTAAAATGTCCCTTTGCAGTTAGAATTCGCAGCTTTCTCTACATACCTGTAGTGTTCAGTAACGTTTTTAAACTTTATTTAATGAATGGGTTTGACTCAACAGGAGTCAACCTTATCATTAGGAATGGGATTTACATCTTACATAGTTGCAGAAAGATGTAAGCACAATGGGAATTAGACATGCTGACGAGATATGTGCGCAGGGGAACTCCACAGGATTAAGTGCTATAACCTTTTCTCTGGACACTTTCGATTACTGGATTGCTAAATAGGATGGAGCGGGAGCTACCATTGACGTGGACACTCTATGCAAAAGGGAGTGAAGAAGGTATCAGTGGATCTTCGTGCTTTAATATTACGTTAGACTATTGTCAAGATAGCATATCTGAGTAGATTGGAAAGGGTACAGCACAAAGTCAGTTGTAGTTGCGCTATGTAAAGAGGAAATAAAAATACTGTTTGAAAAAAGAAGAGTTTACATTTACTGGGTGCCAAGTCACACGAGCATTGAATGCAATGAAAAAGCTGGACAGCAGAATATATACTTATTCTCGTGAAACTTGTCACAAATGTAGAGTTTAGACAAAGTTTTCACAATGCTGTATTCAACCCTATCTAAATAAATATTTGTTTTGGAAAAAACTTTCGGATGGTATGAGAATTCCCAAGATGCATATGTTGATACCCTTTTGGTCATTATAAATAGTAAACAAAACACCATGAAAATATCAAAATTATTAGACGCATTGAAATAGACAAATTCTGGCCAGACAAATCGCCAAAGGATATTTTTGCATTGGCAGACAAAATAGCGTTGAAGATAATATGCAAAATAAAAATAAAAAAGTATGAAGCACAAGAAGATCCCAAAGTTTCTAACTACATATGTATACAGATATAATGAATACCGGGATAAAATGGCATTTTTTATTTATATGCAGTATAAATATATGTATATGTATGTTCATTTATGTACTAAATTTAAAAAATTCTTGGAACTCTCCAGTTCATCATTTTATGCCCACTGCCTTGCGAAGCCAAACCTTTCTGAAAGCAATTACATATATAAATATATCCACATTAAGTTGTATGTGTTTGCCTTTCTAGCATCCTTGGGCTTCACTTAGTTGCTACTTTCTGCGGTGTCCTTAGCTATGTTGTTTGTGTTTTTTTGTGGACATGAAAAAGTAAATTTGCATATTCAACTTTTTAATTGCCGCAATGTGTATATTTCACAAGCCAAACGCTTCTGCGGTGTATAGTACATATACATACATACACATAAATATGTATTATGCGCAAGTGCTTTTTGTATATTTCGAAGAAATGTCAAAATTTGTAAATAATAAATTCAAATGAGCAGTACCTATTTCGCTGACCTCAAGAGCTTCCCTAAATTTAGCTTCCTTATTTTATGTATTCTTCTATCATTATTCCAAGGCGATACAAAGTAAACAAAAAATATGTTTGCTAAAAATATTTGCCAAATGTTTTAAAATTTTATTAATTTTTGATACTTTTCTATAGCACCATACATAGCGGCAGCAATAGCCGACAGATTAACAGTGAGTACTGGCAATTTAAAGGCCAGGGTTCGAGTCGTGAATTTATCTCATTGCGGTCGCCCCTCGGCGACTCCGAATGTGTATCCAACATGAAATAAAAGCAGCTCATAAAAATCCATAGGCCGTTCGGAGGCATTTATTGGAAAAACCTAAAGACACATACCACAATTTGGAAGAGGAGCTCGGTCGAAAATCGTTCCATATATATATGTATATATGTAAATAACTATAGCACATATAGCTTTCCAACTTACATACGTGTATATAAAAAATTATATAAAAAACGTTTGATTATTTATTTCTGATTCACCATAAAAAAAAACTAGTGAGATCTCTTATCGGTTGGCAAAGTAAACGAAGCTTATCATCACATTAAAGCACCAAAAGCATTTTATTGCCCATGGATATACATACATATTTACATGCAAAACGATAAATAAAGCACAAAAACAGTTATGTATGTAGTTATGTAGTTATATGTACATATTGTCGTTAGTGTAAATAACTGTGACTAAGTGGATGATTGTCCTTATCATGAAGCGCATAATCATTTATCAGTAAAGATTACTTTTTGTCAAACAAAAGGCAATTTTTCGACAACGTTCCCCTGAATTGACTGGTTATAGATATGCGTCACTATATTGGGATTAGAAAGCTATAAAATTCACGCAAAGTCACAAAATATGCTGCTATGTAAACCCAACAGCAGCTAAACAATTAAACTAGAGAATGTAGTAAATTAAAATGAAATTTCCATAATGTAGGCACACTCTGTAAAGATCTGAGGTTATGTTTGAGGTTATGTTGTAAAAAATTAAATTGCACAAAAAGTGATAACAGTTGATGTTTGAAGTTACTCGCTTTCGAACAAGAAATTAATTCTCTACAACAAACAGTACATTTCTGCTTAGACATTTTTCAGACAATTAACGCCTGAAAGTATACAGGATTCAAAAGCAACTCACTAGCCATTATATTAAGAAAAATAGCGGCTAAATTAGCGCACTTAATAGTTGTTGGTTAATAATGAATTGAATAATACAACAATAGATTACAATGGCTGATGTTGGCGCAGTGGTAGAACTCTTGCCTGTTAAGTCAGGATCCGTTGGTTCGATCCCTGTTTGTGCCGGCTTTCTGCCCTTCGACGACGACCGTTTTCATTTTATGCTGCTCTAACTGATCCACTTTTTATCACCCGTCACCATCCGGAGATAGAAATTCGGTCTATGACTCGTTGACTTTTGTAGCACGCATACAACACGCTGGACCGAGTATGTGGGCCGATCGTCTGGCGAATATCAATGCATAGCAACGTTATGGCATTTATGCCATTGTCATTAACAACAGCTACAAAAACATTCATTCAATTCAGCATTTACTCACGCAATGCTTTTTAACGGTACACTAAATGGTTGCTGCTATTGTTCTTAAAACTACGCCATACCATATTTCATTTCTTTGGCATGTCATAGCAATCATAATCGGTGTATCCCGTCGATAGTCTTTTTATTTTTATTTCTGAATAATATTTTGGCCAAGGCTTCCCTCCTTTTTTTCATTTTGTGATTTCCTACTTTTTTTCGCTTTTGTTTTCCTTTACTTTACTTTAAGTACAGATAACAGAGATACAAAAAATCTCTTGGGCATACTTTTCTGCGCACACAAAGCGACGGCTTCGCTGCTCTGCCACAAATTTAAGTACTCATCCTTATGGTATTCGCATATTCAATTTGCCGTGTCCAGTTTCCTTATTATGAAATTTGTATGGTATTTTGCTTCTTGGCTGATTGCAGGCATTTAAGTATTTAGGTAATTTAGCTCTAGGTAATTTTTTGATGAGAGTTCAATATTTTCCACTGGTTGTTGGATTATTGTATTAAACGATCCTAAGGAATTTGTGGAATTTCGTTTTCATTGCTTTTTCTCTTAAACAAATAAAAAAAGTATTTGAGTTTTTTTTTTTGAGTATTTTTAAAACCTTTTCGCAAACGTTGCTACTTTAGCATGGCACGCATCCTTCACTTCTCTCTTCTTCAAATTAAAACTTATTCTAAGGCTCAACACAATTTTATTATTGAAATACCAGCGCTATTAATTTTCTTTAAAGAAAAATATTTGGCATTGCTTGATATGCGAAAAAAGTATTCTTTCAACTACCAACATTCCGAATTTGATTTCAGTAGAATAATAAATATTTATGTAAATCCTCAAAATTCATTTGATCTTTCTCCACAATATTTAAAGCGAGTAAAATCAGAATTTTCGACAACTTGTGATGTTTGAAGTCACCATATTTTTGTGGTAATCAATATAATTTTACAACAATAACTAGTAATACATACGAGTACATATATCTAAACGTGTACCATATATCCGAACAGAGCAATTCAATAGTAAATAGATTGAGAAATAATTTGCCACTGAAATTGTAAACTTTTGCGGGTAACTTAAACACAAACTCACACAGACATAGATTCAAACACATACTCGTACATTCCGAACCAGACCGTAGAAAAGGGTGGAAGGTTATCACCTTTAACGAGAAACTGTTTGAGGAAGACTTCTCAGGTTGGGCGGAAGTAAGATCCAAAAAACTAATGAAACTAATCACTAACACATGTGACGCGTCTATGTTTCGAAAGAAATGTGGCAGCAAGATACTCAAGCCTGTGTACTGGTGGAATAGCAATATAGCCATGATACGTGCTCGTAATTCAAGTAACTTCACGAGTCATAGGGAAATATACAAATCAAGACGCAAAGAGCTAAAAAATGCTACACGTATACGTGATATCAAGAGAAAGGCATTTTCTGACCTATGCAACGACGTAGACAGCAACTCCAAAGAACAAAGGACTAGCCTAGCCAAAAAGCCCAAAATTGCTAAGAAGCATAGTAGATATGGTAGAATTGCAGCTGATGGAGCGAGTGGCAGAGGCGAAGGCGCGATATCAGCGCACCAGTAACTGACACTTATGTGAACCAGGTAACTTACGTACTGGATACATAGTGACGAGTACTGAAGCCGAGACGGTTAAAAAATAACGACGACAAACGATATCGACTCAGACTATTGAGATATCAGCCCAAAAGGACTTCTGACGAAATACTGAAATTATCAGGGGTTACTGCAGTGCGCATGACGAGGTTAAGGCTTTCGATACTTTCCATCTCAACAAAAAAAAAACATGCATGTGTAGGTCTGTATTTATAAATGGCACATCAAACGAGATCTGCTAATTTGTACTGTATTTAAAAGTTATTAAATTACTTATGTCACTAATGTCATTACGAACATCCAACACTACAATTCAGCAGTTCAAACAAAGTTCGAACAACTTTCAACAACTTTCGTAATGAACATGCATAAGAAATTGTTGGGAATATACTTACTGTATTTGTATTGAATACATATGTACCATATATGTTTTTGTATGTATGTGCAATAGTGTATGTGTCTTTTCACCAGGGAAGTTTGTACAAAAGAATGCCACATTTACTTGTGGTGCAAAGTTTAATGAATAACATGAAGGATAACAACCATAAATCATTTTAAGCAATGTATACATATATATATTTATATATATATATATGTACATATGTAGTTTGTAGAACAACATATATGTCAGTATGTAATGTTCTTTTTTTTTATTTGCACAAAACATTGTTGTACTCCTGCGCTCATTAATGTTGGTGCTACAAATTTTTTTTTTTTTATTTCTCATAAGCAAATACATACACACATGTACACACATAGTAGTCCAATGGCAGCTAAAAGTGACGCATTTAATATAAGGTGGCAGCAAGTTTATTAGCAACAGCGTTGTTTAGGGAATTGCAAAGCTAAAGTCATCAAGTTACTCACACTATGATAAGGACAAACTGAGACATGGCTAATGGCGAATATGGCCGAATCAACAATAGCGCGCCATTCACCTCTTCTTTTCACTGTTTGGCGCTCTCCACCTGATCCTTCCACCGGAGTGGAGGTCTTCCTGTTCCTGTTCACATTTTCAGCTGTTGGTGGCCATGGTGACATGCGCTCAAACACTGAGCTCGACACATTTTCGGTTATCTTTTTGCTACAAAATATCAACTCTCTAACGCGATCTAAAGCAATTCAGTCCCATTCATAGAAAGTGAGATACAGGCCATTAAATCCAATTGTGCTAAAAATAATGGATGACTTCTTATTAACACGTGGGCTGAGAAGTCAGGGCCGATCAAAGGAATTTTTTGTTCAAAGTTGGCTGTACTCATCAACGTAGTCCTCATCAAGAGCAACGCAATCATTCTGGTGCCGCTCTAACATTGTAATACCACTTTTGTAGAACGATTTATGCCTTGCCCCAATAAAGGTCTCATTGGAATCAATTTTCTTACGGGTGGTCATTTTTTTTTTTAATTTCTACGGGCTGAAGCCAAATCTGGTGAATACGATGGATAGGAATTTTTTACCAAATGCAACGCTCCACGTATGTTAAGATCGGCTCATACCCAAATACCGATAGTTGTGCTCTCGGACGTTCTGGACGAGGCTCACCAGTTGCTGCCCACTCAGATTGCGAATGTTTTGATTGCGGAGTGAACTCAGCTTGTTACGTATAAACATAACCAAGGATTGCTCAGAATCGTCAACCTCATTTGAACGTTCACTTCGCTCTGCATTATCGGTGTCTCCGAACATGCATTTAAACCACGAAATCGATTGTGATCCATCCTTTTAAATATATCAAAAGAAGTTTCTCCCCTTTGCAAGCTCAGAAAGTGTTAGGGTAATTAGGATGGAACGCAACTGTTATCGATAAGGGATTCCAAAATGTATTGACATCCATAACTTGCTTTTAAACTATTCCCAAACAGCCTATTATATTATCTTATCCGAACAGATGAATTTTTTAATTTTCAAATAATATTTATTATTTAGTTCGAATGAATAAAAAGCGAGTTTATGCTGATCCAATATACACAAATTTGGTATATAAGCATAATTTAGCCATAAAGGTTGAATAATAAAAATCTTTCATTAAACTGAAAAATAAAAATATGTGCATGTGTGCGTATGTAATGAAGAGAAGTTCGCAGGTGTGTTTACACGAGTATGTAATGAAATTTAAGTAAATTAGCAGTGCAATGCTATAATTGAACAGCAAAACTGCTCACATATTATTGCTTCAACTTTTATTGGATGCCATTGGCAATTGTGACTTTATTATGTCAGATATAAACTGCATATACACATACATACAATCAAATTTTAGTTCAGATTTGTTTGTATATTTATGATAGAGTATTCTGTGATAGCTTGGATAATATGAATTAGGTATGTACTCGTATAATAAAAACGAACATAAAAACAAAGGATTTTGGGATATTTTTCTCAACGACTTTTCCTTTTACCATAAAATTTTTGTTACAAGCATATATGTGTATACAGAAGTAGTAATCAATTAATCAAAGTTAAAAACCAGAAGTTGACATAGCAAATAAAGATCCTTTAATGATACTACCGAAGTAGGCGTCAAACCTACGCGAAACTACAAAACATCCAGCCGGACACGTATGCAATTTAGTTCTCAAGAGAGCAAGATCAATCCGACTCTTACTGCAGTCAATTTATGTATATATAATATAATTAACGAACTTTGAAGCCGAGAAATGGATGGTGGGACCTACAGTTTATTCTAAGCCGCCTCCGATCGGCCTTTTGGACTTTTAATTTCATGACGGAAAACACTCGTAGGACTTGACATTTCCTGCCGAATGGCATTTCGGATGTTGGTCGAGCCATGATTCGAACCCGGGCCTGCTAGCCACTCAGCTTTGCATAACAGAAAAAAAAATAAGTATTCTTATGAAATGAAAGTGAATAAATGGAAAAGTTTTTATCGTTTTAAATCTATTTCAAATATACTCTACACTGAAATATATATTTTTTTGCCTACTAACATATTCGTACAATTGTTTGTTTTCCACTTGATGAAATTTTTCCTACTCCAACTTTCGTGCAGTGTTACATGCACACATACTATGTGCATGTTCAACATCGTTTCCAAAGGTGAAATTGCGAGCAAAGAAATGTGAAATTGTGATAAAGAAGCAATTATGAATATTTACAGTGCCGGAAGAAAATTTGGCAGTATGTATAGCAGTTAGAAATTTGATGATTACAATATTTAAGTTCGTCAATTTAGTAGTAATTTTTATTTTTATTTTTATAAACCTATTTATTACTCGTAGAAATCTTCGGAAGATATTCGAAGTGTCCAAGTGCAATTAATACAACTTTTCTGGAGCATTTTTTATTTATTTTTCTGCTGAATTTTTATGAAAGCTGTTTTATTTCAACTCAAAAATACACCCAGAGGCAGAAAATACGAAAAGTGGATTTTTTTAAATTTAAATCACAAATTTTTGAAATAATTTATGCAACGATTTTTCTCATTAGTGTAAGCGAATGTCATTGTGAGCGGTTTCTAAATGATTAATGCATATTCTAACAATTTAATATCTTGTAAACGTCTTTTCGTACAAACATACATTCCAGCGTAAGGCTGACGTTTTTTTTTTTTGTAATTTAGGCGATATTATTTTTTGAGTTGTTCTTGATAGAGGATTATGTACTATTAACCATGGAAATATTTTCTGTACATCACTCTGTAATATTAGTTAAGCTAATATAATCCTCGTGTGCTATAAAAAGAGATTGAAAATAATTTATTTAATTGAAATAAAGAAACTCTTTTGTGGGAGTTTAACTAAAAAAATATTGAAAAAACCAATACTTAAACATTTGATCACTCTTTTTCGTAAACTGGGTTTTTCAATACAATTCTGTTGTAGGTCAAAAATATCAATATTATTGTATTTTGTGCAGAATTCACGAAAAAGAAAGTTCGCGGTAATTTATTTCATTCTTCCTTTATAAGCTTAACACCTCTTTTGTCTTACTACTAATACCTTAAAAACCAATGACGGGCTAAAGACTGATGTTTTAATATTTTTTGTTGCAAAAAATTTTATAAATTTATACCAATGTTTTAGATTTTTAATTATGACTTTTTAAATAAAATGTTTGGCATAGTAACATAAATGTATTGTAGTTCCTTACTAGGTTAGGCTGAATTGGCTACCGATGTGTAAGCATCAATTGTCATACCCGATCACCAAGCTTCATTATCCATTCACTTCGATTTATACATAAATTTCATTAGATAAATTAACTTCATGGCTGCTATCTTCTACAGGTCATCTGGTAGATAACGGAACGTAACTGTAACATAGGAAATGAAAGATCGTTCCTTTCTCTTCACCGCTCTTACAGCTTCTAAGGCATTTGTTGAAGGGAACTCCCAGCCTTGCCGTTCGTCATCCCATCAAGCAGGGAACTGTAAAGACTCCCACTACAACAGAATTGTCCTCTCTTTCAGAGGGTACATTTCGGTTGGCCCCACGTTTGTCTAGAAATTCTGCATATATCATTGTGGTTCCATCTTAATTCGGCCGGAGTTCCTTGAGTTTTCATGTAGCAAAGGCATACCAATGTATTCATTGTCGGCAAGAATCTGTTTGGTCGTGTCTAGCCTGGCAAGTCCGCCTTACAGTTTCTTTTTTTCCCCCTGTGACAAGTAACCCAAATGAGAGATAATCTGTTCTGTTGGGCCATCTACTGTAGAGATCGACGACAGTCCAGCGCAATTTTTGAAATCGTTATAAGCGAGCCAAGCAACTTAATTGCTGCCTGACTATCGCTATAAAGTTCTCCTTGCTTTTGAGTTCTGTTCCAATGTAGTTTTGCTGTCTCCATAGTTGCTGAAATTTCAGTCATAAAGAGAGTTTAAAAGTTGAGTATCATTAGAAGACCCCTCGTCCAATTCTTCGATCAAGTTTCGATCCATCAGTATATCTCAATACTATCGAATAGGGTATCGAATTCATTGATCCATTACCAGATCAGAATTAAAGAACCAGTTAGAAATCTTAGGGCTGCTAATAGAGGCCTCAAATCTGCCTACTATGTTGATTTTCCCCTTCAGCTTCTTGACCAGAACTAAGCCCATAAATTTTGCCTTGGTTCTGAGGCTTAAGCCAACCCCATTTAAAGTCGGCGGATTTATTCTTCTTTAGCAGTAGTAAAAGGTGCACAAACCTTAAACTGATAAATACAATTTAAAAAGGTGAGAGCTGTAGCTTTTTTATCTCTCTGCTTCACCCTTTCAAATTTCTTCCTTTCTTCTCATAGACAAGAGACTTGAAAGCATCAACGTGTGCAATAAAATTTTTTTATTACAAACTGACCTTCAAGGTTGTAAGAAGAAAACGCTTGTAAAAATCTTTATTGCGTTTTTATGCTTCTTCATGTTTTCCTACTTTTTTTCTTGGTTTTAGTATTCTCTAAAGTGGGCATGTTAATTACGGGACAAAGGATATGCTGCATTTATTACAGCTATTGTGTGGATATATACATACTGTATATATGTATGTGTGCATACGAAAATAGCGTGAGCGTAAATTTGCTACACACACACACATACACATAAAAGTTGTACTCTACTTGTTGTTATCTATAGTAACAAATGAGTTGTAAATTAAACGCTAAAACGATCTTCAGAGACTTATTAGAATTTAAAAAAGCAATTCACAAAACACACATACACACATATGTTTTTTAGTACCATTTAAACCCTTTTTACGCAGGAATCGCTTTAAAAGGGCTGCCAAATCGCCAGCAGTTTCAAAATTGTCAAAATTTATTTCGAATTTTTATCTGCAATTAATTTGGTCCGCATAAGGAAGTCGCACGACCTCATAAAAATTGTATGTTTATGTTCGCCGAGGAGTATATAGAACACATACATATTTATCAGCATGGCAAATCTGGAAAAGGAATTTGAAATAACAGAAGCAACGAACTAAATACAATAAATTCCATAAGAGCCTCGAGAGCAAAGAAACATCTGCCGTTGACACAGGCTGGCAGGACAAGTGACCATCCGCCTCACCCGCTCTTCGTGTGTTTAATTTGAATAATTCTTCATAAGCGTCTAAATCAACCAAATCGTTTAATTCATTTGTTATCTAAAGATTCGTTAAATACACGCTTATTTATGCCTCGAACACACATGCGTACATAAATATATATGTAATACACACACGTACATATTAACTGTCTTCTTTCAATACTCGTATTCCACAGACTGAGCAAATTGGTTTTAGCTTCATTGCGTCCATTTTGCTTGCGGTGAAAATTGATGTGCATACATATGTTATTTTATATATACCTATGCATAGATACATACATATAGTATAGACATGTGTGGAGAAATTTGTATAGTGGGAAAAAATCTCGATTATTTCTATGCAACAAGCGAAATGAAGCTGTCAACAGCAGATACTCGCTTTGAGGCATGAAAATTGTATCTATCTTTATATTGTGTTCCGTTACTTTTGTGTGCTACATAAACGCAAACGTAGCAAAATATGCTAAATAGAACAGGAGTTAAACAAGACCATTTGTCTTCAAAATCACTAATATTGTGAAACTTGTTCAAATAAGCACGGCTGAATTCTGATATTTGTAGGGGTGACCCGCAGGGGATAAGCTAGCTGAAAAAACAAATTCCGATCGGGGTTTGCTGAGTAAATTTTAGCAAAGTCTTGGAGGCTTTAATGAAGTCAGATGCTTGGTAACCGGGCGAACCATTGACGCGAAACATTCTTCGACTACAGCTAATACGTTTAAGGGATGCGTGTAAAACGGCCAGACACGAGCGAAAGGCATAACAAGGTGATTTTGCAACATGACAACGATAGGCACCACGTAGCTGTAATGGTAAGAACCTACCTGGAAACTATTCGCGAGACCGACTACTGATTTTTTTGACGATTACAAATTAAAAAACGGACAGGATTAAATTGCACACCCAATATACATAAAGGGTGGTTAAATTTTCAAGGGCCGATGTTGATTTTGAATAAAACACAAACTATTTAGGAAATTATTGAAATTTATTATGTATGTAACAAAATATCGGTCAAATGAGCGCCGCGACCTCGGCGGCACACCTCCATACGATGGTCCAAATTTTCGATGACGCTGAGGCATAATGGAGTTTCTATGCCGTTATTGTGCCGAATTATCTCATCCTTTAGCTCTTGAATTGTTGCTGGCTTATCGACGTACACCTTTTCTTTCAAATAACCCCAGAGAAAAAAGTCCAACGGTGTCAAATCACATGATCTTGGGGGCCAATTGACATCGCCATTACGTGAGATAACACGGCCATTGAATTTGTTGCGCAAAAGAGCCATTGTTTCGTTAGCTGTGTGGCAAGTGGCACCGTCCTGCTGAAACCACATATCGTCCACATCCATATCTTCCAATTGTGGCCATAAAAAATTCGTTATCATCTCACGATAGCGAACACCATTCACAGTAACTGCCTGACCGGCCTCATTTTGGAAAAAATACGGCCCGATGATGCCGCCAGCCCATAAACCGCACCAAACAGTCACTCATTGTGGGTGCATTGGTTTTTCGACAATCACTCTTGGATTCTCATTCGCCCAAATGCGGAAATTCTGTTTATTGACGATTCCACTGAGGTGAAGATGTGCCTCATCACTGAAGATGATTTTCTTCGAAAATTTTCATAATAAGTCTGGATAACTTTAACACGTTGTTGGATTGTGTATCTCTCCATGGTTCAAATTGAGTAAGTCTGAAATAGAGAAATGTCAAATTAAATTCGGAAAAAAACTAGGCGTTTAGGTGTGGTTCACATTCAACATCGGCCCTTACAATTTAACCACCCTTTATTTATTTAGCCAAGGGAGACTTTTAAATATTTTTATAAAGAAAACATATTTCATGAAAATAAATGGAGGGAAGTAAATTTAAATTAAAGAAAATCACTCAGAACTTTTATTCTACAAGAATTTCAGGCTTTCTTGGCATTTTACAAAATAGAATTTTGCATATTTCCTTCCATTTTCTTAAGCACAGAAATTCACAATCAAAATTACTTAAAAGGCAAGGCAATTTAAATAAATAGCTATAAAAGCAGAGTCAAAGTAGCTACAAAGAAGAAAATATGAAAGCACTACCCGACCTGGCCTTCCTATTCTCTGCCGCTACTTAATAGTTTATGGAAATTTCAGTCCAATCACGCTGATGGCCTGTTTCAACAAATGCAGTTTGCTATATTTGCAACTTTTTTTTATTTTTTATTTTAACTTTTTTGCTTTGCTTTTTACTTTGCTTTTTCTGCACTCTTATCATTATTTTGCAAAGTCCGCATAAAACAAACTCAGCAAGAATTGCAAGCAAACTCAAACGAAATGTAGTTCTCCTGCGCTCATGCACGCTGCACGCTTCTGGTCTCACGCTTCTATGGTAGTTAGCTAACGGCACAGTGCTGCTTATTGAGGTTAAGTGCAACTTTTGCCACAATCGTTGACCCTGTTCCGATTTCAACGGCAATAAAAAGCTACTTTGATGAGCAAAGCATAAAAGCAGACAAAATTTATTGAGTGCCTTCATTCGCTCGCGCAACAAGTAACTCTTAAATGGCTGCGGGTATCGCAAAGAAATCATAATGCAATATAATATTGTACGATACGATATGTAATTTGCTGTGGCATAAACTTGGTAATTTCATTTATTTGCGGGAAAGAAAGGATGGAGAGCAGAAAGCGTAGCGACAAAGTAAGATTGTTTCATGCTTTTATGGTCTTTAGCACGGAATATTCATAACCGCGCAACCTTTTCAGCGAGATTGTTAAATTTAAAGTAATATCTCAGCAGCAATAAATGTTTTCACTGGATTGCGTATTCTATATAAATACATACAAACGCCTTTATATGTGCTTGTAAATGTGTGGTGATATTAAATTAAATTTACAAGTTCATTTCAATTATTAACTCCATGGTTATCCCAAAGCGCTGACCTCTACAGTGAAGAAAAGAATTATGGTCTGTGCATTTTTTCGCACAAATATGCCAAAGGAAAATGGAACTGATCAAAGAAACCTGAAACTTTGGAAAAAAAAGTGACAAATTAGTAAAATTGTATTTAAATTTTGAAGTTTTTCATAGGATTTCTTTTTAAAAAATTGTTATTGTCTAAGGAAGTAAGTAGCAGTAGAAAGGCAAATTCAAAGTTACTGAGAGTTATTTCTTCTTTTTTAGTTCCCTTGTAGTTCCCTTTCAGTACTTTTAAAGGTTTTGTGCATTTTTATAATAATTATTTATTTACGCAATTTAAAAAAATTATCAGCAGTTAAAAACTATAAAAATGATCCTCTTCAAACTTCTAATCAAATGCTGTATATAATCTTCTTAACAAAATTTCCTAATTCTTTGTTATAGTTACAAAAAAATCTAACACACGAAATATATCACAAAATTATTGTTTTTTAAAAACACCACTACCGCTCATTGCCGCTCATCACTATTACTCGCTAGCCAAACTGAATAAAATTAATACATTTATACATTTAATGATAGTGGTTTTAACGGTGTAAATTCTCATTAACTCCTTTAATGCAACCTCCTCTTTGCTCCGAACTTCATATTTACGCTGACCGGCGGCACTTTATTATTGGGCTGGCAGTTAAGCTTTTCAGCTGTATATAATTATCGAATGGTATTACAGTTGAAATAAAAATGATAATCATATATATACATATATATATAGGTATATACAATATATATTTTCTCACTCTCAATAAATTATGAATTTCGATTTTCTTTTTCCTTTTTGGGGCCATCATATTAAATTTACACTCAAACTCCGTAAATCGCTGCATGACTTCGCCGTCGCTTTTATTAATATTTTATTATCAGCCATATCAGCCACTTTATGCACTTAATCAAGTGTTTTACCAATTCATCGCGCAGAACTCCCATTTATTATGCTGAGATGAAATAAAATAAAATAAAATAAAATAAAAGCAATAACCATAAACTCGCAAAACATATT
Organism: Ceratitis rosa; assembly: GCA_037013455.1. Taxonomy (NCBI): domain Eukaryota; kingdom Metazoa; phylum Arthropoda; class Insecta; order Diptera; family Tephritidae; genus Ceratitis; species Ceratitis rosa. The sequence continues at coordinate 285,375 of JAWMAG010000397.1, forward strand.
TATATATACTACAATATATTCGTATATCTGTATGCAATTACATGATGCTTTCGTACATAAATAAAATAAATAAGCTCGATATGTACACGTAGGTATGTGAAGCGGTTTATTTCATCCACGTGCAAATGCATCAGGCGCTTGCATACATATATATGTACATATACATATAACCGGAAAATATTGGATTTATATTAAAAAAAAAAGTATTTTATTTAAGTGGTTTCAAATTTAAATCTGAAAATATTATTAAACTCGGGCATTTCATATTGTAACAGTGAAATTTAAAGATTTTATAACGAATTAATCTATTAAGCGGCCACGGTAGCCGAGCCGTTTGCAAGACCAGAGTTCAAATCCTGGTATGACCAACATCCAAAAGTTATAGAAAATTTAAAAAAAAAAATTAAAAGTAAAATTTTCTAATTGCTTTCGCCCCTCGGAAGGGAATGCCAACCCCTCCGGGCGCCTCATAAACTGTAGGTCCCTCCATTTGTTGGAAAAACATCAAGACGCAACACCACAAATCAAGGCTTTAACGGTTCAAAAACGCCAATTATATATGTATACACTCGTATTGGATGAGTGCATAAGTTCGTGCCCGATTTCAAGTGCAAACTAAAATTGAAATTTTTTGAAGAAAGCGCTTTTATTAATCAATTATGTATTCGCCATCATGTTCGGCAATCCACTCCCAACGTTCAACCAATTTACGGATGCCTGATTCATATCTTCGCGAATATCTTTAGTTGCAGCGCCCACTGTTTTCCCTTTGCGGAATTCGTATAACATAATATGACGCATATGATCTTTTTCGTTGTTCATCTTCCATGCGTCTTTTCACTAAGCAACTCAAATCAAAATAAAGTTATTTTATGCTTGATTTACATTTCGGACTGTCACCTTTCCAACGATATATAATATGTATATATTTCTTTCACGAGCGCCACTCTCAACCGATTCGTACGGCATCCAGCGGAATCGGGCACGAACTTATGCACTCATCCAACATATGTACGAGGGGGTTAACAAAAGCTCGGATGGATACGAAAAAACGCAAGATAGCTGAGGATAGGTCAGGCGAAATTCCACCACCAACGCAAATAGAAATTCGCCATGTGAGTCTCTTCGAGTTTCGGCGTAATTCACAGCTAATACAAATATTTTGTGAATGCCGAATTGCATATGGAACGATTTCACCGTGTTTAACGACTATTTCTAAGTGGTTCCGAAGATTTCAGACCGTACACTTTCCCTAGAGGCGGAGACCCGAGAAGGTCGACCAAAACCTTCCATAGATGACGTCACTGTAGCTCTGGTGAAGTCCAGAATTGACAAAAACCCACGAATGACAAAAAAAATTGATTGCTAATGAATTGGGCTTGAATATAGCGAATATTAATTAATCATCTGTGATGATATAGCACCTGGTGATTTCTGGTTATATCCAAAAATTAAGAAAAATTTAAAAGGAAAGGTCTTTAATGCTGAACTTGATAATCTTGAAAAGCAAGATTTTGAAAACTGTTTTCAGAAGTGGATCTATAGTCTTAAGAAATACGCTGAAATCAATGGCGATTATGTAGAGAATTTTTGTTAATCCCCTCGTTCATATACCTATATCTATATATATATATATATAAAATATTAAGCAATACATTCCACTACATAATAATAATTCTAAAAGGTGAAAATATCAAAAATAAATATCGGAGATATCTGAGTTGCTTGCCTTTCCTCGCTTTTGGTGTTTCAAACAGTCAAGGGATTTTTCACAAAAATACACTCGAACGCACATTCTCAAATCTAATTTGTTTACTAACAAAATAGACATCACCACAAGTTCAAGAAGCGCAACTTCTCCGCACCAGTCTTGGAAAATTCTTAGAAGAAGTAAGTGACTGCCTAACGAAACGGACTGCTCGGGAATACGATTCTGCATTTCTATGAAGACTTTCTCTGGTCATAGGTTTGGTATAGCTTCTGTTATAGGTTCCTTTAGTAGCTGACTACGCATAAAGCTGAAGGAAGTCGCATGGCAACGAACTATTACTCACTCTTCATCAGCCAGAGAAATTGTGTCTCTATTACCCTCACTGAAATTATCTGCGTTTGTTTTCTTTCAGGTTAATTTCCTTAGAATTCATTTCATTGAAGACAATAACCCTTTATTAGCCAACTATACATGACGACGTCATGGAACTTCTAAGCAGCACACATACACACAAAACGCAAGCGCAAAGCTGCTATGTGTGGCGGGTTGAGAACCTCATAAAAATGTCACAACAATAGCGTTTGCTGTCAATGCGATTGGCTAATACACACACACATTTACGTGGATAAAAAAGTGACAAATATGACAATGGATACATCAAACAACAACAACAACTAGTCTCCCACATTTGCGTGCAGCACAATGACATTGCGTGATTCGGTCTTGTGACTGAGAGCAGCGGAAAACAAAGTGCAGAGTGCAAAGTGCACTGCATAATTGGAATTTGCACCATTATTTATAGTGTTCGTTTCTTCTTGTTCTTCTTCTTCTTCTTTTCCCCACAATACCAGTAAATTCCATAAGAGAGTATTTATCGTTGTCATACACATTTGCTGCCAATGACTTTTGTCCCTACATTGTTGCTCATAGTTTTCACATTTTTTTTTTAGTTTATTCATAAATACATTGCACTCTTTGGATAGCGCCCCCCTACACTAGTATCTCCTAGTCAATGCAGCAAGCTTCGGGAGACATTTTGCGGTGCATTCACTTCGGTCTCTGCATTAACTCGTGGCGCCATCCCTGTAATAAAACGGCCAATGAACCGACAAACGCCGGAAGCGCCAAATATGCAATCGACTGAGCTGCCGTCTTGACTCGACTACTAAATGGATGTAACTCGTAAATATCTAAATGACATTTAAATGTACAATTGTGCAAACAGATAAACGTAAAAATACTTTCAACGAGCACTTGGTACGAGTAACTGGTTTTTGTAATATTAAGACGAAAATAATTTCAAACTTTTCATTTTCAAATTTTTAATGTTTTAAAATCCGAAAAGTTCATTCATTTGCTATTGGAAAATGGAAAAACAATTATTTTAGGAATATTAAAAAAATAATACAGGCCACATCTACATATGTACATATCTCTTCGAATAAGCGGGTATTATCATAATAGCGAGGAGGATAGTAAATTTTGTTAGGGCCATCAGAATTACGAGAACTTGAATAATTTATTTTTTTGGAAACTGGAAGACCCCACGAATTTATGACGTAATTATGCATTTTGTTCAATTTAGATTTTAGAATTGTTATTTTTTTTTTAATTTTAATTATAATTATTATATATATATTGAGGTTTGTCTTTAAAGCGGTTATCAAAATAAATTTTATTTCGTTTTTACCCGAAACGAAATGGAGTCGTTAATGTTAAATCGTTAACAGATAATGTTAAATGTTAAAATTGAAGCAGCATTCCAATCCATCGTTTCGTTAGTTGAGAATCTCTGGTATGTACAAAGTGCATTAAAAATTTGTCATTCTTATATTAAAGCCGATGAGTAATTTTTACCTACTGATAACGAAGCGTGTCAGCTCTAGTCAGAAATTTGTCGCTTTTCGCTAGCGAAAATCTTCCAGAAAAACCCGAATATGAATTCCTCGAAGTAAGCCGCTCCTAGTTTATCAGAGGTCCCCAACAAGAAAAAAAGTTTTTCTAGATGTTAATCTAGCTCAGAAATTTCGGGAAATAAATGTCAAATGAGTGTGTTAGTGAGAGAAGATCGAATGCACTTTAGGTAATTATTTTGAATTTATTTTAAAATGTCTTTTTATTGATTACTCGTTGAAACTTTTTATTATCAACAAACATTTTATACCATTAAATACATAAGGTCGAACACTGGTTCACTTTTCGGGGAAAAAATTAAAATTCATGTTAACCCAAGTGTAAAACTTCGCAGGAAGAAAATCGAACCAAAAAGTCCGAAAACTTGCTTTATCAGCATAACTGGAGGGGTTATCCTTCCTACATAGCATCGCTTGCATACCATAGACCACTTGCTAAGTTAAATATTTTTGGTAGAGAGAAAGTCTCCAGAGCGTATGAAAGCCCAAATAGTGTGTAACTCAAACTTCTTATATGACAGCTTTCTAGACTTCATACTGTACCCCAGTGTTGTTAGACTGAGCGTTTTTACTGAACTACTTTTAAAACTTTAAAGCGCCCAACCAACTTAAAAGATCACCATCTACCAGCTGCGCATCAGCATTGCTCAGCTATCTGCTCATATTACAAATAACAAATTTAATATCCCGAAAGCATTGCAACTGAGCATAATAAACATATTAAATTACTAAACTATTTATTTCTGTTGACATGCAGAGAAGGTGGAGCCGACAGAGAGAAAGACGCAACCAATCCGCTAGTGAATGAAAACGACAAGTCGCAGGCGGCAAAACGAATGTACCACAGGCGACAGCAGAAGTGAAGTAGAGTAAAAGTCGTTAATATACATCTGTACGAGTAGGTACTTGTAGGAGAAAGCGTAGAAGTGAAGTGGTGAAGTACGAAAGGAAGATATTCAAATCTAATTTTCAAACCAACTGACACAGCTCACGCTGCGAGGCCACATAAAGAGAAATGAAAGCGGAAAAGCGCAATGCACTACACCAATGCCAGTGCCGGTGTGCTGGTGTTTGTCGCTGTCGCTGAAATGCAATGCTGAATGCTCGGAGTATTTGCACAGTGCGATGGAGTGCTCGAATGCCATTTGCTGTGCATGAATGGGAATTGCTTGCCTGCGGTGAAAATGTTTATTTTATATATATTTTTTTTTCATTCGAAAAGGTGGGTTGGAATTTCAAGTTGTTGACTTGAAGTGAAGTAGTTGTTGCATGGTGTTAAGGTGTTAAGGTGGAGCTGAAGTTGCATGTAACGGTGGTGTACTTTCACACAACTATCAAAATGGTTTTAAATATGCTTTTCAAGCAGTAAATTGACTAAATTCGAGCCACAACTGTTGGGAGTGTAGACTGATGCAAATAAAATTATATGAAGAACTGTCTAGTGGCAATAAATGGTTTTAATGTCATACAAACATGGCGTAGAAAAATTATAGATACGCTCTTCAACGCCTACAACTATGTAAGGTTTCACCAAAATTATATTAAATATGTTACTTTTCTTTACAAAGATTTTTGCTGCTTCACTTTATGAGGTCAAAATTCAAAAGGAAAAGTTTAAGAGTTGAGTATGTAAGGTATTTATGCACCAGTCTTCTGAAGATTCTGAATAGTTCTTTTACATTATTTATTTTTATTGTATAAATTATTAAGCTAAAATGTTTGAATACTTAATTTTTTAATCGAATTTTTAACCAAATCGAGCCAAAGCTCCGATATTTTCGAATAGATTGGTTGCAGGTCCACTTTCTGAAGCAAAAAGATAGTTGGAAGTGATTTATATTCCAAATGCCCAGTATGTTTAACCGAAAATGCGAATTAGGCTGTGCGTTAATCTGTTAGTCTTTCAGATCAAAGACGTAAATAGAGATGGAACCAGACAAACAAAGGACATAGCCAAACAACGAGCACGGTGTGATGTAGGTATAGCAGTTCCACATGTATAGTGTATATGAATATCCTCTGTATTATTATATGCTTTGGGATATTTCATGCACAAACTCTCAATAGTTGTCATTTGCACAATTTATGTCAGCTCCGTGCGCAAATATTTTAATGAGAAAAACAAATAACATTTGGCACAATTCGCAAATCATAATTCATCAACTGGGTCCACTACATGCGGAGGCAATATTAATTGACAAACATGCTAATGTCGTAATTTATTGTGAAACGCATTTCTTCTTATTTCCGCAATTTTTACTCTCCCTCACTCTCTGTCTTCCTCTATTTCTCTACCATATTCCGCTACTCTGCATTGCGGCGCCTCAGTGGCTGCGCAATGGCCTAAATATTATTGTGATTTTGCTTGTTAGCACGCAAAACCGGTTTAGCCAAACCGGACCCACCGAACCGACCAACCAACCAACCGGCTGATTGCTGAAAGCTTTTTCCATTTATCCACCAGATCGCCCGCTTCCTGCGACTCTACTTACTTATGAAAATTATGCCAACAATACGCAGTTGGCCTTAATATGCCACTCAAATGCTGGGCGGCATATTACTTACTCCCTCATGCATATAAATACACACTAGTACATACACATGTGCATACACATGTACATGCACATGTATTTTATTTCATTACTGGCAGGAATTCAAGAACGAATTTAAGCGAACGCCGGTCCGGTCTTTTGTGTTAAGTGAAATCCATCCGCTAGGCATAACGGCACGGAAGTGCCAATACATACACACACTCAAACTGAGTTGAGTAATTGCATAAAGGCACATTGCCAACGCATCGGTGTGGGGATCTTGCCTGAAGGCAGCAGCGGCACAATGAAATTTCTAGCTGAATTTTTGCCTTTATTCTCTATTTGACATAATTTCATTTGCTCTGCATTCGATTTGTTCGCTGCTCGCTCTTTTTTCTTTTGTATATATATGTATATGTTTTGCTTAAGCGTTTTCTTTGTTGTTTAGTTTTCCGTTTATGCCATTTTCTTTACCTTTTCATTGCGTTATTTGCACTTTACTTGTATGTGTGCTTTAAAAATTCGGTTGTAGTATTTTTACATAATATTTGTTGCCTATATGTAAGCGTGTAACAATTGATGTGGCACGTATTTTGTTAGTCAAAGCACAACAAAGTATAAATATGTGTACGCGCCCTGAGGTATGCTACACTTTTCGAAGTCCCATATTTACGGAATAAATTTAAGTGCAAATGCACAAAATATGCACTTTTGTCAAAGTTTTAAATAGTAAGCCTTTTTCTAGTTAAGAAAATAAATCAGCTTAAACTGATTTTTCATCATAATACTCATTCACTAGGCAGTTCGTAAGTATTTTCTATAAGTAAGCTTAGAGAAGAGCTTCTTACATATTCTTTATTGAGAAATTATTATGGTTTTCCTATTATTCTAACTTTTTTCATTAAATCGCATTGAAATATTCAAAACTTATGGAAATAATAACCTCATAGATGTTGTGTTCGCATTAAATAACGAGCGTGAAGAGAATTTTACCAACTCAATGAATTGCTTGCAAGCAATGGAAAATTACCCTCAAATGTATAAGAATTAGTTTTAGGATTTTCGAAATTATTGTTATTTTCTGAAAAGGAAATAACTAATATAATTATACAACAAAGTAACTATTTTACTATGATCTTTCGTAAAGTAATAAAGCAGAGCGACCCAACCATTAAAATTTTAAAATTGCATTTCCTGAATTCAATTAAATAATTATATTTAATATAAATAAATATATAAGAATAAATTTTATACACCACTTACCTAATTCGTATTTTCCACGCAATCCTACGCTGCGCTGAAGCCGGTCTATCAAACGACCAAAGTTCAGTGCGGGCGAGGAGCATGTGCCTCTGCCAAGCGACCGGAGCTGCAGATGGCAGCGACGCCCAACAAACACTGGTAAAACAACAAAAGAAAACAAAAAAGGAGCTCAAAACAGCAACGGCAGCAAAGCAGTCGACGTCAAATAATATGTCATAAGAATAATTTGACGCAAATTCATTGAATTGGAAAAAAGAAATTATTCCACCGCTAAACCTTTCACCGAGAAATAAAACAAATGCAACAGCAAACGCGGAAAATGAGGTTTTTCCTAACAAATTTCAATGGCGCTACCCGCAGGGAATGAAAGCGTTTGGGGAAATTAGAAATTTGTATATAACTTGGATTTTATGTATATATATATATATATATATGTTTATGAGTATTCGTAAATATGAACTTCTGTATACATATAGTATGTATGTATGTATAAAGATATTATTTTTCTTAAATATTTGGGATGTCGGTATAACTTTTAGAAAATTCCCAGCTTGCAAGGTTTCAATTTGGTTTTACTTTAAACGAATTTTCCTCAAATGAATTGGTATTTTTCTTTTTTACTGGCGTGAACACCGTTTACGCGAATATAGCGAATTAACAACAGCGCGTCATTCGACTTTCAAAGCTGAACCCTGCTGGTTAGGGGTTCAAGAGTTTACCCGCGGTAAGGCATGCCTGTCGTAAGAGGCGACTAAAATCCAATAGTTCCCGCGACAGTCGGGTCTTTATACCGGAACGACCCGGATTTTTTATCCGGCCAAGGACTGTCATTCCCGCAACATTCCCCAAACTTTGAGGAATATTTTTGCGGCTACAACAACAACAACTTTCAAAGCTGGAGTACTCTTATCCATTCGAACCACTTGCCCTAGCCAGCGTAGCCGCCGTTTCTTCATTCGCTGAACTATCTCAAAGTCACTGTATATCTCGTACAGCTCATCGTTCCATCGACTGCGGTGTTCTCGATTCCTAACACGTAAAGGACCATAAATCCTGCGCATTTCCATGTTGAAGTTGTAGTTAGTGTTAATGCTGGTTCCAAGATAGACGAACTGTCAGACAGTGACGTGGGATGACGATGACTGTTTGCTTGTTAACAGAAGATATTTCCTCTTGCTCTCGTTCACTACTACACCCATACGCTTCGCTTCTTTATCCAGTCTGGATAAAGCAGAACTGACGGCTCGGTTGTTGTCAATATTATCGGCATACGCTAGTAGCTGGACACTCTTACAAAATATTATAGTTTCTCCATCCAGCTCTGAAGCGCATCTCCTTCTGAAATAATAGGTTAAAAATTCCACAGGATAAGAATTCCCCCTGTCTGAAACCCCGTTTGGTATCGAACGGGCCGGGGAAGTCGCTCACTATCCTGATGGAGCTTTTGGTGTTGCTTGGTGTTGCCGAATTCAAACATAGCGGCGACTGGTCCATTTCGTGCATATCTCAGGCTGCTTTAAAATCGACGAAGAGGTGGTGTGCGTCGATCCTCTTTTCACAGGTTTTTCCAAGATTTACCGAACGGTGAATATGAATGAGTTGAATATAATAAATTTTTAAACATTTCACATTTAAATATGAATGATGATTTCAAAACGCGCCTCCGTTTTCGAGTTTAAATACTTTGGAAGGTTTAAAGAAAAAATTTGTATGCCCTAGAAGTGCCACCAAATATAGAATACAACTGAGACTTGTATGTAATCTGATATTTATTTTAAGAAATATAAAAATAAGTTCATTCGGTTTAGTTTCTGGTTTGCTGACACGTCGTATGAGTAACCTTAAACGATTCATAAGCAGCCAATTAGTCGAAACAATTACGAGCAACTTAAATGTTGAATCAGTAAGTAAATAGATGGCCTAATTGCGCAATTAAGGAGAATATTTATGTGCCCCGCGAAATAAACATAAATAAACTTTTCCTCATACATACGACTATGCACATATGAAAAAGCCAAAACGAAGGCAATAAGGATAATAACAGCGCCGAAGGTAATATTCTGCGACTACTGTGACTAGAAAATGTCAACTAAGTGGAAAATGAAAGCAAAAACTTATATGCAATACCAGTCAAGTACGTGTACGCATATACCCGTATGTATTGGTATGTGCACAAATCATGTTGACGAACTGACGCCAATCAAAATTGGATCAAGAAATAAAGTCAAATTGAATGAATCCGCTTTTCAAGTGAAAAGTAAATAAATAGCGGTTGAAGTAATGGAATAAAAGGCAAAGGAGAAAACACTAGGAAAATGTAAGTAAAACTTGGAAATCTTAAGTTCAAATAGAAAGTTTTCAGCCGGAACTTCGACTACTTCTCGTTCTACTTATTCGCTGCCATTCGTCGCCTGCTGCTGAGAACTTATTTCGCTCCTTTGTACCAGCAATAAAAGCCGCTGTCGCCAACATAGCTACTGTCGCCGGTGTAGTCTGCGTTTTCAGGTTGTTTTTGTTTTGTTTTGTTTTAATTTTATTTATATTTTTTTTCAGTTTTCCTGGTAAAAGTGTCACAGCCAAGTGTCTTTGACTTCGAACACCAACAATAACAACAGCTCAGTTCATACACCAACAACAAGCATGAACACAATCAAATTAAGTTACAGTTATGAGCGTATGTACGAAAGTATGGTAAATGCTGTTGGCGTCCTTTGAAAGCGTTCAGAACAATAAGGAGCGCAATAAAAGCACAAATTAAGGAAAAGTGTGTCAAATAACACACAAAAAAGGTAAAAGAAATTGCGCTAACGGTAAATTGTTCTCACATAAATATTAGCACAAACTCGTATTGCTCAGTACGAAATGCTTTAATTTCACCAAATTTAAAAATAAATGTGTTTGTCTTTTAGTATCTTATATATGGTATACATGCATATCTATCTTTGAAGTCGGTCGTATTTTTTTTTTTGTGATTATTTTCCACGATTTAACATTGTTTTTATATATTTTATTTTATTTATTTATTATGCAAAGGATCCTTTTCCATTTTTGGTTTTTGTTTTTTTTTTTGTTTTTGTTTTCTTTTTCTTCCATTCATTCACTATTGATTTCTGTAAGCGCACACACGATTTCTACTACGAATATCATTTTCATTCGCTTTGTACACTTTAAACACGCTTTATAACCCACACACACATATACACAAACAAATACATAGCAATACAAACAAAAGAAATAAACTCATTTATATTACTTTCTTTCAACTACTTTTTCGCTTCTAAGCTGCCTTTTATCCGTTCCAAACAAGCGTCAACGACGAGCTCCTGCGACAAACTGAACTCAAAAAGTGGCTCTGAATAACAGATGAACCTCAATGCTTGACACTCTGGCAATGACAGTGGTCGAAAGCAAGGCAAGAAGAAGAAGCAATCCATCTATGTAAATAATTTAAGTATATAACGGCTCTACATAACGCTTTTTATATATACGAGTAAATATGTCGATGTATATGTATATGTACCTGCCACTGTTATGTTTGTTGTTATTTTGATTTTCATTTATCATTTCTTTGCAGTGTTTATTTGCACAAATGAGAGCGCATACCAACAACAATTCAGCTCCCGTTAGCACGAGCAAGCACACGTAATTTTACGAGTATCCGAAACGAGAGGATGGTAAGTTTTCGCAGGATTTTGACTTCGTCATTTATAAGCACTCGGCTTTGCTCTGTGACAGGTTTTATTAGATTTGTTCGCGACGACGGATAATGGTTAACGTCACAAATTAATCGATAGGTGTATGCACGTTTCATATAACTCAACGGTTGGGGCAAGAAAAATGTGTGTTTTAAAATTGTTCTGAAATAGAGGAACAATTATTTTTCAACGATTTTTCCTTTATAGAAATACCACAATATTCTGTCTGTCGATTCTGTGGTTGCAATGACGAGCTCAATTTCGTATTTCAAGGCATGAAGGTATGACTTGTCTCTGGATATTTGGCGTAGCACTTAGTGACAAACTGAATGAAATGACAAGATGATTTCATAAAATAATAAACAAAATAAAATTGGGTGTATGCATTAATTCGTGCGGTTTTTTTTCGAAAGGCTACGATATTTGCCCATCTTTCTTTCAGTTTCTGGATCGCATCCCAAAAAAACTTCTCCGGCTTCGAAGTCAAGAAAGAATCGTGCGAATGATACCCTGTTCTGAAGTGAAGCGTGCTCCGGTGAGGGCATTCTTCATTGATCTGAACAAGTGGTCATCGGAAGGTGCTATGTCTGGGCTATAAGGCGGGTGAGTTAGAACTTCCCACCCACAGTTTTCTAAATAGTTTTTAACTGGCCTTGCAACATGTGGCCGAGTGTTGTCATGACGAAAAATTATTGATTCTTGTCTGGTTGCATATTCTGGTCGTTTTTCCACGATGGCCTTTTTCAAACGAATCAATTGTTTTCGGTAGAGGTCCCCATTGATCGTCTGACACGATTTCAATAGCTCATAATAGAACACACCCTTGTGGTCCTACCAAATATATATCATAACCTTGGCATCATGGATATTCGGCTTTGCCGTGGATGTCGATGGTTGGCCGGGCTTCACATATGATCTCTTGCGCTTTGGGTTATCATAATGAATCCATTTTTCATCGCCAGTGACAACCCGATGCAAAAATGATTTCTTTTGGTGGTGTTGAAGCAACATTTCCGACATGCAGAATCGACGTTCGACGTCTCTTGGCTTTAATTCATAAGACACCCATTTTTCAAGCTTCTGGATGAATCCTAATGATTTAAATCGTCTGAAAACGGTTGCTTGATCAACCCCTAATACTTTTGCAAGTTCTTCTTGCCATTGGCATGCATCTGTGTCGAACAATGTCTCCAATTCTTCGTCTTGAAATTTTTTTGGCTGTCCGGATCGTTCTCCGTCGTCTAAGTCGAAATTGCCACTTTTAAACCGTGCAAACACTTTTGGCACGTTCGTTCGGCTAAAGCATGATCACCATAAACGTCCAGTAAAATACGATGGCATTCGGTAACACTTTTCTTCATGTTAAAGTAATGAAGAACAACTCCCCGCAAAAACACTTTATCTGATACAAATTTCGACATTTTCAAATGAATGAAAAAAATTGTTGTTCACGCTAAAACAAATGACATCTACTGAAAACGACGCGAAATGGCTGTACCTTTGAAATGAATATAGCCACAGATGAACTAGTAGAGCCCTCTCTTAGAAAACCGCACGGATTAATGCATACACCCAAAAAAAAGTGTTCCAAATAAAATGGAAAATCTTTCTCTTCACATGCTGTAAACATAATTAAATTAGTGTATTCATCTGCAAAAAAAAAAAAAACTACGAGCTATATAGAGCTCTTAACTCCCAACCTCTTCATTGATTTGTTTTAACATAGAACACGTTAAGCTAGAAGAATTTCTTTTCACCCGAACGTACTCCACCTTACTTGTCTTACTCTAAATTTGTTGTCAGTGCCTTTGAAACTGTGTTTGTGTTTTTTCATAAAGAAATAAAATGAATGTTGGTAAACATCTTTTTTCACTGTAAATATTTTTATATGCCGGTCAGTGCTTTTTGTTTACGTACTCAATCCAAGTGCTCTATTTTTCTAACTAGAGAGAGCGCTATGTAAATATTTGTTTCTTTTTTATCACACATCCATCATTGCCACTTTAGCAGAAAGGCCCCAAAAAGAAGAACTGGATGAATTGATTTCTTAACTTAACGGTACTCCTATTGCCTAATTGGCGGTGCTGACAAACGCTTTTATTGCGGTTTCGTAATGAAAAATACAAATTGTATGAAATTACTGAGAAGCCTTGTCAGACAGTAAAAACTGGAGCTTTCTTATTATTATTTTTTCAGCAGAGTTTAGGAAAACTCAAGAAGAGAGCTTCGACATCCTTCGAATAACCTAAGTCAGTCCTACATGCATTCGAGGTTAGGTTCTAGATCAAAGATATAATTCTGCTAGAATTTGGAGATATTCAGAGTAAATAATTAAAAATTTCAGCTTCAGTCCGCAGGGTTCACTTCAGCCTGGTCTAATGCCTAGGATAGAGGTTATACATATTTTACTAGTGCTTGCAACTCTCTTCTAAACACACACACACACACACTGAAAAAAGCGTAGTTTGTTTACAATTAACATGATATAAGCAAAGCAAATATTTTTTCTTATGTTTTAGCAGAGAAACATGTGTAATTGTAAGAAAAACACGTGTTCCCGGTAAAATAAAAAAAACATAAAATAGATAAATAGTAGTATATGGTAGGAGAGTACATGTAACGTTAACAGCAATTGAGTTGCCTTAGTGCGCAAGTGCATGAGAATGCCAAAAGTAGTTGTTATGGTTTAAGTACGAGTATATAAGGAGCTAGCTGTGAGAAACCCGGCTATTCTATTTCAATTAAAACTTTAAATCAAAAAATTTGTTTCTTATATAATTTAAATAAATTTCTTCGAAAAAATGGAAAATCATTAAAGAATTTTAAACCAAATACTTAAAATCATAAAAATATTTTCAAAACAAATATGCTGTCAAACTCAGCATCTCTGCTCTCTCACGCATACATTCATACGCTCGCTCTGAAAATGCGCTCTCTGCATTCATTTCTATTGATTTTCTCTTGACCAAGTTTTGGATGAATTCGCTTTTGTGTTTGCTGTTTTTTGTTGCTCTCGTTCAATAAACTGTGTTAAATGTCTATCAATAACTATATGTATGCCATGATGCAATGTACCATATAAATATATACAAACACACACACACACACAACACACACCATGTACATATGTACACTCTACTTACGAAACTTTATGGCCTACAAAAGATTTCTTTTCCCACAGGACACTCACTTCCGCCTGCTCTCATCCTCGCCAGTTTCTCCGATTTGCTTTCGCTTCAGGTTGTCCACATACCTACATACATACGTGTATACATATGTATATGCTTGTTTATGCTGTCATTTCAATAGAGTCATTTAAAATGTGAACTTTTTTACTTTGTCCTTCTGCCTCAGATTATCAAAATTATTCAAACTACGAGTAAACCAGCTTATCTAATGTGAGAAAGAAAATGGCATTTAAACTTATCGGAAATGTCGTAGGGTGGGAGGCAATGACAAGCTAGATGGCAGAAGGAAGTGCGGCTGAGCGTTGCGTTTGGAAGAGTGAGTAAATTATAAATGCCGACAATGCTGTTCTGTCAGTCGGTGGTAGCACACCAACACAGTTACGTAAGCAGTGACTAAGTATTCACACTCTCCAAGTTGAATGACATCGTAGAGTGGATGCTTGCGCCCCTACTTATGCTACAGCCAAGTAGCATTTTGGCACTTTTTGTTGTTTGTTGCTTTTAGGCTTATTATTTTGTGTTTTTAATTTCTTTGTTTCTGTTTTCCTTCGTTTGCCACTTAATTTTCTTTTTCGGCACTTGCTCTACTGTCTCTTTTTTTATTCTCCTGCGCGCTAAAAAATATTTACTCGCCGCTCGGCTGTAGTCTTGGGCAAACAGGCAGTTGCTTTGAATTTTTCATTCATACTTTTCGCAAGTGCACTTAGAATTGTTGTAATTATAATTACATTTTTTGTGTTCCTAAGCAGGGAAGTACTCGTGCACTCGTTTCGATTGAAGAGGCTGCTGCAAATAGTGCAAAGAGTTTAGCTGATGCCAACTTTGTTTCCTTTCATACAGAAATATGTACTCGTAACATACATATGTATGCACGCACCATTTAGCTGCTGGCAGGAAATTTCTTTGAATTTAAATGAAATCATATTTTCAACTACGCAACGTTTGCTCTCACCAGCGCCACAACAGATATCCTTGACGTATGATAACCATAAGGAAATAACATATATGTATTTATGTACGAGTATAAGTGTACTAAATAAAGACATAAATAGAAGTTTTTGGGGTTTAATCTGGTTATTTAGAAAGGTAGAAAATGTGTTTTCAAGAAGAAATAATACGCATATAATTTAATTGTATAGCCAGTCAGTTATAGTTAGCTTTATTATAAAGACACGGGTTTGCCATTACCATAAGTTTTACAAATGTTTCGGAAAAGTGACCTCCGCTGCTGGCTCGAATAAATTCCAACCGAAGAAAACCTATTTTCGACCACTTTTTCCAGCAATTGGGGCCGTAGGTGAGTAATAACGCGCCGAATCTCTTCCAAGGCGTCAATTGTCGCGACCTTATTTGCGTAGTATCACTCACTCTACTCCCCAAAAGTTTTCTTTGCTGGCTGTATGGTATGTAGCGCCGTCTTGTTGGAAGCAAATGTTGTCCACATCAACAACAATCCTCATTGACACGGAAACTTTATGGCCGCCTTCATTTTTGAATATGTATGCACCAAACAGTGGCTTTTTGAGGATGTGACCGCGCCTCAACAATCGTTTGTGAATTGGCATCACATCCATTGCGACAGCTTTATTTAACCTACTCAACCGAAACTGAGCATCATCGCTGAACAAAATTTTCTTGCGCAAATCGGGATCGGTGACAGTCTTGTTTCGGGGCAACTCACTCGATCGACGCATTTAACGTTTGTTCGGCTTAAATTATTGCATGAGTTGGATTTTTTAAACTTGCACAGCTCGAATTGACGGATGGACACATTCGGGTCTTCTTCGACACTTCGAAAAGCAAAAAGTTGTATGATCTACAAACTATGGTCTCTGGGAGTGCGTACGGATTTATTTTTTAACTAATTTTTGTGAAAGCGGAACACTTTTTTTAAAAAAGTTTACTTTTAATCGAAAAACGGCTATGTATTTCCAAAAAAAAGGTATTTGTGAAGCTACCATTAGAGTCCGAATAATCTGTACTCCCAGCGCACGCTCTGAGGAGCTGCAGCAAAATAAAAAATTCAGCTTTGAGAAATGTTCTTTTCACTTTAAAACCAATTGCATATCATTTCTAGGAACCTAAGGTGCCCTGTGAGTAAAAAAAAAATTGTGTTTTCCAAAATCTGAGAGTGGCTTTACGTATGTATCACATAGGAAATTTAAAGAGATAAAAATATACAGACGTATAAATATTTCCAGATATGGTCTATTCTAAAAACACTACATAATATTCCTAAACACTACTCCTTTTTTGTTTTATTTTTAATAAATATAAAAATTAAATAACTTCGTCTTAGTATAAATAAGAATTCAAAATTCCTACGGGGACACTTTCTGCCTGCCTTTCTCCACTCCACGCATACAAACTGTAAGCGCCGCTCAATCTAATAGCAACAAAAGCAAAGTCCAAACTGAGACAAACTAGCTCATAAATTCTCAGCTATCGGCAACCAACAACTAAATTTCAGTTCTTCGTTGAGCGGCTTCTTTCTCAATTCACTGGCTTCAATAGCAGCCAGCCAGCCAGCTCGTGGCTTGCGGTGACGCGGTTTCGTGTGGTACTTTTTCTTTTCTTTCAATACTTTTTCTCTAATCGTTTTAACCAATTTTGTTTTATACTACTAATCGCACGAGACAGTTTTAAGCCAAAGTGAAAATTTTTAAGCAAAAGCATGAATTAGTGAAATACAATTTTAGCAGCTCGACGGTCGCGAATGCGCAGTCCATTCACTTTGAGAAATTTTCATTGAAATTTTCAGTCTATTTTGATATATTCTTGGTTTTTTTTTGGGTTTAATGTAGTGCAGTTCAATCTCTATCTGCTTTGTAAGTGAAAATTTTGACTAAAATGTGTAGTGAAGCAAGAGGAAAGCATGAGAAGGTGAGAGGCAAATGATGGTTTGGCTCAAAGGTCATCATAAATGTATAATGGTGACATAATGTGAGTGCAGACGTGACTCAAAAGATAAATAATAAAATAAATAATATTATTTAATAATAAATATGTATTCAATTTCAATCTTTCTCAGAATATTTGAAGGGGATTTTTATCGAAAAAAAAAATTATGACAACGAAGCAATAGATAAATAAAAATTTTTTATTTGATAATAAAATTATCAAACGTTTCGTGAAAATAGATAAACTGAAAATTAAAAAACCTCAAAATTTAATAAAATCCAAATATGCCGAAAACCACAAAAGATTATTTTAAAAAAGTTAATTAAATTGTTAAATAGTATTACTTATTAGTTGCTCGAATTCGGAATAGCAGTTATATAATTATTCCGGCAAATATTATTTTTAGCAAGTAATTCTGATTTCCGCATTTAATGCCAGTCAGCGGTCGTTCACTTTATGGAGATATAATGATACACTTGCTCCTATGTTTGTATGTATGAAATTATGTTCGGCTGTAATGAACACTAATTCTACAATTTCCTCCGAATCATCATAGTTAATAAGGTTGTATGTATGTATGTCTGTTTGTATGCGCTTGAACAGTGGGTCCATGAATTACGATTCCCCAGAATAAACTCAACTCTTCGACTGAATTTTTAGAATACTCCGAAATTAATATAGGCTTCTTCAATCGATTAGCGTGTATGAACAGCAATCGGAGCCGCAAAATTTTACTGAAATCTATTTGAATTGACTTTACTGCAGTTAGGAGATATTCAACACGAAATCAGCTTTGCAAAAACAAAGTTCGTGACTGAACGTTACTTGTGGTCTATTTAACAGAAACAAAATATTCTTATTATTTTTATTGCATGAGTATTAATTAATTTAAACATGCAAATACTACTACTAATATATTACTAATTATGTCATGCTAACAAGATATTTTTCAATGAAAAAAAAACACAATTTCAACAGATTATCGATATATTTTACATGCATTTTTTCTTTAACAGCCAGGCTAAATAAAAAGTTGTAAAACTAGTTTTACTTATCGTAACTAAACCTCAAATCAAGTAAACTACAGAATAATGAAGTTTTAAATGTTAGAAATAATGTATACAAAAACATCTTTTTCAAGCAAATTAATAAATATGTAGTACTTCATCACACACAGGACATAGCTCTTTTTTTATACAAGAGGAGGTTAAATGCAAAAAATAGAATTCAATTGAGAATATTTTTATATAAATATTTTTTAATTATATTATTTTAATTTTCAACAAAAAATATAAAAGCTACAAGATGATGCTTATAATGCACGTAAACACAGTCGTTTATTGCCTAATTTTACTATTCCCACGGTTGGCTCTTCTATTTCTTTAATCGTTAGAATCTTTAACTTACGTACACTAAGCATTAAATTTTTATATAAATATCATAAAATAATTTTAATTTCTTTTTTAATAATCAGTACTCAATAAATTAGCCACCACTATTAAACAATACTCGTATGTATATACAAGTATATGATACTTTTACTCCGCTACAGAGTTGAAATTTTCTACCTTAACATCACACGTAACACTACCACACTGTTGGGTAAATACATCAGACAGCAATCAATTTAGAAAATTAATATTAAAAACCCAAAAAAAAGAATATTAAACTATAAACATTGCAAAAAATAAAGCAAAAATACAGAAAGAAATCTCATAATAAAATAATTATTCGATCGCGCTCTCTTTGTGCTCACTTTCAACACACGTTCTCTCAATACTCGCGCCTATCCAATAACAGGCGGATAGTATGAGAAACTAGTGAGAGCTTTTGGACAGCGCTCTCTGTTTTTATCGTCACTTGTTCGTACAAGCATAATAACAGGCACTCCGGCTTGCCCATGCACATGCATATCTATACTTGTACATGTATGTGTGTGCGTGTTCATGCGCATATCTATCGATAACAAGCCGCACGCTATACAAAGCCGGCAGAACGGCCAGACAGTTTGCGAGTAAATGTCGTCGCATTTGGTTGGTCAGTGGGTTTGATTTGTGTGTGCTTCAGAGTCGATACAAATATTTGTCATTTATTAGACGGTTATAAAGTGAGAAGTCTTACGAGCTCACCGCTGATTCTAATCAGTAGTGTAAATAAGATTAATTCATAGTCGTTTTGTGTAAATTCGCTGAATAAAGCCAAATACGTATATACATAGATATGTATGTATGTTTGTATTTGGTGGCATTTTATTGTTCAACTCATTTTTCAATATTACCTGAATTGCGAGCTCAGTTGATTGCTGCACAATGAGCAGTAAGGGTGAAATCAGACGACGCGTGATGACACCTAATTCCAATATGCACACCACCGATCCACTGCTGCTGCAACAACAGCAACAATACGGCGAGGCATTTCGTGTAAGTACAAATACAAATCTGAGTGCATATATATTAAATGCAAGTATACTCGTATGTACATACGTGTATGTAAGTAAATGTGCGCATATGTACTCATACAGTGCTCAGCTGTTTAGTTGCTCGAAATCAAAGAATACCCCAATAAACAGCAAGTGGTTGACCATAAATGTCAATATGTACTATAGTACGTACATACATATGTGAAAGTAGATTTGCATACGTAAATAAATAAATTAGCAAAGTGTAAGCAATAATTTTTTAATGACTTTGTCTGCAAAACATTAGATACACGCTGAGTATCATAAAAATAATTACTCAAAAGTAAACAAATCCATTCCGTACTCATCAATCGCGCCACCCGCCGACTAATCATGAGCACCTACTATGGTAAAATTCCAGCGATTTGCGATTTAAATAATTTTCAAAAATATAAGAACAATAGTAGAAGAAGAGAGTTGAGTAAGAATATTGGAATTTTCTTTAAAAAAAAATGGGTTAATTCTCGTGCTTTGCATGGTATTCAAAGAAAATTCCATTCATGGCATGTTTAGTTTCTTAGTGGTGCATGTTTAATCCATTAACGTTCATATATCTAAATAAATAATTTAGTTACTGAGTGAATAGTGCTTTATTAGTCTAAGTTTAAACAATAATAAACTGCTCAACGCTGCTTTTATTACATGAACTTTTTAATGATTTTGGTTTATGTCAGTGTATGTTTTTTTTTTTTGGAAATTTAACAACACTTAGTTGTAATATGCAAATCAAAAATTATTTAAAATTATAACTATTATTGCGATAAGTTTTAGAATCAAATTTTTTGTCTTCGAAAAATCTATATGTGCTTTACTCTGTAAAACTAATAAATTTGCATAATTAATTAACCAAAGTTACATACATTAATTATTAAGATCTTTTTTCTATTTCTTTTCAATGACTAATCAGTTTAATTTAGATAAGTCACACCTATTCGTGCAAAGAACAAATGTTTCATATCAAAAAAATTCTTATTTCGGAAACTCCACCTTTGCACTCAGCTATGTATGTTGAGTATTTTTTTCACAAAATAAATATTATAAACATGCCTCATAAATTTACCAATAAATCGACTGCTCTACCTCAATACCTTCATATTCCTCAGGTGCTTATCACTCGTGTTTCACTTTCGATAAGCGCTGTACATTTTGTTTTTGTTATGCCTTGAATGCATTTAATATAGTATAAAACAAAAATTGTCTAACTAACTATCTGTACATTCATATGTACATGCATACCTATTATAATTTTTGGAGAAAACAAATAAAATGAATATCACAAATGTTTTGCCTGTTCGAAAAGGTTATGGAATTATGTGAGTTGTTCCCGCTAATAATGATTATTCATTAAGCATTAGTGCAAAAATGTGTGCAAGTGTATTATAAAAGTATATTATTGTCACTGAACAACTGAATTTGATGTCGGGGTACTCAGTAAATATATAAACATAATTTTGGTTCAAATTAATAAATTATTAATGTCAGGAGAAATATTATTTCTAAAACTGTGCTACAATTATATCTATTGTCCACAAATTCTGTTATCAAGCGGTGTTTGCAACAAAAAGAAATTGACAAGGGTGTTAATTTATGACTCTTTGACCATCAAAACTAAATACGGCACAGTAGCAAATTTATTCGAAATCTTATCAAAACGTTATTAATTTGTTCACAGTCAAGAGGCATATTAACTGTAAATATTTATTAAATATGTACATAAAATGGCAATAAAAACCACTACAACAAAACATGTCCGTACCGTTAAATAACTCTTTGAAAATCTAACACCTTTCTGATAACATATATAGTAATATACATACATATGTTAAACAATTTATGATTGCTGCTGATAAACTAATGCACAATTACTAAAAACAAATATTGGTAGGAAGGTTAGTGAAAACGAAGCTATAAGAATTTTTCAGAAGACAACCATCAATATCTAAATTTATATACTTATTTAATGCACTTTGCCACAGACCCGAAGCTGTTGGCAACGCATCTTCGTTATTAATGGCAAAATCAAATGGTATTGGGCGCCTATCTTTCTCGTCTTCTGGGTGCTTCTCTACTTTTTCATTTCAATACCCGCCTACCATCGTCTGCCCGAACCGATTAACATTGCAGAAGAAGCGCGATATCCAGATCGTTTTATTGCCGAGCGTGCTGAGCAAAATTTGGCCAAACTCATAGCCTTGGGACCCCGTGTGGTGGGTAGCGCCGCCAATGAGAAAGGCGCAATCGAATATTTCCAGGAATATTTGGCGAAATTAAAAGCGGAAGCTAATCCCATTTATGACATTGAAGGCGATGTACAATTGGCTTCTGGCAGCTATTGTCATTGGGATATGGTGAATATGTATCAGGGCATACAGAATTTCGTAATTAAAATCGGCCTGAAGGACACGAACAGCACTTCGTATTTGTTGGTGAATAGTCATTATGATTCGGTGCCGCACGGCAAAGGTGAGCAAAACAAATTGTTTGTAACAAAATTTAAATAAAAGAAAATTGTATAAATTTTTTAATATTAAATTGTATTTTTTTTCTTGCTATTTACTATTTAAGGCGCTGGCGATGATGGCACTATGGTAGCTATTATGTTAGAGACTCTGCGCGTAAGTAAATTTAGTTAATTTTTAAATTTATAAATAGTCAAGCAAATTCATAAAAATTATTCCGTTATAAAACTATTAAAAACAGGTATTATCCAAATCAAACAAACCACTTCGCAATCCAGTTGTTTTCCTCTTCAATGGCGCTGAGGAAAATCCACTTCAAGCCTCACACGCTTTTATCACACAGCACAAATGGTCTAAATATTGCAAGTTAGTCAAAATAAACATACTTACATACATAAAATTATATGTTAACTCTCTTCGCCATCTTTATACCGCATAAAATCGCTGGCACTTATTTAAATATGCTTCCACTAATTCGAAATCAATAATCGCTCAATCACACCGAATCACTTATCCTGCTGTACTTTGTTCAACTTCAATCCTCTCTTTTCCGCTTTTCGTCGCGACCTTCATTAACTCATTAAAATATTAATTACTTTTTAAATTCTCATTGCACAGGGCTTTAATAAATTTGGATTCCGCTGGCAATGGAGGGCGCGAAATTCTCTTCCAATCTGGCCCTAATCACCCATGGCTGATGAAAGTAAGTAAATATAGGAGAGCTTAATGAGAGAGAAATGAGAGCAAAATAATATTCGTTAAAAATTTACCTTTGATAGCATTATCGACGTGCCATAATGCATCCATTTGCGTCGACTGTGGCAGAGGAAATGTTTCAGCGTCACTTCATACCATCCGATACTGACTTTAGAATCTTTCGTGATCATGGACGTTTAGTGGGTAGGTAAAAGTGTAAAAGAACGAATGAAGAGATGTAGTCAAAAGCACATCCCCAATAACAAATTTTATTTCCATCCTAGGTCTCGATATGGCACATCAGTACAACGGTTATGTCTACCATACACGCTACGATGTGCCGGAGATCGTACCACGCGGCACGTTCCAAAATACCGGCGACAATGTACTGGCGCTAGTATGGGAAATCGCCAACGCACCAGAACTAGAAGATCCATCGGTAGGAAAAAATACTCTGTTTTGTAGTCAAATATACTCATCGACACTTTCTGCTCTCTCATATATTCTCAGAGTGACTCCGAGGGTCACACAATATTTTACGATGTGCTGGGTCGCTCATTGGTATTTTACACTGAAACTGAAGGCATAATTGTGAATGTTTTAGTTTCCATCGTCGCCATCATCACTTGCACCATATCCTTCAAACAAATGGCCAAAACAACAGGTACTAAATTTGGCAACATTATAAATCGTGCCATCACCTCGCTCGGCATACAGGTGCTCGCTGTGATCAGCGCAGTGGCGCTTTGCTTCTTTATTGCTGTTTTTATGGATCTAGTGCATATGCCCATGGCTTGGTTTACAAATTCCTGGCTAATTTTGGGGTTATACTTCTGCCCGTTGTTCTTCGGTTTCGCTATTGTGCCGGCACTATACTTCCACTCACAAAAGAGGGTAAGAGATTAGACATGATTATGTGAACATATTTAACTGTATTTTTTTTAGGATCGCTTTCCACTAGGTTTCCGCGTGCAAATTTTGCTACACTGCCATTGTCTCTTCTTAACGTTCGTTACCTTGGGCGCCACCATTGCTGGCATTCGATCGGCTTTCATGCTTATGATCGCTGTTCTGTTCTACTCAATTGGCCTGATCGTCAATTTGTGCACTAAATTGCACAATAAATGTATGTATATACGTGTATTAAATATAAAAGTTTTTAATTGATGGTGACGTTCTACCTTTTTAATTACAGCTTTATCCTGGCTGATACCGCATATCCTCTGCAACATTCCACCCTTTCTCTTCTACGCCTACCAGTCTCATGGCTTCTTTGTCGCATTCATTCCAATGACGGGTCGTTTTGGCGCTAGCGTTAACCCTGATTTTATTATTTGTGGTTTTACAGTGGGCGTGGGTCTGCTTACGGGTGGCTTCATGGTAGGTGGCTAACGTTATTTCAATAACTAAATTATTGATTTTTCCCTTTCTTCATTAAAGATCCCCGTTCTGAATTTATTCCAAAAATCGAAGACTGTAATCTGTTCCCTACTTGGTATTACGGTGTTCTTCATAATACTCGCAGCGACCCCTATTGGATTCCCTTATCGGCCCGAAACCAATATACAGCGGTTCTCCGTTTTGGTAAGTCTAAGCAGAAAAACTGAAGTTTATTTGTATGTACGAGTATGCTTCTTATCAACGTTTCTCTTAGCACACACGACGCGTCTTCCACGATGAAACCGACGCTATTCGTCGCTTAGAGACTGGTTACTTTATCATGCCGCAGGATCGGCGAACCTATTCCGTTAAGAGTAAGTACATAAAATAATTTTTTTTCTTTCGAAGTACCGAAAATATTTTTAAACAATTTTTTACTTCACTCTACAGATCAACTACTCAATATGTCCTTGGCAGAAACACTCGATAAAGACTGCACTGATGAGTTGTTTTGCGGTCTTCCACTTTACAATCACCGCTGGAGCAAGGCACGGTATGAATCAAAGAAAAAAACCTTTAAACAGAATTTTGATGGAAAATTGTTTTTTCATTTAATAGAGGATCAAGCATTTGGATTCCTGGTCCAGATCCGAAATTCGACAAAGAGCCCGAATTGAAATTGATTTCAAAGAATCAATTGAGCAAGACCTCTATACGCTATGAAATGGAACTAAGTGGTCCTGATCATATGGGTATATATATAAATCCTTTGAAGGATCGCAAAGTTAATGCTTGGTCGTTCCACTATACGCCACTGCGCTTGAATTGGAAACCACCATATTTCATTTATTTCTCCTATGGCAAGGATAATAGTCCATTGAGATTTAAACTCGAGTTCGAGGTGTGTATAACAAATAATTACTTAAAAAATTTAAAAAAAAATTTAAAAAAACACATGATCACACCACATTACGGCATCATACGGTGGCAGGAAATCATGTAATTAACAATCATGTGATTAAGAAATCATGTGATGTCCCATAATAATTGTCACGTCAAATTGAATTTGAAATTTTCTGAAAATAAATTCTGCACGAGAATATTTTTTAAAACGATTTCTTTCCTCCCCAGAATCCCTCAGCGGATTGGAGTACACCAATATTTGAGATTGGCATCGCCGGACATTGGAATCACGATGAAAGCACGCATACGCCTGAATTTAAGAGGTTCTTGCAAAGTTTTCCAAAATACGTTGATGCAATTGCGTGGCCAGCACACTATGAGGTGCGATTGTTTTAAATTGTAATTATATTTTTTTTTTACTTAATTGTTCAAATACGAAAAATTCATTGTCTACTTAAGAGTAAAATGTCAACTGTAAAACTGTATTAGCATTGATATTGCAAAAAAAAAAAGAATTTTTAGGTTAATGGAATACAAATGTAAATAAATTTTAATAATAAACCAATGAAAAGTAAAATTCAACAATTTTTAATATATGTAAGGTAAAATAATCATTGAAATGAACAAGCATTCTTATTTAATTTTCATCGTGAATTCCCAATTGTAACTGATAATGAGAGTATAGGATTCTTAATAACATTTAACATTTTTTCCCCAATGGGATGTCACTTCAAAGTCAAATGGGATAATCTCCATTAATAAAATATCTTATATTTATTTATATATTTTTAAAAACTTACTTATTTTGTTAAATAAATATGTATTTGGAATCATTCAATGTTTATTTTGCAAATTACCAATAATTAAAGTTTTACAAAAATAAAGTTCATTGGAAATTTTAATTTGTACATAACTCAAAAGCAGCGTTATTCAATATAATTATCTCTTAGATAATTACCAAAATAATGGTTCAGTTTGCATAACCATCACAGTCGGTAATTCGAGCGACCATGCATCGCTTTCGCACTACGTTTACTCTAGTGGACGCGGTACAGTGCGGTTTGAAGACGATACTGATGCTGTGGGGCAGAGTGTCGAAGAAGACCCAAATGAGTGCAACAATTTGAGATCTACCCATCCACTTTTTGGAAGGTTTTGCGAAATCTCTCTCTTACGGGCTTACAAACTCCAACTCAAGTAAAAATTGAATACGAATGGCCGTCAAGCGCGTTGCACGTTCGGTAAGTGGGCTCAAATCGAGATGGGCACTGAAAATGTTCCTTCATTTCTTCAAAAATATGTCATAATGCTACAGGCAGCGGGGAACGCTATAGAGACATGATTAATCACTTTTTCGTGTCTGAAGTGGAGGACTTTAGACTACATTTGCATTCAACAAGGCTGTATGCCATACAGTCAACGAAACCATCAGTTTGTTGAAAGAAACTTTTGGTGAGCGCAACGTCTCGCGTCGTGCGCCTGGCAAATCCTTATTTTTATAATAAGCCACATGTCCAAAAAAACACCATTTTTGCTGCAAAGAGCGAGGCGACATACTACATACACTACTAGATGTTGTCATCGTCATCGTTAGGGCATAAAGGGTGCCCAGAAATCTAATATCAACTCAGAAAAAGCAGATTGTAGGCACGTTTAGGCAATTATATCAAATTGCGAAATATTCTATTTTTTTAATGTTTTCTGACTTCTTTCCTTCGATTCATTGCACACACACAGCAACTGCCTTGGAGTATTATCGAAACCTCTAAGTCTTCGAAAACTAAAATTTCAACCAAATCTCAGTCATGGTTCGAAAAGTGCATTGCTGAATTTTGATATCTGTATTTCGCACTTGGACTTACATCTACATCGAACTAAAGTCCACTTTACACAACAACTGAAGCCATTTGACCATTCGCAAAGCCGTGCATACGTGTTCGATCAACAATCTCACGTCTTGGCGGTGCCAAATTGGCCACATATATCGAGCAATTTGTTAAAGAGCACTTCAAAGCAACATTCGTCAACTGATGGCTGAAATGTCGGCTAATATGTGCAAAAAAGTGGTCGAAAATTACATCGAACGGCTCAAAGTTTGCAGAGGCTGTTATTTGGATGGCATAGGGCTCCAAAAATAATACCAAGGTTCAAGATTCACTATAAAAAAGGAATTTCATGAAAAATATTATTTTAAATGAATTTTATTTACATTTATTTTGGAAACCGCAAAATAGACAACCCTGTATATTGTTACTTTGAAGTTATCCAGCAATTCTTAAATATTGGGAGCTCACTGTGCTTATTTTTACAAATATAGGTGCAATATCAATTATCAATCATAACAGTGGTCAAATCAACACTGCTACCTTTATTACAGCTAATCAAACCGCACCGATTATGAACTGGTTAAGGCAATCAGCCATATCAGCTTATCTACAACATCGAGAAGGTATGCCATGAATTTCTCGAGTTATTAACATTAGTAGCTGAGAGAGCGGCAGACTGAACGGTAGCAAGTGATGCAAAAGTGTTTGAGAGAATTAAAATTAGAAAAATAAAAAAAAATAAAAAATTTTCAAAGGTAATAAACAATAAGTTCATTATAAAAATATAAATTTAAAAAGTCTGTGAGTCATATATATTGTACATACTTATAACGATCAAACAATCAGCAGAATCTGCGAGGAATCCTTACACGAAATAAAGCAATAATCTCACTTAAATCATATATGCCAGCATAAAATCATACAAACTCTTAATTTACTATGAAAATAATGAAAAAATTAAATTTTATGCAACACAAATATATCATTCCGTACAAAATTGCCTTCTTTCCCCGTAAACCTTAACATAATTTTTAAAAGTTAAGATTATCGGCTAATAAAAATTTAATTGGTTTGATAAGCCGTATCATAAGCCATTAACTAACTGAAATTCCTTAAAAGTTAACAAATTTTCATTTGGCATACGGTTATTATTTAAGTAAGTTGAATAGGAAATACGCGACACCTTGGTATGCATTTACGGAATATATGGATATTCCTATAGAAAAGTAATGTTTTAGGATCCATCATTAAATATAAGATTTAATAAGATTAATTAGGTGAGAGCTCCCTTTAAGGCTTTAAATACCCCTTAAACAGGCACGGTACTACCTCGGCAGTAAAAAAAAATACGATATCCGGCTTATATAACCCGTGGCGGTATATGGGAGCATTCAAACAAACGCGGTATGACCCGACACAGCCCGAAGCCGCTGCATACACAGTTGGCCACGCTCTAAGGTCATAAGTCAAAATTAATTGTGAAATTTCAAAGCCACTATTTCTTCCAAAATATCAAATATGTTCTGGAGAGATGCATTTCAATTTAAACCAAACTATACATACATACGAGTATATGTAAGTCTCATGGTAATGCATTTGTTATACCGCTTGGTACCGCACCGCGTGTGTTTCAGTGCATTCGCGGAAATCACTTGCCGCGTAACGTACGGAATTATGCCACCGGAGTAATAGCGCGCCTGTTTGTGTGCTGCTTTAAGGAATATCAACAGTTTGAGTGCCTCAACACTTCCTACCTTCTCTAACTTCTTTTACACGCTATTCCAAAAGTATACTTCAAAATTTTCAATGTATCATATATAATATTATTTTCCCCAGCAAAATGACTATAACAAAACTGGATTTCCAAAACAACGCGGTGCACAACAAATGGAAAAAGTTCGACTGGTATTGGGCACCCATCTACTGCGCCATCTGGTACGCACTTTTCTATGCCGCTGCAGTCCCCAGCTTCTACAATTATCCAAAGACTCTACTCATCGAAGATGAACTACATCATCCGGATGAATTCATTGGCGAACGCGCCGAGTTTCAGTTAATAACATTAGCTAGTTTTGGCGTAAAATTATCTGGTACTTTTGAAAACGAACTATTGGCGGTGAACTTTTTGCTCGGCGAGATAGAAAAAATCAAGGAGCAAGCACGACTTGACCTCTACGATATTGATGTAGAGGTACAATATGCATCGGGAAAGTTTGAAATTTGGGGTATGGCTACGAGTTATCGCAATGTCTCGAATGTGGTGGTGAAACTGGCCCCGAAAAATGTAAAATCCGCTTCATACTTACTTGTGAATGCGCATTACGACTCGGAGGTGCACTCGCCGGCAGTGGGTGATGATGGCGTAATGGTTGTGATTATGTTGGAGACTCTTCGGGTCATTGCCAAATCGGAGAAACCTCTCTTGCATCCTATAGTCTTCCTCTTCAATGGTGCCGAGGAGAGTAATCTGCTGGCATCTCATGGCTTCATTACGCGCCACAGATGGGCGCAATATTGCAAGTGAGTGGTGAGCAATAGCAAGTGGGAGTAATGTTAATAAACGAAATCGGTTCTGTTCAGATATATTTGCATTTTTTATTAGAAACACTCATTACCTTATTTACTTGCAGAGCTGTCATAAACCTCGATTCAGCTGGCTCAGGTGGCCGGGAGATACTCTTTCAATCAGGGCCCAACCATCCATGGCTCATGAAGTATTACAAGCGAAGCGTTCCTCGTCCATTTGCCACCACAATCGCCGAGGAGTTATTCCAAAATAATTTTGTACCTTCCGACACGGATTTTCGTATCTTTCGTACTTATGGCATGGTGCCGGGACTCGATATGGCACACTCGTTGAACGGCTATGTCTATCACACCAAATACGATACCTACACTAATCTCGAACGGCGCACATGTCAGACTACTGGTGAAAATGTTCTTGCATTGACCTGGGCACTAGCCAATGCACCGGAGCTGAAAAGCCCTGAAGTATGTCAATGACAATAAAATAAATTTACGAACTTCAGTTTCCGGTTTCCTCTAGGACTACGCCAAAGGCCATACTGTGTTCTACGACTACCTTGGTTGGTTTATGATTTTCTACACTGAAGACACTGGCATCGTACTTAACATTACCATCTCTGTTTGTGCTGTCGTGGTGATCTTGGCTTCCGTTTTTCTTATGACACGCGCTACTAATGCCGACTCCGTCAAGCGTGTTGGCATTCGCTTCGTTACCATCTTCGGTGTACAGATAGCTACAATTGCCGTAGCTGTGGGCCTAACGTTCTTGATTGCAGTCGCTATAGACGGTATTGGCGCTTCAGAATGTTGGTACTCGGAGACCTGGTTAATATTTGGTCTCTACTTTTGCCCCATGTTCTTTGCAATGACTTTTCTACCGGCGGTCTACATACGTTGGACCAAGGAGGATGTAAGCTAAACTATTTAGATCTCTTTAAATGTACTCGTATATTTCTAATTTTTTACCTCATCCTCAGACCAACATGCGACTTGATGATACTTTGGCCTGTTTCATGCATTCACATTGTCTCATTCTGGCTTGCATTTGCCTCACTATGACCGGTCTAAGCATTCGTTCGGCGTTCTTTCCTATGATCGCAATTTTTTTCTACACAATATCTGTTGTACTGAATACTATAAATGGTCTTTGGGGAAAGAGTAAGTTTTGAGCATTTGGATAGGTTTCAGCTTCATCATAATCTCTCACGTTAATTTTTCAGAGTACTTATACTTGCCTATTCATCTTGCTTGCCAGCTGCTACCTTTCTGGTTTTACACTTATCTCACACTTGCTTTTCTCAAGATTTTCGTGCCCATGCAAGGTCGTGATGGTCCGACAAGTAAGCCCGAGTTTTTGATCGCTGGCCTTTGTGCTATAATGAGCATACATTTTGGTGGATTTATCGTGAGTAAAATAATACTAAAACTCGAAGTTTAAAAAAAAAATCGGGAATGAGAGTAGATAGAAAGACGAAGGCAGTAATGCTCATAGGCTTGTTTGATCATTGACATCTTGATCACGATTGTGGGGAACCGTTCAGGATAAGTACTACGCTAACCATCCAGAGATTAATCATGACTGGAAACTCGAAATTTAAATCGCCATTGCAGCCACACCATTGAAACGGTGTTGAAAAATTGGGTCAGATGTTCCATCATTAACGGAAATTTCCCATGCGGTTCATATACATTGAATCCGTACTGTTTCATCACCATTGAAAGGAGTTCCGAACGGGATAAGTGTACTACCCAACGAGCTTGGAGCAAACTACCATCTATTATCTTCTGTTATGTCAATTCTGCACTAAACTGTTCTAGGTTAAACTCAAATTTTCTAATACATCCCAAATTTTTTTCAGCTACCTATTTTGCATAAATTTCGCAAATCAAAAACTTTTATAAGTTTATTTGGAGTAATCTGCTTGATCTTCATTATGATTGGGTGCCTGCCTACTGGCTTCCCCTTTGAAAAGGATGTAGCGGTCCAGAGAGTTTACGTTTTAGTAAGTTCTACTGCCATCAGTGCGCCAAATCAGTATTCTTGTATCATCTCCATACCTTCCACAGCACACTACCCGCACCTTTTATGACGAGCGTGGTTTCGTTTACAGAAACGAATCTGGTTTCTATGTACAACCAGTTGATAGACGCAGTGACACACTGAAGAAAAATGTCTTCCAAAAAGCCGAGCCAAAGTCGGTGCTTAAGGAGGATTGCAGCACGGAATTGTTTTGCGGCCTACCATTGTATAACTCCCGTTGGCGAGACTGGAAGTAAGTTTGATACTCTCCGCCATTGCTAGTGCTTTGGGTCTATAAAGAGAATTTGTTCACAAAAACACTTTTCAGAAACTACTCGCGTTGGATAGCTGCACCAAGTCCGCACTTACCCATACCAACTGAAATCAAACTAACCTTCAAAACTTATATAACCGATACTAGAGTACGCTATGGCTTTAGTCTGAAATCAGCAGATCGCGTTGTCCTCTACGTTGATCCATACCCTAATACGACGGTAGCAGATTGGAGCTTTGATCTGACGCCGTTAAAAAGTAAATTCCCGACACCTTATTTTGTATATCACTTTTATTCGATGGATGACAGACCACTGCAATTCTGGATTGAAATGGATGTGAGTAGTATATCCATACAACAAGCGAAAAACCTTTTATTTCTAATATCTTTTCGTTTCTCCACTTACAGCGTGGTTCTGCTGACTATGAGGGTGCCACTCTACGTCTCGGCATCGGCGCCCACTTTTTATACCATGAAGATCAGTACACCGAAGAATTTAAAGAATTTTTGAACGAATTCCCAGAGTGGTCTTATCCAATAGACTGGGTGGCTTCATTTGAAAGTCGCATATTTTAGAAAGAAGCTATCAAATTCGTTTATTAATTTTAAATATATTTCTTACCTCATTTCGCACAAACATTTTTTGTCGTTTTTAATTATAGATAATTTGAATATATATACATTACATCATATTAAAAAAAAAATATAGCGAACATACAAAGGTATGTCCAAATATAAATAACTTTTTCAAGTTTAACAATAATAATCATAAAATACAACAAAAAGTCTTTGAAAATCAGTATGCTTGGGTTCATAAATATTTTGGTGTCGTGACCTCTCTTCACCTAGCACATAGGGCGAGTTGCTCACGCACGTTGTTCGTTGGTTTACATTTCCTTAATAATTATCGATAATTCCGAAAGTCATTATATAATATCAATTAGTTAAAGCTATGGCATCCGTAAAGTGGTTTAGAATTTAGTCATCTTCGTGAAAAGTTGTTTATATTCGCCAACTTTCGTATGAGCTCGTCCAAGCGCTCACTGTCGACCAAGCTGGGAATTCAGCGACGAATTCACGGAACTCATTTGTGTTTGAAATATCATCATGAACTTTGTGACCTATTACGGCAATGTCAAGTGTTGCTCCGGACCAATCGACACTTTGGTGCTATAATAAATAAAATAAGAAAGCATAAAAATACCCTCTTCCTTTAAGTTAAGCTTCCAGGGAAACATTCTCATGCATCACTTCCTTAAGGTAATGAAGAAAGTTTGCAAATGTCAATACAATCATGAATGGGACTGGGTCTAAAATTATAAATCTTTCCCAAACAATTTTATAAAAAATATCTAACTAAATATGAACTTAAAAGGCTCTCCAATTAAATTTAATACAAAAACGTGGGTTTAGTAACTGGTGGCTTAAGCATGCCACTCTTGTTGGAGCTAGTGCGATAAGGAGCATAACCCTTGTGGCTAATTCTTGAAGGAACAATTTGAAGCAGATGTTTAAAGACAAAGACGATTATTTTCTTTGGCACTTATGCCTTCAAGTTCTTTCTCTTGATCAGAACTGAAGTGATAACTTACTTGAAACTCCATATGGAAACGGAAAGGCGCAGGATCTAAGGCGTAGGACAGATAAATAAAGTATGGTGCTGTGAAATTCTGCTTTAGCGGCGTGCGGTCCAAAGACCAATCGATTAACTTCGTGTCGTTTATCGGCTGTATGAAAATACTCATATGATCCGGACCCGAAACCTCTAGGCTTATTATCAGATTTGTGTTGGAGATACGCTGTTTACTCAAAATTCGCAGGCTCGGCCAACCACCTGAGAGGGGTGCCGGGCCGTCAATCCAAAAGCTCTGATCACTGCAAGGGAATCAAAACATCAAAATTAAAAGAAGAAAACACATAAGGTAAACTTAAGTTGGAGTGGAACCAAACATGCTCGACTGTTTTGGCTACATTATAAAAAATATTGTGAACCTATATCAATTGAACTATAAGAACTCACCGCCAGCCCAACCAACGCGAACTGTAAATCGGATAACCACACATTAACTCAGTATCGCAATTCACTTCCAGCTCAATGGATTTAGATGCATTCATATTCTCAAACATGTAATCGATCGAGTGCGGACGACGATCGACAGGCACGACGTAGTAACCGGAATCTCTATAGCGTACAGACATTGCAGGATCAGAATTGTGGAAAGTGCGTGTGGTGTGCTGAAAGAGAAAAGGAATTGAGTTTAATCTTAATAGAAATCTATTGGAAGTACTTACAGCCACATAGAAACGTTGCGGGGCTTCACGCTCCTCATAGGGAAAGCCAAATGGAGTGGCAGCCAATATGATGAAGACTAAGCAAAGGCCACCAAAGATTGAAATTATCGATTTGGCCTTGCGGAAGAGACATAGAAGAGGCACCTGCAGAAGGAATTGAAATTAGAAGTATTTAGTATGAATAAGCTGTACAGCTTCAACTAAGGCTTCTACCAGAAAGGGCACCATAAGCAAGCAAATCAACACCGTAAAACCTCCGATCATTATTTCCGGATTACTATTGGCGCCATCACGACCCTGCATCGGTATAAAGATGACATAAAAAGCGTAACAACAGTAAGAGTAGAAGAGAAAGGGCAATAGCTGACAGATGGTATGTGGTATGAGCCAGAGGAAAGCTGTAAAACAAGAAAAATTAAATTAACGAATAGTTATTACATACCACAACGCTTTCTACTCACTTGTCTTGTGGAAGCAAGTGATCATATTCAAGATCACCGATAACACATAGAAACCAATGCAAAGCATCAATGAAAAAGCCGACCGTACCCCGAATGAAATCAAAAATATGCAAGCCACAGTTAAGATCAGGCAATGAGCGTGCATGATCAGCTGGATGGCATAACCCAGTGGTAGACCGTGCTATATAAAATATATAAATTGCTTTTTATTTGCGCTAATTGTTCTTTTAGAAAACTTACCTCCTTAGTCCGGCTCAAATAGATTGCAGGTATTAAGCCCATCATGAAGAACATTGGACAAAAGTACAAACCAAATATCATCCATGGCTGTGAGAACCATGACATTGACAAACCCACCGCATCCATGAATATTGCGATGGTAATCGAGAGCAGAATCGCCAACAGCACAGCAGCGAATTGTACTCCCAATAAAATACCAAACTTAAAAAAAACGCGACGACGAAACATACCGGTCTGGTGTGCCATATTCCAAATATAGGCCAAAATAGTGATAATGGCGACGATACAAACAATTATATTTATTACAGTGCCTGTGGTTTCCGAATAGTAGACAATGAACCAGCCGAGCACATCGAAGAATATTGTGTGGCCCTCAGCGTGTTTCTGCAAAGAAGTAAATATGAAAAATTTATTAGTTATGAATATGTAAAGACGAAGGGGAAGCTTGATGTAAGTACTCACTGAAGGATCTTCCATTTCAGGTGCATTACATAAGGCTTTGGTTAGCGCCAGCACATTATCGCCAGTGAGCTGATAGGTCGCGCGTGGAATCAAACTAAAGCGATCATACTTTGTATGATAGACGAAACCGTTGAGGGTATGAGCCATATCCAAACCTGGGAAATTTGAAAGATATTAGTATTATCTTTAGAAGGATCATCACGCGAAGGTATACCTTTAATTTTTTTCTTTTTGTTCTCAAGACACAAACCAGGAAACGAATATACACTTCCACGACACGAACGACTTGTTCGCCAACCCCACTCCCAGAAACCCCAACTCCAATATTCTTTTTATTTTTTTTTTTTTTTTTGATTTTGCACTCACCTGGTATATTTCCAAAGTCTCTAAATATTCTAAAATCAGTCTCTGAAGGCACAAATCCATTTTGGAACAACTCTTCGCCGATGGTAGAAGCATATGGATGTACAATTTGGCTACCGTAGTACTTCATTAACCAAGGATGATCGGGACCGGACTGGAATAAAATTTCCCGGCCACCCGAGCCCGCTGAATCCAAATTTATGACAGCCCTATGAAATTCCATATCGATGATTTATTATTTATAACATTTTACTGTTACCACTCGTGACTACTCACTTGACATTTCGGGCCCACTTGTGTTGTGTGATGAAAGCATGTGAGCCCTGCAAAGGATTTTCCTCAGCGCCATTGAATAAGAAAACAATCGAATGCTGCAAAGGTGTTTCATACTTCGAAATTACACGCAAAGTCTCCAGCATGATGACAATCATAGCGCCCGAATCACCTGCACCCGAGCTGCCCGGCACCGAGTCGTAATGGCTATTGATCAATAGACTTGAGGTGCTATTGGTGCCACGCGGTGTCAACCTTACCACCACATTCTGTATACTCTGATAGACATTCACCATTTTCCAAATGACATAATTACCCGAAGCCACTTGTACGTCCTGTTCAATAGCGTAGAGATCACTGCGCGACTCTCGCACTATTTTATTAATCTCTGTGAGTAGGAATTGTACAGCCGTTTGTTCGTTCGCAGCGCTACCTACCACTTTTGGACCGATCTTTGTCAACCGCAACAGCATACTCTCGGCACTCTCACCAATAAAACGACCCGGATGAGAGGCTTCATCCGCAGTTGTCAGCAGATCGGGATAGCTGTTGTAGCTGGGTAGTACGGTGAGGTAGAAGAGTAGAAACCAAAAGGCAATGAAGAGCGGCGCCCAATACCAACCGAACTTGCTGCGATTGTATATGATTTTCATATTCTCATATTTCGACTTCATATTTAACTCAGGCATGGTGGACGACCGATCCTGAGTGGGTTGTACTTTATGTGAAATGTTGCGTGAGGCGAATTAAGCTGGCAAACTGTAAGAAAATCAATAATGGGTTGGTGCACATTTATTTCCACTTATATAGAAATATACTCATATGTATAAAATATTTTAACTCCCAGCTGAAACGTAATGCAACTAGCACATGTACAATAACTTAAATTATTCCACAATTGTTGCGAACTAGCTCAAAAATAACTATTTGTGGAACCACTCCGTATCGATTAGCTAGTCCCAGATTGGTCCATAGTCTTTACAATGTCAGAAATTATTTATGAAATGAATGCGAAGATGAGTTTGAACTAGTTTCAAGGCAAAGTAGTGCCTTTTTGAACTTCTTCCGAAGAGCCATATATTCTTCATACTTTACGCGCTCATCTGTGTATATATTTGACCATTCATTTATACAGAAATGAAAGCCACTTTCTCTGGAATGCCCCTTTTTTTAAGTGTAAATTAATTAAGACAGAATCCAACAGTTATTTATTGTAATAACTTTTTCGTCTGAACTTGCCCTTCATGTCGGCCTTAACATGCGAACATTTACACATTTGTACAAACATACCTACATACGTACATTCGAATGTGTCAGCAATAACAAGTGCTTATCAACATATTAATAATAAAGCGGCATCATTTATATTTTTCATTTTTTTCTCATTTTTTTCAGTTTCATTTAGCAATAATCCACTGAACCGTTATAATTTTTCCTTTCTCTTTCTCTTTTTTCTGCAGCACACATAAATCTTTCCGAATTCGAATAAAAAATGCGCCAATTATATTTTTATTGATGTTGCTGTGGTTTTTTGCTTCATTGACAACAACAAATTTATGTTGCAACAAAGAATATTGAAAAGTGAAGAAGTGGCATTCACCACACACACAGTCATGTATACATACACGTATGTACATAGTTTGAGCTTAATTATATAACATGACCGTCAAACTCGTTAAAATTATCAATTGTAACAACAGTTTCTGCATATATGTACGCATGTGTGTGCGTATGTTGCTGCAGTGGCGGCAGTGGCTGTGAAAAAATGCATTCGAATCGGAGAACAAAGAATGAACAGATGGTTGGGCATTAATTGAATTGTCTGGAGTCGGATGGCATATTTGTGGCGTGAAAAATTACACAAACAGAGAGCACACACACACAAATGCACATTTACAGTTATTATTTTACTTTAATTTGTATCGCCGTTGTGGTTTTTGCGTGGCGTTAAGCGTTTGCGGCGATTCCGTGGCGGTATGCACATATGGTACATACATACATATGTACGAGTATGTATGTATGCGTGTCGGCCGCTTGGTGTTTGCCACAATTGATGAAATAATTTTCATAAAAAAACAATAATTTAAATTCACTTCGCCATTTGTAAATCAGTTATAAAGTGTGCAATTATAACAAAATCATACAAAAGTACACAGTCGCTCATATTCTTACATATTTACATACACATATTATGGTGAGTAAATAAAATTATAACGAAATGAAATGCAACTGATTAAAGATTGAGCTCGATTGGAATTTCGATTGATTTATGGCCATGGCGCAATGCTTGTTATCTTCAAGGTTTTATGGCGGGCATATTATTGATTTTATTTACGGGAAGTCCTTGCCCTGGGAGGCGGATATTTCTCTGCTGATAATGGTAGAGTTGAATGATGAAATGATTTCAGCTTTGTATTTATTACTGTATTGCGAACTTTATTTTAAACATTTCATATCAAATTGGCGGAGGCATGATTATAGCCGAGCAAACAATAGCTGGTCATTCGTTCCTTCCCTTCGCTGCTTGACTTACTCTCCTCCAGTAACAGGCCCATACGCTTCGCCTCCTTATCTTGTTTATGAAATATGTGCTTCATCGTCATCCATTGGGGAATCGGATTCTCCTTGTGGTGTTCCATTTTCAAAGTCATTCAGCAGGCTGGAGAAGTGTTCCCATCATAAATTCAGTACACTCTAGGCATCAGTCACTGGGCTCTTAAAGAGCAGGAGTGCAAGTCAAGTGAAAAACAATTCGCTTATCTGCTGGGATTGCACCTTTTTGACATCATTTTGCTAAACAGAGGCGGCTGCGTATTTTTTCGGCTACAAGAGAGTGGTCCGAGTTGATGTTAGGTCCCCGTGGCGTACGTACGTCAAGAACACTGGAAACAGGTCGTCCGTCTATAAAAACATCATCGATCTGGTTGTGAATTTTTCGAACTGGAAGCATCCAAGTAGCTTGGAGAATTATCTTGTACTGAAATATAATACTACATATGTGCAACCATATTTCGGGCCCCGTCTAAGTCGATCAGCCTCAACCCATTTGGGGATGTTCCGTCGTGGAGGCCGAATTTTCTGACTGTTGTGCTACACATATCTTCTTTGCCCACCTTGATATTAAAATCGCCATATATCGCCGGCATATTTCGTCATCTTGAAGGGGTAGTGCTCATGAGTACGCTCGCGATGCTCGTGAATGACATCCCTGGTTACATTGTCCTTCTCTTCAATCAGGAAGTATACGCAAATCAGTTAGAAGCAAAACAAATTGGTATTGATATGGATTTTGGCAAGACGTTCATCCATCTGAATAATTGCCAGTACTCGGTGACGGATTCGCTCCCACACCGTGAATCCGACACACAAATACCCGCTCCTTCATATGGCCACTGTAGTCCCTTCAGTGAGATGCCTAAAGAGAACCTCACTCCGGGAACCACATTGAAAATCAATAATGATGAGGCTGTGCAAGGTCCATAAAATATCCAGATCCTGCACCTGTTCTACGAGACGCGAGTTGAAAACGACCGAGATCTTGGGTCAAAGGTGAAACCTAACTTGACAGCGAGGAGCTACCCATCAGTTATTGGAGTCCAAGTTGGCGAGACTCCTCACCAACGAAGCTTCTCTATCAAACCTCGAGGACTGTAGTGGGGTAATCAACTATTCCATAAAAAAAAGATCTGCAAGAAAAAACCTACAAAATAGACGCCGACAACAAGTAGGATCAGAACAAGCCTTCTAATAAATTAAGAACATTACTTATTTTCCTAAATACACCGATACAGCGATACCGACA
Source organism: Ceratitis rosa (assembly GCA_037013455.1). Lineage (NCBI taxonomy): Eukaryota > Metazoa > Arthropoda > Insecta > Diptera > Tephritidae > Ceratitis > Ceratitis rosa. Next base: position 325,012 of record JAWMAG010000397.1, read on the forward strand.
CTACCAGCACCGCCGTAAGACTGGAGTCATATCTAGGTAGCTTTCTCATACTTGTTTGCATACAATAGTCTGAGACTGCCAAGAGAACAAGTACACCAGCAATTAGAGAGGCTGATATCAGGAGACTATCCCTAATCATCGACGACGAAGTAAATTCGCACGACTTCCTCTGGGACTCTAGTGACTCAATTACACCTTTGTAATATCATCAAGGAAGGAAGTTCTCGACATAACACTAACTGGCATTCTCTTGCCAGATCAAAGACTGGCATGTTTCGGGTGAACACTTCTTCACCCTTTCTGCGAAGTGGAGCAGTCATAGATCTGTACGACGTTTCTTAACTTGTTTAATGACAACTACATCGCGTCAAGTTTACAGCTACAGAATATCTGAGCACTTGATCGTGGATATGTAGGAAAAAGGAAAAAAAGTGAAAAACAACAATATGTGAAAGCGGCACACATGTAGCTTAATGGGATAACCATTGGCTCGTGCTGTGGGCATCCCAAGTTCGAATCCCATTCGAACAAAGGTGTCTGAAAAAAAGAAGTCTGATGAGGAAACGTGGTGGTTTCCGAAATAGCAGCTATAACTTCTACCGTCCAAAACTATTGTTGTAATTTTTTCACTATTTCCAAAAAATATATGGTCTGAAACAGTTCCATTTAAATGAAAACCCAAAAACAATTCAACACAATAATGACCTGAAAAAGGATTTAAGGTTATATTCTGTCTTTCATAGCTTTATCGAAAAACGAAACCTCACTACAAAGACTATTTTTTTTATTCCAAAAAGAGTTGATGCCTATATTTGCTGAAACCGTTCCACTCAAGGTTTTTTGAAATACACTAACTGTTAACAAATATTTTTCTTTCAAAAACAATTTAACGTAATTTCTATGGCTCAATATTCCCAAACGTTAACCAATTTATTCACTTCAAATATTTTAGGCAAATGAAATGCAGTAATCGTATCCTAAGTAAATATTTATTTAAATTATTTAATATACCATATACTTCCATATATTTAAACAAACACAGTAAGGTACATAAAATTTTCATTGACTAATGGCTAATTTTCCACACAGTGACAACAAGCTTCTAAATAATGAAATTCTTGTCCTCCTCTAAAAATCAATTTTTTTAATCTAAAGTTAATTTCATTTTATCATTTAACTGCTTTTGATTTTATTGCATCACCGCTATCAAAAGCACCGCCACGGGAAAATTGAATTACTCGTATTTACCACGGGGCTGATTATTGTGAGCAAAAACATAGGGAAATTGCTCGTTGTTGATAAAAATCGATTAGGTGTGATTCCTATGGGCGAATTTAAAATATTTATGTACAGTATAGGGTTATCCATTTCGTGCCTTTAGAGAAGATCAGGGTGCACGTAATCGTCCAACCACTCGTTCAATTGGTAAAATTAATAAAAGAAATTTGAAAATTCTGGATCGGTTACAGATATGGTAAGGAGTGTGCCTCATCGTTTTGCTCGTTCCACCGCAAATATCGCTACTTTAAGTGAAAGTTAGGCCGAACATCCGAATGTGTATTTTTCTCGACGTTCTCAAGAGCTGGGACTTTCTTACTGTCCATTATGAAATATTTTTCACATAGACATACACCTAAATCCTTATCACACATCACACAACAACTTAAGGCAGCTGACGAGTCCCAACGCCTTATATATGTAGGTCGATTGGCAGTGGACGGCGACTTTTCGAACAAAATTATCGCTTTTGGTGCACCGAGAATTTAAATATAATTCAAGAGAGGCCATTACAACCACAAAAAAAAGCTGACTGTCCGTTGCGCTCCTTGGTCCGGAGGTATGATTGAACCTCACTTCTTTGAAAACGACAACGGCGAGACTATCACTGTCAATTTTTTTAACTGCATTTTTTTTACCTTTATTTTCGAAACCGCAAAATGTAAATCCTTGTATATGCATTTATTAAAAATTACGTTTTACGAAACTTTGAAAATTGAATTTATCACAAATTTTTAACACCTTTTAATAAAAATAACACTCATAGTAATCAAACAAAGTTCGTTCTTTTAGAAACAATATTTCTCGAAGTAAAAAATTTAATCAAAGACATAGCGATTGGTGATGAAAGTCTTATTCCCTTATCAATGAGCACTTGCCAGTGCATTTCTTCGTAATGAAATTTTCTCCAGTCTCAGTTGCGCCTCTCATATGAAGGCATGGATTTATGTTTCTATCTTTCCCAATGTTCGTCTACAAGTGCATTCAAGTTCATTGTTGTTGATAAAAATATTGAATTAAAATAGCCTGCATAACAAGAAAGCAATTGCAATTGAAGTTGCTAGAAATGCGGAGCCATAAATATTTGCACTTGCAAATCAAGCTGAAGTAATACACACTTATCTATATATATGTATATGTATATATATGTATGCTTATTATTCATATGTAGAGAACTCTACAATAAGACTCTTTACCCGTGGAAGCCTTATTGCGCTCATAAAATTTTAATCGCAAAACAATTAAATTAACATTATTACTTTATTGAAGAGTTAACTATGCACGAGTATAAACGAATGGCAAGTTTTATACAAGACTATGTAGACTTTGTATGGATAAAAGCACCGACGGAAAACCTAAACGCGATCTCGAAAGAATTGGAGGGCAGTTGTTGACCTAATGACAAGTCACTGGCCTCATACGCGAGCCAACTGGGCATAAGTAACGATGACAAATACAGAAAGTGCAGGGGAGAAAGCGCTAGAATGAGACGCTGGAATATCTCTTCTGTTTCTGTCAGACTTTATCTAGAACTCGTCATAGATTTCTAGAAACTTCACAATCCAAAGGACTACATGAAGTATCAAAATTAGTTAACAAAGCTCTCTTAAACTTAGCAAAACGCGTTGACGTCCAAAATGACGACTAGTTCAGCTCGAAACTGAACCTCTTTCTGGCATTACAAAAGACCTATAAATCTAGGTTTGGCGTGACAGTCCGCCAGTATAACCTAACCAAACTTTAGAAACGGCAATATATATATATAATTGGCGCTTTGTAACCGCTGAAGCGATTTTCGGCCGAGCTCCTCCTCCAATTTGTGGTTTTGCGTCTTGATGTTTTTCCAACAAATGGAGGGACCTACAGTTTATACTAAGCCGCCTCCGAACGGCTGACGGTTTTTTGACGAGGAGCTTTATTTCATGTCCGAAATACACTCGGAGGGATGGACATTCCCTGAGAAACGGCAATACCTTCCATTATATTTCGGACATGAAAATAATATATAATATATAATTGGCACTTTGTAACCGCTGAAGCGATTTTTGGCCGAGCTCCTCCTCCAATTTGTGGTTTTGCGTCTTGATGTTTTGCCAACAAATGGAGGGACGTAAAATTTATACTAAGCCGCCTCCGAACGGCTGATGGTTTTTTACGAGGAGCCTTTTATTTTAATAATGGCTTCTCATAAAAATCTCAATACTCGAAGACAGCTCGAGGCATTGGGTACATTGGGAACTAAAGAAAAAAATGTATGCTTGGCTCCGATTCACCATTAAAATGACATTTAATGGCTTCTTTGGTTTTAAAAGACTGTCTCTCGATTTACTTTTCTATGGGAACCATGTTTCCAATTTCTATTGAGCTGTATGTATGCACCTATACTAGTAAAATTGTATGTTTGTGTACGTGAAGAGGAAGATTTATGAGTACTATGCGTTTTCTATTACCGTTAAAAATATTTACCGCTGACAAACGAGTAATATGAGTTTTCTAGATGTCAAAAAAATAAAAAATTTTAATTTGTTACTTTTTAATTACGAATTCGCAGAAATTCATACATATGTGCATAAATAACACTCCTAAGATGCAAAACATGTAATAATGTAAATTAAAAGATGACAACAACCCAAATATTGTCATCTTTGTATTGGCTAAAAATAAATTGCGATATTTTCATTTTAGCTTAATGGCAAATGGCAAAAGTAAAAGCAAACAGGGACACACAGTCACACATACTAATAAACAAGTGCTGTGGATGTTGTTTTAATGAATGGAAAACAACAAATGAGGAGAGTAGATATCGTGAGGAAAAAACTAGTGAATTACAAAAATCCCAAATTGTTGTTTTGGGCTTTGATAGAAGATGGCGTGTGGTGCGACTGAAATAAACACAAAAATACATACAGCATACATATATTTGTACATACATACATACGGGTACATACATATGTGTGCAAGAATATGTAGCAATTTGTTATTATTGTTGTCATTAGTCTCATGAGCTGGTTAACGATGCCGTTTTTCATTAATATTTTATTCCTTTATTTTTCGAAAAATACTTTTTGGCGTTTTCTCACCGCCTCTAGCTCAGCCATTCTACTTTTCTGTATGAATTTCGCGCTTGGCAGCAGTGCAGGTTGTTTCCAAAAATATATTAACGAGTTGTAGAATTTTACGATGGCAAATAAGTAGTAAAATGAGAATTGTTTATTCGCATGATTCAAGCGACAGCGAAAAGCTAAATAGAAAATTTAGAAAAAATATTAAATGCAAGCCATATAATACCTATTAACATAAATAAGAAACGAAATAATGTTTATGGTTTTGTTAATTTTTTTTCTATTTTCTAAGAAAATTACAACGGTTTTTTGCCAACCCCTTCAGTATAGGTATAATATTTATTCGTATCACAGAAACAGTTCTATATGCAGTTATTTATTTCCTTTATCTACTATTAGTGGCGCCCTTAGATAAGTTATATTTTTTAATTATTCAAAGCTCTCCAACGCTTATTTATGTTTCTGTTATACAAAACGATCAAAGTATGTGCATACATATATACGTGTATGTATGAATATAGAAGTGAGTAAGTTAATATACAATTACATATGTATTTACTTAATAAATTCGAATAACTCATTTGTTTTGCATTTCAAATAATTTCCCATTTCTCTTCCTCCTTACTTCCTGTGAGTCATAATCAGCTGGTTTTCAATTAATTTATCAAGCGTGTAATTTAATAGTAAATATTCAAATATATACTCGAAAGCACATACAAATGTAATAGCATCTCACTTGTAAAATATTTTCATCCAATACCAAATGATTGAACTAATAAATTTTATTTACTTTAATTAACTCATTGTTACACTGGGATCTTTGACCGATGGTGACCGATTGTGAATTTCGGTTCAAAGCTTTAATGCAAATATTTTGAATACATTTTCTAAAAACGCAATCACAACAACCAAATGACTAGGAGACTCATCGATTTCATACAAGTAATTGCCTGAAATGTTTCGGTCTCAAATGAGTGAAAATACAATATTATATATTTGTAAATATTTATATTACTTAACGATATTCTAACTTAAAATTTATTGTGTGGAAATTAAATGGAGAACAACAGAAACAAGTTTACATGGATGAGCACAAGATTTATTTTCGCCTGTTAATATAAATAATTCAACGCGTCTTAGAATTTTTGCATTTCAATTTTTGCTAGTGTACTTTAGTTTGTTTCACGATTCGCAGTCAAAAAACTTAAAAAATATTAACACTTTTCTACGAAGTAAGATACCTATTCCTCGCCTTAATATTAAATTTAAAGAATCGCTCGGCTTTATCGGCAAGATGGGATTTAAAAAATGTTTAATTTGAACTAATGAAATTTTAATAATTAGAAAAGAATGGAGGCAATGTTTCTAAATATACTGATTCTTCGTTTTCTAGTCTTTTTAGATGGCGCTAAAATTTGAACTATTAGTCGTAATCGGCTCGAATTTTAAATACATGTTTATATGTATGTACATAGAAATATGCAATAAAAAGAGTGGCAAAATATCATATTCATCAGGAGTTCTGTACTGGCATCACAGTAAAATCTTCTTCTTCTTCATGAGCGCAGGCACTGCTTATGTATGCCATTCGTTCCTTCTCTTCGCTGTTTGACGTCAGTTGGAAATACCAAGTGAAGCCAGGTGCTTAATCTCCCTCTGCTTCCACCGGCGAGGCGAAAACTTTTAAAACTGATGAAAGCACTCATTCATTCTTATGACGTGATTAGTGAATCCAGTGTGAAAGCCGCTGTAGTAGATTACACAGAGACCCACCTTCTCCCATCCTTGTCCCGTCCAGTGCCCTCCCTGAGTTGGACAATAACCCAATTTTAGCCCATAACATTTCAGCTCGTTGAGACCAATGCTCCTCATTCCGATAATGAGGAAGCAATTTCCCTGAACTAACCACAACAAGTGCGTTAAATATCAAAATATTTCAAATGAACACTAATTGGGCAAGTATAATTTGGCATAAAAAGCGCAAACAGCGCACATTTTCATATTAATAATAATAATAATAGAAATGAGTATTTAAATTTCATTGCTAAGAGAAACCTAAACTAATTATTTTTTGGCATTCTGCATCTACAAAACATGGCATCAAATTTCATTTCAATGCTGAAGCGAAAATCATTTGCACCAGAGTACACGAACAAGACTCCTCCACGCCGAGTGGCTCCTCGTAAGGTGCATGGAAGAAATTTTAAAACAATTCAAGGAAACCTAAATGAAAAGCACGTATCAACAAAGCATTCATTGACGCTGCATGTAGTGTGCCATACTGAACTCTGACGCAATGCGACTTCGCAAGCGAAAAAGCCATAAGCAGCAGCCACAAAAGTACTAAATCACAAGTGGCCAATTGCAATAAAATGCTTGCCACTTATAAATAATTGCAAATAGTGCACGCAATGTACACATATACGTATGTATGTATGTTTGTGTGTTTGTGGAGTATGTCGATTGCTTAAGTAGAGGCTTGGGAGTTCCTCTTTTGCTTCGCAACGCGCTGAATGGGACTCGCATGACTGACTAGTAGACAGAGACATTTGATTGTTTGTGGGTTGTTGAGACCACAGCAGCCAGTGATGGAAACACCTAAACCCATATAAGCATATAAGACTGTATCTGGAGGAAAACTGCAATGCACCACAAACATAATTTCTAATTGGAGACAACAGCTTAGGCAAATGCAGGAACCCGCAAAAAATCGACTGTTGCTCTTATTATTTATTACAAATGCTCAAGAGAGGTCATTAGCTCCCGCAGGCGTGGAATACATACACACATACATACACTTGCGTTTATTGTAATGTCATTTAGTATGTCGCTGTGAGTCGTCGTCACCTCAGCACGGCACTTGCATCGTTTTGGGGCACACATGGCTTGCACACGCCGTTTAAATGCGCCACTACTGCCCTCTTTCCTATGCTCGTGTGCCGAGCTGCGCATTTGCAAATGTGTTTATTTATTTATTTGCGTTTATTTTTTCATAAACTTCCCCAGTGCATTTTCAGATTCTAAATACGACGACTTCATATGCAAATATTTGTATACCCCGATATACTGTGTTCGCAGGTATATTACCTTTGGTCGGCTGGTGGTGTGTAACGACATATAATAATCGCGGATCAGAAATACGGATGCTATTACAAATGAGCAAAATCGGACCATGAACCAGGAACGATAATTTTAAAAAGTACGAAAATTAAGTCTATTTTTTAGGAACAATCGAAAAGAGAAAAATAAAAGTGACGCGAAAAAATTTCAGTTGGGCGTGGAACTACCCCCTTTTGGCTCAAAAATTGCATCTCAGAAACTGCTAAAGAGCTGTCTTAATGCGAGGAAAAGCAAAAACTTTCCACCCCGATAGACTTAGGATCAAATATTTAAGGCATTAAGCAATAGCGCAGAACCAAACTTCGTAAGACGCTGCTTTAAATGGGGACTGATTGTCTACTAAAATTGGCTCCCGTATATCAGACTATTTATTTTTGGCCAACTTAATATAAATATAAGATTCTAATGGTCGGGTTCATCCGAACTAAGTCTTCCTTATTTGTTTCTGCTAACACTAAACCGTTGTGACTGACGTCGTCGCCATCGTCATCATCGTTGTCTCGGTGCAACTCATTAATTTCTTGCATTATTTTCCTTTTCAATGGCCAGAGTGCCAAAGTGCAAACAAATATTATTTACGCTCTCAAATTTACATACTTAAAACTATTACGTGAGTATCTATAAGTTAAATAGAACAAGCAAATGAAATTTCTATGCTTCCGAAGGTGCGAATACTCAGCAATTACTTAGATTGATCAATGGCTGGCTGTAGGTATTAGGAGGGGGACTCAGAAGCGGAATTTTCCCGGAGGAGGCTTGTGTCTTATCCTACCATCAGCGGCAGGTGCTGTATCAAATATTGTCATAGCTTACCATCACAACTCTCCTACAACTCATCAACACAATTTTTCTCTAAAACAATTTTCTTTGATCGTTTCTTACCAGCCTAATTTATCTTCCCCCAATGTCACATAAGAGAAAATTACTCTCGGACTAATTAGAATATGTCATATCTTCGGTGAAACCATAAATAATAATATTAAAGAGCATTACGAGAATTGCATTTTTTAATTTGTGATTAGGCAACCCTAGTCTTGTAATCTGTCAACTGACAACTTTATCGTAGGGTTTGATGTTTTGGATGTTGAGTTTTGGTCCGGAAAATATTGAAAATATTGTGCGCAAACTGATATTTCAAGCTCAATAAATCCTGAACGGTACACAACCATTTGTTTGCCAGTTATATTTTAAGAAAGTAGGAAACCAATCGCCAAAGACAGATCACACTTCACCACGACAATGCGAGCTCTCACACATCGACCGAAACAACAGCATTTTTGAGTACTCAAAACGTCGATTTGAGTAGTCATCGTGCGTATAGTCCTGACATTTGCACTGAATTACTGCTATCTATTATCATGCGAAAGAAATAAACCGAAAGGTTAACGTTTCTCGACAACTGAAGAGGCGGTTGACGCGTACAGAACATTTGTTTCGGAGATACCACTGTCAGAGCGGCAAAAGTGCTTCGACAGTTAACACAAATGCATGCAAAAGTGTATATGGTAGATCTTAAGGGAGAATATTTTGAAAAACAATCAAGCGATTTTTGATGAATAATATTAGTTTTGTTCTCTAACCTCAAATATCTAAGGCAATCCACGAGTCACAGAGGTAACTAACGAATTTAGCACTCTTTCTCTCAATAGTATATCCTAAAAAAAAGTTAAGAACAATTTCAAGACCCAACCAAACTGAAGATAACTTCAGTCAATGCCGTAAAACGATTGTAGTGAGGTCTGACATGATGGTTGGGAAGGTGATCGCGCTGGAGATCAGTATTATATGGCTCACAACTAATTCTTAAAAGGTCCACATTAATCTTGAGCTTATCCTTCAAATTATAAAATATATAGTTTTTAAAAAATATTTGAAATGATCTTTTACCATTCTTGCGAACCCATCCATATTTCTGATTCTGAATAACAACGAAATTTACGCTTTACACGTGACTGGAAAAACAAAAAAGTGGTATAAAAGTTAAATTAGGACTGCAGGTACGTGTATTCTTCTCTTCAGAAACCACTTAAAGCGTACAAAGAAATGTCCGAACAGCTGTCTAGATTTTAATCACCATTCTACCAATTCAGGTTTGGCACTTAGAGTATACAAAAATTTGTTCAAAAATATTTTTTTAATCTTTATTCTATTTCTCTTACTTTCTAATTAACACCATTTAGTAATTTATGAACAATAAAAGATAGTCAATTTTAAAGATTTTTGTAAAGAATTTAGGAAAAATAAGCCATCCATAGATGAGAATTATGCATACATATACATTCATGTTAGATATACATGTAAATTCGATCATATATATGTTTCACGTATCTTTTGTTTTAATACTCATAAGCCGAAAGGTGGAAAATTGTGATTGAGTTTCTCAATTCCATGCGATTAAAGACGCCAACACAAATCAATGGATGATTCTGTTTTCAACTGTTGTTTCTATCTTTGCTTACTTTGCCCTGTTGCGCATTATCATCAATGTTTATATCCGTGAGGGGGCAAAATGCACACACGACTTTTCTATGTAAATTTATATTTATATGTGAGTATGTATGCATGTAAGTATGTATGTCTACATTGCATATAAATAAGAGAAATGTAGTGTTGAGCAATCACGACGTCATATTAAGAACAGTCGGAGAACACCCACACAATGTGCAGTCAGACATAAGCAGCCACACACACAGTTATATATATGAATACGATTATACGTGTATGTATATTAATGCTTAAACGTATTCTTCTACACTCTCGTATAAATATTTAAAATTACTGCAACATAGTTGAGTTGATAGTCTTTCTGCAGGTCTTATGAAGCTGTTTTCTTTCTTTAAACACTCATAAATGAAAAAACTTTAATAGAAAGGCAACATAGTATTATAAGCAATTCCTAAATTGCGATCGTCTGTGTCGGAGATGTCAGCCGAATAGGGAGAATGGAATTAGTGAGGCGAAAAGTGAAGAAACTAAAGCGAGTCATTGCACAGATAAGCAGCATAGGCTTGTTTAAATATCTTTAGCATAATTTATGCACGTACATACTTGTATGTATGTAAGTGTATAGAGTTTACAGCTACTATGCTGATAAGCAATATTTCACGGAGGGTTTCAATTCAATAAAATTGTTTGTTTCTTCGATTCCAATAGTATGGACCCAACAAATTTTAGTAGAACTGATACTTATACAAAAAAAAATACTTATACACTCAATATGCCATAATTATATTACGAAACAATTTTCACATTTCGCAAAAATAATTTTAGGATATTTCGAGGCGAAACACACAATATTTTTAGATTTCATCGTTTTAGAAAGGTTACTCAATGGAGAGATCATCAAACATGTTTTGCATTTCAATTTCGTGTAAAAACTGATTGAAAATACTTGAACACAAATTTTTTGGCCAAGCTCCTAATCCAATTTGTGGTTTTTGCGTCTTGATGTTTTTCCAACAAAAGGAGGGACATACGCTTTATACTAAACCGCCTCCGAGCTGCTGATAATCTTTTATAAGGAGCCTATATGTCAGAAATACAGCGCAATTAGAAAATTTCTATAACCTTTGGATGTTGGTCATACTAGGATTTGAACCCTGGCCATCCGAATGGAAGTACGCAATGCTAACCACGCGGCTACCGCGGCCAAAATTGCTATGATTTAAAACTGATTCCACATAAAAGCATATAGTTTCAAAATTAGCAAATATGTATGTACATTTATTAAATATTATATTAAAAATATCTAATGTCTGGTGAATACGACCTTTAGAAGTTGTGTAGAAGCAATGATGGAGCAACTGCGGGAGAGCAATTTAAGCAACTCATCTATTTGAAACTTCGTTTCGAAAGTAAAACTGTAACTTCGAATTACTACTCGTGCAGAACACCCAAAATGAAACCGTTTACTTTTCGAATTTCATTTGATTTTCATTCCACTAGTTTTCTGGAATATGGAAAATAAAAAAATATAATTTTATATCACTGTTGTGCTTTCCATTCCGCAACTTTTAGAATTCCTCTCACTATCTTACTTTTAGAGAAATGTAAGCCCGGCGTGAACGTTTTATTTATCTATAATTCCACGGAGTCACTCAACAATTCAAGCACCCACAATACGAATACACACGTTGTTTTATGAAACTCTGCATAAGAAATCCACACCCGTACATATGAATACTACTCTGTATGTGTGTATTCACCATATGCCGTTAGTTTATTTGAAATTCAAAAGAGCATACGAGTATGGTTTAAGAAACAGCGCACATGTGTGTGGGAGAAAGCATCCGCCAGATTGAAACCAAAGCGAGATTGAAGAAAAAGAAAAGAACACAGCATGCTGTTCCCACAACAACAAAACAACAAAGTGCAGCAAAAAGTAATTGAATCCAACAATGCAACAACAAAGCAGATAAAAAAAAAACACAAAAACAATACAAAAAATGTGTAAAATAAAATGCAATTATTGCTGAGAGAAGAATGCATCGGCAATCGAGTAATAGTATTTAGGTATACTCGTATGTGAGCAATATTTATCGGTTTATTTGTGCTTTAGAAACAAACTTACGGCAAGTCATTCACCTCAATTGGGCACTGTGGGTAAGGAACTAATGATTTAGATGTCGATCTATGCAAAGTTGAGGAAGTGAGGTTTTTTCCGAAAAAATACATTAAACTTCAGTCTTCCAAAAGATAATCATATTGTATTTACATACATACATACATATGTATGTATATACACAATTGATAGCAGCCAACATTAAACACATAACCAATTAATGGACACAATCAAATTCGATCGGCGAACTACATAAAGAGTGCAAAGGTTAGCAAGTTCGTGTTGTTGAGTTGTTAAACATAATTTGTAGCTGGAACTTACGATTAGAAGTAGTCTATACAAATAGCAACCCATAAAACCTACCCCAAGCTAGAATCTGGCACGCGTTTGCAACAGCACATGTTATGCAGCAAACAGACAGCCATTTCAACATAATGTCGTTGTTAATGAGACTTCTCGTTTCTCTATAATTAGCTGCGAAGACCAAGAAGCAGGCACAAACTAGAGCAATGGTAGAGATAAAAAAGAAAATCCCCCACAATACAAGTGAGTGGTATTAGCGGAAGTGCACTGACGCTGAGAGCAGAGTAGAGATGAAACCCTTCTACGAAATATGCTTACGTTTACTGTTCGTTTGGCTAACAGTGACCGGCTGCCTTGACCTGAACAGTTTATAGTTTTTTAAAGCTGCCTCCGAGCGACTCATGGCTTTTTATGAGGAGCTTTTTATTTCATTTGAAAACTCTCGACACTCGACATCAGGGCACTCACTACAATCCACACGGCTACTGCGGCCGCCGTTAATATGCAATATGAAGTAGTAATTATGGTAACAACCACAAAATAGAGTTAAAATGTAGAAGTAGAATATAGACAAACATACTATATACAAATATATATTTAACCCTCTCACATCAACTTTTGATTTCTTGCAAAAAAAAAAATATTTTCTTTAACTCAGAGATTGGGTTCCATAAATCATAAATGTTCCAAAAAAAATGAAGAAAGGTTTCTGGTTATGCTCAAGCGTTAGTGTAATTTGTTCAATATAAATATTTATTAAGCAATTTCCACGAAAGGTGTAAGAAATGTTAAAATTTTTTGTTTAAATAAACTTTTTTAACTTTTAATGGAATTAATGAAATATAAAGTGTAAAATATTTTTTTATGCCGAAATTTTTCAAATGTGTTTGTTATTGAAAAGCAAGTAAGTAAGTTTAAGAAAAAGTTAGTGGACAATTTTTTGATATTTATTTCATATCTCCGTTTTTGGTCATGACATTATAGAATTTTTTAATTTCTTTCATAAAAACTTTCTGCAAGATTTCATAAAATTAAGATGTTGTGGACTTAAGCTTTAATAATATGAACAAATGAAGGTTCTAATTTCCAAAACTAAGTTTTTATCTAAACCTTTAATAGTTAAAAATGTCCAGGTCAATGTATTATATATTTAACAAAGGGTTAAGTACATATACAAGTACACCAACCATTCCCAGGTGTCGTTGCCTCATGCCATGTCAATGAGCAGAATTGCAAAAGCTAAAGTGGTTTTTAGTTTGTCACTTCGTTTGCTTCCCTATTTATTGATTTTTCACTTTACAAAGTGACCCATAATTCAGCGGGAGAATAGTTCAGCGACTAGACGATGAACTTTGTTTGTACATAAAATCAGCTACATACATACATACATAGAAAGCAGCAATTATACATACAGTATATAGATTTTTCACACTCAGTCCTTAATCTCCAGCTTTTAACTAAAATAAATATTTATAAAATAAATATTTTCAAAACACCAACCTTCAAAAACAATGGCACTCGAAATTGTAATCTCTTTTATCCAGCTAATCGCCAAAACAATAATAATATTGACACTATTTTGTAGAAAATAATATAAATATTTTTTCGAAAATCCTCACAAAAGATATAATGGGTAAATCTTTTTCCTATTTTGTGTAATAAACAAAACACTCACGCAAATCTTCAAAAGCACACATTTATTTGTAAAAAGAAACACATTTTGGTGCTTTTCTTAACAATTTTCGTCGACACCTTTTTGCATTAGTTTTCTCACATTAATTATGAGTAAAAATTTTCGTATTTTCACAATTTTTCCACAACACTAGCAACAAATACTTCTATAGATTTAAATAAAATTTCAACAGAAATTTGTTACACTTGAGTGGTTTTTTGTGAAAAAATTCTTTTACATAATATTTGTATTAACATTTTTTAACATGATAATTATAATTTTAACTTTTTTTTTGAAACCAAGAAATTTACAATATTTTGCCGCACCGTATATTTTCTTTGGCCAGCGGTTTGCCCGGCGTTTTATTCGTATCTGCACCGGCTGGATGCAGCCGTTTAGCTGTTCAGCGGCAGAAAGATGCTGAATGTCGTTATGCTATGCACAAGATCGAGAGATCAACAGCCACAGAGAATCAGACAACTGCTGCGCAGATCAGTGATGCCCGCTAACCGAGTGGATATCACTATTGACTGCGCACTTGCGTAAGAGTATAAAAGTATACTGCGCGCTCTTAACGCTGTGATGTGAATGAGTTGCTCTTAGATATATTTTCAGCTTCTCTTCATTAGTTTTTCCCAATTGGTGTAGGAATATCAATTCTTTCGGATTGTTCTGGCGCACAGAGCAGACTTTTTTAAGCACGATTAATCTCTTAGTTCAAACTGTATTTCATATGTATTACCGTAAGTTCCTATGTTGCACAGGCCACAACCTTCTACCTCAACGGCTACCGACTTACGATTGAACAGCATAACGCTACTGCTACCCGATTTTATAAATGGATTGAGTGAGGGATGGAGGGGTGGCATCCTACTTACTGATAGCGATTAGAAGAGCTCGAGTCCCCCGATTATAGAAATATTGAATACCTAAGCTTAAGTAAGTTCTTTTACCTTTAACTATATGTATGTACGTGTATGTAGGTATGTATGGTATGTATACCTATGTATATGTTTACAAACAAGTACGGAGTTTAGCTACCACTATTACCTACCTCAGAGAAAAAAATTATAAAAAGCAAGCGTACTTAGCGTACTTAGTCGAAAACTCTTCAACAATAAAAAATATCAATTAATATCACCAATTATGCGCTAATAAAGATTAATATTTTATGTTTGTGGAACAAAGGCTGCCCGCCCAATAAATAAAAGATATTGAAAGTATACCGTAAATTCAAATTTAAAAAGTTAAGAAAGAATTTATATGCATATGTATGTATGTGCTCGTGCCATCATTTTGTTCTAAAAAAGTTTAAATTTGTGGAAAATTGTTGCAATTTACTACCGATAAGCCTTCTTTAGGGTTATGCGCTATCTAATAGATTTTATAGTTTAACATATGTACACATGTTTTATAATCAAATTTTTTAAAAAGTTGAGAATTTCGAAAAATAATTTCAAGTACAGCCACAAGCAGCATAAAAATTTTTAAATTTTTTTTTAAATTAGTTAATTATTACAACAAATCACTAAATCAACACTTACATCCTTTGGCAGCACAGTCAACAGGAGGAAAGATTTTATAATGCAAATTGTAGATAAGTGAATTTAGTTATGTAATGCAATTTTTCTTTCTGAAATTCTGTTGCAGAGTGGACACGAGGCAAAATTTAAATTTTGAAACAACATAAAAATTGTTGCGTCTGACAGCACCTTAAAAATGGTACAAAACATGAAGTGTTTCTTGAAATAATTTCGTTTATTACAAAAAGACTAGCGGACCCAGGTTACCCCCATTTTCATGCCTTTGGATTTACTTCAGAGTGATAATAAATTGTAGATGGATAATAATGTGAAGTAGATGAATGGACTTGAAATCAGTAGAAAACGATATGGTGGTAGCCGATTGTTTTTTTAAGCAAAATCAAACATCAAATACGATTAGCCTAAACGCAGAGCACATTAATGAAGTAAATAACCCTTCCCTAAAATAAACTAAGTCGTTGCAGAAAAGAAAAGTTCAAACAAACTGAGCCATAAATAAGATTTTTAATCAGAACGATAAGCTACCAATCCATTAAATTTGAAGAGAATCAAATCAAGTCCTTGGATCACTTCCCGGAATGGAGTTAATTTTCATTAGTAAAAACCTTCTCGTACTAAAAACGAATAATTGAAAAAGTTTGTCTAAATCAAAGCCGTTATCATTTCATGAAAAATTTTTCATTTTTTCAACAACAATACATAATTATGTAGATTAGGATTTCTCAATGAAGGGAATCGGAGTGGAGATCTTCCTCTTTCTCTGCTTCCACCGCATCGAAAACTTTTAAAGCTATAGTCTTTTCATCCATTCGGATAACACGTAGACGCGGTCCTCTATTCGTTGAACTATGTCACTATCGCTGAATTGACTGCGATACATGCCCAAAGAACCATTAATCTCACAGAAGACCTTCCTCTCGAAAACTCCTAACGTCGACTCAATAGGTATTGTCATCGTACTCGCACCATATAGCAGGACGGGAATTATGAGTGTCTTGTGGAGTTTTGTCTTTGTTCGTCGATATGATTCTGCGTTGGACTTCCAGACTGACATTGTTGTTAGTGTTAATCCTGGTCCCAAGATAGACGAAGTTATCTACATCTTCAAGGTTATGACTGTCAAAAGTGACGTAGGAGCCGCGTCATGAACACGATGACTGTTTGTTCATTGATAGGAGATATTTCGTCTTGGCCTCGTTCACTACCAGGCCTATTCACTTCGCTTCCCTATCCAGTCTGAAGAAAACAAAACTCACGACACTGTTGTTAAGAGCTATTATATCAATATTATCGGCATAGGTCAACAGTTGTACACTTTTATAGAAAATTGAATCTCTTCTATTCAGCTATAAGCTCAAATAATATATTAAAGAAATCACACCATAAGGAGTCACTTTATCTGAAGCCTTGTATAGGGGAACGACCCGGAGAGGTGCTTCCTGATCCTGATGAAGCTTTTGGTGTTGCTTATTGTCCCTTTACGCAGCAGTATGAGTTTTGCAGGTGTTGCGCTTTCTCTACCATTAGCCTTAAATTTTTAAATTTTTACACTCTTGGCAACTCACCCTTTAAGTGCAAAATATCGCCAGTTATTGCTGATAACGGAAATAAATATGTTTTTCTATTTTCATTATTTATCGATTATAAGGTTTTATTTTTTGCGAAATTGAATATCAGCAAGCTCATTAAATTGTTTTTAATAGGAACAATTGCTAATACAGAAAATATTTATTATAGGTTTATACAAAAGTGGAGGTAATGAGTTTTTTATAAAGATTTTCTTTTTTCTTTTTTTTAGTTTGTTTGCATTATCTTTTTTTGCTGGAGTCACGCTTACCCATTGTGGTTGGTCTTTATTCACAAATCTCGATTGAGTTGAGGACTTAATCTTTTTATTGATTAATGGATTAATCATTAATGAAACGATTGAGTGGAACGCTCAGCATACAGATAATGTTGTGTAAACAAACACACTCGGCCATACAAATTTACTGTTTTATTTTATTGAATTTTGCAATAAATAAATATTATTAAATATGCACACAGCACTTACTAGTAAAATTTTGGAAATTATATTGAAACCGAACTAATAATAGGCAAGAATTTCCACCTAGAAAAAATTAATTTCGTCAAAAATAATTCTTAAAGACAGGTCTTTGGCGTTTTGGTTATTCAACCGAAGAGTGGAACTTAAATATACACAGGTCTTTCCACAAAAAGAGAGGTCCGTCAAAAAACTGATTGGACCTTGGCAGTGTGGCTTAAAACATGGAGCAGATATTCGCCATGCGCCAATCCTGGAAAAGCAGCCGTCGACAGCGTGAAAAGGAGCTGCCTCTATGCCGCTATATCTGGATTTGGTATCCCCCCAAAACTTCTACAACTGTGTAAACTGATGTTAAGCAAAAATAAAAGCTTCGTCAAACAATGTGATTCCTTACCGTGGGACTTCTTTAATTTTTTTCGGGAGCTGACTACATTGGTTCCAACCACCGCGTGCGCTAATGTCCTCTCTCGACGAACAAAGACCAAACTCTGCAAGTTACCCGCTATGTGGTGTGGAGGCATAGACAATGACAACATCTGATGAGTCGGCGTTAGGAGATTGTGAGGGAAAGTTTTTTCCTAAAATTTATTTATCCACTGTGCGTTGGCAACGCAATCGAGATATATGGCGGCATTGGCATTGATAAGAATATTCCACCTTTGAAAGTTTTCGGTGCCGGTGGAAGCAGAGGAAGAGGAAGACCTCCACTCCCTTGGAAAGACGAGTTGGACAAGGATCTGGCTGTATTTGGTATTTCCAATTGGCGCCAAGCAGCGAAAATAGGTAATAAATTGAGCCCTGTTGTTAACTCGGCTACAATCACGTATATATTAACGCGAAATTTCGTAAAAATGTTGTACGTTTTTAACAAAATAAAAACACCACTGTGCATGGCTAAAATTCTTAGTATGTAATTTGCACAGCCGCAATTTGACTAGCAACGGGCATTGAAATTTGATGGCATAAATAATTATATGTAGGTACACCTATGTACGAGTATGTATGTGAAGCAGTAAATCGAAAGTTTTCCAAAGTAAATGTCAAAAATAAACAAAATCAAATGTCAAATAATGCAAAACAAAATCACAATATCAACAAATATACGATGATGCAACACCTAATAGACTAGACAGTGTGAGAAGCGGAGATAAGTACATATTTACTAACATAGATAAATACAATATGTACGTATGTTTGTATGTACATATATACTGTAAAAAGGTGAATTGTGTTTCCACAATGTTTCCCCCGACAATTAAAATTAATTTAAAAAAGAAGATGAAAATTAAAGAGAAAAAGAGAAATTAAATCAACTTGACAATAATTAAATGAATCTAAACAAGTGCATTATAAACATTTAGAGGAGTGGCTAGTTCAATTTACAAACGTATGTAGGCACATACATACTCGTATGTGTGTAACTGGGTAAATACTACATTTGTATAATAGCAAACTGACGGTAATGAATGACCCCTAACAGGGAATCTTTTCGAATCTATTCAAGCAATTAGGTAAAAACACGGTTTCAAATTTCATATATGTACATACTCGTATAAACAAATGTATTTATGGGTGTATGCAGCTATATCTATATAATGTTTACAACTTTTTTAATGTATGTACATACATATATAGTACTTATGGTTGATGAAAGCACTAATGACGAATGGCGGCGCCACTACCGTTTTCTATCAGCTGCAGGCAGTCAGTTCGAAAACGCGTCTTAAAACGAGTGGTTTATCTGCACACTACTGTATGAGTTCCGAAAGAACACCACCTTCGCACATACATTCTTAGCTAGTGCTAGACTGCGTCAGCTATGCGCGTAAGTGGAATTTCGGGTTGAAAGATAAATTTTAGTTTATGATATTGCCATTTTCATGGCGAGAGAAATTTTCTCATCTTAAAGTTTATGAGCAAAAAAAGAGCGGAAAAAACATACATTATAAAGTGATTTTATTTTAAGCTTTTGATGCAGGAAAATAGAAAGCTCGTGAGTTTTCAAGCCTCATTCGGCCGTGAATGGTTTCAGCGGTTATAAAGCGCCAGTTAGGTGTTCATATAATTCACTTAATCTTTAGCAGGTCTCATGAATCAAGTTCAATCAATCGTCAGCCTACGCAATTTTTATCGTAATTTTATTTCTTTATCACATGGCCACCGAGGCGCAACACCGATTCAACTGATTCTGGTTGCATTTGCGAAAACAATTTCACGTTATCTCCCATATTTTCAAAGGTATATAGTGAAATAGAAATATTAATAAGAAATAATATCGGGTGTTCATAAAATTATAATTCTCCCAACGTAATCTTGTTAACAAAAAAAGAACTTTAATTCAAATCAAAATCTCCACACAGAAAAAGCCGAACTATTCCTATGGTATTTACGTATCGCACATACATACGTGTACTACACAAGTATCCCACAAGTCTACATACAAGTGTATAGTTTTATGACTTCGTATTATAAATTGTATAGTGAATCAATATCATAATCGATTTGGAATAGTTAATCAAATCGTTCGTAATAAAAATTAAGGAATTGCAAAAAATGAAATGGAAATGTGAATTTGAACATTTGTTAATTGCTGGCGTTTTATCGCTTTATATATCGAAATTTTTAGATAATTTTTACAAACAACAATAGACGAAATATGTCGCCCATATATGTATTTATGTAACGTGTGTACATATGTATATGATTTTATGACTTCACGCTTATTATTTTTCCAAGCGATTTATTATTTGAACATAGTTCCATTGAAGCAAATCATCAATTCGAAGTGAAAGTCGGTGGTTGAAAGACGTTAACTAGTGAGAGGCGGAAGAAAAATCGGAAAACGCGAAAGAAGTGTTAAAAAATCAAATATTTTCCATCTATTTTCAAAGCCTGTAGATCGTCAAGGATCTCAGGTCTTTTGTGTTAGAAAATAGGAAATCAATATATGTGAGAGCTTGATAAATTGAAATAGAAATATACGTACATACAGAGTACGAATAAAAGATTCGTTTCCTTTTGATGTTAGTCAGTGATTCTTAGTGCTAAAAATTAAAAGGAGCTGTGTGTTATTGTGTGCAAGGATATCGAGAAGTCATTTTAAAAATCGTATAGTTTCTAGTGACAAAATGGGTGTAAGTATTCTTCGATCTACAGGCATTGGAAATTCCGCCCTTGAAAGGATGAGTTTCCTTCCTGTACATACGTGTATGGTATATAAATATATTCATATAATGCCACATCAAAATTTTGTCTATCTTATTCTCTGATGAATGATATACGAGGGAGCGGATTAATGTTCACGGAGTGAGAGGTTTGATTGAGGGCGATTATGCTCATTAGGATAGTAACGTGTCTAGTGATTCATAATTATTATAAATACGAGGATTCATTGTTGTTGGACAATTACTCTTTGAGCTATCGTCCACGAAGCAACATAATTGGAAGTGAAAAGTGAAATAAGGAAGGATAATATCGTGATAAACATGCCATGTATTTTTGTACCTCCATAATGAAGAGAAACATGGTGTATTGAGTCGAATTGTTACTGGAGTCTGAGTGTGCTGCTTTTGCAAGAGCCATGTTACATTGGCTGCCCTGCATAAGGTAGGGTTCGATATTTTGAATCACCCGTCTTACAGTCCAGACCTGGCCCAAAGTGATTATTACTTGTTTCCAAAAATGAAAAAGGAGCTGAGGGGTAAAAACTATATCTCCGATAAAGAAATCAAGGTGGCAGTTTCGGGGTATTTCGAAGATAAAGAGAAAACATTTTTTTATGAAACGAAGAGAAATCCGCGGACATAAAAACGCTCCTTCTTCTGTTTTGATATTTTGCTTTTTTGATAGAAAGCAATTTTTTTTTTTGAAGGAGCTCCTTCACGAAAAGTTGTGGTATTGTCAGGTGTAAATAATATATATGTATATAAGTTTTCCAACAACTGGCCGCGATACTCAAATATATTTAACCTAGAAACGTTCCTAGAAATCTGTCCCATGAGCCTCCTGTCTCTTGAGCCTTCTTCAAATGTTACGTTCCTTTCACATATACTCGTAGTACTAGACAAATTCATAACAGTCACATGAGCATTAAAGCCCAACATTATTTGAAATATATTTCATTTTTATTTGGTGAATACGAAGTAAGTTTAGATTTCCGCGCTTCAGTTAACCGATCTCATACTATTACAGCCACCAACAGTGCTCATTTATCATAATTTAATCTGAAGCACTTATAAGCAATTAAATCTGATTGTAGCCCAAAAAAGTGTAATTTTCGTAAATAATTAAGAAAAAAACAAAACAGTTTCCTCTTGATATTTGTATGGCCACTACCGACATAAGTTATGGTCCCATTCGTAGATATGTAAATTAGCAAATTTCTACTGAACAATTCGCAATAAACGAAGACGTTTCTACTACCATTACAACAACTACAATAACAGCAATAACCATATTGAAGAGAAACGTCGACTTGGAGACATACTTTAATGAATAACATACATAAATACAATATTTATTACCCTAACTTTTACTTATCACTGGCGGCGCTGATCTTGACCAAATCGTGCGTACTCGCGTTTCAAACACGTTGCTGTCTGCAGTTCCGTCCTCATGATTGTCGATTAGATTAGTAGGCAATTAAGTACTTATGAAAACGATTAATTGCTTAAATTGCTCATTATTGATGTTGCTATATATGTATGTACACTCGCATGTTATCAACCACTGATTCCAGCAATAAAGGATTAATTTCAAGATTATGTATGCACACATTTGTATACTTCTATGTACATATGTAATTCATATATACAATTATATGTATATGCTGGTAGCTATGACGAAATACTTAATGATAGCTCTTAACAAAAATTTAAAACTCATTTTCCTCAGCTCTTGAAAGTATATACAATATATTGTAATACGTACACAAACATAAATAGATTTTATAAGTGTCAGTATGTCTGAGTATAAACAATTGCAGTTCCTGATATCCAAGTCGTGTCGTTCCTTAAACGCTACGTAATAAGAACAACTACGAAGGTTTGCCTCAAACCGATGTTTTGTTGGCTACCCAGAGGTTAATTCTTCTAAGATGGGGCGTCGTGTGCTACTTAAACCTTATAAAATTGCAAAATGAAGATTAATAGATGATTTCGTGAAAGTCTACCGTTTATCCAAAATCAAAAAATCTTAATTATGTTAAGTGGGGTGAAAAGTAACCCTCTTGAATGTCCTGCTACTACGAAAAAGGTTATAGTGCCTTGTAGTCCGTTCATATTTAGGCAAACATGTCTAATCCGTGCGATACTGCCCTTAGCTTTGTTTGACAGCTGATTCTTGTGTACTTGTTTGGCACTTTGGCAAGGAGGTTACTTTTCACCCCACCTAGTATTGACTTTAAATTTATTGAAGAATTTTTTATATTTAAATAATTTTTCCAACTAGAGTTTCCTAGTTTATTTCACTGCTTTTTGCACGATTTGGGATTTAACACATTTATAAAATTAGAGTTCCACAATTTTATAAATTTCTATGGAACCGAGGCCAACCAACATCTAGAATAATAGAAAATTAATTTAAATTAAAAATTATTTTAGAGATTTTATTAATTAATTAGGGATAGCTGATCTGGTTTAGTTAGTGCAAACAAAATAAATTCCATGTGTCTTCTCTCCTTCTTTTTTCAGTTCAAATCCAAATATCACATCGATGTTGATTTTGAAGTACCAAAAAAGCTGAAATGGTATTTTGCACCAATTTTTAGCGCTTTTTGGGTTATACTCTACCTTGCCGTGGTACTCACACAAGTTGTTCGCCTACCAACACCGCTCACACGTCAAGATGAGGCCACATATCCCGACTCCTACATAGCGGAGCGTGCCGAACAGATATTAGTCAATTTGGGACGACTCGGCCCAAAAGTCGTGGGCAGTGAAGCGAATGAGATAAAAGCCGTGGAATTTTTAGTTAGCGAACTAAACAAGGTTAAAGAGCAAATGAGCGATTATTTTGAGCTTGAAATCGATGTACAAGTAGTAAGTGGAGCGTACATTCATTGGACCATGGTGAATATGTATCAGGGTGTGCAGAACGTGGTCGCAAAGTTGAGCGCTAAAAATAATGCGACTGAAAACTACTTGCTCATAAATGCGCATTTTGATAGTGTGCCTGGAAGTCCCGGAGCTGGTGATGATGGCTCAATGGTGTCCACGATGTTGGAGGTTTTACGGGTTATCGCCAAATCCAATGGCCCACTAGAACACCCCATCGTGTTCCTTTTCAACGGTGCAGAAGAGAATCCCTTGCAGGCTTCACATGGTTTCATTACACAACATAAATGGGCCAAGAATTGCAAGTGAGTTGAAGAGCTTTGTAGAAATATACGTACTTCTAAACATCTCTCTTTTAAAAATAATAATAATAAGGGCGTTAATTAATCTGGATGCGGCTGGTTCAGGAGGGCGTGATCTACTCTTTCAATCTGGTCCTGGCAACCCATGGCTAATGAACTATTACCGTCGAGTGCCACATCCGTTTGCGATTACGGTAGCGGAGGAACTATTTCAAAATGATTTCATTCCATCTGATACAGATTTTCGCATTTTTCGCGATTATGGTGGCGTGCCTGGTAAGCCAAAAATAATTTCTTCCCTTCCAAAATATGTTGTTAATTTGCGGCCTATATCATTTTTAGGTTTGGATATAGCTTACACCTACAATGGCTATGTTTATCATACCGAATTTGATCGCTTCAATATTCTGCCGAAGGGTTCGCTGCAAAACACTGGTGACAATGTACTCCATCTGGCTCGATCTATAGCTAACGCACCTGAAATGGAAAATCCATCGGTTTGTAGAAATCTCACCTAATATTAGTCTTCACCAATTAACTCTCTACAATCTTTTAGGAAAGCGAAACTGGCCACGTAGTTTTCTTTGACTTCCTCGGCTGGTTTATTATCTACTACTCGCTCAACACCAGCATCATTATTAATTCCGTTGTATGTGTGGTGGCGTTCTGTGCTATAGGCGTATCGCTTTTCTTCATGTCGGCTCGTTCGGGGCTTGGTTGGTTGCCAGTTCTTCGCCGTTACGCACTCGCTTTTGCCGTACAAGTACTCTCACTCTCTCTGGGTGCAGCCATAACTTTAACAATTGCGGTATTTATGGATGGTGTTGGTCGCTCTATGACATGGTTTACGCAGACCTGGTTAATATGTGGTCTTTATTTTTGTCCAATATTTTTCTGTATGGGCATATTCCCAGCTTTGTTCTTGGAACGTACCAAGAAGGTGAGTGCTTCTAAGAAATGATAATATGTTCGTATACTCGTATTTAACTTAATGGCTTTCTCTTCGCTTTTCCAGGATCCTCTAAGTTTGGGTTTTCGCATTCAACTTTTCATGCATTCGCATTGCTTAATTTTAATTGTGATAACAATCGCTCTAACTGCATTTAATGTCCGCTCAGCTTTTATGTGTATGTTGGCTGTGTTCTTTGACATCGCGGCATTGATTATTAACTTGATTACAAAATGGCATCGGAAAGGTAAGTGGATACTGAAATACTGATTCCGATCTCTGGTCGCAGGCGATTTGTATCTTCGAAACTTTCTCCACGACTGGTATCAAACTCCGAGCTACACTGTCCAAACCTTTGACTCTTAAGGACGATGCGATTGCCTATGTACCTTGAATTCATCAGAATATAATAGTACCAACCATTCTTTAGAACATCTAATAAGTTTTTACTGCCTCCAAATTATTTTAAAACAAAAAGTTTTTTGTTCATATGTACTCGCACTCGTATATGATACATTTTTTTCTTTTTTCTGATTATTACATATTTCTCAGCCTATTGGTTCGCTTTCGCCGTTATTATTTGCCAAATATTACCGTTCATATATTACACATCAATGGCGCATGAAATTTACTTCACCATGATACCAATGATGGGCCGTTCCGGATCCTCTTCAAATCCAGATCTTGTGATCGCTGTCATCGCCATAACATTTGCCTACCTCTTCGCAGGCTTCATTGTAAGTCCATAAAAACTAACGTGAAAAGAGTAATATAAATATCTATTATTATATCTGGCAGATGCCACTCTACATGTACTTCCGTAAAACGCGAACGATAATTCTTTGCTTCTTGGGTCTTACAATAGCCTTCGTAATACTGGCGGTGACACCAGTTGGATTTCCATATACACCCAAGGTGGCAGCGCAGCGTTTCTCCTTACTGGTAAGTGTAAATAGCAAAGAGCAGTGACTGCATTTACTGAAATTGACATCTCTTAAACGTAATTACAGCACGCGAAACGCATACTTCACAATGCAGATGGGTCTGCACGCGTCAACGAAACGGGCGTTTATATTTACCCTCAAGATCGACGGGTCCATACAGCGGACGGTAAGAAGATATTTTTTTTCAGATTTTTCACGATTTTCACAAATTAAGAAATTTCAGATAACATCAAAAACATCGGCGTTAAATACAAAATCAGCGATATTTGCAGCGATGAAATTTTCTGTGGCATGCCAGTATATAATCACCGTTGGAATAATGCAAGGTTAGTTTACGAGGGGTTTATGTAATGCCAATTACGCCCTATTCTCATGCGATCACTAAAAACAAAAAAAAACGAACAAAATTTAGATATTGTTTCAATGCACCAAAGTATTTTTTTGGTTCTGTGGGTGCTGCAAATAAACTTAGTGTTATAAATACGTTAATGCTACGTTCCTGTAATTATAGAGAGTCCAGCTACTGGATACCTATCGCTGAAGTGCCAAATATACCCGGTGACGATCCTGTGTTAACCTTGAACGCTAAAATCGATGTGGAGGCAAGCAATATACTCCGTTATAACTTTACGCTCGACGGGCCGGATCATATGACAATATTTATTGGACCAAAATCGTCCGCTAAAATTGTTAATTGGTCTTTCAATGACACCATGCTTCGTGAGAATTGGGAGCCACCCTATTTTATCTACTACTCATATGGCAAAGATAGCAGCCCGTTGGATTTCTTTATTGATGTAGAGGTAAGCTTATCAATATTTGAAAGTAAAACTCAAGGCTGATCTAGAATTGAATTAACCATGAATTCATTTGTCTTCATATTTGTTATAGTCTCCTGCCGCGGACACGCCAAACTTAGAAATCGGTATTGGTGGTCATTGGATACATCAGTCGATGACGCGCACCGATGAATATGAAAAATTTGTGCAGAGCTTCCCAGATTACGCCTTTGTCGCCGACTGGACTTCCAGCTATGAAAGTTGGCTCTTTTGATAAAACCATGGGAACATGCCCTTTATGTTAAACGAAATTTTCTTGTTTTTAAGAAATTATTTAAACTCGTATGTACAGTGTATTGTATATTGTACTTTGTATATAGGCATTAATATTTTAATGTATTTTAATTTATGCACTGAGAAGCATTTGTAATGATACTCGTAATTTAGTTATAGCGAATAACAACATTAATGTTTACAAAAAATTATAAATAAATTATATTGAGACTGTGTGTGTGGAAAGGTGTTTTTAGTTTCAAAGGAAAAATAAGAAATGTGTATGGAATGAAAGATTACGTTTCATAAGATTGCATCTAATCAAGTCTAATTTTCAGGCTTCTAGATATGGGTTTAGATTTCATTACAATCGCTCGATTTTGTATTCGCGCTAAGGATTAAGAGTTCTCTATGGCTAAAGCGCAGATTGGAAAAAATTATTCATCACAAATAAAAACAATATTGATGAATAGACGTTTTCCCTATTCTATATTATATCTACATCAGTTTTGGAATCCAAATATTATACGAGGGTTACGTTTTATATTTCGGGATTTGGCAAACCTAGTGTTGCAATCTGTCAACTCCCAACTTTGTCGTAAAGTTTGAAATTTTTATTGTTCCACATACTCGGAACGTTTTGATATACGAGCGCTATTTGTGTTGTTTAGAGTAAATCAAAATATTCATCTCGGCCAAAGATGGAATTAAATCGCGAACGTTTTCGCGCGATTACTTTTTATAACTTTCGACGTAGATTAACCCAGCAACAAAATTGTCATGTGATCTATCGTGAGATTGCGACATCTATAGGCATTAGTGCGACCAGCAAACATAAAACCATTGTTTATTTCTTTTTCTTCCGGTACGCGATAAATAAACTAATATTATATACCATTATATTTACATTTTCTTATTATTATTATTATCATTACACTATATTTTCACCAAGCAGACAAAAGTTAGTACTTTTAAAAGCTCTTTCATATATATGTATGTATGTATGTATGTATATATTATTTATATATCAATCTTCCTTTAACAAAAAAATGTCTCATATCTGCTAGTTATTTTTCCACAATACCTCAACGTTTTTTTGTTAACAGTGCTGAAAATAAAGGGTGCTCTAAACGTTGGGAAAAACTTTCCCTGCTTACGTGTACACTGGGTTAATTCAATCATTAAAAATCAATATAATCCCGTAGTAAAGACTTAAGTACAAGTTTCTTAGTAAACAAATGTACAAATTTACTTTTTTCTTGGGGAAGTTAATAATAGCAAAGTATTTTCTTCAAACATGTTATGGCACTTGAACGTTATCTCTCATATTATCGCTGAAATATATTTTACAAGTGGCTTGGATTTTTTTTACTTAATCAATTAATAATTCAAATATCTCGTGATTTGGAGAGTTGCACTGCTATCGCTCTACAATTTCTTTAACTCATATGTTTATATTTATAATTAAAATATCAATAAACTTCAGAACTCATTCATCAATGTTTCCTTTCACCGTGAGTGTTGTAGCGGGAGAATTCGATTTTAGTGAAGCAGCGCATCGAGAAAGTGAACGCGTGAAATATTAAATAAATAAATAATTAATAAAATACTTTCCACATCACAATAAAATATGAAATATTTATAAAAAGTCTAAATTACTTTTGTGGTCGACGAATCAACGAGAGCTCTTTTGAAATTGTAACAATGAACATTGATTGAGAGTTCAGAAGAACTTAAAATTTGGTTTCACAGGTTCAAACATGGATTTTTTATTATTTCATTAATTTCTACAACTTCTCGGGAATATTAAAATCAAATCCAGATGAATAAAAGTTTCAGAGATACAGTCTTGGGATGTTGAGTTTTCAAAGTAAATGTGCGAAAAATCCAATTTTCACTTTTTTGCTATGCTTCATCCAAATTGTAGTTTACGGTATTAACACGATTTTTTCACTTCGAATGATCCTGTTATAAGTTCTACTGTAAACACAGACGCAATATTTTCCTTTGAAAGCAAACAAACAAGCTAGTAGCATCAAGACAGTAAATAAATAGCTTAACTAAAATATTTTATTTATTAATTAATAATTGTTAAAAATAGACCTCAAGTCAAAAGCATGAATAAACATTAATCGATAATGCAATTCACATACCCTCTTCGGAAAATATATATCAAAAAATATATGAAAAATGCGTTATTCTTCTCGCATAAGTACTTACTAATTGAAAGTAAATCACTAAGACCCTTTGACTACTAAATTATGTTGTTCCTCTGGCAGGAAACGTCAATACCTTCTTTGGATTTTTTTATGAAAACAAGAGCTTCCACAAAAGCCAAAATAGCTTAAATTGTAGTTGTTCTTTCAATAATAACTGAGAACGTTAAGGCGCAAGTCTTTTATTGTCACAGCTTTGAAAGTGGCGAGCAAGTGCGGCTACTTCTAACGTCCTTGTCTGTTGCTGTACTCGTATTCTAATTAAAAAGTATACTTTTCGGTCAATGAGTTTCGAAAGAAAATAAGCAAAGCTGAGCAATAAGAAAAAAAAAACTTTAATAATCCAAATAAAAGGATCAGTGAAAGTTTTGCCGCTCGAGATAAAAAATGGGTGTATGTAAAAATTTAGTATTCAATAATGTTTTTATATAAAACTAAATTTGTAAAATTATTTCTGATCAACTCTCGATTTGTAGACACAAACTCTGCACGCGCAACATAAGAAACTCAATTGGTTTTATGCGCTATGCTTCACAGCCTTTTGGATTATTCTGTACGTGGCCGTAGTGCTCCAGCAAGTCAACCATTTGCCCAAGCCTCTCTCAATACAAGATGAATTTACTCAACCAGATTCCTTCATTACCGAGCGAGCTGAGAAGTTACTATTGAACCTGACCAGCCTCGGCCCAAGGGTAATCGGTAGTAAAGCAAATGAAGTGGAAGCGGTGACCTTAATATTAGATCAAGTTTTTAAAGTACAAAATGAAATGAACCAAAATGATTTTGATATCGAAGTGGATCTACAAGTGGTCAGTGGTCAATATATGCACACAAGCTTATACCAGGGTGTACAAAATATTTTAGCCAAATTGAGTGCCAAAAATAATACAAGTACAAATTATTTACTCATAAATTCGCATTTCGACAGTACACCGAAAAGTCCTGGGGCCAGCGATGATGGTGCCATGGTTGCAGTGATGTTAGAGGTATTAAGAGTTATGGCGAATTCGAACGGACCTCTTGAGCACCCTATAGTATTTCTGTTCAATGGCGCCGAAGAGGATGGCCTGTTGGCATCTCATGGTTTTACGACCCAACACAAATGGGCTAAAAATTGCAAGTATGAGTTTTTCTATATTAAATATATAAAGGTCTCTAATATTCGCAGGGAATAATGCCTAAAGGGTAATTATCAATCTGGACGCAGCTGGTTCCGGTGGCCGCGAAGTACTTTTTCAATCCATTGCTGAGAGTTCCTGGTTGATGAACTATTACAGCAAGGTGCCACACCCATTCGCTAATGCTTTGCTCGAGGAGCTCTTTCAATTTGGTTTGGTGCCATCTGCTACGGATTTTCGTAATTTTCGTGATTATGGTGCAATGCAAGGTACAAGTAATATACACAATAAGTCACCAATTTATATTTTTTTATTCATACAGGTTTCGATATGGCATATATTCAAAATGGTTATGTTTATCACACGGAATTCGATAGCTTCAACATCTATCCTAAAGCTTCACTTCAAAACACTGGCGATAATGTACTAAGCCTGGCCAAGTCCTTGGGGAATGCACCTGAAATGCGTAATATAGTAAGTAGAGGATCTTAATAAAGGGTGACTCTCAGTTATTGCATAAGAGTTCAGCTCCAGGCAACATCTAAAACGTGAGCCTAACATCTTTGCTATGTTTAAACTTTAGCTTTAAGCTCGGGAATAAGAATATAATAATAATATATTAATGTTCACAAACGTGTCGAAAGTATTCAAATTTGAAACGGCCGACTACTAATGGATTTAAAAGAGATGATAAAAAATGTTGCTCTGCAATTGCTTACACTAAATTTTCTCTCGACTATTCAAAGAAATGTGCTAATAACGAAAAGAAAGATAAGAAGTTAAGTTATTAGTACAAATTTTTTCGGTAGGTTCTTCGTGTTTAACAAAGTGGTTTTGATAAAACAAGAAGCGACCATCTCTCCGGTAATTTTCGAACACCATCTATAAGAAATTAATCCTCTCTGTTCTCAGTCCGTTTCAATGGTTTCAGGTAGTTTCAGGTTTCGCCTAGGTTTTGGCAACATTCCTCATCTACAAACTTTTTGGTTTGGTCAGAACGATCTTTGTATTCGACGATGAAATCATCACTTTTGAAGCGTCAAAACTACTCTCTACCTGAACTATCGGTCGGTGCAGATTCACCATAAACTTCCTCAAGCATTCGATGGTCTTTAGCTATATTTCGAAGTTGCAAAAAACTATTTGTTGTCGGAAACAGACACTGGTGTACTGTATTTACTGTTGACAGATGGGAAACCCTTCCAGTGAAATAGGTAGTCGCTTCCAAGACTCCCAGCAGTTCGAGCTTTTGTGCTAGATTATAGCAATAAATTTTAAGATTACACAAGTAATAAAAGTACATTCAGTCTGTCTTATAGGTATATCTGAAGATTGCATTAATATTAATAATCTAACATATTAAGACAAACATATTTATCAATTCAAATAGAATACCTATGGCAATATGGAGCATTTTATTTTCTTTGATTTTCTCGGCTGGTTTATGGTCCACTATTCAATGAATACCAACCTTATCGTTAACATTTCGGTTTGCGTGGCAGCTTTAATTGGGATCGTCATCTCGATTTACTGGATATCAAAACAAGCTAATCTCAGCTTGCTTGCTATCGTCGCTCAATTCATGCTTACTACGTTTATACAGACTCTCTCACTCGCGCTCGGCGCTGGCTTTTCGATGTTAATTTCATACGTTATGGATGTCATTGGTTGTCCTATGACGTGGTTCTCTAACAACTGGTTAATCTGTGGTCTCTATTTTTGCCCCGTATTTTTCTGCCTAGGCATATTGCCGGCAGGTTTTCTCGAATACACAAAGAAGGTATGTTTTTTAATTAATTATCAAATCAAATATATTTAAACAATTTTTCTCAATTTTTTCTTCTTTTCTCCCTTCTTCATGTACAGTACGCGCTTCCTTTGGGCTTTCGCATACAACTCTTTTTGCACTCACATTGTCTGATTCTAATAGCTCTGACGATTTCTCTGACATTTTTAAATATACGTTCAGCTTTCATGTTTATGGTGGCGGTATTATTTTATGCCGCAGCTCTAATCAGTAATTTGATTACGCAATTACACAATAAAGGTGAGTGTAATGAACAAACTTTAATTTGAATGCAATTAAATTTCCTTCGTACCTTTTTATTTTTTTCTGCAGGTTCCTGGTTTGCCGTTCCTGTCATAGTTAGTCAAATAGTTCCATTCTTGTACTTTTCATATGTCGCAGAGTATTTGTACTTTATCTTTATACCTGTAACCGGACGAAATGGCAGCGCTTCAAACCCGGATTTATTAATTGCTTTAGTAGCCCTTATCTTTGCAATTTTGCTCAGTGGGTTCTTGGTAAGGCCATTCTAACCTATAAAACAAACAATCAAGCCACAAAGCAATTACCTACGGTCCGCTTCAGAGTCAATCTGATATCAGTTAATTAAGAAATAAGAATTAAAATTTTAATTAAATTTAATATTTAAGAATTTTATAAAACTTTTAACCGAAAGCGGTCACTTTAGTTTGCACAGCAAGCTTTTCTCCAACGAATAGTGATTCGTGGTGCGATTGTTTGTTTTTTATCGCACAGTTAATTGCTAATTTTTATATATTTGTTACATAAGGTTATCCATTACGTGGCTTCAAACGTACAGGGCTGTATTTTCACTGTCACACCAAACATGTTTTTTTTTTTTGTCAAAAGTCAGTCATTTATGAAAATGAGTCACTTAACAACCGCACATCGCGATAAAATTGTTAAAACCTAGGAGAAAACGTTGATTTTCGAAATCGCGAAATGGATAACCATGCATGACTGGCTCTGCTAATGCACCTACTTGAATGTAGCCTCTTTACATTCTTCATGAAAATTATTTAAATATTCTTTTTGTCCAGATTCCGTTGTATTTGTTATTCCGGAGAACCCGTTCGATAATACTCTGCTCTCTGGGCGTAGCAATACTTTTCATCATTTTGGCCATTACACCACTAGGCACACCATATACACCACAATTAGCACCACAACGTTACGTGGTTCAAGTAAGTCAACAACTTATACATACAAATACATACATATAATATATGTCGGTATTTAGTGACTACAATTTAAAATCTTGCGCCTAGAAGTGTGCTCAATAAATGCGAGACTGCAAATCTTTGAGCCCATTAATATCCACATTAGTTTCTCGATCGATTGCAATATTTTATGCTGATCATGAAATTTGATTTTGCTTCCTTTACAGCACGCCAATCAATTATATCACAACGCTGATGGAAGTATACGTTCGAATGAGTCGGCGATTTATTTATATCAACAGGACAGACACATTGATATAGCAGAAGGTTTTTAGTTTCGCACTTTTTTAGAATTAAGTTTTCTTAATTTAATGGAGATTCATTTCTGGAATGAATAGAACTATCAAATGTGCAACGTCAACTTTCTCAATTGAAATTTCTCATTCATTTTTCTAAGCGTTATCCGTAGCTTACCATAAACTAGAAACTTTTGTACTTTAAACTCTTCTATTTTACGAAATTTTTCTATTTCATTTTTCAGAAGTCATCAAGAAGTTTAAAGCAGCTCATGAAACCAGCACTGCATGCAATACCGAAGCAACTTGTCAACTAGACAGACCTAGGTTGGTTAGAACTATTTTTAACAGACGAAAAAGAAGGTTATGAATTCATCGTGCATAACTTAATAACTTTTTAAAACTTTTACCGAACAGGACAGAATGACGAACTTATTTGATTTACCTATGTTCCTCTGTTTCTTTTGTATGCAGTTTTTGAGACATTTCAAACAAGCTTGTTACATAGATACAGTTGTACATTTAAACATCAGATTTCGAACCCGGTTCTTCAGCGAGTTTTGAGACTTTGGGTCATAAATTTGTCAAAAAGGTATCTAAGAGCGTGAAGCCTTGAATTATGTACACGTAAGATAAACTACATATTGGTGCAGGGATTGATCAGACGACTGTAACTTAGCTCCCATTTATCGTTTTTTTTTCAGATAAGTGATTTTGGCTCGAAAATCCGTAAAAAATGCATCTAAGAGCATGACAGTTTGTTTTGTACACACGTATATACTATAAACATAGTCACCGAAAACCATTGCAATCGGAAAATTTCATCATATAACTCTCTCCAAACAGTTTTTCAAATTTTATATGGTCATGAAAGGGATAAAGACTTTGGCATGGCCAAAGTCAGACCTTCTTTTTTGTTTTTATTTGAAAGGGTATACGAGTGGCTTGAAATTGGTCCCACCGGTTGGCGGAAGATAACTTTAAACAGAGGCGTAGGAAAGGGTGAGCGGGACTATTCATTGATTTCAACATATAATACCGCTTATCTCGTTACAACATCGTCCGATTTTTTGTGTTGAATAGGACATACATAAAGTTGGTCCCACTGACAGTTGAAGAAGAAAATTGTAACCGAAATGGTAAGAAGGGCTAATGATTTCTTCAGGCCTCACATATGCATAAGTTCTCTATAAGACGTAGAACTCTCAGGGAAATATCCAAAATATTTCCTTTCTGCCATGTGCGCCTTAGGGTCATTTGAGAACGCTTGACATTTTCAGGCAAATCGTTGTACAATCCGCATAGTTAATTAATTTTCTTTCAATTGTCGGTGGCGTCGACATAATATTATTACAAAGATTTTATTAATGTCTATGTTATCTATGGGTTTCACTAATCACTTTACTGCTCTTAGTATTTTCTATACACCAAACAGTTTGTGGTTACCCGTCAATGAGCCACCCAGTATACCATACGAAAGACCAGTACTAACACTAACAGCCAAAACAACTATGGATACACCGAATACGATGCGATATAATTATACACTAACCGGCCCAGATCATATGATGTTCTTTATTGAACCGAAAACTTCTGCAAAAATCATCAATTGGTCCTTTGACAAGGCCATCCTGAGCAGAAAGAGGTTTGTCTTTACTTTTGTAAAGGGCAAAAATAATGATGCATTTGAGTTCTTCATAGATTTAGAGGTATGCAATTTGCTATAGTAAAACCTAAATCTTTAACTTATGGATAACATTATTAATTTCAATAAATTTATTTGTATTTATCCTAGCGTGACTCAAATAATACCAGTACACAGAGCTTGGAAATTGGCATTGCTGGCAATTGGATACATCAGCAAATTCCACGTGTGAGGATCTATGAAGAGTTCTTGGAGAGCTTACCGAATTATGCCACGAATTTCAATTGGCTGGCGACCTACGATAGTTGGCTGTTTTGATGGATTTATATAATAAATGCATATAATAAAAGATAATTGTTTATTTAAAATTTTTAAAGTGAGTTACAGATTCTGAATTCTTTTAACAAAAAGCATAAAAGAAAAACTATTTTTCTGTATGACGTCATTATCTAAGGTCAACGAAAAAGACTATATTCACATAAGTGTGGTTGACAGATCTGCTCAGAACTTACTTAGTTTCTAATGATATCTCAAGCAAATATATGTACATATATATATAATTGGCGCTTTGTAACCGCTGAAGCGAGCTCCTCCTCCGATTTGTGTTTTCCCAAGCCGCATCCGAACGGCCGATGGATTTTTATTATTATTTATTATTTTCGTTCAAATACAAAAAAAAGGAAAAAATTTATCGCTCATTTTATATTTTCTCGTCAATTTCAAGGATTGTACCCTAGTCCTCTGAGATCTCTCTGCTTGCTATTATCTGAGAGGAAACTTTTCTGCATTAATCCTTACTACTCTGTCTTCCCCGTATTATAAACTATTTTTTATTATACAATAATTAACAAGTATTAAGTAATAATAATAATAAACTAATTTCTTGCTTTTATGGAGTTAAATTTTTTCGAGCTAAGCAAGCGAGCTCTCATTGCTAAAAATGTTTGTTTGTTCAAACAAACATATACCTATACTCGTTTGTATGTACATACACGTATATGTTTATACGTTTAGCGCCAATGGGAAAAGCCCTGGGGCGTTAAATTAAGCTGAGCAGTGAATCAAATTAAATCAAGCACATTATGTATTAGTACAAAACTACCATATTAAAACTAATATAATATGTACATATGTATAATATACACGTATACATACATGTGTATGTACATACAATATGTATGTATAAATAATTTAAAAATATATTGAAATGGCTTTAAATATGAAAATGTGTTGCTATAAGGCATTCTGGCGGCCGCAATAGCCGAGTGGTTAGCATTGCGTACTGACATTCGGAAGGCTCGGGTTCAAATCCTGACGCTTCAATTCATTTTCTGACCATGAAATAAAAGTTTTTCATAAAAATCAATGTTGGGAAAACATCAAGACGCACGCAAAATGTTAGGGGAGGACCTCGGCCGAAAAACACTTCACCAGTTACAAAGCGCCAATTATATGCATATACTTTATTATAATATATTAATCATTCTTTTAATTAAGCATTATTTAAGGCTAAAGGGCTTTTCGTTGGGGCTACCATTATTTGCTAATAAAATATTCATTAAAATCTACATCTATACATATAATATTACAAACTATATGTTTACATATGTGCCTACGCATAGTATTTGTAATATTAACTGCTTATTTAAGTGTACAGCTTTCTTGTTACTCAGTCGGTAGCCGGCAACTTGGCAGATCATTACAGCGCGTGGCCGAATGTTTTGATAATTTCAGTGCCGTGAATTTCCTAAGACAATGGAAATAGCTTTTTTTATAAAATAGATAATTTTAAGACATAATAAAACGCAAGTGAGCACATGAATAATTTCGGTACAAAAATACAAACAAATATGGTAACTAGAAGCCCTCCTGTACATGAGTGCATACAAATAAATCCCGGGTCTCTCTTGTGTACCGAGAGCATGAGCTCAAATGTATGCAGATTAACAAATAAAAACCAAAATAGCAACAATAGAAGTTCCGTACTATAAACTATTTACAATTGGATCAGCTGCAGCTTTATCAGCGCAAAGAAGAGCACAAGAGCACTTAGCATTGCGTGCTCAGCTCTGCCTCTTCCATTTGATCTATAGTTTTATTTATGTGTTATATTTTTTTTATTGTTTTTGTAATATAAAAATGTTAACTCTCAACTCATTCCGCCTTTGGTGGCAGCATCAGTTGAATCGCGACGGTCTACGTGATTCTGTCACCTATGTGCCCTGCATATACTTTAAGCGGTCTTTGAAACGGAAGGTAAGCGTACATACATACATTATGTACATATGAACGTATACATGTAAATTACTGCGTGAATTATACAATCTAAGCATTATTGGTACATTTATTAGATCATATAACGATATGATAATTTTTATTATTTCTGTTTATTTGTAAAATAAATGAAAAGAAGTGAGACAGTAAATAAGTATTGGACTATTCGGCATATGAATGTACATACATACATACATATATCTAGAAATGAAAAACAACTTTTACTATTAAAAATAGTAATATCGGCGACAAGAAATAATGTTAAATCACATTTTTATTGCTGTTTGGAAAACTACCAAATAGTAAATACGCAAAAGGAACTAGGAACAGAAAAAATACAATAATGTACTCGGATGCTTTATACAAAATTTTGAAGTTAGTTTCATTTATCGACATGCGTTGTTGTTGTTCAAGGTCTGGCACTTAATATAATTATGACATGAGTTAACAAATATACCACTAGACTACATTTTCTACTATACCTTTTACGAAATATTCGAATAGAATAGAATAAAACTCGAAAATCCAACTTCAAATTAAAAAATTTTAGAAAAAATGTTCTCTTAAAAGCATATTAAATAATTTTTTGTTACAAAATGGGATACACATTTTCCATTTCCCAAAATATTGCATTTGTTAAGCAAAACAATTTTAACTTGAGGATTGTGCGTTTATTTTTCGTATAATTCTGTGCATACGAATTTCTTTCAAAATCACTTGAAACTCGTTACTCGGGAGATTCTAAAAACTTGACAGTCTTATTGGATCCGTCAATTTAAATTTTGAAAAAAAAGGTTTTTGTATTTGTTACCAGCGACTCCAAAAACCGTATTGAGCCAGGGGTTTTCAAATTATTCCGAAGCTCTTTGAGTGAGAAACAACAAAATTATGCATTTTAGAAGATTTTGTGATTTGCAAGGTCGCTCATACGCTCCGGTGAGCCAGTTTCTCTGTTCATGAATGGCTTTGTGCCAATTGCAAAACCTCAACAGGCAGCCGCATAAAGAGGAGACCTAATTCAAAGACGCTGATATTGGTGATGCTAGCAGTTTAACTTAATTATGGAAAACTCTTTTGAAAATTAAATAGATTTTTATGAGAACCATAACCATTGTCGAGGTACTCGTACATCTGTTATGTCTCTAACTCTATACGTCCATACTTACTACCACAACATTGTCAAACAAATTTTAAATTTCGCTATAATGAACTTTACATAATATTTTACAACTCAATTAAATGTTTATAGCTTTAAGTCCTTTATAGGCGCGATAAAGATTTACAAGCGCATGCCTTATAAAAAATATATATCGATCTCCGTACATACAATACGTATGATAAAATCAGAGGGAACAATGATTGATCTGATATTTTATACTATGGCTATCTATAAATAGATTAAGAGTACAACAAACTTATTACTAAGTATTATTATGTTTATAAGTACAATAATAGGCATCATAAAAAAATATGGAGTTCTGATTACAAACAATGAAAACAAAAAATAAGCATTCAATATCCAAATTGTTTATTGTCGTAATAAACTTTTAAAAAACTTTGTATTTTATCCTCCTTTGAAAGGCAAAACGCTGTGTTGAAAAGTGAAGGTAAAAAAATAATTTGGATTTTATAAACAAATTTGTTATTTATTTTCATTTTACAAGCAATATTTAAAAAAAAAACTTGTTTTCTTTAAAGATTTATTTTTATTTTTTGCTGCCAAGATTAACGCGCTTTGCACTTCGCATGATACCTTTTTTGTTGATTTTATTATACATACCTATATTACATTAAAAGCCTTCAAATATTACTCAGCAATTTCACTAATGAATTTTGAAAATATACATATATATGTGCGCTGGCTTATCTTTATTTTATCACACATCATCGGCTACATACTCTTCTGTTCAGCGAAGATTTGTTTAAATATCAGTATCATTTTAGTCTATGGGAACATACCAAAAAAGTCTCTTAGTCCATCCATAGCAATACTTCCAAAGTTTAGAGGAAAATGTCAGAGGAGGAAGTGAAGATAGTGGGCAAGGATGTTGGAAAGGTGGTAAGGATATTAAATAAAAAAAGGAAGACACAATTCATTTTAATTTAGTTAAATTTAAGGATATCTTACGAACAGAAAAATGTTATTTTTTTAATTCCTCTAAGGAAATTAAACTAGGAAGAAATCAATCAAATTATTGAAGAAGTGCGAAATTTTTTATAAGGAATAAAGTTGAGTGTTGTCTTCTTGGCGCGCGCGCAGTCTTCTGTCACCCGTCTAAATTACCTAAGATTTTGTAAAGCAAAGCAAACACGGCACGATGATTTGTCTGGAGAGTTTTCGCGGGCTAAACTATATAGTTAAAGGCTTTCGTAGAGCTTCGAAAGAAATGCCCAAACGTGGACCTACAAATGCGGTTGAATAGTTCTTGTGCGAAAGGCAAGCTGATTATGCAAATAAAGGTCTCATTACATAAAAATTGGTCCGAAATTATGATGTCGATAAAACGGTTCCTAACACTACGTTGGCTAATAGGTATAATAGTAATATTAATTCCAGTTGAACATACTTCCTTTCTTTCTTCATACCAAAAACTTGCATAAAAACAAACTAACAACCGGTATTTTTTTTTTTTTTTTGAAAAACACTTTCTTTATATCATCTCTATCCACCAGGTTGCACCGAATGAAGAGCAGGTGGCCGCGGACGAAATGACTTACCATAAAAAGCAGACTTCTAAGGTGCCATGGTATTTTGCGCCACCCTTCCTACTATTCTGGCTTGCCCTCATATTTGCAGTGGTCATACCGATTTTCTTTTCTCTGCCCACTGGACTTACTATCGCAAATGAGGCATCAAATCGTGGTAAATTCATAGCAGAACGTGCCGAACGCATATTAGCAGATTTCGAAAAGATCGGACCGAAGGTGGTGGGAAGTCATGCAAATGAAAATCACACCGTACAATTTTTACTCGATCAACTGGAAGCAATAAAGAATGTTATGCGCGATGATCTCTTCGACTTGGAGGTGGACTTGCAAGTAGTTTCGGGTTCATATATTCACTGGACTATGGTGAATATGTATCAGGGAGTACAAAATGTCGTGGTACGTTTCAAATCGAAATCATCGACTAGTGAATCATATCTCCTAATTAATAGTCATTTCGATTCCAAACCCGGTAGTCCAGGTAAATGAAAGCTCTTTTTTTCATAAGGGATGTGGGAGGTTAAAAATTGTTTATGTATTTTATTTATACCCGCAGCCGCTGGTGATGACGGTGCTATGGTTGTAATCATGCTTGAAACTTTACGTGTGCTCGCCACCGCTAGCCAAACCTTCAAGCATCCCATTATATTTCTATTTAATGGCGCCGAAGAGAATCCTCTGCAGGCCTCACACGGTTTTATTACACAGCACAAGTGGGCTACGAATTGCAAGTAAATTATTATAAAAACATATTAGTATATATTTTTGAAATTTGCCATCATTTTCGAAATTCAAAGGGCTGTCATAAATTTGGATTCAGCGGGAAGCGGTAATCGTGAGATTTTGTTCCAGTCAGGACCTAATCATCCGTGGCTTATGAATGTAAGTAAATACATACATATATTATAGAATAAATTCAATATCTGTGGTATGGGCTGAAACACAGGAGCATATGTAAAACAAAACTTTTATTCAAAATGAAATTGGATAATGGTTTCATGAAAGTTTAAAAATAAAAACTTTTGTACATTCTACAAAAAAACGCTTTTTAAAAGCCTTTCTAAATCTAAAAAAACAAACAGAAGAAAAATTTAGATTTTGTAGATTTTAAAAACTGTCAACAAACAAGAAACAAGAAACTGGAAACAAAACTTATTAAGACTATGTTAAAGACGCTTCCCAAGAAGATTAATGTTTAGAATTTTGTATCAATCTGTATTGTTATCAACACATCACGAAATCATACTTCTTATGGCATAAACCCAAGCCAAAATTTTTTCAACGCATTTTTAAGAAGACTTTAAGTCCCCGCCAAGTTGTTTGAAGTTTGTAACTTCATATTTACGAGTTCGAAATCAAAGAGTGATCCATTAGAGACTTTCCAAATTTCGTACATTATGTTTTTGTCTGAAATTGAGCTGCATGGTATGCCCCAGTTATCATATACATACATACATATTTGTTTCTAACTACCTGATAAAACTTAAGAAATCTTTTCTTTTAACTTACGTGTATGTTCCTCAAACCAAATATAGCCTTATGTGTGCATGTGTGTACACTGTATACACTGAGGCATATGCATGAAAGTTTGCGTGGGGTAAACATACTTTTTATCTTATACTAATACGGTACCTATTGATTGCGACTGTTTGTGTAATGAAGTATAAAATTTCGTATTCCCAAGAGTATGCGGTGACGCATTTTTACGACACACTTATTTCATAAATAAATCGAGTATTTTATAGTGGCCACAAAAAATCAGCACGAAAGCTGGCATAAGGCACACGCTAATTAGATAAGGTTCGATTATACATATATAGGTATGTGCATATGTTTTAATGTATATTCAACTAGTTCCTCTTTCTTAAGCGGATACTAAACTGCAGAATTTACTTTCGAAAGCGATAATGAATTTAGTGACCTAAAGAACCAAATGGTTATAACAAGGAAAATGTATACACATATATACTGGTGATTTATGGTATACCCGCTGAAGCGAATTTCGGCCGAACTTCTCCTCCAATTTGTGGTTTTGCGTATTGATGCGCAGTGCTAACCACTCTGCTACCGCGGCCGTCAGTTAAAACACTATACATACTCGTATACCTTAATACATTCAAATTGATTGCTTTGTGCGCATGAGTAGCTTGTACTGAAAACTTTGTAAAGTATTGCCAAATAAAGTTAATAGTCAATATTAAATGAAAACTTTAACAGACTGAACACCTAATTTTAGTAATGTTTTCCTCCTACTTTCATGTTTTCTTTTTTCTCTCCAACAGATCTACCGTAAAAGTGTGAAACGTTCATTTGCATCAACATTTGCTGAGGAAATATTCCAATCTGGTATTTTACCATCGGACACTGATTTCAGAATATTTAGCAATTACGGCAAATTGCCAGGTTGGTATTACCAATGTGAAAAATTTATGTAATATTGATGTGTAGTATTTTGAACCTCCGATTTCTGTAAATCCTTATAGGTCTAGATTTAGCGCACTCCTACAATGGTTATGTGTACCACACGAAATTCGATCGCTTGGATGTCATACCACGTGGCACCCTACAAACAACAGGTGATAATATATTGGCTATGGCGCGTACTTTTTCTAATAGCACGGAGTTGAAGGATCCTTCGGTGAGTACAAATATATGCATCTATATAAATAATATATAAAGAATGTGTATGTAAAAAATATTATTGTTTCTACGTACTAAACCCATAAAATTAATTGTCAATTGCGCTTAAAAGTATACCTCGGATCCCATTTTCATTTATTTATGTGCAAATGCATGTGTTAAAATAAATTTGGTAATACGATTAAAACTAGATTACGCATAACTTTTCAACGCAGAATTCCTCGCAATAGTGATGCAACTAATTTTTTGAGAACGATCGGAATAACGAGACCAATATTATTTCTTCCTTACACAGCGTCATGCCAACGGACATACTGTCTTCTATGATTTTTTCGGTTATTTTGTCGTCTACTACACCGAGGCTAATGGGCGAATTCTCAACACTTGCGTTGCTGCCGGTGCTGTCATTCTCATAAGCATTTCCATGTATTTAATGGCAGCCGATTCTTTCGTTTCCATCGGTTATATATTGCGTCTATTCCTTCTCATTTTTGTGCTGCATTTAATGGGTTGGATATTGGCTTTCGCATTACCCGCACTTATCGCTACAATTTTCGATAGTGCCGATCAATCTTTAACATGGTTTACAAGTAAGTGGCTTGTTCTCGGTCTATACGTTTGCCCAACGCTCTTGGGCTTGAGTACACCTACACTACTGTACCTGAGCATAAGTCGTAATGTAAGTAGGTTAGAATGGAAAGTATTAACGGTATTTATAATCGTTTCTGTTTCTTTCCTCACACAATAAGGATAAAGTCTCACAACCTTACCGTCTACAACTGGTCGATCATGCGCATACCTTGATTTTAGCTGTAATTTGTATTGGCTTAACATACGTGGGCATACGTACCTCGTACTTCTTAATGATTCCCCTACTCTTCCATGCTATTTCTATTACAATAAATATGTTGACGACGCTTAATAAAAGAGGTTAGTGATTTGGGAATTTCTCCCCAACTACTGTATATATCAATTTAAAACTGTCGAATTTTATCCCACACAGCCTACTATTGGTCCATCTTTGTGATGCTTGGTCAAATAATACCTTTCCTGTACTTCACCTACCTCTTCCATGCATTTTTATGCACATTGATGCCGATGTTGGGTCGTTTCGGCACCACCAGTAATCCAGACTTGTACATAGGCTTGCTGACTGCTTTGGGAACCATGCTTTCTATGGGATATTTGGTAAGTTTTAACTCTACTTTTTTTATATATACATCGATTTAAAGCTTCCCCCTCTATTACAGATCCCACTGCTAAATGTCTTCAACCGTCCCAAGTTGGTTTTCCTAATTCTTCCCGTTGTAACCCTAGTTTTCGCTTTTATCGCAATGTCTCAGATCGGATTTCCCTATCGACCAAAGACCAACGTGGAGCGTGTTAATTTAATGGTAATTTCGAGTTAAATGTGAAATAAGTAAAAATTGATTTTTAATAATGAAATATATACATACATATGTACATATTATGCTTACTTTTCTCTTCAGGAAGTACAACGTGTATTCTATGAATATGATGGATCTGTTAGTCGTAATGAGTCTGGATATTACTTTGATTTCCAAGACAGGCGTAAACATCAGCCACTTGAGGGTAAATAAAAATATAAAGCTTTCAAAGATTCAAACTATGCATCTCACTACTATTTCAGCTCGTGTTGATATCGAAGATCTATATTACGTTGGGGAAGACTGTGATAAATATATGATGTGTGGTCTACCCATTTTCAATCATCGCACCTACAAATCGCGTCGACAAGCCGCTTGGCTGCCACGTGAGGTACCCGTCACATTGCCGGGAAAACCCCGCCTCACTCTTCTCAATAAAAATGTCAACCTCAGTTCCGAAAGTGTACGTCTCGAATTCGAGCTCGAAGGTCCTTCACATATAAGTATATTTGTGCAACCTCTCGAAAAGGTGACAGTGAGTGGTTGGTCATTTTTGTCAGATTATCTACGCAATCAGCCACCCTTCCACGTTTACTTTTCATCCG
Organism: Ceratitis rosa; assembly: GCA_037013455.1. NCBI lineage: Eukaryota > Metazoa > Arthropoda > Insecta > Diptera > Tephritidae > Ceratitis > Ceratitis rosa. Next base: position 369,754 of record JAWMAG010000397.1, read on the forward strand.
GCAAAATTAATACACCATTGAACTTTTACATCGACTTACAGGTGAGTTAATAATGTTTAATTATTTGTTGAGGTACTAATTGTCTTAATGAATTAATACAGAAAGAGAGCAGCGACTTTAATGAACCGTTAATGCAATTGGGTATCTCTGCGCATTGGGTTAGTTTTGAGCATGAACGTGACGCGGAAACCCAAAAATTCCTTGCAACATTCCCGTCTTATAGTTATGTTATGGAATGGCCCAGTTCTTATGAACGTTATATATTTTAAGTAATTTGATATTATTGTGTTGTATACAATTGCTGTATTTTGTTTGGTTAATGTACAGAAGAATAAATAAATAACGAATTAACGAAATGGATTCAATTAAGCATTGCCGCCCATGATTTTTTGCACAGCGCGATCGAATTTTCTGCAGTAAAATCAAAATAAGATTTATATGATCTGTTTATATATTATATCACTTACACTGAAGTTAGCGGTTCACCTGGCGCATAGAATGGATTGCAAACTGCATCTGTGTACAGCATATGCAAATTTCTAAACATCTACAAACAGAAATATAGTCAGTTCTCTTTATAGATTTCTTTACTATAATTAATGCTTACAGCTCGCACTTCATTTTCTCGTAATGCAATGTTTCCAGAGTCCACAACAATGACAAACTTGATTTTGGTGTTTGTCACAAAACCATAGCTAAACGTAAAAATTATTATTAAATTAATTTTTTTTAAGAATGTTCTATTATAATTGTTTACACATACATTTTATGTGTCTCTGTCGAGTACAGCAAACCCAAATAGAGCTCTTTTGAGTCCGGTGTACCCTTACTCACAGGTTGACATTTTTCTTCTACGACGTCAAGGGCTGCATGAACACGATACTGCAACTCCAATTCTTTGTCCAAATCAGTAGTAGTCAAATAAAGTGGAGCGTTCTGAAAATACAATAATAAAATATATAACAACTCTTATGTTTCAGCTGCATTTAGCGTTTTGTAAATAAAGATTTCTTTAGACTTATATCAAAGTAATGTAAGACGTCTGGAAAGCCCTGCAAGTTAAGGGCTCAAGAATTTACCGTCGTAAGGCATGCCTGTCGCAAGAGGCTACTAAAATCCAACAGTTCCCGCAACAGTCAGATTTTTATTTCGGAAATATTTTGCGGTTACTACAACTTTTTCGCAGTAGTGAAGTCGATTCCAAATCTCCATTAAACAGTTTTCAGCAGATCAACGTCCGAGAATAGACCGTTTCTACGACGTTAGAATCAAATTACATTTCAATTTTTTATTTGTTGTTGATCCATATACAGAGTAGAATAGTTTCCAGTTACTCCCAGGAGCCAAAAAATATTTCAGCACTTTATTGGGCTTTGCGCTTTAAAATATTACTATTTGGACCAATGGACAAACAGTACGAAATATTTTTTGAATAATCTGCTCTGAATTTCTCAATGTTATTTTAATCATTTTTAATTTAATTAAAACTTACATCTTTACCAATTATTGAAATACACACAGCCATCGCAAATAAAACACTGCACTTAAGGCTAAGTTAACACATTACAACTTTTGCGGTGGAAGAGAGCGATGGCAAAACGACTATGCGCTGATTTGCTGTGGCCACTCCTTCGTTTTGGAATATATATTGCTTTTCATTTATAGTTATAGGAATAATATAAATTGAAGAGCGACACCTCAAGGGAAATTCTTGCCAACAAACAACAAAAGTTTTCGCGTTTAAGCCGCGTCTAAAATTATATTCAAACAATAACAGCGCTGCCAGATAAAAATATCTGTCATTTTTTCCCATTTCTAAGGTGACTCCTACTGCGGGGTCTTGCTTTCTAAACTGGATTATGCGGCTTTAATTAGTCTGCAAATATTTACCTGTTGACTTAAACGGGGTTAGATCGCCGTAAGGTTGACAGCCCTTGGCCGGATAAAATCCGGGTCAACACCGATGTGTAGAACCGGCTGTCTTGAGAGTTGCGTAGAAACTGCGCAACTTAGATCTGAATATTGTAGCAGGTTAAACTCTTACTTATCCCAACTCGACCCCCGCATACCCAATGTACATGCCTTGCATGTGGAGAGTCTCCGCATGACACTAACCACCTCTTCACATGCCCCCTTAAACCGACTCATCTAACCCCCCTCTCCATTTGGTCCAAGCCCGTCGAAACAGCACCTTTCTTGGACAAAGCCTGCCCTAAGCCGGGTTAAGGAAACCGCTACTACAACAACAGTCTGCAAATAGGAAAGAGGAAATCTCTCAAGCAAGGGATATTTTCAAGCGCATTAAGGGCATCGATATGGTAAGCAATACTCTAAACTGTTTTCACTGAACAGTCCTCTTTTGATTGCCAAAAGGTGGCAACGTATTGATTATTGTTTAAGATCATTTGTTGTTATCAGCTTAGCATAAATATTTCAGAAATTTTGGTAGTAAAACAATATAAGTACAATTGGTGCCAATGGAACGAGCTGATATAAGATCTCGAAGCAAAGAGTCTTTTGTACTCTTTCGTAATACTACACAACGTACTGTCAACCTCTATTGGTATCTTGATCACAACATAACGTTTCACATGACATTACCACCAGGCGCCCAATGTAAAACCAATACATTCACAAATCACGGTTGGATATTTTTTGATAAAGATACCAGAGAATTAATGCATGTAAGTAATCATAAAAGAACGACTAAAAAGACCAGTCAATAATTAAAATTCGAATGCAGGTGAATCATTCTAAGATATTTTGGCCAAAAACCTATCAAATGCCTGACCCGGCCGATCCCTCTCGACTTATTCCATGCCGCAAAGAAATTCGCATATGTTTACCGTTGCGGTCTCTACGGGACAACTGCCTCTGGAGAATTGTGCAAACTCTTGCTTCAATCCCACCCACATTAGCGACGAAGGTCATTGACGAATGTATGTCTATTCCAAATACACTGAAAGGTGAATTAAAAGAACGTTTGAATAGACAGCTGAATCCTAATCGTACTTTAATACAAATTCATTAAAACAAATTCATACTAATTGTCCCTAGATCATGTTTATATAAGCCTGCAAATACGTACGTTTAAATTTAAAGTAAACACACAAGCGTCGCATACTTATATACAAATTTGTCAGTTTATTGGATTGAATGCAATTACTCATATTCCTTGTGTGAAGTTTTAATTTCTTTCTAATAATTAATATATATACAATACATACATATATATATATATAGATATATATAAATGTATATACGTAATTTTTAACATACGTAGTAAATTACTTTTATAATAGTCGTTGCTGTATTATCTAAGTTTTTGATTTTGTATTTTATTTTATGTATATAATTTCATATAGAATAGCTTTAAACTTATATTAAAGTAAATAAATTGAGGATAATACACACCACATACACATATTATTAAGTTAACACAATAATGTATATTAAATGTCTCTAGATTCTATAAATATAATTATATGTAAAGACAAATTGATCAAACTCGATTAAAAGAAAACCAAACCACATATATAAATACGATGGGGAATTTCTCAACAAATTTTTATGATAAATAAATTGAAATAATAAATAAACGCAGCCATATAATTCGTAGTTTCTAATCCATAAACAACTCCCGGCTTCCTTTTCATGTATACTGATTTTTATTCTTTGTAGCAAGGATTCTTTAATATTTTATCATGAAATACTATATATCGAAAATTATATCATCTGTTCATCCAGTTCGTTCCAGTAGTATTAAATATATAACCAAATAATGATTTAAATGCACGAAAAAAAGCGAAAACTCTAACCAAAGTTCAGCACACGTTACTTAGATTAAAAAAAAAAAAAAAACAAAAAAAAACTGATCTGTTTGATTTTGTTCAGCGTTTTCAAAATAACATATTTAATAACAAAAAGAAATATCTTTGTACGTTTATATAGATTGAATACTAACTCTCATTAGTTAGATGAACGCAGATCATTGTGTATACCATCCTTGGAACTTATAAAAGATACTAAGCTACGCATTTTTTTTAACGAAACCCGCACTTCATCCTTTGTTTTCACGTCGAAAATGCTGAAACACAACGCAACTTTTGAATGTATTGCGGGTGTTTAAGAGTAGGTGTTAACAATATGTAAATATGTTGATGTTGCTGATTTAGTAAATTTCGTCGAGAGTATTTATTCATAGTTTACCATCGTAGCTAAAATTTGGCTTTGTCTTGTATTGGAAAGTCAAGTCGGTTGACTGTTTCCAGATAAAATGGCGCACTGTACGTAAGTCCATGTTGGGATCAACAGCCTAATTGAACATAATATTGGAGTATAAGATTCAATTTTCAATGTACTTACTATACTTACCACATCGTTACACCATAACTCAATGCGGTCCTCTGCTGGTACCTGTGAGCCCTCTGAATTCGCATCACTTTGACTATTCTGCGAGGAGTTCGATGCGTTACCACCGCTAGGTGTTGTCTCTGCGCCTAATACTTTTTCTAATACATGCTCGCATACTTTACGGCATTGTATAAACTCGTTGGCAACTAGTCGATCCTAGATAGGTACAATAAAAGTTAGAAGAAAAGAATATTTTTTTTTAAATTTTTTTTAATATGTTTTTAATCACCTTTTTGGTACGTTCAGGTTTAATCATTTGTGGATGTGGTTGGAGGAAGAATGGAATTTTCAAGAATTTCGGTATGGTTTTTTCGATCACGACATCAGTAACCCATTGTGGCACGGTTTCATGAAGTAAAGTACTTTCACTTTCGCCAGCTGCATCACGCACTAAAAGGCGACATACCGTGCGCCCACCCACCTCACTGAAATCAGGGAGAATTTTTAATATGTAAATATGGATACAATGTCGAGAATATTATACAATATGTATATATAATTTCACAGTATTACCTAAAAATAACTGGGGTGTGTTTGGGTACTTGAAAATATCCGTTACCATGACTATCTGGTTCCAACTCGTTCTGCGGTAAGCTATGCGGTGGCGTCCAGTATTCTAATAATGCTTCCAGTAACAATTTTCCATAATTTATCTTTAAATAATAGCGAAAAAATTATAATGAAACAAAATTCGCTTCAATTTCATACACACTTTAGTTTCTGATGTTGGTTCTGCACATTCTGGAAGACCAGCCTCTATAGAGACCCACGCCGCAAAGCAATCTACTTCATCCTGCCCTAAAACAATTGTTGGCATCTGGTTGAAAAATTAATATTTTTATTAAAACAAACCACCTATTTCCGACATCTTTATTTGAATTGTAACAACTACTTACTCCGGTTTTTAAGTCTACGGTAAACCAATTTGGAATGTAAACTTGTTTATTACGTTTTTTTAACTCCTCGTCAAAGTCCACTTTTCCTAAATCTTCTTTTTTTATTACACGTAAAACATCATAGATGGCAACATTTTCTTCAGTATCCTTTGTGACAATAAAACGCTTATCGTTCAATACTACGCATTTTTTAACCGCTGCCCCACCTAAACAGTAAATGAAGGTATAAAAGTTAGAATTTTTTTTTTTAGGTCTAACCTTTAATGCTTGTGAGTTCTGTGTTTGATGCTATTCCCCATTGTGCATCCATTCCTCCACTAGACGTTAAAGTGCATTTATCATACAGTGGCAACTTCCAGCACCGTATGTCGGAATTCCATGTAGTAGCCCAAACACCTGTTTTGTCAATGTTATAGCCCAAGCTAAGCACTGGTGCACGCTCCTCACATACCAACACCGAATTACTAGGGTTTCGCAACTCGGTAACAATGATATTCTTATCTCGACTACCGGAAATGACATATTGAAAGTTTTCACTCATTAGCAATGACCAAACACCTTCCTTATGTACATGTATGGTTTGTATGCAACGTTGTTGGCCTAGGTTCCAAACTTTTATTGTACCATCTGAGCTGCCCGATACTACTTGATTACCATCCGGTGAGACGACTAATGCACGTACATTTTCGGTGTGACCACGTAGTTTCATACTACGTGTACAGGTGCGGGGATCCCAAATGCGGAGAATATTCTCGGTAGAACCGCTAACAATAACCGTACCAGCAGGATTCATAGCCAGACTATATATAGAGTCTTTGGAACCGGTGAGACTGGAGGCTGGAAAACATATTGCATTTTTAAATAAAATAAATATAAATGTGGAATCAATACGTCAACTAACTTGTAACGGTGTTGTTGCTGGCAGTCAATGCGGTTAACGTATTCACGTCCCAAAGGAAAATCGCCTTATCTAAACCTGCGCTTGCTACTTGCTCCCGATCTCTAGCATAGGCCAACGCCTGTACGTAATCACGATGTGTGCGAAGTGTAGACATGCAGAAGCCCTTATGAGCATTCCACACTTTCACAGTGGTATCACAGCTGGCACTTATTACTGTCAAAATAAACGTGATATTAAAATAATTGCTTAATACAATGTACCCAACAACTCTACTGACGATTTCGGCCATTGCAGCAAAGCACAATATCATTAACCCAATCGTTATGATGCTCCATCGATTGTATGTATTTATCAGAAGACTCTGTTCTAGTATTCCATACACGTATAATAGCATCACGCCCGGCTGAATAGAGCTTGCCATTATTGGGATCGAGCTGCAAGGCATTAACACCATTTCTGTGCTGCTTCTCCTCTGCATCCCTTATTACGAAGGATACCTGAGAAAGAAATAAAAATATATACATAAACATTTTTTTGATCTTGTCATTTCTTAGTGGAGCTATATATGTAAGCGTTTTCCTTCGCCGGTTTTACACCAAAAATCTATGTAACAGAGCAAGTTTACCAGGTCTCACAATCGCACATAACCTACCTGCATTTTCTTACGGCCACCTTGACAACCTTTATGCGTCAACATTTCTATTTCCACTAATCCAAGTCAATACTGACGCTAGTTCTGGAAAACAACGTTGATGCAATTTTTGCAGTCCGATTGGTTTTGAGATGTTGTCTAAGTGGAAAAATTTACTCTGTCCCTTTACTACTTATAATCAATGTAAGATCTGGTATATTCAATTGCTTCACACATTTAATTTGTTTTATAAAGCATTTCAGGCAAATTATCGTTCAATAACATTTACTTTACACCGAATATAATAAATTTGACATTTATTAAACAAATTTTCTTCAATTGTCCTTTTTACACAGTTATTCTCGTTATTCTCTTCAGCTTGCTATACTCTTTTTACTCGTTTATATATTTTGACTCTCTTTCTACTGTCAAGTCGATTACGTTCTCTGAGTTGTCACTACTCGAACGTCAGTCAAAACAAAATCTGCAATCACTTATCACAATTAACGCAGAGTTAAATCAACCCGAGTTAATATTTAGTACTAGTCTTACATAAATACTTTTAACATTAAGTCAATTTGTTATAAGGATATTACTTAGAATGTTATAAGCCTTATCTATGTTAAACAACAAAACAAACAACTGAAGCAAATTTTTAAATGGTAAAATTTGAGCAACTCTGTTTTTGGGTTGACAATGTAACCCTGAGGCACTTTTGATTATTTTCTTTTCAATTTAATTCTATTTCTTTGGATGATTGGTTGTTTGGAAATAGGTGTCGGGCAATGTGGTGTATAACAAAATAGGAAAACAAAATAAATTAATGATAATAATAAAATTTCAAGTTCTAATGACGTGCATTTGTGATAGCTAATGAAAAAGAGTATATTTATTCATCAACGTAGCGAAAAGCAACAACAACAAAGTGAACAAAGGCAAAGCGATTAACGAGTCGGTAAATTTTTAAAGCTAAGTTTTTCTTAGGTCGTTTGAATATAAAAAAATATTAAAAGCAAGGAGATCTTTTTAGTGAATTTTTTTTTCATACCAAGGACTTTCTTTTGCTCAAGACTGCAGCAGTTAATTGTGCAAAATTTCGTGGACAATAATTCAAAAGAAGAATAAGGTAGGTGGACTAAAATAAGTTTATTTGTTATTATATTATAAAAGAAAGGCGCAGTCGTCCCATCAGTTGTCAATCAATAAAACATTCATAGACTAACTATTTCTCTCGATTTTTGGAAACACACGCAATACAAACGTTTTAATGGCGTCACTACAATATATCCTTGAAGATTTCCAAACAAAGCAAGGCGCACCCTTAACCGTTTGAAGTTACCAACATAAACAAACATTTGAATATTCCTTAAGCAGGATTGCGAATAGGGCAAAAAATAAAAGTTTTTGCTTCGTATTTAGATGTAAATATGTATGTACCTACTTACACCTTATGTCAAAATAAGAGCACCTCTGATAACCTGATTTTGAACAACAGAATTCAAAAAAAGGTTTAGTAGTTTTATTCAAAATTTAAAAATATATATATTCATAATGATAAAATGAAACCGAATTCTATTAAAATTGAAATTAGTACCAAAAATTAAATTTTTTCCAAAAATCTGATAAAAGTTATCTGTCAAATTAACAGCTCTGGTCATTTTGACCTCGAAGCAAAAATATTAACATCGTTTTCATATCACATACTTTGGTTGTAATATTGGTAGCTATCTTTCATACTGGTTTTAATTTTTGCGTTAACCTTGTTAGAAATAATTGCTTTGCAGCGTCTTTCCATGGAATTGACCAAGTTCTGACACTTCTGTATTGAAATGAAATGCCGCGCCTTTTGACTTGTTGCATGACCCAAATTAGTGGTATATTTTCAAAAGCATACGGCAGCATTACTTCCTTCCTGGCCCCATGTTGCCAGCGCCCAAGTGCGCCCCCAGCCTCCACGGCAGTGCCTTCAGCACACTTACCCACTTTGGGTAACCCGCAGACCTCCACGGTCTCCCGGAGCTCCCCGCAACATGACTCCCACCAACCCTCCCCCCCCAACACCGTGCAGTATCGTCTCATCGACGGCGGCATCGACCGCAGGGATACTACCCTAGAATGTCAGGGCATAGCTATCCGGTCAGGCGATGCCGAGCTCGAAATATTTAATATATACATTCCTCCCGTTACAAGTTGCCCAGTTGGATATAGCCCTGATATAGGTGCGCTACTCAGAGGCGAAAACCGTTTGGTTTTGGGCGACTTTAACGCGCACCACGATCTTTGGCATTCTAGCCTGTCAAATGACCGTAGAGGAATGGAGCTGGCGGAACAGATAGACGATTCGACATTCTGCACAATGAACGACATTCTGCACAATGAACGACAATACCCCCACCAGAGTTGTGGGTAATTGCCAAAGCTCGCCTGACATAACAATTGCGAGTGCTGGTCTGATAAACAGTATAGGTTGGCGGCCTGTACTGACACTAGCATCGGACCACTTACCCATACACATCTCGATTGACAGACCTCCCGACTTTGTTTCCGCGGACCACCGGACCTTCGTTAACTTCAAAAAAGCTAATTGGACCGGCTTCACGGAATTCACTGAGAACGCCTTCAGTGCTCTCTCCACTCCAACAGACGTCACCTCTGGTGAACGATCATTCCGCAGGATAGTTGTGACCGCTGCCGCCCGCTTCATCCCGGCAGGCCGAATTGCGGAAATCCGCCCTAACTTCCCGTCCGAAGCGGCGGCTTTAGCAGCAAGGCGCGACATCCTCCGTAACTCCGATCCCGGGAATCCCTTAATCAGAGATTTAAATGCGGAGATTCGGACTGTTGTAAACAATCACAAGCGGAAAAAGTGGGAGGAGCACCTAAGGTCCTGCAATCTCTCCTCTGGGGCAACCAAGCTCTGGGCTACAGTCAAGTCGCTGTCTAACCCGACGAGACGCGATGACCGGGTGGAAATTTCATTCGGTGATCGCGCCTCGTCGGACCCGAAGAGATGCGCGAGCTATTTTAGCCGGCTTTTTACACTGCATCCTTCGGTAGACAAAGCGAAAAGACGTGTAACCCGTCGTATGCGCAAACTGCCAAACACAAGCGCGGCGCTTGATTTCTCCAGAGAAGAGGTTCAGGGGGTTATCGGGAAGGCGAAAGCCTCCAAATCCATCGGCCCTGACGGAATAAGCATGCTGATGCTAAAACATCTTGGACCAGCGGGAGCAGAATACCTCACTAAGGTCCTCAATTTGTCTTTGACCACCCTAATCATACCAGATTTGTGGAAGACCGGTAGGGTGATCCCGCTACTCAAACCGGGGAAACCAGCCAACAAAGGAGAGTCTTATCGGCCGATAACTCTCCTCTCCCCAGTAGCGAAGACGCTTGAGGCCTTACTGCTCCCGAGTTTTACTCACCATCTGCGTCCAGCAGCACATCAGCATGGCTTCCGAAAAGTGCACAGTACCACAACAGCACTTAACGCCATAAACACCCAGGTGATCAATGGCCTGAACCAAAACCGACCCTGTGCGAGAACTGTCCTGGTAGCACTGGACTTGTCAAAAGCTTTTGACACTGTCAATCACTCAGTGCTACTCAGTGACATTGAGGAATCCTCATTACCGCCGGGGTTGCAGAGGTGGGTCATGGGCTACCTGAGTGGTCGTCAATCATCGGTCATATTCCGAGGTGAAACATCTAAATTGAGGAAAATTAAACAGGGGGTTCCGCAGGGTGGTGTCCTCTCCCCGCTACTGTTTAATTTTTACATTTCGAAGCTCCCTCCTCCACCGGAAGGAGTCTCACTAACCTCGTATGCCGATGATTGTTCGATATTGGCGTCCGGCCAGGATATTGATAGCCTATGTTCGAAAGTGAACGGTTACCTCGCTGATCTCTCCCGTTTCTTCACTGCACGACAATTAAAAATCCAACCGACGAAATCCTCGGCTACCCTCTTCACCAGCTGGACGAAGGAGTACCGGCTAGAACTCGATGTGAAAGTTGATGACGTAAAAATTCCAACTGTAAACAACCCTAAGATTTTAGGGGTCACATTCGATAGCCTGTACTCCTTCACTCCGCATACGACCGCAATTGCCGCAAAACTCCAGGGCCGCAACAAAATACTCAAAGCGCTAGCCGGCAGCACATGGGGTAAAGATAAAGAAACCTTGCTGGCAACCTACAAAGCAATTGGCCGGCCGGTCGAAAATTACGCTGCACCGATTTGGGTGCCGGGGACGAACGAGACGCAGTGGAGGAAACTACAAGCCTGCCAGAATACCGCCCTTAGGACTGCGACAGGAAACCTCCTGATGTCACCTGAACACCACTTGCACAGCGAAGCATCTATGCTACGAGTTAAGGAGCATAATGCTTTGCTGTGCAAGCAGTTCCTGTTGGGATGCCACCGCGCGGAGCACCCTAGCAGGCACCTCCTAGAAGCGGAGCCTCCGCCTAGGCACATCAGGAAGGGAGTACTTGACTACGACAGCACTATACAGCACCACGTTCAACAACCGCTGGACAGGACGGCTTACCGACAGGCACTGAACGCCATTCACCAGGAGTCAGTTAACACCTTCCTAGACTCCCTCCCAGTGAATGGCGTACTCGGATCCAAACCACCACCCATCGCAGACAGTGAGCTCGAGCTGCCTCGAGAGACCCGCGTGACTCTGGCACAACTCAGATCTGGATACTGTAGCAGGTTAAACTCCTACATATCCAGACTCGACCCCAGCATACCCAACGTATGCCCTGCATGTGGAGAGTCCCCGCACGATACTAACCACCTCTTCACATGCCCCCTTAAACCGACCCATCTAACCCCCCTCTCCCTTTGGTCCAACCCTGTCGAAACAGCACGTTTCCTGGACCTCCCGTTAGATGACCCCGGCGACTTAGACTGATTACACCTGCCCTAAGCGGGGTTAGCGAACCGCTACAACAACAACAACAACATTACTTCCTCGAATATTTTGATGTATTCTGTTGCCTCCATGATGGTATTTACATATATTTTGAATAGTCCAACACCATAGTACGAAAAACATTCCCATATCATACTACTGGAACTTCCGTATTGTACAGTCTTTGCGGTAAATTTTTTATTACATTTCCAAATAAAACTACTTTACACTCTTCTGCCCCCAAAATATTTTTAATTGGCCATTGTAGGTGGTTTTAGGTAAGCTAAGCTGCACGTGTTTATTTGTCAAAAGAGGGACTTTTCGTAGACTGTGGGCTTTTAGATTATGATCTCTAAGTGTCCTGCATGTTGTCTCACTGCTTAAAGGCAGTTCTAATTCCTTTTTCACTACTGCAGTTGACATGAACGGATATTTGTTTATTTCCCATACATTGCAGGTGCTGTTACAGTTTTTCGTATACCTGTTTTGGCTTTAAATTCTAAAGTAATTGCATTTCTTATCATTTTATTTGAGCAACTAACAATATTTCGTGCTTGGAAGTACATTTTTCCCTCTGAAATTAGTTTTTTTTTATAAATTCAGGTTTTTCACCTGTACAGCTTAGCGCGAACCATTGCGAACACTAGGGCGACAAAGTTGCTAAAAAAATTATTTTAATAATACGTATGCCAATAGCAAACTACCATTTTAAATTGTTTTAGAAAAATATTTGCCAAATTTGTGACTTATTTTAATTTATATTATTGGTGCTATTATTTTGACAGCTCCTACTGAATGGAATTATGTTTCTGAACATGTTTTAAAATAAGCAACCGTTATTTCAGCAAAAAAATTGTTACTTGCTGTGAGAGTATACATTTAGTAACAGAACTGTAATGTTATGGAGAAAAATATTGAGGCATTGACACAGAATTGAATAATGAAATTAAATACCTACAGTGGGGCTATTATTTTGACACTAACTGTATGTACAACCATACTTACAATTCAAATAATAATTCAACAAAAAATATGCGGTTAGTTCAGATATGCATATTTGTCATATGGGCCACCACTAGACACAAATATAAGAAAAATGTCGAGATGGGTTAATCTATAAACAACGTATATATACTGCTACATGATTCGTGTTACAACATATGGTTATGGCTAATAAATATAGAATTTGTAGTATCTATTGCTCATGAGTGCTGTCAAGCCTCAACCCTCTAACTCCTAAGCAACGAAGCAGGTGACTTCCGCAAATACCAAACAAATACCTATACATGCACACGAGTATGTACATGTTTATGTGCTTTGCTGTAATTAACATTCTTAAGAGGTCCACTGATTTCCATAAAAAGTAATTCCTAAAGTTCGGAAAATTTTTGTGTTATTCCAAGTTTGGCGCACATCCAATACTCATCCCCTTCTCTTATATGCATTGCAGCTAATGGAGGCACACTTCTATCGTTAGTGTCGAGTATAAACTGACTAGCGTGTCTGCCGCTAAATATTTCACTAATTTAAATTATTCGTTGGCGTTCCATGCAAGGCATAACGACCCTTTCATTTACGTCTTTTGTGTACAAAGAAACCGTCTTGTGGTATTTGGCGCGCATATCTGTTTAGTTAATATAAATATTTTTTAGAGATTCGTTTATGTGAATGTAGACAAATCGATTGCTCGGGCATAGTAATAAATATCTACCAAAGTATGTATATACTTGAATAGTGAACCTTATTGGTGAATGCTATAAACAAAAGCTTTATGCTGTCAATTAGTCAGCTGGTCACATAAACAGCCGTACTCGTTTGTTTGTTTTAGTTTTTAAGTCCAGAGTATGTTCAAATACAAATACATGTGCGTATGCACAATGAAAATACAAGGCGAAGAAGAAGCCAATCACAAGTTCGTTTTCTCGCAGTTATACATTTTGACAACCATTCGTTTATGCTGACGTCATACTAGCATAGCACATAAAGCGGTGACATAAAATCCCGAACGACCAGGATTTTTGTCAGGCCAGAGGCTGACACTCCCGCAATATTCCCCGAATATTGTTGCGGTTACTGCAAAAACAACATGACATACAATTTTGCGCTACGGGCAATTTCCAACTTTACCAACAAAGCAAAAAACGCTTATGCTAGGATTACATATTGTCATAAATGGAACTGAAGCCTCAGTTGACTGAAGTGGTTATAAACAAGCTCTACAAAAGCAAGAGTTTGGAATTAGGACGGACATAATTGTTAGGGAAAGTCGCATCTAATTACAGCTTGAAATATCTTTTACACTTAAGCGGAATGTCACGTGTAATGTAGGAACTGTCAGTAAATTGGTCACACCAGATTGATTTGTATACAAAACTTGTGATAAGCTTTCCGTTCCCGTGATGCCTAAGCCCATAGTAGTATTTTTTACGTTCGTCACACTGAGAATAACTGAGAAGCAATTTAGTTACTTCTTCATATCCCAGCATTATGACAGATTTTTAGCTGAAGGAGATTACAATTTGAAACATACTTATTAGGGCTCCCTAATAATAAACCTAAAAGGTCGACAGCTATAAGATACGATCATGTGTAAATAAAATATACTCGATTTCATCTCACCAAGGCAACCTACTTACGACGAAGTGGCATTAAACGCTTTAGAATGCTAGCCAAACCTTAAAGGGGCTGCATTGTTTTTATCTGGTAAAAAAGTTCTATTTTCGAAAAAAAAAAAACAAATGTTATACAAAATAAAATATTTAATTTAAACTTTTTACTGAAAAATATATTTACTCGTATGTACATAAATTTGTAAAATGTCTAAGGAAAATATTCATAACTTCCGGGTTTGACATCGTATGTACCAGATCTACAAATATGAAATGAGCGTTTTATTTTTTTAATAAAAGATTAATTTTAAATGGAAGACTAAACAAATTTTATTCAAAGAATGCCCCATTGCTTTCTATACATTTTGACCACCTTTCTGGCAACTTGTGGATACCACGCCAATAAAACTATTCGTCCTTTGAAGAAAACCAATTAGACTTCCAATTTTCGACTTCTTCGTAGGAGTCGAAGTGCTGATCAGCCAATGGATGTCCCATCGAGGAAACAAAAAGTCGTCGGAAGGCGAATTGGTCGTTGACATTTGCTTTTGACTCAAAGTATCATCTTCGTTCAAAATTTCTTCTAATTTGGCGTCTTCAAACTTTCAGCGAACTGAGCGATCAGTAAACATAGTTAGTAAGCGGACGCTGAACCCTTTTGGATAAATAAATAATTAATTAATGTATACGAAATGTCACCAGCCTAAAACAAAACATATTTGTAGACCTGTTATGTGTAAAATTTCATCAAGATCGTTTGAGTACTTGGCAGATTATACTGAAAATTTGTTAGTTTTTTACACGGCTAGTTGTTTGTACGAAAAAAAAATCGGTATTATAGTTCTTTTGAGTAGAAATCTTTCTACTATATGAAAAAAATATATATATTTATGGTTCAGTTTGGTTAAATTTTTGGATGATACTTTCGTTTCTTGGAAGGTTTCGATAAGGGATCACCGAAAGATTGAAAAAAATTAATATGATTCGGATTTAAGCACAGATCGTGCCTAGGCATGTTTGCTTCGCATTATTATTATTCTGCGGCTACGGGCTGAGCTTAGTTGGGAATAAGAATAGATCCGAATGCTGCGTTTGGCTTACCTCGGAGATCATACAGCGCAAATTGACTCCAAATCATTTTGTTCATAACAGTAATTTTAGCCATCGCCATCAATATAAATGGAGCTTTGGAATAAGACTTCTTTTAATTTTTTAATTGCTTCCGTCTCTATGGATATTATAGAAATAATTTCGGATGCACTAGGCTTTCCACATGAATGAGTTTGTAGTTCATATTACTTTAGCAAGTTCATTGCAGGTATTGTCTTCGACAATATTGGCAATTTGACGAAATTGGCATTTAGGGTGACAGTAGACGAATCATACTTTTGGACAATTATACATTTTTTAACGGCCAATGTCTCTTTCCGGTTGTGAAAAGGTTATTAGTTTCAAACTCATATAAGCAGGCTACAAAAGTTTTATTTTCTATTAGTACAAATCTTAATATTGGAGACATTAGCATAGTTCAGCGAATCAAGAAGCAGCGGCTACGCTGGCTAGGCCATGTGGTCCGGATGGATACGAATACCCCAGCTTTGAAAGTTTTCGATGCAGTGCGGTGGAAGCAGAGGAAGAGGAAGAGTAAGACGTCCACTCCGTTGGAAGGACCAGGTAGAGAAGGACCTGGCTGTACTTGTTAATTCCAATTGGCGCCACACAGCAAAAAGAAGAAGCGAATGGCGCAATGCTGTTAACTCGGCTAAAATCGCGTAAGCGGAATCTACACCAGTAAAGTAAATAAGTAATATTGGAGATAAACAAAAACTGGTTGCAATACGACAATTTAAACAATTATTTCACCAATTCAAAAATGACAAAAATACGCGTCACGTGTTCAGAAAAACGCAGTTGTTGTCTGATGACGACTTGTCGGGTTTCACGTTATCATTTTGACAAATGAATATTTACGAAATCAAATTTTTCTAAATTGTAACAGTTCAAAATTTGTATTTATTTACGCTAAATAAATAAATAAATATAATAAATAGGTCCCAGCAATCTCACCCTTTGTTCTGTTTTCTACAAATTGCTCAAGAAGCTAGACGAACGATATTTCCATAAAAACTCTTTTCTAAGAATGGGTTGAAGACATTACTCACTAACTAAACCTTTTGGATTTTTTTGCATTTGTATAATAAATATTAGCTTAATTATTCAGCGCACATTCCTAAATATTTTTCCAGACTTGTCGACTAAGTGGGTGGCATGGGGCTGATATATGCTATACGAGTACATAAATACATTCATATGAATATGTACGTGTACATATGCCCACCCGTGTTTTATGCATAAATTTTACAGGAAGTACAATGCTCTTCTAGCTAAAATATGCACTTTACAATTTGAACAACTAAAAAGGAATCACTGAATTATTAAAGTTTAATTATTCATTTATGAGCGTGGGGAGTGTGTATGAATGAGTAAATGAAGTGATGCATAGAAAAAGCTTGGGAATTTGGATTACATTTAAAAAGATATGTAAGCGCCGTTATAAGCAGCTTTGAATGAATATCCTATTCGCAAAAAATACTAATTCATAATGAAATACTTTCCGGAAAGTCAAAATTGCCTTTTTGAATAAAGTAGGTATACAAAGTTTTTAAATATAAATAGGTATATTGTGCCCTCCATTCTTATCGCATTACTTCGTCTACATTAAGCGTTTTCTTTTGCATCTCACCAGCAAAAGAACACCCAGCTGGCTTATTTTAGACTGGCAAAATATGAAAAAGTTGGTTTGTAAAATATTTAGCAAGAAGCAAAACAACAAATTTGTTATTCCGAATGATCTTTGGTACTAAATATTAGGTCTAGTCATTCATTATTTTTGCAATAAGTGGCTTTAGTGGTCTGTGTTTTACGTTCTAAAAGTGTGATTGGACTACACCAGATGGAGTCAGAACGATGATATTTTGTGCTATAAAGGATAATGGGAGAAGTATAGACCACTTAATTCATTAATGTTTGAACACATATACGCTATGTTCTACAAATTTACTTCGATAAAGGCGATTCAGGCAGAAAATATAGTCCTAAAACGCGTCCATCTTCTTTTCATCTCTTGCTTTCTGAAATATAATTTATATGTTATTTAATATTTGTATACTTTTCATGTACATAAAATGGTATGATATATAGAGATAATCCCGTCTATCCGACGGTTTGTACGCAAACTAATCCCTCAGTTTTTGAGATATTTCAATTAAACTTGATACATACGTGTATATGCATTAGTATATTTAAGCGATTATTTGTAGGAACCGGCCACAGCGGACAACCATAGCATATATACGACTGGTTTTTCAGATTTATGATTTTGGCTCATAAATTTGTAATAAATCATCTGAAAGCATGAAACTTAATATTCTACACACCTTTTTTCTGAGAATGATCGAAATCGGACGACTATATCATATAACCTTCATACAACCGATTTGTTCAGAGATGAAATGAAATACCATAAAATTGATATGGTCATGAAAGATATAGTAAATGCCATTTTTTTGAATTTCGAAGTTTAGCTCAAATTTCCCAACAGTTTGACATTTAGCGAGAATATCCCTTGGTTTTATTTAGTGGCCCATTCACAATAGTATCACCTTTTTCACATTAAATCAGATCGAGTATTGTTTAAGAGATATCAACTCAAACCGTTGTTGTTGTTGTAGCGGCTAGTGTACCTCCACTTAGGAGCAGGCAAGGTCAATCTAAATCATTGAGGTCATGCAACGGGAGGAAAAGGAAACGAGCTGTTTCAACGGGCAGAGGGGAAAGGGGGTTAAATGAGTAAGTTTTAGGGAGCATGGAAAGAGGTGTAGTGTTGTGCATGCGGGACATACGTTGGGTAGGTGGGGAAAGTTTAAGTAGGATTTTAGTCGGCTACAATATCCAGATCTTATTATGCCAGTATTACGCGGTACTCTCGTTGCAGCGCGAGCTCTTCATCACAACAGCAATACGCACCGGAGTTGACCCGGCCAAGGGCTGTCACCGTTTTGTCGACCTAACCATCCGTTTGCGTCAACAGGCAACATTACTCCTGGTTCTGTTCTACTTTGGTTTGCACTTATACACAATTGTATATATTAGGTGCTTAGGCAACTCTCTGTAAAACATTTCAAGCGATGAAAATATAACTGGAAAGTACAATACAAAATGCCTTTAATTGTGTAATCCCTGCATTTCCTATGTTAAATACATTAAACAAAACTTTATAATCTTTCTAGTCTGTGGCAAATTAGTACTGAAAATAGCGCCAATATAATTTTGAAATTTTGAAATTTATTTCAATGACTTCAAAGTAAAAGTTCTTTCGTTGCAAGCTACACAATGTTACGGCTTTGAAAAAAGCCACTCAACTTCTGGCGCGAAAGTTGTTTCTTTTACACTCTTCTTTTGAACGTCTCTGCCAGTGGCAACGTGCTGCATGTGAAACAGGTGCAAATTTACTGCTGTACACACTTACATACATACATAATACACATGTATTTTCGGCCGAGCTCCACCAATTTGTGGTGTCTTGATGCTTTTCCAACAAGTGAAGGGACCGATGGATTTTTATGAGGAACTCGGCTACAGAGTTACTTGAGTACTGTCTTTAACTGATTTCCTTATTGATATCATTTAATCATAGAACATGAACTTTATAAGTGAAATTTCCCTGTGTTTATCTTATAGGTATGTACAATATGTATATAATCGATAACTTTTCTCTCACAACAAAGCATATTAACGCAACTTTTGTATATTTCTTGCCTATCTGAGAGTTAGTGGCCCTAAGAAAACTAGTCAAACTAGTCATATTTAGAGCCGATTTGCTTTTGTCGTTTACAAAATATCTTTTTCTCGCAGTCATTATGGAATCTCGCACATAATTTTAGCTGTCAGCTATCGCTGCTGTCTAAATTAATGCAAAAACAAAATTATGAAGTAAAAATATATTTATGAACTGCGTCTCATGCGAAAGAACAACAATTGGCAGATATATAAACTCGAAATATACGAGTATTTGTAACAACTTAAACTGGCTGAGGTGAGAGGAGGAACCTCAAAGGAAAACTGATGTTTTCGAGCAGGTTGTCAGTTTAGATAAGCGTTCGTACATGCATACACATATGTATGTAGATACATACATGTGTTTTGGAATTGAACTGTCTTCATCAGTACACAATGAGATATACAAACATATTTATGTATGTTATACAGACCGACCGGCAGACTTTGTATGATGGACCGTTGAGATTTTATGGTAGTCTCGTTTAAAGAATTTTTCAATTCTGAATTGCATTCCCCAATACCACCTGTTGCCGAGACAAGTTAGAAGATGGCTTAGTCTTGCATTTGTAACATGGCTACAATGGATCAAGAAATCTCAGTACATACATACATATGCACATTTTGAAATCTCTTGAAAGATGATGAATTAAACAATTGTTCACCTTAGTTGCATATAACTCAAAATATATATCCCAATTATTGATTCACAAAGACAACTCAAGGTAAAGTGTCATAACGACTACGGGCTATTTAAGATATTTAAGCTTTAGCATCTGAAATAACGTTTGAAAAGACGCCTTGAAAAAACACATATGTACATACATATTAATCAGACATAGCAGGTCGGAAACCACAAGTGTGACAACTTGATCCGCGTGATTTCTCATAAACGAAAGGTCCAAAGAGCAAATAGCACTGCTTCCATAGCATAAGCATCAATGCCATCTTTACAAGCTCGGTAGTGTTCAAGGCAGCAATAAGAAATAATATTGTGAAAGTTTTAGTAAAACTAAATATTCGTAGTATCAACACCAGCTCATGTACAGTTGATCGGAGTGTTTAAAGCCATATCTCAACATGGTCGATTTGGTTACAATTCCTCGCGAATTCTCCTTTGTGGAAAATCTGTCACCAAAACGATAGTACATATGAGACCACTGAGTCTCCATCCTACCATAAATCCGAGAACATTTTTTCAGCCGTCATTATACCATCCTGTCTGTTGTTGTAGCGGTTCTCCAACCCAGTCTAATACTGGAAACACTCACGAACGCGTCGGTAGTTCGTGGTACTTATCAACGTAGCTCGAATGCAGAAGTTAGCAGTTTTCGTTTCATTACATATATGTAAATATGTAAATGCAAAATAAAGCGGTCACAGAGTACGTGTATGTAAATATTTGGTATGATCTGTTTGTTTACAGCCACACAATGTTGCCATTCGTACATATGTCTGCAACGATGTTTATGCACACATCTACATGAACAAACAGAAGGAAAACAGAGAGCAGAGAGGGAAACGGTTTCTACGGAAAAATATCTAAATTTTTCAGATCACAGATCACAGCCTTTCCAACTAAGGTATCAGACGTTTACTAGCGTCGGCACTTAAATTGGAAGCTCTCATCCGAGGCGATTGTTAAGTAATTACAATGAAAATACCGCTTTTAGCAGCGAAACCGGTTGTTAATTATAATCTATTTCCCTGAATGGTAGAATGACATTCTTCATGCCATATTTCAATTTGACCTAGTCGAAACCCAATTCGCGCTAAGTCCTGATTTTGGGTCACTCAGCTAACTTTCATCATTATTTCGATGAGTCAACTGCATGAAGAACCTCTTTGTATAAATTTCATGCATGTTCATGCCGCTTCGCCTGTCAATCAAGACCTTGTCAATGTCCTTCAGCTTTTCTACTTAAATTTTAATTTTAATTTACTTACAATTACATAGGCATGCGAACGCACACAAACAGGCATATTCATTCATGAACCATCAAATTTGAACTAAGACCGGCATGGGGTCAGCATTTCTTTATGTGTATGAAACAGATGAACTATTTTATTGTAGGAGGTCCTCAAAGCAAACAATAGACATGAAATGGTTGTGTTATCAAACACTCGTGCACACACACGTGCGTGTAGTTCGAGTGTTAATGCTTCATTCGCACGCTACTAAAATTGAAAAATACATGTGTATGTTTAACAGTGCTAAGTATATAGTATATACATGCGCGTAAATAACTATGTAATAGGCAAAGTTTATGGTATATGTGTATATCCAAATAGATGGCCCACTCGATTCTCTCGGAGCCAAAACTGAACTGCTGTCGCCAGAGTATTTTCGTGGCGTGTTTTGAAAGTGATTTAATAAAGAGTTTTTGAATAGCCCACTATTCCGGTAGATGTTACCTTTGAAGCTGTATTTATTTGACATTTGGCAAGTAAAAACTACGCCATTGATAAAAATTGAACGATGCACACATCAACAACGCGTTGAAATTATTAAAATTCACTATAAAAATTTCATCCTAAAATCACCTTGACTGATCCGGCCCATATCCGCTTCGATGGCTATGTCAATATGCAAAACTGTCGCATCTGGAGGTCGGATTTATTGTTGAAAAGCCTCTCCATTTTCCACGTGTAACTGTTTGGTGCGGTTTATGGACACGGTAAAGGTGAATGGATTGCGCTATCGAGAGATGATTAATGATTTTTTATGGCCAAAATTGGTTAGTATTGATCTGGGCAACGTTACTTTCAACAAGACGGCACTACCTGCCACACAAACAACGAGACCATCAATCTTTTAAGGGAAAAGTTTCTTGAAATATCGAAATAACACTTATTTTTGGAAAACCCTTTATATAACGAGACTTCGTTTGAGAACGAACCGAATTAATTTGTACCGCCAATAATTTTTGTTGCCCACCAAATATTATTTGCGTGCACTGTCACTATATACTATATCATTCGAGACAATTACACTAATAAAAATGGAAATCACTTGCATTTTCGATTTTTCTCTTGTCCTATTTAAAACTGCATACAAACTCAACATAACTATGATGTCAGGATTCGAAAGCAAAATGGCAGCGGAGGGTTTGCGTCAATGTCTGCTTCTATGGAGTGTCGATTATTGGAACTTAGAAGGTATACATATAAGCAAGAAAGCACTCAACTCATTAACTAAACAAGCAACATCCACCAGCTCAATCAATACAATATAAAGCTTTTGGTTGTTTTGATATTTTTTCAATTTCAATTTTTTACACCTTCGCGTTAGCGATTATTTTGTTTGTACACGTATGTATGGTTGTCCTTGCGTTTTCCAATATATTCCTTTGCACTATTATCTTTTTATAATGAATTTGCTAGTTGTTATAATATGTTCTTTTGATGCATAAATGAATTCTTTAACTTTTGTTTTGTATGCCAACCAACGCCTTCATTTCGCCTTTTCGTAGCTGAACTACTTACATAGTTATAGAAAGAATTAATATATTTTTATGCAAATGGAATGCGGAGGGGGCAGTGGCCTTTTATTAAAATGCATTAAAGGCTTATATCTTTTTATTTTTAGTTTTTTACTTTTATATTATATTTATTGAAAGTGCATTATATGCACAAGTACATATGTATGTATATGGTTTTGATAAGTTTTTACACTTGGCTTTCGTTTTATAGTCCCTTACACGTGTTGAATGCAAAAACATAAACCATGCAATTTTATTGTTACAGTTTTATTTATTATTTAATTTCTTGTTTCTCTTATTTTATTTTTTTAAGTTATGGCCGACGGCGCTTTCAAGTCACGTGACATTGGCTTGCGTGCCCAGAAGAAGATCCTCTCGCGCATGGCCACCAAGAATATAGCGAAAACATTTATTGATGGTACAACTGCATCGCTTCTTGATAACTTATATCGCCTTTGTAAACTGCATGTAAGTGCGCGCTCCTTAGTTTTCTTGTCAACTATTAGCGTTTAATTATCACATATTACATGGAATGTAGTTTGGCATAAAGTGAATAAAGATTTAATTATTTATAAGTGTTTCGATTCATTCATTCTCTTGACTATCAATTGTATAATTATATATTTATTTACATACATACATATGTATCACTATACAGACTGGCAACAAAGTTAAAGCGGAAAAGCTGATAAAAAATATAATAAAAATTGTTATCAAAATTGGTGTTCTACATCGAAATAATCAATTTAGTGCCGAGGAACTGAAGGATGCGGAAGTATTTAAGCGAAAATTCCAAGTAAGTGTAATCAATCTGTATGTTAGTTTTATTGTCAGTAATAATTGATTTATGTATGTAGTACAGTTACTGCATGTACGATCATTCATTCACTCATTCAAGTGTTATTGTGCTTGTTATGCAAGAACTCCACGTGAAATTTTTTTTTGTGTTTAGTTATTCAGTCGCTGCTGAGTAAGTTAGATCTAAAATACACGTTTTATAACCGAAAACCACAATACAGAATGGTAGTATGCGACATGGGCTGTCCTAAGGGTTGAAAGAATCTCATGTCGAGAGGCTATCGCAGAAGTTGGAGTGCTGTGAGATCTCTATAAAATACTATAAAAGTCCACAAATGTATGAAACTCAGCAATGGAAAAGAGAGTCTGCAGATGTTCTAAAGCCCAATAGACAGTATAAATGATCGCACATTTGAGAAGATGATGGCCTAAGTCTGCTCTTCGCGTAACTAGCAGTCGCTTTTTACTGAACTGATATTTAACAATTTCTCAAAGTTTGGGATTGTACAGGAGGTTTAAGCCATTTCAAGAGTCCAGCAATCTTTGAGATAACTTTTAAGATTATTTTCAATTTTTTTTTATACTTTAATGGTTTTCAGGTGCTGTTATTGTTTCCCTGCGTCCATCGTTTTTACTTATGCTGGTGACGGATGCAGTGGGCTCTTGCTATATAACATTTGTTTCTTTGATGTTATATTTTTTCTTATTTCATATACGTTTTTATTTGTTCTTATTTTTAAATGCAAAGAAAAAACATAAAAGGTTGTTCTCTTCCCTTTGCCATCATTTAAAATATAAAAAAAATTCTTATCAACCTGCCTGAGTCATCTGGTAATACATACAAAGCAGTTGGCCTCACATATCAACTGGCACACCCACGTTAGATATTTAAATGCATATTGAAAAATATATTATGGGTACAGTGCGATGGACGTGGCGGCTTACAAAAAGTGATAATGACCCTCGTCCTAAATCTGCCCTAGGCATAGGTTTTTAAAGTCAAAGCACTAAACCACCCAGTGTTGATTAGATGTGGTATTTTAGGTATTTCAAAGTCAATCACTTGCCGCCTTAATAAATTATAGACAATTATAGACTTCACATGTTTAAATATGTATATAGTTTGTTCACCTACTTACATAGAAGTAAAATAATAATCTCTCTGCTTTTAGAATACCCAACTCTCGGTGATTTCCTTCTATGAAGTGGATTACAGCTTCGATCTGCCGTATCTGCAAAAATCCATTGCCGAATCACATGCCGCCCTAAAGTCAATTGTTCAACGACATCTTACCGAAAAGTCGCTAAATCGTATCGATGAAGTATTCGATTTTTTCAGTGATACCACCCTATTAGAGACCGCCTTCAAACCCGAATCCCAATATCGCGAATTGATGGGAAAGATCGTCAGCGACATAAATACTGCCATGGAAACGGGAGATATGTAAGTAGCTGCGCGATGAGTTTGCTCACTATACTCTTAAGGACACTATGACACGCTTACTCATACATCTCAACTCGTCTCGTCCTAAGGACTGCAATAAACTTTAAATTTGGAAAGGTGCGAAGATGTGTGAGCAAATGGCATATGTTCAAGTGGAAGTTAGGTCGTTAGTATGGAACAAGAAACCAAAAATTATTGTAAAAATAAATAAAATTAAAAAGAAAATGAGAATGAAAGGGCACATTTAAATTGTAAAAATTGTTAATAATTATGTACGGATAGCTAAATAACATATGTATGTATATGAAAAAACAATATGACAGATATTATAAATATTATCGAATATGTATGTGACAAGCGCTAATAATTTATTTATGGATGATGCAGAAGGTAGATGATGTTGTTAATAATACTTAGATCATTGTCGCTAATGTTAACATCGTTATTGATAACGGTATTGATAACAAAGACGATAATTTTTATTATAAGCTAAACAAAAAAAAAATACAATTTTTGATCGATTATTTTTCTATGGTGATATTAAATAAATAAAGAAAAATATTAAAAGGCACATTGAGAGACGGTTAACCTGCTGAGGTGTTGAAAATGTGCAACAAGTTGTGAGGCGAAAGATTGAAAATCAGTGATGAATATGTGGAACACGAAGAATATTTTCGTCTATTGAAAGGTTGTTTTTTAAATTTTCAATTATACAGAAGACATTAAGTGATACTATTCATATTTTTTCTTTCTTAATAAGTGCTAACAATTATTCTCTAACAAACTACAAAACAAGTAAAAAACTATATATTCACTAATATATTTAATTGGCGCTTCACAATCGCTTAAGATATTTTCGTCCAAAGGACTCAAAGCTAAGCACTGTCCTTGCACTAAAGCCATTCTAAATTTTATAGACCAAGTGTCAAAAATTATAGTCTTAAACAAATTACGCAAAATTGAATGAAAATATTCTTCGAGTTAACTACAGAATCGCAATATTAATATGGCGTCCTGTTTGATTATTGATTGTTGTATCAACTGTTTTGTTATTATGTATTTTGTAGACAAGTAAGATAGGAAGCTACTTATTACAGCTACAGATTTTCGTAAAGTATTGAGTTTGTCATGGCTGGATGGCCCACTTCGTAATAAAAGACAAAGAACCAAATAAATTAAACAAATAAGATATCAAATTTTTTTTAAATTACGTACATACTATGTACGTATGAATATAGTTTCCATATTTTTATATCACGAAATATGTACAAGTTATGTAACTGGAAAAGGAAACTCTTCAACAGCTCAATTATTGTCTGAGCATTAGGGATTTTTTCATCGTAGTAACGAATATTAGAAAGCAAAAATAAATTTAACTAAACATATGAATGTAATCTATATTAGTATATGTATGTATGGATTTTAAAGAACTCAAGTACATACCTATGTAAGTAAACTATCAATTTTGTATTTTCTATACTAAATAACTAAATATGAGTTAACCAAACTAAACTTAACTAAGAAAATATTTAAGAGACAAACTTAATTCAACCAATATGTATGCCTCACGAGCGGTATTTATATTAAAGAATTGCTGCTATTACCGTTTATTAAAATGCAAAAGGCTATCGTACTTATCGTAGTTATGTAATTTGAAAAGAAAATAAATGGACCAAGGAGCACTGACCTCGTCTAAAAATATTAAAATTGTATGAACTGAAGTGTTCGCACTTATTTTCTCGGCAATGTAATATTCTTAAGCACAAGCGTTAAAAATTTCCATGATGTTCCTTGATAACACCAAATCCTTCTATAATTTGTTGAACTACAAAGAGGACCCTATCAATAATTGTTTAAGTTTACATATGAAACATTTTGAATTTAAACAGTAATAAATTGCGAAAAAGTTATCGCTATAAAATATTAAAGGAAGGCGTCAATTTAGGAAAAGAGGCAAATTGGGACCTTCCCACATTCCATCAGAGTGTTTCTGCTTTATACGTTTTATTTCACTTTCCTTCGTTTCAACAAAAAGAGAGATCTGGTACTTTATGGCAAAAAAAAAAAAAACCGAAGGTAGCAATTCTTTTTTAAACACAAATTTTTAATTAATATTCAGAAATTAAATAAATTGGCAATATACATATGTAGCTCTTAAAGTAAAAGCAATGCATCTTATCCTTTAAGCTAAAAAATAAAACAAATGCTCATAATGTTTCCATATCCGAAAGCAACCTAAAAACATTCGTTTAAGAATCGTAACAAACATATCGTTTACAATTCTTTATTTGGATATACGCATACACACAAAAATACTACTTATTATATTCAGATAATATACTCGACTTAAATAAAAAATGTACTCGTATTTACCCACTGATATACCCACGATAATTGTACCGTATACGTTTACATAATATACGTATGTACATACATATGTACATGCGATACCTGCATAGGGCACATTATAAAATTATATTATTGCTACGTGAATATATTCAAATGATAAACTAGTGAAGCTTCTTGTGCTTATTAATTTTTTTTTATAATACATATATTTGAAAATACATATATGTATGCACAGTTTACTATGGTATAACTTACATTTTTATTTTTATATGTACAAACCTAATGGTGCCCATTTATATTATATTAAATAATAATAATTTATGTATTAAAAATCATTTTATTTTATTTTATTTCTAAGTTCTTAATAAATTAACACTATTCAAATTATGTATTTCTGCAAACATTACAATTTCCATGAAAACCTAGTAGCAATATTAACTCCAAACTGCTGGTTAGTTATTTACAACTTTCGACACAAAATATGTACATGTATACATTAGTTGTATTTTATATTTATGCTTATATTGTAATTCAAAAATTATATTTTATTAAAAATTTAATATGTGTTGAACAGTCAGTAAAACGTCATTTTATTGAAACGAATAAATATCCTGGTGAGTATGACTTTAAAAATTTAACAAACTATAATGTAACCGAATAAGATTTAGAGAAAAGTCGGTCTTGTGCTTTTTCAGCAAATGGGGAGTCTTACAGGTTTTTCTAAACCGCCTCAGAAATACATTCAAAAGGGTTGATATGCTCAACCAAGGGGCGAATTAATTTTCTATTTTGGTGATCTATTAACAGATGCCCCTCCTCATATTAGAACACATTGCTAACCACTCGGCTAATGTGGTGATAAAGATTATCATCATAACTATTGAATGATAAGACAACACCGAGGTCTGATGTGAAAAGTCTCTCCAAGAGGACTGCTTATATCACTATATCCAAATTATTACTCTAAAAGTAAATCTGGTTACCCATATTGAGCACATCATGAACAGTGCAGCCATATATACATAAGTATATTAGATATAAATTTATTTTATTTTAATTTTGATTAAACTACATTTAATAGTTTTTACTAAAATTATTCAGCACGTTTTTCCTCCAAAACTTCATCTGTAGATTTACCTTCATTGGAGAATCGCTGTTTTTTAAATAGTTCAATAAGCTTTTCAGTCGCTGATTGTTCCACATCAAGTGGCCGTGAAGCACTTGGATTAGGATATGTCGCCATATTCACTTCTGGAGATCGAAGAATAAATGGAGTCCAAGGGCCTTGGATTGAAGGTAGATCAGTATGCCACATTTTACGTAGACGTAAGGAACTTGAAGATCCGTTCTGAGTTTTTAACAGCTCTAACCACTTGGAAATATCATCTTTAGTGGCATTGCGACAAGGTAACCATTCTCTGTCACCGTTTACTGAACAAAGAAGAAAGATTAATTAAAAAATAAACTTTCTTACGTCAGAAATACTTACAGTATTCACCAACCAGAACCGGCCCGCGATGTCGTCGAGGCTTTACATAAACGACTACACCAGGATTCTCTTTTGCGAAGTCCACAAGATGGTTTTCGATGTATTCTCTTTGATACATGTAATTTATATACACATATACATATTTTATTAATAAAGTAACAAGCAAAACTTCATACCTCATGCCTCGACTAGCTCCGTGATTTTTACAGAATTTTAATGTGATGCGTTGCAGTTGACAAACGTACCGACCTAAACCATTTTGAAGTGGTGCACGAGGAAATCCAGATTTCAGGAAGAGATGGCTATTAGACATTTTTTTTGAAATCACGATATCACTTCTCGGATATATTACTATCTCGTTGTGTAAAAATTAGAAACAACAAAACCAACCTTTTGGTTATAGAATTCTATTGATCAGCTGTTTCTCTTGCGTGTGAAAATAGTAGTATTTTGTGTTATCAAGTATCTTAAAACAATGAAAATTACACACCTTATTATTCATATGTATTGTGATTGAATTTAAATAAAATACGTTTTAATTTTTTACATTATTTTGATTTTTAGATGTTCCATTATTAAATTATGTATTTTCGGAAAATAATGTTGATAGCAACCCTGGTGTGACATAACCTGCCATAAAGTGGCATTTCGTTAGTTCATTGAATTACTTTTTGAACATTTATTATATGAAGATTTCTCGTTCAATAACACGATGAACTTTGGAAAAATCCTTCGAAGAGCTGAGGCGCTTCAATGGCAGCTCACGCGGGATTATGCCTTCAAATCAGATCTGAAAATAAAATGGGTGCGACCGGAAAAAATTCCTTGTACTAAGCCAGAGAAAAGTGGAGATTTAGGTAAATTGCCAGCAGTCAATGAAAAAGAGTTTCTATTCGATTATAAAAATTCGAAAGAACTTCAACGGTAAGTTCTAGCCAATGTGCAAATGTATATAATCGTAAGAACTATGGGACATTTTCTATAGCGCTGATTCCACGGTACAATCATTGTTTCAACTTGGGAATAATCGTCTTGGTGATACTTCACGTTATTTGCGCGAACAGATGATTAAAGAGGTCCAAAGGCATCCGCTAGACTACGGCTCTATGGAAGCTAAATGTAAGACTGTCTAGCTATCGTGTTATCTTTACATATAAATTTTTGTATATCCTAGTGGCAAAGATGACAGTAAGAATTCGTATAATGCAAGAACAACTGGACAAATTTCCTCGAAATACAAAATTAAAGGTTGCGTTGAAGGAATTAATAGACAAGCGAAAGAAGTTCTTAAAATATTTAAGGCGTTGGGATTACCGACGGTTTGAGTGGATGTTGGAAAAACTTGATTTAGTTTACAAGCCACCTCCAGCAGAATTCCATTGGATTACTAGGAAGGAATCATTACAAAAGCTCACTGATGCCCATTGCGAAAAAATCAAGGAAGAGCGCTTGGCCGAATACCGTAATTTACTAAACAAACAGAAAATACCGTTTTTAGAAGATGCAATAAAAAAGATGGAATTCGTACGTAGCGAACAAATCGACTTAGATATACCAATCACAGTAACTGAAGAACAAATTGCAGATTTTAAGAAGGAGCTAGAATTTTTGAGGTCACAGCGTGATGTACAAACAGAAGACAAGGAATAATAATAATATCATTCCTTTACGTAAACAAAGGTGTAAATGCGTATAATAAATGAAAAATTTTATTTAAAACGCTTTCTCATACTAATTTATTTATAGTTTTGCGTATGCCGTATGCCCAAAACATTTACTTAATTTAAAAGTTGTTAAATATAGCAGAAACATAGAAAACAAAAACGGTTGGTATACGGTTGTATAACAATATTTATTTGCGCATACAATCTGCGGTTTCAGCCTTAAATTCAAAAACTACCTATGTTTTAATTAAATGTATAAAACTATTATTAAACGTGAACCTAATACTAAATATGAGTCAGTTTGAAAACTTAGAAAACACGAATGCAATAATATTTGGCAGTCAGCGGATTGTAACCATATATACCTGCATTACTTTCGTTAAGGGCCGACATTAGTAATAACTACCAAACCCTGTCAATTAAACTGTTATCTTGAGGTTTTTGATTCATTGTCGCCAATTGTTGGTGATAATTTCTCATTTGATTACTTCTTCGGGGCTGTGCCAAATATTCAAACATACTTTGCGAATGCTGCGAAAGCATTTTACTCAAATCACTGGGCATCGGATCTGTCCAAAAAAAGTCATGGTTTAGAGCAGTATCCGCATCAATTCGCTTCTTTGGATCCAGCGTTAAAAGTTTGTCTAGTAGATCACAACCGTTAGGATCCTTTACGTAAGGTCGTAAACGTTCCTTGACACGACGTTTCTGATTCTTTGGTAAGTCTACGTTTTTATATAATTCCAGTTCTTCCACACCAGCCCAAACATCGGGTGTAAATGAACCGCATAGTTGAGAGATGAATGTAAGTTGTTGTTGTTCTGTATTACCTTGCATGATAGGTGAACGCGTCCACATTTCAGCCATAATACAACCAGCGCCCCACATATCTACAGGTGGACCATAGTTCCGATCACCAAGCAGCAATTCGGGAGGTCGATACCACAATGTAACAACTCGATTTGTGTAACGATTTTTAACATCATTCTTAGGTATGCTAAAAGCGCGCGCAAGGCCAAAATCTGCTAATTTTAACACTCCATGTTTAGTAATAAGTACATTCGCTGCCTTCATATCTCGATGCAGAATCTAAGGATAAAAACAAAGTGATATTAAAAACATTAATGTATTTTCCTTCTTACTTAAGTCTCCATACCTTATTGCTGTGAATATAATATAATCCATTTA
Source organism: Ceratitis rosa (assembly GCA_037013455.1). Taxonomy (NCBI): domain Eukaryota; kingdom Metazoa; phylum Arthropoda; class Insecta; order Diptera; family Tephritidae; genus Ceratitis; species Ceratitis rosa. Next base: position 401,379 of record JAWMAG010000397.1, read on the forward strand.
ATAACTGTTGCATAACCTTCTTTATTTCGCCAAGGCTAAATTTTACATTAATATTCGACAATAAACCAGCCAAATCATGCTCACAGAAATCAAAAACTAGGTAAAATGTTGAGCGATAGCCATTACTGGCAGTCGCTTTGGTTCGGCAAATTTCTATAAGATTTACAACGTTTTCATGTTTTAACAGTTGTAATATACGGATCTCACGAAGTGCAGTAATTGGAAACTATAATTAGAAAGATGAGTCAAAGAAATGAAATTTGTTTTATAAAATGCAAACTGAGGAAGAATAAGGCTTACCCCTTCTTTTTCGTTATCCATTAGAACCTTTTTCATGGCGACAAATTTTTTATTACCTTTCTTCTCACGCGCTTTAAAAACCTCGCTTAAAAAGTGAAAGCAAAAATATATTCAAAATCATGATCCAACAATGAAATGGAAACTTGAATAATCACAAAGACTTACCCGAATGTACCTTGTCCGATTTTTGCTACCTTTTCATATTTAGACGACTCATCGCAATAGGGGAAATCATATTCTTCGATATACTTTTGTTTTTCCGCCAGAGAAAGTGTTCGTGATGAACTGGATGATGATACCCCAGGCGTAGAAGACATTGAATGCTGGTGTGGAATGTGCTCATCTCTCCCACGAGATGACATACTGTAGTTCTAAGTTTTCTTCGGTCCAAAAATTTTTTACAACTACTACTGTCTATTTCTCCAGCATTTACTTTCTTGCCCTGTCCTTCTGACTTTAATCAAATATTATTTGCAATAAGTAATAAACAAAATGCACGAAATGTAACAATTTATTTAAGATTCAGAATAATTTTTGTCATCTCTTTGTAGGTCACAGTTACAGAGATGTTATTTATAACATATGTTCCGAGACTCGAACTCCGTTAAAACAGGGTGTTAGAGCTATACAACCAAAAAACGTAAATGAAATGAAATGAAATTTCCACTGTTGGAACAGAGAACTTAAAATAACGAGAAGGTGCAAATTCGTTGCAAACTGACCGAACCACCTACAAACATTTTCTGAAAAGTCTTGGGAAAGGGATTCACCACACTGGGAAAGGGATTCACCACACTTTATATAACAGCCACTGTAAAAGTTAGCAGAGTAAAGTCAACTGATTTTCTGCCAAAAACAGAAAAATTGTGTGCAATTGTTTTGTTTATGTTAATGTATTCCTTTTCTTCGGAAATTACACTGTGCTAAATAGGAAATTAATTAACTAATAATTAACTAAAATTTTAAATATTAAAAAAGAGATTAGGAAAATATTAAAAAAAAAAAAATTTTTTAATTTTGTTGTTAATATTATAAAAATAAAAATAAAAAATTCAATAAGAAATGTTAAGTAAAATTTTTAAAAATTGTTAAATACATTAAGATTCTTTTAAAAAATCTGATATAAAGAAATAAGTTGTAAAAATATATATTTTAATAAAAAAATCTAGAGTTTTCACTATGATTTTCACTGATTTCCACAGTTGGAAGTTGTTTGAATGGTACTTATAACTTATAATAAGATCCGATTTTGCGAGTTGGAACAAGAAACATTATATCGTCCAATCCTGCCTGCTAGAGATTTTAAGACGTAGGGCTGAACAAATATGTATATATGTACGTGTATAATGAGCTAAGAATCAGAGGGAAACCAAATAATTATGCGAAAATTATACCAATATTTCGTATATTTTTTAATTATATATATATTTATTGTATATCATGGATAAGACCTTGGATATAATTTTATCATATCTTATTTAATATAGTATTAAAATAATAAACTAGTCTAGAATAAAGTGTTTATGTGAAATCGTCTTAATTTTACATAAATAACAATTCATAAACAATTTAAGATCCATACCACTATAGTTATAATGAAAAAGTACCATACATTGGTTATGTTGCTTTGATTTTTTCCATTAATGATGCAGATTTTATTGTTCTTAAGTAAAAAACTTAAATAAAATAAAAATTCAATTTGTCGGCCGAAAATCGCTTCAGCGGTTACAAAGCGCTAGTTATATATATAAACGAAAAACTGTTTGATACTATATAATTGAGAAAAAAATAATTGAGTGTTAAGCAACAATTAATAGTTTTCAAATTTGCATACGAGTATGAATAAAGTATTTACTTCATATGTCTTTATCTTATTCGGACTATAATCGAAACTAAATGAAATAGAAAACCCAAATATTAGTTTCGACATGCACTTGCATTCAATTCTTTTTTTTTTTTTTGCTTATTGTAAGCATTTTAACGACGCTGTCTGGATAAGCTACGTGATCGTGTACGATTGCGACCACGCTTAGAACGAGCTGGCGATTGAGAGGAACACCTCTTACGCTTGGCTGATGTCGATGAAGAACGTGAGGATGAACGCGTAGGTGATCTTGACTTAGAAATATTTCGCCCACCTTTTCCGGACTTATGTGAGGAAGTTCGTGATGCCAGTGAATGTGTTTTAGAACGTTCACGTGAACGTTTACGTGCAGATGGTGCGGATTTAAGGCTATTTGACCGTGAGTTTTTCCTATCTTTGGACGTGCTACGTTGTCGTAATCTACATGATCGGCTACCCGAACGTGATGCACCAGAGCTGGAACGTGTTCGAGAACTAGAAGTACATGACGACGAAGAAGAACTTGAGCTGGAAGATGAAGAGGTCCCTGAATGAGACCGTGAACGGCTACGAGAGTGTGACTGCGGCCGTGAACGCGACCGTGAGCGACTCCGGGAACGAGACTTTCGTGGCTCAAAGGATTTCGTGCTCGGATTTTGTCCTCCTGCTCCTGGCGTTACAAGAGTTACGGGAGTTATTTCATCGTCACCCCATAAATCGTATTTGGAAAGATCGCCACCATCATCCTCTTCATCATCGTCTTCTTCAACTGCATCTTCATCTGTATCGTCATATTCTTTTTCGTCATCATTGGATTTTTCATTATCTTTTACTTTACGCTTTTTTAGTCGACCATACTCATCATAATCGCTGTCTGAATCTGAACGGTCCTTGTATTCTACTACACCACGGTCATTGTAGCCACCACCATAACCTACGTATATTTAATAATAAAATCATTTCATTTATTAAATCAAAAGATTAAAATTTTACTTATACAAGTATGTAGATCAGACTTTACACTTACCGGTTCGTTCTTCAACATCACTAAATTTAGGAGCATTGCACATGTTGCAAGTCTGCCGTCGAGCCCAGTTTACATTCGCACATTTGCTGCACTGCCAATCCTCAGCAGAGAAGAGACCACGCGATTTTTCTGCAGCAGCTTTACCGATCTCAGTTCCCAATTTCTTCTTCGATGCAGCACTTGCACCACCACCGCCAGATGAGCGTTCAGGGCTGCGTTGCCCAGAACTCGCATGACGGCTTCTGTAAGGCAAATTTCAGAAATCGTCGGAAGAAATTTTAGTATAATTGATAAAACAAATAATTGGCTTTTTGCTGCGAACAACACTCGACCACCCTCCTCAGACAGTCGACAGTCAGCTGCAACTCACTCGCTATCACCGAAAGCGGCACCAACGCCTGCTCCTGTTCCGGTACCAGCACTCGTTGACATTTTAATATTTTCTTCTTTGCCTTCCACACTTTGTTCGGCCAATTTTTTTGCCGTCAATTTATTGTTATATATGCTTTAGCATCAAACGAAAATGGTTTTAACTATAGATATATGCTACTATTATAATTACTTAATACATCAAAATTAAGAATGAAAATGTTGAGAAAATTTCTTAATCGATTTTTTAGTTTTGCAATTTTCGCGTTGTTTTTTTTTTTGCTTAACACTCTTCTTCTCGCAACTGCCAAAAAATACAAGTACCAAAGAACGTACGTTTTCTGAACAATAATTATTATCGTAGAATCAGAGAACATTCTCTACAAAGAACGTACTCAAATACGTTCTTTGATAAAACATGGAAGCATCATATAAACAGTCACGGTGCTTTAAGGGTTAAGCTGCAACTACCCATTTTAGGTTGTTATGGACGGAAGGTATGTAAGATGGGTAGTTGCAGATATTGATCTATGTAAGATGGGTAGTTGCAGCATAAATGGCAAGCGATATCCGTTCTCTGACGTAAATACAACGAGAAGGTCCAGGGCGTGCCGATTGTCATTTTGTTCCGCTTTTCAGTCGACGCCAGATTTCTATGAGTGCATTTCACCCCAGATATCGATGAGCGCTGTTCACCACAACTTAACAGAGAACTAGCAGAATTTTGCTCAAAATAGTAGAATGAGTACAATAATGAGAATATCCATGCAAAATTGATAAAAACCTATTCAAGATAAATGTACATGTAAGATGAGTATTATCAGAAATGTCCGATTTCAATTTCTGTTTATTTGCTTCAAATAATTTGCCAATTTAAACATTTTTAATTTATTAATTTATCAAATCATATGATAATATGTACTTACATATTTCTCATTTGTATTAATAATTTTTTAAAGATAAAATTTATGGTAGTCATGATAATTGAAACATAATAAAAGATATTTAATAAAATTATTTTACATATTATTTATTTTTGGGGTAAATATCGAAATAAGTAAACAACTCAAAATTCATTCATTCATTTAAACGTAAGAGCGTGCGTGCATACATATTTACATAGTATATGTATGTATGTATGCACATATAAATGTATTAAGAAGAAGCAAAAACGTACACATCTAGCAAAAAAAAATGCCACGCCATCACCATGACAACACTATTTGAATGGCCGCTGCTAGTTCAATGGCAAAAAAATCCTTCTCAAGACGAACGCTGGCGCACCGTCTACTATACGAGCTGCGCAAGCAGCACACATCTCCCCGCATGCGGTTCGCCTACAAACCAAAGTGCCAAAAATTGGAAGTTGAACAAATTTGTGTCTTCTTCGACAACAGCGAATCGCGCTCTCGATAGAGTGAACTTTTTCTTTAGAATTATAAAACGTATTTTAAATGAATGCCAAACAAATGCTTATAAAAAAGTCTCATTATTTTTAAACATGAATTTTTTAATTTAATTTATGTTTAGCAATTCGAAAAAATTTAAGATTTAATAGAAACTTAAAATCTATGGGGTATTAATTATAATATATACAAATGACTCCTATAACTTCTAAAACTTCTTCGATTATTAAATTCATACATATTTTAATTATGAAAAATATAAAAATTTCAAATCTATGAAGTTATATAAGAATCACTCCTATAGCTGTTGACTAGTGATTGATATATTCGTGGTATACAAAGTTTACTGTACCTGAATATGTACACCAAAATGCCAAAAATATGAAATCGAGCAAAAGTTTTGTGATCGTTATTAAGGTTGTGTGCGTTTTGCGTATACATATTAAATTGTTTGCATGTATGGGTTTTCACTTCGAAGTGAGTTCAACATCAATTTTTACATTTTTGTTACAATTTGACTTCGACTTGAGGAAGAGTTTTTGTTGCTTTTATGCTTCGTCTACTTTTCTTCATTGAAATCAAATGTTCTAGAATATTCTAGAACATTCTAGAAGTTTCTGGAACTTTTAGAATATTTTAGAATGTTAGCACACTATCCTCGCCACAACAAGGTGCATGCGGGAAGGCAAGGAAATGCTTGCTGGGCAATATGAGCTAATAGGCGATCAGCAAATTTAGTAGCACGATGCCTATTTGCTTCATTTCTGCAGACGATGATTGAATTTTTGTCAGTGGCAAGAATTTGAAGCAATGCTTGTGGACGATACATGAATGTTACGGGTTGAAGGAAGAAGGGCATGCTAATGTATGTTGTTGTTGCTTAAATTTTCGCGACCATAATGATTTTGTGTGTTTGTGTTTTTTGACACTGCCGCGAAGAAGCAACTTGTTGACATGGCATGTGAGGTGGCGTTATGAATGACCGCACTTTGCTTTGTTGTAGGGCGCAGGCGTCTATGAATGAAAATGTTATTGTTGTATTTGATTTCAGATGTGTTAATGTGTTTGTATGTTTTTGCATATGCGTATATGAATATACATACATATGTACATATGCAAATATGCATGTATTTCTTGAGGAAGGTCAGAATTTTGCATGGTATATACATACGTACATAGGCACAATGTATTTTAGATTTACAATTTAATAAAATTATTAATCAAACAATCTCATTAATTTGTAAAACATACAATTCATGAACAAATAAAAACCACTTTTGCGAAATGCCGACGGCAAATCGTCGCTTTATGAGGACATACATTAAACATTTACATTAGATAACACAAAAATTTGAAAAAGATGTAAAATACATTAATGAAATTTATCCTTTCACTGCTATTCCAAAAAATTTATTAATATTTTGAAAATAATATTTTCGTTTATTTTGATAACAAACAAGCATACAAAATTCGTTATCTGAATTTAACATAAGCAAAGTGAGTTGGAGACAGAGCACTGAGCATATTTATTTTTGCTACACTCAGTAATGTTATGCATCAATAGCAAACTCTGTTAATTTCTGGCGGCCTGTGGTGAAATGCATCCATCGAAACTTGGCATCTTTTGACAGTTTACACGCTGGTCCGCAATTGAACCTTCTCGTTGTATTTACGTTCTCTGTTTACGTTCTCTGCGGAAAGTATATAAGATGGGTAGTTGCAGATATTGATCTATGTAAGATGGGTAGTTGCAGCATAAATGGTAAGCGATATCCGCTAATGCTGCAACTACTCATCTAACATACGGCATGGCAATAACATAACACCATAATAGAATATACAAACACGAGTATTTTCTGCGGGACAACCGTCAATAACGGCTTTCACAAGCGTTGACAACTTTTTATATACATGACACTCTCATAAGAGAGGTTGCTACGGACGGAAGGTAAGTAAGATGGGTAGTTGCAGCATAAGACACTCAAATTGTATTATTAAGTTTAAGTTGAAATGCACCAATGCAGAATATAGTCGATATTTTAAAATAAATAGTTGGATATCTACTGCAGAGTGAAATGTACCGTGTCTGCTTGGGGCTTTAAATATAGGGTGTAACCATATGGAATGAATTTTTAACAAGTAACCAAGGCAAATTCACACACGGTAGTAACAAGAATACAAAAACAAAAAGCCTATGTGTTTTGTTTGTGTAATCGTAGTTTCAAAAAGTCAAAAACGAAATTTTTCAATGTATTTTGTTTGTGTAATAGAGTTTTCGTAATGTCAAAACCTATTTCTCATGTATTTTGTTTGTATAATTTTTTGTAATGGAAGGAAGAACAAGCAATAATCTGATATGACAACTTCATCTTCTATAAATTCGCCTTGCAGAGAATGTTTATCAATGTTGCTCTAAGTTCTCTGCTTTATATTTCAACAAATGTGTTTAATTGTTTTTTAGTTTTGTTATGCTTATTTCAGAAGCATATTTGTTGTATCCGTTCTGTTGGTGCTGTCTGTGGCTTGTTGCATAGGATAAGCTTTGTGATGGATAACGTAACCCTTACGAAATGCCTTCTAAACAAATTGTACAATTGCTTACAAATAGTACACCTTTATGATTGGTTAATTAATGCTTATATGTTGGTAAGTGAAAATAATTTGTTAAAATATTTATTGAAGGCAGTTTTCTTTAGGATTTCTATATAGAAAATCATTGGAAAAAACTACCAAAAAGTTGGCAGTTACATTTGGAAAACATACGCCCCGAGGAGCTCAGTTCTCTTTTAAATTTTCAAAATTGTGGTGAACAAAAGGACTGTAATGTGTGGCCGTTGTCGTTGTTAGCTTTACGTAGGTTACTACTAGAGTTGTGTGTACCAAGAAAACAACACGGAAATGTATCTGAACTGGTAATATTAACGATTATTATAATACTCCATTCCTAACAAATTTAATAATCTTCAGAAAGAATTGCACAGCCCTACACTAAGCCATATAAAGCTAAAAAACATCTTTAATAAAGGTGTTAAGCCTAAGAAACGTCACGAGATTAAAATTATGTCATCAATTTGCAAATATAGCTGTCAACAATCGCCTGTCGAGTTCATCGTGGATTTTGGTGCGGGACTAGGACATCTTGCACGGGTACTTGGATATGGGTACGGCACACAAGTCTTTTGTTTTGAAATGCAATCTAACCTAAACGCACAAGCACACACCATGAACACAAAATTGGAAGTAATGGCTAAAAAGTATTTACCACCGAATATGCATACGTTCTTTCGACAACCAAAACATTTAACACTTTGTATGACACCAGATGTGCAACCGCATCAATTTCTAAATGTTATTACTGAATCGCTACAAATAACAGATAATAATTTTAAGTTTGGGATAATTGGCTTGCATCCGTGCGGTGATTTAGCTGTGATGCTTATGCGAATGTTCATAAAAATTCCGCAGGCGCGTTTTCTCAATTTCGCTAGCTGTTGTTACATGAAGTTAACTACTGCAAACAAACAGTCAAATATTGAGTTTCAGGGTTATCCACTCAGCCAATTTTTGGTGCAAAAACCCAAATTTTCCTATTTGAGTTATGAAGCACTTGAGATATCTTGTCATGCTATGGAAATGTATTGCGACCGTTTGTCTAAAGGGGATTATGAATATCTCAAAGTGCATTCTTTTCGAGCAGCTGCTGAACGTATTATCATCAAACACAGGCCCAACTTAAAACATTGCGGACTGCGTAGTGTAAAACATGTACCGAGCATGAGTTTTGAAGAGTAAGTCTCTTGCACGTTTTTGATGAAATATAGAAAAACTCTTATTAACAATATATAAATTGTCAATTGTCATCTTAGCTTCTATATTTCATCAAGCATTTACGTTGTATACACCAGTATTTTTATCTATATTTTTGTATACATAAAAATTTTGTAGGTACTTCTACAAAGCAACTCAAGGCATGGAAATCTCAAATTTACAGAAATCTGAATTGCAAACTGTGACTACGAAAAAAGATTTGGTTCAATGGCGACGTATAGTTATTTTTTATACACTTCGACTGATGTTTGCTCCACTTATAGAAAGCATTGTGCTATATGACCGCGCCCTTTTCCTTCGTGAAAATGGTAGTGTATTTAAGATGCATACATTTGTATGTATGCTTATATATACATACACGTATGTTTGAAATAATTAAATTGGTGTTTTTATACATTCAGGATGCCAGGTGAATATAAACGCAGCATTTGATCCCCGTCTGTCACCTCGCAACCATGTAACTTGTGCTTTCAAGCTCAGCTGATATTTTGAAATAAATTGCAAATGGAGCATAATGCTACAGATCAGGAAAAAACGAATATGTGTGTGTATAAGTACATATATTATATTAAGGCAAAATTATCTTTATACTCAGATATGAGTATATATTTTTCTTTACACATGTAGTGTTTTTTTTATTTGTATACCAATTTAGCCAAGATTAAAACAGCGGACGATAGCGTAGTATCTCCCTAGCAGTAAGAATTCTCAGGTTTGTGTATCTTCAAATATTTTTTTACAGACACACATCCATAGTTAATCCGAATCTCTAAAAAAAATGTTGCTTAGGTGATGAGGGTGTGATATCGCTTAAACAAACTTAATTCTTGTATGCATAGTATATCGAAGATAATGCCATGTATAACATTTAAATCACAGTGATTTATTTATAAGTGACCGTTACGAAACAATGTTAGCTAACCAGAAAAGTTTTAGGTCGGAGGACGTTCCTTGATGACAAAATCACTAGTAACCAATTACTTTGTTGGGGAACTTTAAATAAATATATGAATGAGATACTAATTTACTCTATGCGTGTAATTTTTTTAATAATAATTATAATTTAATTATTATTAATTTATTTTATAATTATAAAAATCAGAATACATAATTCTTAAGCTTCAATCATTTATAGTAACCTTTTTCGTTAGCTCCTTCCACTATTGTTCGGATGGCTTCAAATGCCTCTTGAGCAGTGGCCTCAATTTCATTAGCTGGTAGTATAAACATATCCGAACTGTCAGGCGGACCACGCAACTCGAAGGTATATGCAATTGGCACTTTCATATTGCTATAAGCCCAATCCATACTTCCACCGCTGGATGGATAAATGGTTTCAATTAAACTGCCACTGGCATATTTGCGACCACTAAGTTCTTGTATACGATTAGCTGCGTTGCTTCCTAATTCTTGTAAATCATTATAATTAGGTACGTGCTCCTTTGTATAGCCATAAGGAAACATAATCATTTGCGAATACGAATGTAAAGCTATATAAGTTTTAATTTGTTCTTTTTCTACGTTTGCTTTAAGAAAGTCCATCAAACGCATGGTTTCTATTTCACTTGCTGCACTAGGTCCAGCATAGTCATATCGGCTCGGGTCAGTACTAGCCCCAGTGGTGTTCCAATGATCCGGATAATTACGATTTAAATCAACTCCATGACAAGTACCAAACAGTTGACGATTCTTACGCCACATTCGATCATGTTCAAATGTATATTTGTAACCATCTGGATTGACACACGGAAACACAATCCAGTTAAAATCGCTTGCTAGTTTCTGAATTGCTTCATGTTTAGCTGTGAGCAACTCATTAATGAGATAAGTTGCAGCAGCGGGTGCAATCCACTCACGAGCATGGATACCACTTTCTATAAAGATAGTTTTATTAGTGGAATTACGCGATAACTTCAAACCCTTAATAGGAACGCCATGGGTACTGTTACCCATCTCTACTATTGATAGGCATGTGGGATATTGTGTTACCATATGCTCTAACCAGTCATAAATAGTTTCCAAATGAAAGAAGTGCTTCCAATCAAGTGATGCGCCAGCTGCGTCAACAGGTATAACCTCTTTCATATTACGATCGATTTTCTCCTGGAAATTAAGTGCCTGAAATAATCAAGATCAAATATATGTATTTAAGTACAAATGTATGTATGTCTATATCATAACTGTTCTTGCTCTCCATGAAATTTTCAACACCATTCCTGAACAATAAATGTATGTATGTAAATTACTATATATATTTATACATAACCCCAGTAAATTTCTCTGAAAATTACCAAAATGCGATGCTGCACGCCGTATATCTCCAACAAGTTTCCGAAATCTGCCACTTTATGCGCAGCCACCAGAACAGTCAACTTCTGCCCAACTTCTCTGGCATGACCCATAAAAGTCAAACTATCGCTTTGTTCCTCCAACTTTTGGAAGAGACTAACGTGTTGGTTTGTATCCAGTATAACACTATATACACGATAATGATCATAACGAGCTACGTCCTTTGAGACCTCAAAAGATTTCTTTACTACATATTGGGAGGCAGATTCGCCAGTATTTCCACCAGTATTACCCGTGTTTTTTGCGCTGACACTACCTTTCGCTAACATGGCTTTAAACTTAATGATCACAAAGTAGGCATTTGACATACATATGTATGTACATTTCTTTGTAGTGAATAAAAGAATGATAAAACATATGTTTATAATACTTAACACACGTACATAGGTATACATATACATATGTGTTATTTGATTTGTGTATAATCTCTTAACACACGTACATATACATATGTTATTTGATCCCAGTAATGACGTTGTCACCTATGAGATTTTAGTTAGATCTTCATATCAATTGTTACGAGTTATACGACACATACATTGGCTGACAATGTCATGTATTAGCAGTCCTTTCGAATACCTGGAAGTGACAATAAGACATATCATCTGAGGTTTGAGATTTTCCAAACCTTTGAGGAGGTGGTACAATACTTTTTGAAAATTATTTCCCATAAGTTTTTTAGTACAAATTTAAGAAATTTGACAAGAAATAGAACAAATTGTATTGTTATGATATCATGACACTAGTAATCGATTTATATGGTATAATAACGACTTTCATTAAATATGCTACGATGCTTTCCCAAACCCAAATCGATGATCTTGAGTTCTATCACTAGAATGTTAAATAAAAATTCCAAGTTTATTGTACCATTTCTTATTTGGAAAGCACTTAATCAACATTTATTTGTTACACAATAAATAGCAATTCGCTTTACTGTACACGACGACCTATTTTGCAACTCTACCACTCCACTATTTTCCACTAACACTGGTCCTTTTCGTTGTGTTAAGTTTCTCTGCCGTATATAATATAAGAACAAAGCGCACATTGCGAACAGTAAGTTGAGTAGAGAACTCGTTGTAAAGTGATATTAGTAAAATGTTTGTTTACAAAAGATCTAGTTAGTTGCGTATTTACAGTGAAAAAGTTGAAAAACAAATAATAATCGCGGTTTAATTTACGAAAATTGGTGCAATATATATAAATAAATCTGTCAATTAGGCTGACTTCCGTTTCGAGTTTGAGATTATTCAAAAAAGTAATCGATGCGCAACAAGAAATAATTATTAAATTTGGTGCGCTAACAAATTTCTAATGGTTTGTAGGTTGTGCATCGGTAATGGTAGATTTGTTTTAAATGTTCTTGGATTTCCAAAATATTTAAATAGTTACCCACAAAATATTTTCATATATCAACTACTTTTCGTTTTATGTATTTATTATCTGCTTCTAACATTCAGTTAACCGTAGGTTAACTCATTGATATTTAGTTATAGTTTGAATTAATTACTGTGCAAAATGCTAAAAATCCTTATATTATTTTATTTGGGAGCTCTTTCCGTTTTCTGAACATCCACTAATTTCTTTTCAAGTATAATATTCAGATCAATTGAAATCTTATATATACATACACATGTATATACATATCAAATTACATTTATTTTAATACGATGAAAAATATATCTGCTTTCAGACTTAAATAACTAAATTTAAATTAAATTGACATTATCAGTTTTTGAACTTTTTTTTATCCTTTTTAAGTTGACCGATTGTTTTAGATTTCTTTTTTATTTTATTTTCCGTTCTCTGTAGCTTTCCCTTCAGGGTTTTTGAAAGATTTTCTACCAATTTTTTTGCTTTAGGTACTTTAAGATTCTTAGCAGATTTTCGGTTTGCTTGCTGTTCCTCTTTCCGACCGTTTTGCGGAATATCGCTTTTATTGACTTTTAATTCTGTGTTCTTTGATTCTTTCGAAGGAGATAGACTAACCTTTTCGAGATTAATTTTATGATTTTTTTGAACTTTTAACGGTTTCTCAAATTCATTAGCAATATATTTAGTTTTGTTTTCCACCAGTTTTCTTTTTTTTAAGTCTATTTCAACTTCAGAAAGCTTGGGTTTTCCAGCATGTTTGCCAAGTGGTCTTCGTAGTTCATTTTCTTCGTCAACTGATTTTTCCATAGGATCGGTGTTGTTATTAACCACCGACTCAGCATTTGTAATCGCTTCATCTAACTCTTTTTCATCTGCTTCTTGCTGCTCTTTGGTCATGGGAATAGTGTTCGAAAATTTTTTCAGTTTCGCAACATAAAAACCATCCATGTTATGAGTATGAGGGTAATAACGGCGAGTCAAATTTAGGCTGGGATGAAAACGATATTGACGATACTTGCTAAAACCTTCCACGCCAAAGTCCAAACCAGTTGGAACGAGTTTAACATTTCGTTTTTTAAGTGCATAATCAATTACCCATTCATTTTCTTCAGGAAGTACCGAACACGTGGAGTAGACAATATAACCACCTGTTTTGGATTTAGCATCCACGCAATCAATGGCGGTTAATAGTAACTTGCGTTGTAGGTTGTAACAACGTTGGACATCCACCTCATTTTTTGTTGATTTCACACTTGGATCTTTTGCAACAACACCAGTGCCTGTGCATGGAGCATCTAATAGAATACGGTCAAACCCAGTCATTACGTTCCGGAATTTACAACCATCTTCACAGCTTATAATAGCGTTTATAACGCCTAACCGATGAAAATTTGCCACCACAGCTTTGATCCTTTCCCGATTGGCATCATTCGCGAAGAGTACACCAGTATTTTTCATAATAGAAGCAATATGAGAGCCTTTACCCCCAGGAGCTGAGCACATATCGAGAACGCGCTCGTTTTCCTGTGGGGCCAAAGCCATGACTGGCAACAAAGAGGAAGCTCCTTGAATCATATAGTGTCCAGCCAAGTATTCTGGAGTTGCACCAAGCGGAACTTGTGAACTATAAACAACTAAGCCAACTTTGGTCCATTTACCCAAAGGGTCTAGGTTAACACCTCGGTTAATTAATGCTGCTGCCAAATCACGTCGACGCGTTTTTAATGAATTTGTGCGAATCGTAAGTGGGCGGGGGACCTATATATTCGATTAAAGTTAATTTTAGCAACAACAGGACAGATACCATAAGCACTTACCTCTGATGCTTCCAGGTACTCCATTAACTCAGTTAATGGAAACATGTCCATTAATTTTCCCATTAGAAAATCGTTATAGCTGTAATATATACATAGGTCGTGCCGCAATAAATCCAAATATTCCGTACGCGAGTGATTTTGTTGACGATATTTTTTGAAATCAGATAATACAAGAGTTATATCTTTAATACGTTGTTGTATTTCTTGAAGTGTTATTTCCTTATTTTCTTCGCCATCGTTATCCGGAAAGTTAAAGACTTCCTGGTGATCAACTGACATTTGCATTTCTTTTGCAGCTAAATCAGCTTCTTTCGCTTCACGTCTTTTTAGTTTTTTATTTTCTCGTTCTATTGGCAAAAGACTGTCAGAGTCAGCATCATCATCCTCGTCAACGTCATTATTGCTATCAGTGGTATCATCACTTTCTTCTTCAGATACATCAAAATCATCATTTGAATTAGCGTCTTCGTTGTCATCATCAGAAATATCCGCTAGACTTCCAACCTTAAGAATTTCATTACCATTATTCAGTTCACCCGATTCATGCTCATCCGTTCCACTTTCTTCGTCTTGATCCTCAGAGTGACTGCCTTCTTCATTACTTTCGACCTCGAGTTCTAAATCATCTTTCTTCCCCTGCGTTTTATTTTTCGTAGATTTAGGCTTCAGCCATTGCTGATTGTCATCAGAAAACCCTATAGATTTTCGTTTCCCACTATTCTTGAGTAATATGTGATTGTTTAAATTGTGCTCCGCTTCTTTATCGTCATCCGGAAATAATTTAAGCTTGTTGTTCTTAGCATTTTGAATTTTTTTCTTTTGGTCTCGCTTAATCAAGCGTTGCTTTTGACGATGTGACAATTTTTTATCGTCATTGTCATCTAACGGGGCTATAGTGACGAAAAGTTAATTTTTCTATTTTAAAACCACATATTTTTATCTTACCAAATGACTTCTTGGGGAATGTTGGCGGCTTTTGCTTTCGGGCTTTGCGACCGGGTCCTTTTTTTGGCTTCTCACTAAATTCGGCCTTTCGTCCCATTATATTATGGAAAGCTATATATTTATTCTAATTCAACTTAAAAACAAAGTATAAAATACACTTTGATTAAAATATACCAAGCGTGCTAAAGAACGATATGGATTTCCTTAGCGAAGAACAACACGTGGATACGGAAAGCTTAATAAAGAGAGTTTTTGCTGAGTGCCAAAGTCAAAATCAGCTGTTGCAGCTATTGTGAATGTAAGAAAGAACCGAAGAAGAAGTGTTTTTGTTTCTTTACTTTTTTTTATTAACGAATAGCAAGCAGCAAGTATTATACGCCAATTTGTGCTGTTATTGATTTCTATCAGTGGGTCATATTCGTATATACAAACATATATGTTTGTTTGTAGAAAGGAATTTATAAGATATCTTTTTAAACAAACATAAACAATAAGAATCATGTGAAATATACCTAAAATGGATATTCAAATTTAATTAAAAAGGAATAACATGTTAAACTTTTCCTCAGCTGATAAAAAGTCAACAAACGCTATTAAAGATAAACCTAAAATATGAATATAGAACTAGCCAATTTCGAATTGAGTTCCGAAGCACTAATTGGATCACTATTGGCATTATGTGCATTATTTGCTTTTTGTCGGAGTTTGCTGGTGGAGGATGTAATATGTATTCCTGGGAAGACTAAACACAGCTGGAAGTCTATCAGAATATTGGAAAAGGTTAGATTTTTCCATCTTATTCAATCATTCTATCTAAGCATTAATAATATTTTCACCCCTCAATTTACCAGGTATGTTATTGCAATGCCTGCGAAATTCTCTTGACTCCTTCGGAAGGTGTCTTCTGTAATTGTTGTGGAATATGTACACATTCTACTAACGAGTGTACAAAAAAAATTGATAACAATTTTCGATGTAAGGATAAATGGCTGCGTCACGAAAAATCCTTGCGGCATTTATGGGTGCGGGGTAATTTGCCTGTGGGAGGAATATGTGCCGTTTGTGATCATGAAATCGATTATCATGCCACTGCGGGACTTTTCGGTTGGCGCTGTGCATGGTGTCATCGCTGCTATCATAATAACTGTTACAAAAGTATAGATTCTCGCGCTGAATGTGATTTGGGTGAATTTCGGGATATGATTTTTCCACCATACTGCATTGTTGCAGCCCGCACACGTGAATCAATGCGATTGCATTTAGCGGCGATTAAACCCCCAAACATTGAAGGTTGGGAGCCGCTTATAGTAATTGCAAATACAAAATCTGGCAGCAGCACCGGTTCAGATGTTGTAGCATTGCTTCGGGGATATCTGCATCCGTTGCAAGTCATGGAGCTGGGAGGGCGTGGCCCGCAAGATGCCATGCAATGGGCTGCAAAAGCAAGTCCGCGACCTTGTCGTATACTTGTCGCCGGTGGTGATGGCACCATTGGATGGGTACTAAATACAATCTATGCTCTAAACATAAAGGTATTTAAATACAAATATATGTCTGTATGTGCTTAATGATACGCATAATATATAATATTTGTATGTTTGTAGCCTATACCCTCAGTGGCCATTATGCCATTGGGAACTGGAAACGATCTTTCTCGTGTAATGGGTTGGGGGTCAAAACCCCCTCAAACTTTAGATCCTGTTTCAATACTTAGGAATGTAAGAATTTGAATACTTCATTATTGTTTTTTTTATTAGGTAAGCCCATTTTATTTTTTAGATCAAGTCTGCTCGCTCTGTAAACCTGGACCGTTTCGATTTACAAATAGAAAAACTGTTTTATCGTTTACCAATCCAGCGACATCCTATCAAAACGGTACATATATACAATTACTATAGTATTGGAGTGGATGCTCTGGTAACATATAACTTTCATAAAACTCGGGAGTCACGATTTTACCTGTTGAGCAGTCGAATTTTTAATAAGGTAAAAATCTATGCTGCCATATATGTATGTTCGAATAGATACAATTTTTTATAAATATTTTTAGTTGATATACTTTGGCTTCGGCACACAACAAATTGTTCAACGCGA
This sequence comes from Ceratitis rosa, assembly GCA_037013455.1. NCBI lineage: Eukaryota > Metazoa > Arthropoda > Insecta > Diptera > Tephritidae > Ceratitis > Ceratitis rosa. Next base: position 418,734 of record JAWMAG010000397.1, read on the forward strand.
TTGTGAGCACATTGAACAGAAACTCGACCTATATTTGGATGGCCACCTCGTACAATTGCCAGAGTTGCAATCGATTATTTTTCTGAATATAGATTCATGGGGAGCTGGATGCAAATTGTGCGGTATGCTTTGTACAAGAAAGAAACAAATTTATACATATATACTCACTGCTATCTTAAAATATTTGATTATAATCTTTCAGAAATCAGTAATTCAGACGAAAATAATAAAGTAGAAAATTCCATTTCTGATGGCATGATGGAGGTTTTTGGTTTGGTGTCTTCATTTCACATGGCCCAATTGCAGTGTGGGATCAGCAAGCCAGTACGCATTGGACAAGCAAAACAAATCCGGGTAAGAATACGTGCTTATATGCGCAATCGTGCATTTTGGAGCTCAGAACAGCATTTGAATATTTCCGAGATGCTATTTTTTTATGATATTTATCCTTCTTTGCGAAATTTTTTTTTTTTAAATTTACTAATTCTTAAAATCTTTTAAAATTAGACTTCATACAAACTTTCGGATCTCCTGTAGATTGGCACATAAGCCGAATTGGCTACAGAAGAATTCGTAGCCAAACAATAGAAGTCATATTTGTTTAATATAAGGCTGGAAAGCACACAATTTTTTCTTAGATTTTTCTATAATTAAAATGAAACCATACATATTCCTGAATGCAGTCCTGAATACGACCCAGCTACTAATCTTAAATTTAAGGGCTGCTGATAGAATATCGAATTTACGTCGTAGCGAGGTCGGATTCCGTAATTGCACTTCCTTGACATCTACGAAAATCGAAACCACGATGAATTCAGGAATATGGGTGAACATTTTGGAAATATGAACAATAAAAAAATCGAATAAGTCTTAAATGCTTTAAAAACTAAACTCTATAGCGACATTTAGTAAATTTACCTTGTATATTACGTTTGAAAATGTACATATGTATGTCCTACAAATTTTTCTCACATCTCTTCAGATTGTCGTAAAAGCAACTTGCCCTATGCAATCAGACGGCGAACCATGGATGCAGCCACCTGCCGAAATTTACTTACAATCACGCAGTCAAGCGCGGATGCTGAAACTAGAAAGCGAATAAAGTCGCGTGAAACCGGAAAACATATGCATATGTAAAACAAGTTTAGTGTTTAAATTTACATTTGTTTGACCAAGTATTTATGTATACACCATATAGTCTCAAAATATTAGGATCAAAATGAAAGAAGTTAACGGACACTCAAAATTATACCATAGGCTATGTGAAAAGTTTCATGTGTGACATCATTAAACATAATCGCCTAACTCAAGTTTTCAGCTTTTTAAACCTGAAGTTTTTCGTATCTTTTTAATAACGCCAGTTATCCAGCGAAAACTACTGTTTGCATTTATATAGAAATTTCAAACTTCCGTAATACCACCGTAACCAAGAACCATTCATCAATTATGGAGGCGATAAAATTTATAATTTGTAATAATTATGCTCGAATTCGAAACTGAACAATTTTTTAACTATTTTGCTTATTATTGCCAAATTTTTAAAAACAAATTGTTTACCACTAAAACATGTACTAAATAAAAAGTGGGCCCATAAGTATTTATTTCGAAATGAAATTTGTTTACGCTGCTCCTGCAAATGAATTTATTTGTTTTACGTTTCGAAATACACAAATAAAATCGAACCAAATAAGTTTCAAAACATAAGGATAGTGCAGTATTAGGGGTATGGAATTATGAGAATTTGAAATAGTTACTATTATTCTAAAAACCCAAGAATATGAAATTACTACTATTTAATAATAGCTTTAATTGATAACCAAAGTATATAGACACGAATGTACTCATCGCTTTAAGGTATTAAATAAATAAACAAATTTCCAACATACAAATCAAGACGATGTTTCAGTTTTTATTTTTCAAAAGTATTTGGCATTCAACTTACTTTAACAGTTTTTTTTACAGCAATGCAGTTCAATGTAAATCATTAAAATGAACAAATTTAGAAAGAGAAATTATAGAACATAATTTGTATCTAACTTTGTCTTGATTTGGTATTTTCTTCTACGCTACGTTTTGACTGTAGTATTTTAGTTTATTTCAAATATCGTAAGGCGGGTACTCTTCTCTACGATTGATTTCAACGCTGGCTTTTTAGCATATTGCCGCGTTTAAATCATAGTTAGTTCCATGATAGCATTGACGATATCGTTATTATGTTTTTTAAGCGCTCGAATGGCCTTTGCTCTAGTAGTGTTAGCTTGTGTAATCACAAGTTCAATATCTTTCTCATCCACGCCAGTCTCATCTATTTCCTCTTCGTCCTCTTCAGCAATAGGTGCCACTGATGTGGTTGTACCCAATGTCTCTGCAATACTTGCTGCTTCTGGTGCCTTGAATTTCTCAGCAGCTGCGACTTGAGCTTGTTGTGATAAATCTTCAATCTTTGCCTCCCCGAACACGATATATGTATCACTGTGGGGGTTTTTGTATACATCAGGATTGTTGATCACGAATAAAATATTTTTCGATTTGCGAATTGTTACGCGATTCACGCCTTGAATTTGCTTCAATCCCAACTTGAGCATTATTTTACGAGCCTTTTTCTCACCTCGCGATTGCTTAGCCTTTGAGACCAAATCAACTGGCAAGCCAGTTGCCCCGCCACCCAACTGTGTTGTGCCACCGGCGGCATCCTCAAGCTCAGGAATGCTGTCTTCGGACCCACAATCGCTGGCATCATCTTCGATGCGTACCTCAGCGGCCTTTGCTTCACCAGCATCAGCGGAAGTATTTGTTTTGATTTCTGTGAGTTCAGCGGTCATTGCAACGATGATAACTCGGTTTATCTATGTTGTAGACTGTAGAAGAATTAATTATTATTAAATATTATATTAAAAACTATTATAACCGAAAATCTATAAGTCCATTAATTTAACAATAAATATTATAGTACGAGATATTTAAAATAGGTCTGTATAGAAGCAACCCACCAAATTTATAACACGAAATAACTGAAAACGATTATTCTATCTTGCTCATTCAAAAACGTTTTGTTTTTAATATTGTGGGATGTGGTTAATATGTTAGGATTAATTACCTGAGAAAATTTTGCCCTTCCAATACCTTTTCAGAATATTTGACAAAAAGAACCAATCAATTGCTTAAGTTGTCAGAATGTTTTCATTTTTCCACTGCAGTAGGGACACCTACTTGTGAGAACTGCTTACATGTCACGCTTCTTCATACTAATGAAAAAAACTGTGCAAGCCAACAAGCTGAACGATATCAGTTATATTAGGAATATTAGGTTTTGGTGGCGGTTTCAAATTGGTCGTCCCCATATTGCTTAATATTTCTCAATTTAAACATTTTACTAATAAATATCGACCACTTTAGAATTTCTATCATGAGTGCGGTGGTTATCTCAGCCTGGCCTCAAATGGTGGTTTAAATCGGAGGGGAATGGTACGAAATGATTCCAATAAATTGGCCTCTTTCCCAAGTATCAGCAATTAACCACTTTGAACTATTTCTATTTGTCGAATAATACAAGAGTGGTCAAGAGCGAAAATAGGACCTTGTTGTTGTTGTAGCGGTTCCTTAACCCCGCTTAGGGCAGGCTTTATCAATCTAAGTCGCTGAGGTCATCTAAACGGAGGTCCAGGAAGTGTGCTGTTTCGACGGGATTGGACCAAAGGGAGAGAGGGGTTAGGTGAGTCGGTATAAGGGGGCATGTGAAGAGGTGGTTAGTGTTGTGCGGAGACTCTCCACATGTAGGGCATATGTTGGGTATGCTGGGGTCTAGTCTGGATACTCTCAAGACAGCCGGCTCTACGCACCGGAGTTGATCCGGATTTTATCCGGCCAAGGGCTGTCATCCTTTCGTCGATCTAACCTTCGTTAGGTATTCTGTCCAGGTACTTAAACATAAAAAAGTGTATACGTTAAGAATGTGAAAAACTTCCGAAGTGTTTTCAAAATACTTTAAAAAAAATATTTCGTGTGCTAACAGTAATTCTTTTTCCCACATCTTCTTTACTCTTGTAGACACCGTTTACTCGATTACATTAACAATAACAATAATGCGATCGGAGGTCACCCTCCTCCTGACCTTTTATTCGAACAACATGACCTATCTAGAGGAGTCGCCGTCGCCGTCGCTTGATTCGCTGAACTATGTCAATGTCATGTCAGGTAGAGAGCGGTCTGGTTTCACTTGGTATTTGCAATTAGCTGCTACAACGCAGTGATGCCTATACCAATGGAGAAGAAGAAGAATAGGTCACCCTTGGTTGGAAAATCAAGAATCCATCTCCGGTAAGTCATGTCTGCCGTAAGAGGCAGCTTAAGATAAATAGTTCCCCCGGCAGACGGGTTTTTATACCAGGCCGACTCGAATTTTGATCCAGTCAGAGATTGACCGTACCGCAAAAACAACTTTGTCGAACATTCTGACGGTTACAACAACAATTCACACATTCCAATTCAAGCTGCTTATTTCGAAAATGTTTCTCTCTTCTTCTTTTTCTTTCGATTCGATCATATCTCAGAATACCAAATTACGATTGTAGGAGCGGAGTGGTGGAATGTAATAGCAATGCAGACTAGGGCCGGAGTTACTCAACAGCGGCTACTCTTGCATAGATCCTCTTCCTATTAGCGTGTGAAACATATGTATGTTTATATGTAAAGGGTCCGCCCCGTAATTTTTTTTTTTTAAAACAGTGCGCACAAGATCGATCGTAACGTTGGCTGTGTGGCACGGAGCGCCGTCTTGCTGGAACCAAATGTTGTCCAAGTCCTCCTCTTCGATTTCCGGGAAGATCCAATCCGTTAACATGGCGCGGTAGCGTTCGCCATTGACCGTAACGGCGGCTCCTGCCGCATTTTCGAAGAAAAATGGGCCAATGATGCCGCCGGCCCAAAATCCGCACCAGGATCTCTGAGGATGCATTGGCTTCTCTTCGATCAGTGCGGGTTTTCCGTCCCCCAAATACGACAATTTTGTTTATTGACGTTGCCGCCAAGATGGAAATGAGCTTCGTCGGAAAAGATGATTTTTTGGTAAAATTCCGGGTCTTCGGCCAAGCGCTCATCTGCCCATTCCTCAATCGTATACACAACCATTTTCGTTCAGCGGAAGGATAAAACTAATTTTCTGTCAAATCAGATGTAACATCAGTGTTACCACACTCAAAATAACCACTAGTTCAAAAAAAAAAATGTTAGATGGTGTATATAAATTACAAAATGTACATAGTCGTATAATCGTAATACTCGTATCAGCAAGTTTGGTTTAATGTTTAAAAGTTTTGAGTAAATAAATAATAAATATTAATTAATGTTTTTTGAACACTTTTCACCTCTAAATTATAGTATTGTATATATATATGTACATTAAAAGATTCATCAGAACGCTAGACGTTACATTCGAGTAATCCATGTAGTACATACATACATATATGAAAATAATTTTGAAATTAATTCAAAAACTGCTCAATGGAGTAACTACATTGGGTTACATTATGGAGTATATCGAAAAATGACATTCGGTCATAATTTTTAGTTTCGAATACAATTCGCTTTGCTGAAGAGTTAGTAAAACTTAATGTTTATCATATAAATTTATATTAATAGTAATTAAGTTTAATTTATTACTAATAAATGTCTAACATATTTCAATTTGTTCATTTATTATATTTGCATTGGAATAAACGCGTATATGTGTGTACATAATTATTAGCCCTTAAACTCACCAACGAAACGAAATTCAGTTCATTTTCCGTATAAGTTTAGTAATTGCGATCGGTAAAACACAAGCAACAGGATGGTGTGAGACGCTAGTTGATCCAATAGTTGACTACAGAGGAGTACCTATTGGATCACTCAACAGGACCATATCACATGTATTGCAAGGTTGTTTATCTCTTTATCTTCTGAATATACAAATTGAAATTGAGTGCAGTTAGACGGATTATCTGTTATATTTCTTCCGAGTGGAGCACCATTTTTAAATACACGGGGATGATATCCTCAATCTTAATTACTCAAGTACTGAATAAACTAGCGATTAAACTAAGAAGAATATTGATCACCTGGTCCCCTAAACTTGAAAGCCTGTATCTGCTCTTGACTAACCGTGTTTCTCAGTAAACAATATAATCATACATCCCTACATGTGTAAGTATATATGTACATACATACATACAAGCGTATAAAATGTGTGTGCGATGTGTTGTAGGTAGAAGTGTTTTTCTAATTTCACATCAAGAAAAGAAAAGTTTTTATTCCTTTTTAATTGCTCAACAAACTTTGATATTTGCTTTCAATATTGTGAAAATCTCAACGTATTCTAAATGATAACAGCGCTGTATACTAGGACGAGAATATAACTTGCATTGTGTGGACAATTAGCTGTAATTAATTGGAGGAGTGGGTCGCCGCTATAAAATGGGTTGAATGCGTTATATCTGTAGGTTGAACTAAAACTTCTTATGCACAGCAAGCACAAGTTATCGATTTAAAGGAACATTAAACTGTCTCGAATTTGTAGAGAAGACTATATGTACCCCCAGTCTTTGTGATTCTGAAGTTTTACCTAAGAGAAATATTGTAAATATGGTAGAGTTGATCATTCGACAGCACAATTTTTTTTTCGAAAAATTTATTGTAATTTAATAACCTACATACGTATTTTGTTGTTTCCAAAATAGCATTTATAAATGAAACTTTTTACAAAAATTCTAAAATTAGCATTTAATTTATATTTTTTGTACTTTTACATAACATTGAAACATAAAATACAAATAACTTCTTGTAATTATTTCTAGTTTATCGATAATTATTATTTTGTGGATTTATGATGTGATAACTTTTAAGGAACTCCTTATTAGGTTCAACGCATTTTTAGCAATATTAAAAAATTAATAGCTTAAATACTGGTAATTTTCAGAACTTTTTAAAGATATAACAAAGCAAATCAAACTTTAGCGATTTTTCAAAATTCAATCGGCATTAGGTGGTTATAATTTTACGAAGGGAAAGAAATCAGGCAAAAGTTGGGAAGATTCTATTAAAGTATACCTCAATAAAAGACATTAACTGCTGGTCGACCGTAAACTTCGAAAACAGTACTTATAATAGTGTTCCAGAAATGTGTAAGATTTAACGAAAACAGTTTTTTTTTTTATAAATTAAAAAAAATTTCGTTACCGTAAGGTTTTGATCATATCGGGTTCAAATTTTTAGGAACGTATCCGTTTTGGGTATACCTTGTAGGAAAGGAAACAGCTTATTCATGTGCAAACATCTATTTAAAAAACAAATGGATATGCCCATACATATACATATATTATATATACATGTACATACATAGTATATATTTACATTGCTCGGTGTGTCATTTCCAGTGATTATAATCTCGCTTTTTAGTATTAGTATGTATTTTGTTATTGCCACCGCAATTATCATTCGAATGGCCAGGGTTCGAGTCCTGGTCCCACTGACATCCAAAATTATAATTGTACTCGTCCCTCGGCAGGGAATTTCATCACCCTGACATGAAGTTAAAGCGTGTCATAAAAATCCATCGGCCATTCATGGTCTAAATGGCTTCAGCAATTACAAATCGCCAATAATTTATACATATATTATATATTTAATTTATTTTTGTATGTTTCTTACCAATTTTTTCAATCTCTGTAAATCTTGTACCTAGTGTGTATGAGACACATCCAAATTAACTACAACTATGCCGCAAGAGATATAACAGTAACAGCAAGTATATGTTAGCATTCGATATTGAAATTGTCATGCCAATTTTTCTTTTGCGCAATACTAATAACTCTGATATCAATGTCTAAAGGAACTTTTCATTTAAAATTGTTGATATTCTTTGAAATTGTTTTTATAACGATACATATGTATATATATAATTGGCGTTTTGTAACCACTGAAGCGATTTTCAGCCGAGCTCCTCCACCAATTTGCGGTTTTGCCCTTGATGTTTTGCCAACAAATAGAGAGACCTACAGTTTAATATAAGCGGCCTCTGAACGGCTGATGGTTTTCTTTTTTTACGAGGAGCCTTCATTTCATGTCCGAAATACACTCGGAGGGGTGGACATTCCCTGCCGAGGGGCGAGCGCAATTAAAGAATTTAACTTAATTTCTGATTTTAATTAATTTTCCATAACTTTTGGATGTTGCTGGCATCAGGATATGAACCCGAGCCTTCCGAATGTCAGTACGGAATGCTAACCACTTGGCTACCGCGGCCGCATACATCCATAAAATATCAAAATATCTATCTCAGAATTACTGGAAAGGTTATCCAAATTAGTGTCGCACATCTTTGTTCACCCTCTAAAATATTGTCAGTGGTTCAACTACTTCACCTCACACCCATCATTCGAATTATCGGGAAAATTACTCATGACCGATGATGAAAAAATGCTCCCCAAGCCATTACATATGGTGAAATTTGTGTGCTCGCACATTTGATTTCCTAGTTCCTTATGGTAAATTCATTTTTAATGTCTTTAATTAATGGCCACTTGAATTGGAATACGCGTATTTATGCATGTATTGGTGATAACACATTTTTACAGGTGGCAAATGCAAATCAAGTACTTTCTAAATTAGTACTACACACCTTACGCATTGCAATTCGTTAAATTGGATAAAATTTCGCTTATGAATAATTGGAAATGATTAGATAAAGGCTTGAGTTCTTCACATGAACACACAGATGGAATGACGTGTTTAGAAATACAGAAGCTTTATCAATTGAATTTTTTTGTAGATATATCTGTGTACACATGTGAAAATCGCCTAAATTTGTTATACGTATATGTTTTTCAAAGCTATTTATTGAAAGAATTTAAGATGTAACATTTCCATATATGTGCATAACGAGTCCTAACCGCCAAGGGAGGGTTCTCAAAGGAACGCTGCCCTTTTTAATGTATGGTAATTTCTTCCGTTAGTTCGAAAAACATCAAATTAGAGGAGGAGCTCGGACGAAAATCGCTACAGCGGTTACAAAGTGCCAATCATATAATTTCCTCTGATTTAATATATTTTGTCAATATTTCTCAACGGTCTTCATTAAGGGGTTCTAATCTCGCCAATAGTGGCTCTGTACGGTGAGAAATGTCAATAAGAATCAGCCAGTAAAGTATTGTCAAAATTGCGCTCTCTCGATACAAATTTTATGGGCTTTTCACCTCACTAAATGCGAGTCAACTCAGCGAACAAAAATAGTATCAGTCCTTCCACCTTCCATAGTGGAATCAAATATCTCGAAAGAAAGAATGTAATTCAAATGTAATTTTTTCAGAGATGTTTAGAGATGTGTTCCATGACTTGGCTTATGGAAAATTTTTTTGTTTTAAATTTTCGAGTTTTGACTTTTTTGTTTTTATTGTATAATTAGTACATACACTACGATTATGACTGAACGGTTCAGTAATCCAACTTACATACGAAAATTGATCATGAATTCGGAGAAATACAAGAATTTGTCAAATACAATATATACCATACATATATTTCAATTTATGAATTTGAGAATTAGAAGAAATAAAGGTAATTTGTATTTACAGATGCCGTGATACCTATGTACCTATGTATGTATGCATGTACAATCAGCAAGTTCGATTTTTAAGCGCGATTGTTCATTCATGTGATAGAATTCTGCTGCTTCTTACTTACCTGATAGATGTATCTATGTATGCACGTTTATTTACATGTACATATGTATATATTAAGATATTTTCACTAAAGTGTTAGGAGTGAGTATCCTGCCGAAAAGGCGTTCTAGTGCATGTAGTATGGGAGCTTGCACCGACGTGACACTACGAACACCTTCGTTTACTAGCCCACCATAATTCGTCTGCTACGCAACTTGATGCTTTGGATACTGCGCCAATGGCAAATGTGTTTGCCATTTTACATTCCCGTTGTTGTAACTGTTGCTTGCTTGTTGCTTTTACACTTACTCACTAAGCAGCTCTTCTTCGGACTTTCATTGTTATCGTTTTAGTTGTTGTTGCCTCGTTGTCGACAACACAATTTACGCGCAGCCGATATATAAAAGGAAAGCCTGACACAGTACATTTATTCATTTCGTTTAGAGCAGTGCAGTCGGGCAGTGCGAAGGAGTTCACATTCCGACAGGTGTTCCACCCTTAAAATCTAATTTCTGAGCGACGGTGACTAAGTTTAAAAAGCGCCAAAGTCGTAAAAAAAAAATTGTAGTGAAAAAAGAGTCATTATAAAATATATTATTTATTGTGACGAAGGATAAATTGTTTAAGAATCCGGAATTGTTAAAGGCTCGTGATATGTAAGTCAACATATCTGCGTATGTATCTACAAAATGTGTAAATTATTGAGAGAAATATTTTTTTATAAATCCGTTGAATAGTGTGGTGATCGCAATTTACCATAGAGCTATGTATATTCATAAGTGTTAGGAATAGTGTCAGAGGTTTGAAAAAAAAAAATTGTTTTATTTTATAAAAGTATAATATACAATCATTAAATAAAGTTTCGATTTTACTTCGCAAAAATTAAATAAAAAATTCTAAAGGGAAATGTGCTTTACGGTGACCAAAATACACGTAAATACTTAGAGACACATCTAAAATCAATTGGAAAAATAAATAGTTTTTTAATAGAAAATCTGGTGTCTGGAGCTTTTATACTTAGAAAAGATTTTTAGAAAAAACAACAGTTAATTGTTTTTTAAATAAGCGAAATTGGAAAAATCCTTCAATCTTTTCATGCTTTCGAAAAGTTGTATGTATCTAACGGTTTGGAGTTACAGTGGGGTTTCGTTCAAAAAACATTTTTTTGAGAAAAACGAATTTAAAGTCTTACCCTTGTATTTTCGAGCGTCGAGAGCTCTATTGTTTGAAAAATATTAATAGGATTCACTTCGAATTTACAGTGAATGTGTTTTAGATATTATGCTTTAAGAAAATGCGAAGTATTAAAAATCTATTTTTCGAAATTCTGACTAGAACTTTCATATGTGCATATGTTCTCTTTTTTTTAATAATTTCACAGACCATGAGAACTTCAATCAGTTTATGCAAACTTAAAAAATGTCAGCTATTCTGATAACATTTTGCCGCACAATTCGAAACTGATGTTTAATTTCACTTGGCTTACGGCTTATGGCTTATATTGTATGTAGATGCCATTAAGCAAACGTCTATCTCGCAAGCACTCAATCATATTTGATAATATTATATTTGGGGCAGATTATTTTTGTGGTCTTCGGTGATTAAATAAAAAAGCTACTTTTAGTTCTAATTTAGCAAACATTTACTTCGAATCAATGTCCAGCCGACGCACAATGTCTCCCTTAGTAGGCAAAAATTAATGTCTGCGATGCGGACTTTTTTTTAGCATTTTTTAAAAGGTAATATATCCAGTGGGAAGAATTCGATACAAGTTTTCCCTTAAAAATATTTTTATTTTGCTGAAAGGCTAAGAAAGCTCTAACATTTTATGCAAACATATCAGGTAGAACGTAGCCTGCATAAGCCTTTCACGGAAAAAATTGCCGAAACTTCATTAGGAAAGCTCATAATTAAAAAAATATAGGTATAAAAAGGCTTTTGGTACGTACTTACGTCATAACTCAAAAAAGGTAATATTTTTAATTATTCCTGTGGAATGGTAATTTTAAGTGGCATAATTAAAAAATATATGTAAAATATTTCACGGAAAAAATTGCTTTGCATAAAAGTATGAATTTTGATCTTGAAACATTAAAAAATTGCTATATTTTGCACTTTTTTCGCAGTCATTAAAGCACATTTTCCGAAAACAGAACATACCTATTGTACACATATAGAAAAATTAATATTTTACACATTCCCATATAATTTATATCAAAATTTAATTAGGGCTGCAGTTGTAGAGTAGTTAGCAGTGTTTTCTATCATGCGGAGGGTCATGGGTTCGAATCCTGAATAAACTAATGTCTATATTTATAGAAACGTCTGGACGGACTTAAACCTTTGCAATTTGGCAAATACATTAGGCCGGTAAAACAGTTACATACGAGTATGTGCTTTTCAAGAACTATTCAAAAAACTGGAGGGCCAAACTCACCCAAATTCTTTTACAAACTTTGTAGGCTGATATTTCAGGGCATCTACAAGTAATTTTTGTTCTTATTTTGGCACATTTGAAAGTCGCAAAGCCTTTTTATTAAAACCTATTAGACTATTAAATATGATTTGATTACAATAATTCTAGGTATAATGAAATATCCATCGGTCGTTGGTGTCGTCTTAATATAAACTTTAGGTCTTTCCATTTGTTGGGAAAACATCAAGACTTATCCGAGGAGCTCGGCCGGGTACCAAAGCGTCAAATATAAATATATGTAATATAATAAAACACTTGGCAACAAAACATGTATTAATATGTACCTTAAATTGTACTCTCTAAAAATTTTTGTTAATATTGCTCTTTTGACTTTCTCGAATCAAGAGTTAAATTTGAATCAATTTGGGCGATAATTCAATTCAAGACCTTTACTTCCGTGTATAAGTTACCCATTGTAATAGTTCAAGTTGAGCTGTTTCTCATTTGTCCTATTTTCAGTTCTCAAAATGAAATAAAAAGGCTCCTCGTACGAATTCGAAGGTGGTTATTAGAAATCAATTATGGGAATAAATGAGTGGAGAAAACAGCTACTCTTAATAGTAAAAAGAGAGTGAAATACGCTGAAAGTGTGAAAATATGAGATCAAATCATAACACGAGCAGCTGATTCTTCTTACAGGTTTTTAAAAATGGTGGTGGATTTTGTAGTATTTTATTCATGTATGAAGGAAAACTAGAACGCCCGTCTTTTTTAATCAAGTTTATTATCTTTTCATATCTTTCCTATACATACATACCATGGTAAATGAAATGATATATTAACTTTGGTCCGTTGTATGTTGGTACCACAACAAGAAGAGATAGACCCATCAAAATTTATACCGCTTTGATCAGAATCACTAGCTGCGTTGAATTAGATGTGCCCATCTGTCTGTCTGTTTGTACACAAACTAGCCCTTCAGGTTTTGAGATATTTCAACCAAACTTGGTGCACAGATGCATTGGTACATTTAAACGATCATTTGCCGAAACCGACTGATTTTTCATATTTGAGATTATGAGAATCATAAGTTTGTCAAAAATCATCTAAGAGCGTAAAAGAGCATGGTATTCTGCACACATATGTATTTATGAAGAATCACACATTGATATTGAAAATTATCAAAAACGGACGACTAGTAACATGTAGCTCCGATACACCGATATACCGACACACCGATTTTTTTCAGATATGAAGCTTTGGTCAAAACTCCCTCAAAAAAGAGTCTAAAAGTATGAAATTTGGTATTATATACGTGTATACCTATGTTCATACGTGTCTACAACTAAGAATTTTCACCGAACATAATCTTTCTTTCTTTTGAAAGTTCTCAGCTCTTCAGATTGCACATACATATGTCATGAACACATACATACACGTATATGTACATACTCGTATTGTATTTTTAGTTATAGGCTTTACAAATAAGTTATTAAACAGTAGATAGAATAAAATAAGTTTCGCTGCGAGCAATTTTTTTTTAGTAAAAACAAATAGTATGAGGAATCACCTATAAATCTTTGAATACCTTCATTAATCAACGGTAAAACATTGAAAGTTTTAATCACACGCATTATTTCTTATTTGTTATTTATTAACATAAATGTACATATATAGGCATATCTATGAATATATATTTATATAAGTCGTAATATTAACGTCGTAAGGTGAAAACGAACATATTGCCTTCCTAATTATACAAACATACTTATAATATAATATAATACCTATATCTAAGAGGACACAAATACTCAGAATCAATTTTTCGCTCACAAATGTATTCACTATATTTAATTTCTTTCGACTGGAGTGATAAAAACAATCCTCCCCATTCTTGATTTATATCTAATAAAAGATAAATTATTTTACTCTAATGAAGTTTATTGTTCTCTCGCCTGGCTTTTATAACTTTAGAAATAGAAAGTATAATTACATATGGGTATCTCTCTTTCACAAAAAAATTCTTCAGATGTACCATATTTGTTCTTTTTGCATGTGCATTTCTAATATATTGCAGACATTTCTTGCTTTCATCCTTCTGCACTATTTTCTCTCTTTATACTTCTTAATTATAAGAAGTCGTTAACTATAATATCCGAACAGTTTGTAAGAGCGGTGCTGTTTCAGGGTTATGATGACCTAATAGAAACAAGTAAAAATCGAAAAGGTGCTGAATATTGAAAGATTCACCAATAAAATAATAAACATTGAACAAGAAAAAATCTTTTACTATCGTGTTCAGTGATTCCTAAAACGATTATTTTTTATCATAAAGTTACGACTTATTGCGGACCGGTTTTTCCTCGTCGTGTTTACGACAGAATGGAATGAGTTTGGTCTTTGTTCATCAAGAGAGGACTTTACTTTTCAATTGCCTACTCAGTTCAAAGAGGGACATGCGCAAGAGTGTTAATGTTAGTTCTTAGATACATTATCTACGACTGCATAGTTATGACTGAGGACATTGGCGTGGGAGCCAAGACGCGGATGCGTATGATGACAAAGGATATATGGTCTTGTAGTCGTTCACTACCATACTAATTCGCCTCGCTTCCTTATCAAGTCATGGGAAGTCATTGGATGATGATCTCAATATAATCGGCCAGCGGATGTACCCTCTCATAGAAGATTGCACCTTCTCTGTGAAGCTCAGCAGCTCGAATTTTATTCGCCCGAATTAAGTTAAAGAGTTCACACCATAAGGAGTCACCTTGCCTGAAACCTTGTTTGGAGTCGAAAGGATCGGAAAGATTTTTTTTTGGTTGGTGCTTCTCAACGTCGGTCAACTCAGCCATATAAATATTGGGAGGATACCAAGTTGCTATTTAAGGTAAAATTAAAATCTACGAAGAGTTCGTGTGTGTCGGTTTTTTTCTCTCCTCTCATTTCTATAATTTGGCACATCGTGAATATCTGGTCTTTGTTGTTTTTCGGTCGGGGAATGAAACGTCTTTCCCATTTATTGTGGTGTTTTCTTTTCACTGCTTTCCCCCACAAATTCAGTGTATTCTGGACATTAGTCGCTAGATCATATTCTACTGTAAGCCCTTCGGTCAGCTTCCTAAGCTCTCCATACTTACGCATTTCGACCACTCTTTCTTTTCTGCCTAAAAATTCGTTTCGTTTCCCTCTTTAACCTTCGTTATCTCTCCCACGCTCCACGTGTTGGGGTCGCTACCATCTAGACACTTCTAATTTAATTGTTTTTAATTATAGTCGTTTTTTTATTATATATCCTTTTTATGATAAGAAAGAGCAAACAATTATACTTTTTCACTTCAAAATTAAGTTGTATGTATGACATTGAATAGAGGATAGTGTTTTCAAATGACGAGTTGGAGTGTACTTAACTTCACTTACCGTGAATTTTCATCATATCTTATACTAAAAATATACAACAAATTTACAAATATACGTACATACGTAAGAATGAGAAATTGTACATTTTTATATCAGATATACATATGTACATGTGTAAATAAGTTTATAAACGTAGAGTATTAATTTCTTTCAAATCAGCAGTGATTTTTCATACACAAATATATAAGAAAGTATGTAGGAAGTATATATATATGTATATGTATATATATCAGTATGTATGCCTACATTACACTAATAACTTTAAATCAATTAAGTCCAACAGCAAAACCCCCAAACCAGCATTTTTAAAAGTTGGTGACAGCTGATAGACAAACATCATCTTCAGCCTCATCATTACATCAAAAAATTAATTTTTTTCTGTTGTGAAGGCATATTTGCAAATTAGTTCTTCCTTGCTTTCAGTAGTTTCTATTTATAATTTCTGATACTTTTACACATTTTAATAAAATTACAAATAACTTCAACAGCAGACACAGCTAGTTTATTCTTTGGTTTCTTTTATTATTATTTTGCACAACGGCAATAACTTGTAAAATTACACAGGCCTACAATATTTTATTACATACCTATACCAATATAAAAATTGGGATGATTGATTTTTACATGATTTTTCCATTCGAATCCAATTCGTGCCTTAAAAATTTGGAATTTGGTTGGGATATTGAGGAAGTAATATTGAAGCGTGACGATGATGCGTTTTCGGTCATTTTTGATCCTCAATCAAATAATAAATTGATGTAGTAAATGTATGACAATAATATAGGGTTTGTCTTAGTTTAAAGTCAGGTGTGTTAAAATTGTGATTCAAACGTGGCCACGTTTCAAGCTTAACTACTTAAGCGGTTTTAAATAAACTTTATTTACGTTTATTTTTGGAAACTACAAATGTATATGCTATAAGCGATGTACCTGCCTGACTACTATCCTAGAAACCTTGAACATTTTTATTAGTAACTCAAACTTAAAATTTTTGGAAGGCCTAAGTTCTGATGGAACCAAATGTTGGTTACCCGATAGTAATTACGCTTTACGCCATTAGCATATTATTAATTACGGATAAAAACGATGACCCTCTTTCAATTGTCTTCTCTAAGTCACCCTCAAACCTGCATCTTGTCATCAATAAAACAACATCTCAAACAAACATTTACCAAACTCTCCAACTCTGAATCCATTCAATGCAGTACTTGCTGCTGCATATAGAGAAAGACCTACATTTCTTTAGAAAGGTCAGATGGAGAAGGAGCTCGCTTTATTTGAAGTCTCCAATTGGCACCGCTCGGCGAAAAAAAGAAATGTTTGGCGGGCTGATGCTCATACTTTGCGGTCGTTGTTCTCCTAATTTGCAGTTGTGTGCACAGTTTGTCTGCTTTTTTCCTTTTATCGTATATTTTGCCAAAGGAAGTTTAATAAATTTGCTAATACCTTTTATGTATTTGCAATGCTCACGTTAAAAAAAGAAAATAATTTTGATTCAAGCTCTGACTGTCGATTAAACATACATATGCTATTACATTCAAACACGCATAAAAGTGCTCTTGCCCATTCATACCGACATATGTATGTGGACATTCCTTGTAAAAGAAAAAAATTTATAGTCTTTGAAAGAATGATACAGGTATTTATGACGACGCTCATATTTTAACGAGTATAATATATGATTTAAGCAGTTTTAAGGTACTGTACGTGCAACCATAAATATATATTATTTATTTTTGGGCGTACTGATTGTTGCAGATTGATGTTACTACGCTACATGCATACAAATAATTCTTCAACATTTCTTCCGCAAAAATTCCATTTAGTAGAAGTTAGCGAAAAAAATCTAAAATCTTTAGGTATAAGGTTATAATAACGTGTATGAATTAAAGTATGATAGTATGAATTAGTTGTCAATGCGTTTACATCTACATAGGTATATGTATATATAGGATTTTCCAATAAGAGCGATATGATTTCTTTAAAAAAAACACAATGCAATGGAGTACAATCGATACAATTAAGTTCTGAATATAACATCATTCAAATGGCCTCCACGACTTCTTTTGCAGGAACGAATTCGATGAACCCAATTTTTTAGCACTTTTTCCACTAAATCATGTCTTACGAGTATGTCATGAATAGCAGGTTCAATATTGACTTTTAAAGCTTGAAGAGAGTCTGGTTTATGACCAAAGACCATTAACTTCAAATAATCCCACAAGAAGTAGTCTAATGGTGTTAAATTACAACTTCTTAGAGGCCAGTAACGGTGCTACCAGCTTCATTTCAAAAGAAGTACGGACCGATGATTCCACCAGACCAAAAACCACACCAAACGGTCAATTTAGGTGAATGTAATGTCTGTTCATTAATTATTTTTTGGATTTTCTTCGCACCAGAATAGACAGTTTTGTTTATTTACCGCACCACATGTGGACTATTATTACGACCATAAAATAGCAAAAGCGCATGAAAAGTGGCAATTGCAGAACAATTATTTTAATAATAATATTGCATAATTTGTAAACGTTGTTCTTGCGTATATCTTGCCATGATGAAATTGTAAGAATTACTGAATACAATGAAAAAAATGAGAGATCGTGACGTATTAAAAATTACTTAAACGACACTTAGAAATCATATCATCCCTATTGGAAAACCCTTTATTAGTGCTAATGTATATAAAGGGGGGGTTTTTTAGGCGTGTGGCTTACAATGAGCAGTACTTTTTTCGGAGTTGGTCCTTTTGACAGTTGTTACTTGATTTATACTCAGTTTAGAGAGCCACTGCATAAATAAGAGCCTTACTCCGGATCAAGGCCGGAGTGATGATAATCAATAAGCCATTGTTGAGACCCCGTTATCTTCTCAAAAGTCACGGTTTGGTGTCCTCTATGGGCAGAGGGAATCATTTGTTCATTGAATTGGAGGATGTGGATGCGGATGTGGATGACCTTGACAATAAATTTACTATTTTAGTGGGGTTATGTGAAGTCGCATATCTACGGAGATAAGCCTTGGAAAAACTGGTGCGAAAAGTGGTCGGAATTTGGTCCTGGAATTTATCGCCGCCTCTTGTCTGAAATCATTTCTATAAGATAATGGCAAACCCTTATCTCTATAATAAGACTTGGCCATTACATTAACTTACTAATATGCGTTTCAGATCTTCTTTACAACCACATGTCTAAATAAAACACCTTGTATATACCAATTGGGTGATTAAAAAGCCGCAACCGCCGTGAGTTCAAATTTTAACACAATGTGATATTCGGTACGTATATAGTGTCCAACCAACGGTTGTTGGTAACAACTTAAATTAACTGTTATTAATGAAATAAATGGCCTACATTTGTTCGGTTATACTTACGTGTATATATGTATTTGATTATTAAATCGTCATGTTCGCTGAGAGACATCACACTACTCGGCACTTTGCAGTAAAAGTCAGAGGAGGTGGTGTCAAACTTGCCATATGAACTTTAAAGAGGGGCATTGGAATCCCTGTGAAGCTATTACTTCCACAGTTTCTGAAAATATTTCTCACTAAAAGTTTTAAATAAATCCTTTATTTAATTTGATTTTAGCTTAAAATTTGTACATATACCTATATACATACATACATATATAGTATTTTAATTATCCTTTATTTTCCAATTTTTTATAAATTTTTTACAAACGATACTAAATCTCATCACCACAAATGCTCGTAAAATCCCCTTGTAATTTCCAGAGTACCTTTTAACCCATAAAATAAAAGATGTGCGTATGTAGTATATATTACAAACATACACATACATACGTGTATGTAGATACAGAGTATGCATGTACTTAAAATTGTATTCTTCAAGCTTTTCATAGGTAAATTTGTAAAAGAAATGAATTTGCTAATTGGAATTTAGTGATTTTATTGTATTGACTGAACGTCACTAAGGGATGCTTGCTATTAGAATTTATTATATTTACCAAAAACAATTAACGCCCATGAGTATTTTGTTGATAATTATTCAGACTTTACTTTCACTCTCACCGTCTGTCACAAATTAGTGGTCAAAACGACAATACGTAGGAGGATATTAAAAGCAGCTTAGATATTTGTTAATAGCGCTGTGTACAGTTGTAATGAAAAGAAATTCAAATTCGTTTTAAGACCAACGCAAGTTGAGTAAGAACGGTTATAGTTTGAATAGAACCGAATGATACATTTCACAATTATGCAGGTAATTTAGGTAAATCTCGACTGTTATGACATCGATTATGTCAATCGTTGATCCAGATGGGGGAAATGGGTTGGGGACATTACGCTGTCCAGGTCATACCGTCCAGGTCATGCCGTCCAGGTCATGCCGTCCAGGATATGCCGTCCATTTTGAAATGTTTTCGATAAAGTAGACGATGGTGGAAGCATTGGAAAAGAATACTAAGTGAAATTCAGATACTTGAGCTATTTGCGCTTATCCCATTTATCTTTCTTCAAAAGCATCTTAACTTTCTTGTAATTGCATACACGTATGTACAAATTTTTGGAGGACATAAATATCCACTTGCGGCCCATGTGGTATTATCCTGAATACTTTTCAACTCAATCACTGACTATTAATAGAGAGAAATATTTTGACCTACGAACTTTCTTTTGTTGACTTTGTTAAAATAAAACCACAAAAATACTTTGACAAACGGAAATAACTAACACCCAAGCAAAAGAAGCGTTCGACCACAATTTGACACCATTCTGTCATTCTGCTTGTTTTATCAGCTTTCATGTGCACATCCTTTCATTGTCAGGATCCTATGCATTTTCGCTCAATATTTGGAAAAATATACAAAAAAACAGGTCACTAGCAGAATGTGATAAACAAACGATTTCCCAGGTGCCAAATTCCTCTGCACCACATAGTTGTACATTTATACATTTGCATATTTACAAACAAACACAGTTTATAGCTACACATGGCTATTATGTTACGCCTGCTTCTTGACTTTTACACAATTGTCCGATTGTGCAGTACATACGAGTATTTTACCTGGTTAACTTAACGCTTTTGCTCTAACTTGTTTCAGTGCGTTAGAGTTTGACAAGTAGAATTGCATGCTAAAGGGTCAAAAGGCACTCCCCTGAGCGGCCACAGTTATTCACAAAATGGTTACTACCACACATGATTGCAAAGACATGTAGCTTCTCCAATGTCCATGGAGAAAAGGGACTCAACAACTGCGTGGTGCGGCTGATAAATAGAAGCCAATTAGTTAGTGACTAGATACATATCAGTCAAAAACTAGCAGAAAAGTGGTAACATACATCGTAGTTATGGAGCAGCTAGTATATGGTATAACTTACTCCTTAATAAAATTAACCAGTGGTTTGGCGGTGTTTTCAGACTAGAAGACATTGCCCATTAGAAATTTTGAAAGGAAAATATGCACCGCCACTCTTGAGTACACGTGAAAAAAGTATTCAAGCGCGCTTCCATTTTCAGATTTCGAATCCACAATGTAAATTCAAAAATTTCCTGAAAAAGTGAATTGATGCGGTCTCATTTTCACAAATTTTATCATCGATATTTGGCTAGTTTTTTTACACTCTTTATACTCTCATCGTTTAACGTTTTGCCAATTCACAAACAGTTGTCGTTGAAATTTCCATTTCAGTTTTCGGGGTATCCTCAAATATACAAATGTTTCAATAAATAACCAATTCAAAGATTTTTAAAACATATTCTACAAATATCACAAAATGGTTTCAAAACCATTTACTTTTCAATTCACGCTCATTAGAACACCCGAATGAAACTCACAAAAATTCATGTGGGTGTGAAAGTCGGAGCATAAATTATGTGATTTCAATCGGAATCCACAGGGAACATTGTGAATGTGTGCTAGTTATTCAAATGAATTTCAACAAAATATTAAAAATCCTCAGGCTATTTTGCAAAAACGTTGTCAAAAGTGGGTATAGTTTTGTTTTCGACAGGGTTTAACCTTAATGTACATATACATATAATGTCGCTCATAACCTGTTGAGCGATTTTCGGCTTAGTTTCCCATTTCTCTGGTTTTGTGCCTAGAGGTGGTCAGGAATCCAACTATAACTATTCGTATAGTAGCACAAACTGCAATCCACTGGGTTTGAACGGTCGCCTGATTTAGAATTCCGTGGTGTATAATAAGCGCTGATGTGCATGTGTCGGTATGTACATAAAGAATGTACACGTATGTATACACACTGATGCAGATGTAGCAATTATTTGTCGCTTTGTTAACATCACTATTTCTATGTAATTAACTTAATTCAAAAATTTTATAAAAGCGTAAATGTGTTTTTAACGCAACAAAGTCATCAAGGTTTCTTCTGAAATTTTATTTTATTTTTTTTTGAAATTAAGTATGGTAAAATAGAATGAGGTACGGGAAATTGACCAACAAACAATTCGTTTCTTTACTACTGCTTTACTTTTCATACCTACTCTGAAAATGAAACTAGTATATACATATGAACATATGTAAGTATGTATGCTACATGTCATCAACTTTAAGATAGCAAAAGAGGTGTAAGTTTCTACTTTTTGAATTTTTGGCTTAGATAAGAGCTGTAGGCCGAACGTAAGAATGACTGACAGTTGTGCTTTGTTGAATTCATAAGAAAGGAGTCTGCATCAATATCCTGGCCCACCCTCAACGAATCGGACCAGATATTCATCATTCACCAAATCCTAAAAAAGACGCATGAGAGAAGAATCGACACACACTATGCCTTTTTCGATTTTACGGTGGCCTTCTACAGAATGAAAATTAGATGTCTTCACGCAGCTGTGTCTGTTTTCGGTATCACCATAAAACTCTGAATAGACGCTATGTAGAAGACCTTGTATATATTAGTATATATATAAATAAAGAAACAAATAATTTTATTCGCGACTGGATTCGTTCTCAACTTGAGTACAATTATTTAATCTAATATAAAAAATTTGTTTAAACCCGGAGCTCACCTCAACTAGCTTAACTTGTATTGTTTAGAGACTAAACCGACCAACCTCAATAAAGTTGGGAAAATATGTTTGCTTTCGCAAAAGATGTATGGTATACCTGCCAAAAATAGTAAATATTTCATAAACATTTTTATTTTTATATATTTATATTTAGCTCTCTCATATACATACGTATATCATCATCAATATAATGTACAGTAAAATATTTACATTTTCACTGCTTTAATGGACTTTTTGTTTGTGGTTTGATGGCACTGCACTTGGGTGGTAATTAAATTACATCAGCCATAATTGCTCCATTAATGACAACAATGCTGGTTGTCTGTGCGAGCTGTTCCACTTTTTTCAACCGGAAATGTTCATGCTCATATACTCGTACATACGTGTACGTTTACATACAAACGTGAGTATTTATGCAGATGATAGCGAGAGACACCTGGGCACCTGGAGCATGCTGCACATTTTATGATCAATAGCATCGACGAGCGCATCGCACGTACGGCGGAACAACATACAGACACATTCATACATACATGCGAGTACGTACATATTATACGTATGCATGCTGAGCATGAAGGAAAAAATAAAAGTCTTGAAAACGCCTTTGCGGTATCGGCAATAAAATTTGCGTAGCCATAATTGCTACTAATGGACGTTTGTCACATGCCCGACCGAGCCATCGAGCTTTGCGGTCACAGTGCTATTCTTTTGATAAAAAAACACTGTGGCTTTCAATCTCCGATCTCCACTAGTTATCAAAAGCAAGAATTAATTTTGATTTAAAAAATAATAAATGGTTATTGGTGTACATCCTGATGAATCGGGTAAATCAATTAAAAATACATAATAGTCGAAAGGAAACTCTGAGAGTTTTTATGTAGTTCATTAGTTCCAATTTTAGAGGGGTGTAAATAAATACAGCAAAACCCCTTTATATTGTTTATAACTAAATATTTTAAATATTATAATTAAGCCTCGGTTAGTGGGAAATCTTTCAGCGAAAAAAATTATGGTCCCTTCAACTCTCCTAGGGTTTGTAACTTAATGCGTTCGGTTTACCCAAAAATTCAACGTAAATAAGAGAATTGCTGACTTATCGGACAAATATAGCTCCCAGATTTATACATATACCTTTGATAACCGCATCTTGTGTGTCCATTACAAACTTTTGTAAAACAGTTATACAAACGTAATCATATTACGAAGTTAAAAAAATACAGCTTGAACATTTGCTTTTGCCACTTTTCCCTGACCTTCCGAATGGTAAACTGCCATGTTAACCGCTTGGCTATATTTTTTTTTTGTTATGCAGCTGAAAGCGTTGGCGTTATATTGAGCGAAAAAGTGTTCGTGAGTAACTGAAAGTGTTGCAGTACGTTTATTTCCATCACAACACAATACAGCTAACAGTAAAAACTGCCTGCGGGTATTGTTTTTTATCATGACATTCTTTCACTCATCTCATCTCTCTAAGAGTATTGTTGACTACCGCAGGCCTCGATTTCAAATCCGATCATCTTTATTGTTATTTAACCCTTACCTTATTAAATTTTATTATTATTGCGTTTGCATTATTTCTCAAATCGCAAACACTTGTATTTATGTTACACTGACAAATCCTAAATTTGTTTTATTTCAGTGCCAAAAAATACAGAAAGCAAATACAGAAGACTCACGAAGTAACCAATCAACCAATATGTCGCAAGCAGTTCGTCACAGAGGCATCATTTTCTTGGTGACAATCATTGGTCTGCTGAGCTTGCTAATCGAACCGGTGTTTAGTAGTAGTGGTAGCAGGGATGAACAACTCGCTGGCGATGCAGTAGACAAGAATGGCTATGGTGCGTATAAACATATGGGCATATTCATTAATTAAAAAAAAAGTGTACGCACGTGAGTCAGCGATTTTAATACTGATTTCTTCTTCAAAAGTTTACCGAAATTAACAAATCAGGCTGTTGGAGAATTTTTTAAATTCTTAGCTTCAATTTAACTTAAAGAATCCAATCCAGTGGAATTCTTCTTAGAAGACTCTATATTTAAATGCAAAACGGTTTTCGTTAAATTTTACCTATTTTTGAAACACTACATACATACATATATATCATACGGTCCGTTTTCGAAGTTCAGGTTCGACCAGCAGCAAAAGACATTAGTTAATCTACACTTTAATGGAATCTACATAACTTTTGCTTGATTTCTTTCTTTTAGTAAAAAAAATAGCCATCAAAATCCGGTCGAATTTTGGAAATCGCTGTTTTCGAACAGTTACAACTTTTTTGCGCAAAAATTTGATTTGCTTTAATTAATTTAAGTCAGTGACTTCACAAAGGGCCTTTTTGTCCTTAGTACTTATTGTTTATTTCTTCAAAACGGCAAAAGGTATTCTAGTTCTGAAACTTGGAGCACCGGTTTCATTTAGGGTTTGCGAATTTGTGTTTGTCATTTTCACTATTTCGGCATTGGGGAAATCCGAATAAAAAGTCGGTTATATGAGATGGAGGGGTATTTATTGTCTGTCTTTGTAGTAAAATATTTTTTTTTTTTGTTTACAGAACAACTCACACTACACAAACGGCCTTCGTTTTTCGTGGGCAGCCGATATGGCCGATCCAGTGACGGCACAGCCTTTAGCTCCTCAAAAACGCGCAGACTGAGTGTGGTACCACGCAACGATCGCTTCTTTTTGGGATCACGTTATGGAAAACGAGCCGAAGAAGGTTCTGTCTTTGAACCATATTCACCATATGAGCAACAAAACCAACAAGCGGACAACGATGCTGCTAATAATCTGAATGACATGACCATGCGGCATATCAGTGGTAATAAACAGTTATACGGCGAACTAAACAATATGCTGGATAAACCAAATCAGATTCAATCACCAGCTATGATGTCTTGCATGCATACTGGTTTCAGGAACTACTATCGCTGTCGCAATATGTACGTAAACCAATCAGATATACCTATTATTTCTCTCTAGACCTCATACCAATTTAATTGTGAAAATAATATTTCAATAGAGTAAAATCCATTTTCTCACTTCACTTCACTTTCAGCGATGAAATTAATAATGTTATTAACCAGCTGACAGTGGCACATAGCGTCGAGGAACGAAAGTAAACTGCATCACAGTATTAAGCAGATAGCTTCAACCCGTGGTTTTGTGGCAGCGACCAGTTGTACATTATAATAATATCGTTAATATTTATAGCTTACACAATTACTCAAGGCGAACTGGTGGAAGTGAAATCGTTTCAGTATCTTTCATCATCTAATCTGAGCTCGATCTTACAAATTCATTGCAATGCTTGTTGTTCTTGTTTATATTTCAATTAGTTATTGGAAAATGTGATAAGGCCTATCTAACTAAAGAATATATTTATAAGTCACATAAGTATGTTTTACGGGAGTAGGTAGTGAAAAGATAATAGGATAATAAATATTTATATATAATATTTCTATGAAAAATATGGGATTTAATCTCAAGAATGATGGCACAGAATATTGTTAGATTTATTTCCATAAGACGTCGGAAAAATTGTAAAAATCTAAATTTCAATCAACGTTGATTTTAATCACATATAAGATTGAAATCGCGATTGGTTACACTTTCTTAATTTGTATGAGCTTTACAATGATGATTATTTAAATAAAGGAATGTTTTCTGACAATCCTGCACATTTCAATTTTAAAAATCTAAACATTTCCCTCCCATGACGTCTTCATCATCAACAGTTGTTGTTAATTTATAAAAGAGGCTTTACAGAAAAACTAAGATCAATTTCCATCATTCTTGTGTGCACACACATGTGTGGTAATGTTAGTGTATTAATTGCCATTTATTTATGTACTCGTATTAAAGTGAAACGAAGCTTAAAGTAGCCTCTTTGAATTGTTGAAACACATTATAAATACCGATAAAAAAAAAGTAAATACAATTTTTATTTAAAACTTTTGATTTATTCTTTTTACATAAATACACACAACCTCAACACAATAGCTTTAGATTTGTACATACTTATACACTCCTGTGGAATTAAAATTTATAAAAGGGCTGGATAAATTTTAATTTACACGAAGGCAAAGAACAACATTTAAGTAAATACATACATATTTCAGTATGTTAATACAACTATTTGTAAAATATTGTTAATCAGTATATAAATTAACTTAATATATTTATCAACATAA
Source organism: Ceratitis rosa (assembly GCA_037013455.1). Lineage (NCBI taxonomy): Eukaryota > Metazoa > Arthropoda > Insecta > Diptera > Tephritidae > Ceratitis > Ceratitis rosa. Next base: position 445,445 of record JAWMAG010000397.1, read on the forward strand.
TCCAAATAAAATAAATTAAAATATTACATATACTTATGTATGTACATGGAGTAAAATTTATACTTTTTTTCGTCGAAACTAGTCGAATAGGTTAGAGTACGTGGTACGTAGAGAAGGTCATGTGTTTCCTCGAAGACGACTTAAAAATAAATGTCTACAGTTTTATTATTTTTGCAATTGATTACCACAATTTTTCTTTTGATGTAAATCATTTACAAGATTCATGTATATGCGTGTGTACAAGCATTTGTATCAATAAATTTGTATGTAAGCATTTGAAAGCATTATTGTGCGAATAATTGTATATTGTATAAATCTAAATAAAATATTTAAGGTAACACACATACACGTATGAATGTATGCGCAATTGCGAAGCAGTTTTCAACAGCTGTTAAAATGTTTGCCGGTGTCGCGTTGGCAAACCGACCACCAAAGTAAAAAATATGAAATGAATTATATATATTATAGTATATGTATCTACTTGTACAGGAAATAAAATGATCAAAAGTGATTTGCAAAAGAAAATCTTAAAGACTTTTATTTGAATTCATAACAACAGTAACTAAAGAACGGGAGAGGTTCACAAGTATGTGAAATGAGGGGAGATAGCCAACCGACGAAATCCTCGGCTACCCTCTTCACCAGCTGGACGAAGGAGTACCGGCTAGAACTCGATGTGAAAGTTGATGACCCAAAAATTCCGACTGTAAACACCCCTAAGATTTTAGGGGTCACATTCGATAGCCTGCACTCCTTCACTCCGCACACGACCGCAATTACCGCAAAACTCCAGGGCCGCAACAAAATACTCAAAGCGCTAGCCGGCAGCACATGGGGTAAAGATAAGGAAACCTTGCTGACAACCTACAAAGCAATTGGCCGGCCGGTCGTAAATTACGCTGCACCGATTTGGGCGCCGGGGACGAACGAGACGCAGTGGAGAAAGTTACAGACCTGTCAAAACACCGCCCTTAGGACTGCGACAGGAAACCTCCTGATGTCACCTTACACAGCGAAGCATCTATGCTACGAGTTAAGGAGCATAGTGCTTTGCTGTGCAAGCAGTTCCTGTTGGGATGCCACCGCGCGGAGCACCCCAGCAGGCACCTCTTAGAAGCCGAGCCTCCGCCTAGGCACATCAGGAAGGGAGTACCCGATTATAACAGCACCATACAGCACCACGTTCAACAACCGCTGGACAGGACGGCATACAGGCAGGCGCTGAACGCCATTCACCAGGAGTCAGTCAACACCTTCCTAGACTCCCTTCCAGTGAATGGCGTACTCGGAACCAAGCCACCACCTATCGCAGACAGTGAGCTCGAGCTGCCTCGAGAAACCCGTGCTACATTGGCACAATTAAGATCTGGATACTGTAGCAGGTTAAACTCCTACATATCCAGACTCGACCCCAGCATATCCAACGTATGCCCTGCATGTGGAGAGTCCCCGCACGACACTAACCACCTCTTCACATGCCCCCTTAAACCTACTCATCTAACCCCCCTCTCCCTTTGGTCCAACCCTGTCGAAACAGCACGTTTCCTGGACCTTCCGTTAGATGACCTCGGCGACTTAGACTGATTATGCCTGCCCTAAGCGGGGTTAGCGAAGCCGCTACAACAACAACAACAGGGGAGATAGCCACTCGTATTTAGTCGACTTTCATCCATATTGTGCACTGAACAGTCCCGCTCTGGAAAGCTGATAAGCGAATCACACTGATCAACAAAAGTTTTTCAGCAACAAAAGTGCATTCTGATCATGTGCGTGCTACGAGCTGAAGAGGCAAGGGTTTGATTCTCTGTCAATCCAATAATAATAAGGATTTCTTAGTGTGGTTGATAAAAAAAATGGTAAAACTTTTAAGTGTAACTTAAAAAACAAATATTAAGATTCATATACCTATATGTTGAAATTTGCCGGTTTCGATAAAGAAAACACTTAATATTCAGAGGAATCTCAAAATTTTTTTATTCAAAGTATTGAACAATGGTTTCTACACATTTCGCCCATCTCTCAGGCAAATTATGGATACCATTCCAAAAAAACCTTTTTGTCTTTCGAGGCAAACCATTCGACGAGCCATTTTTCGACTTCTTCAAAATTAGCGAAGCACTGCTCTGCAAGGGAGTGTCCCATCGATGCGAAAAGGTGATAGTCGGACGGGGCGTGGTCTGGAGAGTACGGCGGGTGGGATAATATTTCCCAATTAAGTGTTTTTAATGTGTCTTTCACCAGTTTAGCGGTATGAGACGGCGCGTTGTCATGTTGCAAGATAACTTTGCCATGTCTTCGGGCCCATTCCGACCGTTTTTCGATCAACGCATGATTCAAATTGATCATTTGTTGTCGGTAGCGATCCGTGTTCACCGTTTCACCAAGTTTTAACAACTCGTAGTACACCACACCACACTGGTCCCACCAAACACAGAACATTGTCTTATGGCCAAAGCGAGTTAGCATTGCAGTCGATGGGCCAGCTTCACCAGGGGAAAGCCATGATTTTTTTCGCTTCGGGTTCTCAAAATAAATCCATTTTACAGAAAAGATTTCCTTTCGAATCGTTGAAGCAGCATTTCACAAACGGTTTTTCGATTTTCCATTTGTCTATCGTTCAGCTGGTGTGACACCCATTTTCCATACTTCTGGATCTTTCCCATGGCTTATAAGCTTATATATTATACATATTGCTAGCGACATCTACTAGTAAAACCGGCAATCTTCAACAAACACACCTGGTATAATTATAATTGGCGCTTTGTAACCGTTGAAGTGATTTTCGGCCGAGCTCCTCCTCCAATTTGTGGTCTTGCGTCTTGATGTTTTCCAACAAATGAAGGGACCTACAGTTTATATATTTAAATTAATTTTCTACAACTTTTGGAAAACATTAAGATGCACACCATAAAATCGGACGGAAGCTCAAAATCGGATAAAAAAGTTAAAAATATATCTTATTACTTAATCTCAGTAGTCATTCGAAAAAAAGATAACGGGCTGATCATTTTAGGAAATGTTGGTACCAATAAGATACTTCTATACTGCGAGTTTAAGATTTCTATTAATTACCATTTAAATAAAAACGAAATTTTCTAAACATCAAGAAACTGTTCCCTATAAAATCAATTAAACCAAAATAACTTTTTCAAATAAATTGGTTTTTAAAATTTCTTAATATGGCAAATCGTCATTATAAATTTACGAAACTCATAAGCCTGTCGGAAATTGAATTAGAAAAAAATTAAAATTACGAAAATTTTTGGAAAAGAATATTCTATATCAAATATTATTTCCTGAAACATAACCAAGATTTACCTCCATCCTCGCTTCTAAGTTTCTGAGTTGTGAAATCAATTTTATTTAAAAAATAAAATATTAAAGTTTTAATAAAAATAAATGTATAAGCCTATATTAATTAATATAAATATATAGATACGATTATACCTATAACAATATTCGTAGTATCCTGAACTAATATGACCGGTACCTTTCTGTGGTCGATTGAGCTTTTAAGGGATTTCGACTTTGCACTCATTTAGTATTAATTAAATATTTGGTACTTAGAAAATTACTTACCCCGTCACTTGATCTTAATCTTTGCCTCACCACATCAGTATTTAGTATATTATGTTTTTATAAAACAAAGTATTTTCAATGGTTTTTAGTTTTCATATCGTATGAAATTTAAAACATTCGCGTTTTTCACAAGTATTACTATATTGTTTTATACGAATTTTCATAATACACAGTAGTGTTGAAGAGTGTCGTAAATAAAAGATTTAATTAAAAAAGCCAAAAACTTATATTGAAATTTAGAAACAGCGCATTACACTTTTGATCCCCAAATCCAAGAGGCGCTACATCGCTGTAAGTAGAGATGTGTCCGAAGAAAATAAAAAAAAGGTTGTCTACAAATTATATTTATGTATTACATACTAAGACAAAGTTCGAGCGAGCCGGCTGAGTTGCTGCCCCGAAATTTATTGTACGTCTGCACCTCCGAGCGGCTGATGGAATTTTAAGAGAAGCTGTTATTTTCATGGCAGAGATAAACTGGAAGGAGTTGACATTCTCTGGGCGCCAAGGTGCGACCATATTCAGAAAAAAAAATCCTTTTTGTTTTTGGAAGTTGGTCTGCTCTTTAAAATATCAATATTTATATGGTAGTGCTATAATATGTTTATATAAATGTATGTATGTATGTACATACACACATACTTGAATCTGTGCCAATGTAGACATTTTAATTCTAATTTACATGTGCGTATGCTACATACATACGAGTATGTATGCGTATATAACCTGTGTTGGGGAACCATAAAGCTAATTGTATTATCAGCTTACTTAGAAAAGTTGCGAAGGTTTCCACTTTTGGTTGAGTACTTACTTTAAAGCTATTTGAAAGCATTAAGTTTGTGTATTTGTGTACATTATCTCATCCTAAATGTTTTGGTTTCTTATAAATCAATTAACAAAAGGCAGTGCTTTGCATGTGTATGTATACGTATATGTATTTACTTTTTCTGATACTCTAGCTATAATTTTTCTGCGATTAAAACGAAGCAGCGAGGTGATAACTTCTCATTTAAGATTTTCTGGCAACGGACCTTAAGTTTAATGTGTGGGTGTGCCTCAGCATATTCGTTGATGTAACACACTCGATCGTAAAGTACAATATTCTCGCAGAGTTTCTAGGAGAAGGAATACAATTATTAATTATATTTTAAGGTTAATTTCGCTGAGTAAATTTTAATAAATGTAATTACTATAGAAAGGGATATGGCATGTACTTTATTTTGAGGTGGCTATCTATCCCCGCTTATGAGCAGGCGAGGCTAGTTTAAGTTATCGAGGTCATTTAACTGTTTCGACGGGCCCGGACCCGAGGAAAAGTGGAGTTAGATGACTAGGTTTTAATGGGCATGTAAAGAGGTGTTAAGTGTCTGGGTCAAGTCTGGTTAAGTAGGAATTAAGTCATTGTAGTCGACTTGATTCCTAATTGAGCCAGTATTACTCGGGTCTCGGCTCTCGGGTCTCTGAGAACGCCGTTCACTGGAAGATAGTTCAAGAAGGTGTTGACGGACTCTCGATGAATGGCGTTTAAAGCCTGTCTATGCGCCGTACTGTTCAGCGGTCCTTGTATGTGGTGCTGAATGGAGGTCTTGTAGTCTAGTATTCCCTTCCTGATGTGCCTAGGTGGTGGTTCAGCCACAAGTAAATGTCTGTTTGAGTGCTCCCGAAGGTAGTCTGACTTTTATTACATTTACCAGTTTTAATTTTTTTTAAATACGTTCTTTCTTTCTTTAAAAAAAGTTTTTATAGATAATTCCCACCGTACTTTTTCTCACTCACACTTCCAATGCTTTATAGTTTATTACCTAGAAACACATCAGCAGTTTTGGGAGGATTTCACTGCTTGAAATTATTTTTAAAATAATTTAACGAGTTTGAAAAGAATATCGCGCTACTTGCTCTGCCTGATGATTGGAAACATCTTCATGATTAAGCGAACTGCTATTTTTCACAAATAAAAAAGGCAAATAGACATCCCATTGGAAATAACTAACCTGCATTGTTGTTTGTAGACAAGTTAAAGCTTCAGCCAATTGTGGCCCCACGTCACCATATCTTTGAAGTATATCATTAAATTTGGCTTCATGTTCCTCATTCCAGTAATCGTCGGGTGAATAACTCAAGTCTGCTGCTTTTGGTCTCAATTTATACTTTTTCCGGAAAACAGAAAAATTTTTTATTTCGTTGTTAGTTTTCGCCGATGGTTGATTTTTTATTATAGCTATTTCTTCCGTCTTATCGTTAATGATTGCGTCAGCCACGGCGCGCCAAAACATTTGCTCTCCATGCGCGATGTGCTCCTCCTCGGATAAGGATCGCCAACGAGCGCTTGTTTCTTGACAGGCCAAACGCAAGAACGGCCGATTGAAGTAACTATCAATATCTGACTCCGTTTCCATGACTACGGTTTTTAACGCGGCACTTAGTGGAAAATGTAAGAAGCGGCCATCAACACGTTGTTGGAGTTTATGGTAACAACAAGGCATAATAACTAAACGTTTAACTTCCGCCAGGTCAAAAAATAGATTTATTGATGCCACAGTAAGATCAGCACAAGCATGTAAACCTACAATAGCCCATTTAGGCGTCGGATTGGTATCATCTTTTAATTCGTTACATGCAATGTGATGCCTAATAGCAGCACCGTCGTCCATTCCAATGAACTGTTCCACGTGAACAACACGCTTGCTCACTTCAGGCTCTTGTTTTCTAAGACGCTTTCGTGCTGCTTCTACGCGATATGCATCAGCTTCCAAACCAAGAATACGCCAGTTTTTATTAACACCACACAATGACTCACTTAAGTAACCTAAACCAGCTCCAAAATCTAGTAATAAGGACGTATCACTACAAATGAATTGAATAATATCTGTCAACTTTATTATTTCATGCTTTTTTTTTATGCTCATCTTTCGAAAACGACATTTCTGAAGCACGTCTATTGATTCTTCATCGTTTTGTTTATGCTGAAATGCATCTGGTATAAGTCGGAAGATTGTGGAACGAAATGATTGTAAGTGCGAAGGTTCAATTCCTTTGCTTAAGCCTTCACTTTCATTCAAAAATGGAAAAGTATTCAAGTTGTGATTTTCAAGTTTCAGGAAGTAGTTCACATAATCTGGTGGAAACTGTTCTAATACCCCGGCCCTTATAAATCGGGTGTTAGCATTACTGTAGATCCACGAATGATTTCTAAGGAAAGTAACCGATGCTTTAAAATAGTCGTGTGGTGATGAGAACTCCACAGGTAGAGCCATATTTTACTGCAAGAAAAAACATATGAAACCTTTATCTTACTTAATGCATACATACATACGTCTAATTAGACTAGTGGATGGACTTTGTTATAGTGTTGAATATGCTGTAAAACCGGAAAACATGGAAGAGTATCATAATCGATCAGATCAGATATTGAATTGATTATTATCTTATATATGTATTGAACATAGCTCTTACACGAAATATAAGACGTTCTTTTCACAGATTGGGGACCAGTAGAACTCGATGTCTAAAATTCCGACTGTAAATAACCCTATCCAAAGCTTCTTGTGATGACATTTACGAGAAGAGTGGGTGAGAGCCAACAACAGGAAAGGCCGTTAGGCTATACGTGAAAGGAGGTAGGCCTAAAATAAGTTTACTTGGTTTACGGAAAACATAAAGTAACTTATTAAGAGTATTAACAGGAGAATTGAATAGGGAAGGTACAATCTTCTATAAGCGTGTACCGCTCCTGGAGTACACCGATGATATTGACATTATCAGCTTCAACAATCGCACCGTCATAACTTCGAGGTTGTAGATAATTTCGTCTATATAATATCAGCCTTGAAATCCAGCGCAGAATCATTCTTGCCAACAGGTGCTACTTTGGACTGAGTAGACAATTGAAAAGTAAAGTTTTTTACAAAGCCTACAAGTCCCTCATCGTTCCCGTCCTGTTATATTGTGCGGAAGCTTGGCCGATGGCAACATCTGATAAGTCGGCGTTAGGAGTTTTTGAGAGAAAGGTTTTGCGTAAGATTTATGGTCCTTTGCGCATTGGCATCGGCGAATATCGCAGACAATAGAACGATGAGCTATGCGAGTTATACGGCGACACTGGCTAAGTCATGAGCTCCGGATGGATACGAATACTCCTGCTTTGAAAGTGGAAGCAGAGGAAGAGGAAGAACTCCACTCCGTTGGAATGACCAGGTAGAGAAGGACCTGGCTGTACTTGGTATTTCCAATTGGCGCCACACAGCAAAAAGAAGAAACGAATGGCGCAATGTTGTTAACTCGGCTATAATCGCGTAAACGGTGTCTACGCCAGTAAAGTAAGTAAGTAATAACAGGATGAAAAATAATAAACATAGCATTTCGAGAAAATAATCAAATATTTCTGAAATTACTCAATCAATATTAAAACTTAATATACAAATTTTTGGTAGAGGCACAGTAATGATTCAATGACATTTAGTTTTTAATTTAAATTTTTTATTTAATGAATAAATATTTTTTTAGCATTTAGTTGAACATTGAAACATTTGTAGAATTGAGAAACGCATATCCTCATTGGTCAGAAACACACAATTCATAATTAAAAGTTGTTAAGTCTCTCAAAACTTAAATACCCCATTGGAGTTAATTATGATAACAAACATACTCCTATTGAATTATAAACTATATACGTTGATTTAGGTCCAAGCTAACGCGTATATTAACCACAACTACTATAAGCGTATTAACGTTAATTTTTTAATTTAATCTGCCAGTAATATTAGGAAATGACTTTCCACTTCGAGTTTGTCTCCGCTTCTAAATCTTTATTTTCGGGTCCCAGCAAACAGTTGCCGAAATGCTCGGGTTCATTTTTAAAATAAAGTTCAACGACATTTTTCAGTTCGCCAACCGACGTTGATAACAAGCGTGCTCGGTATTTCGCGAACATTTCCTGTGAAACACCATATAAGAAGAAGTCAATACCCATATTCCCTGGCGCGATAGGGGCATCCAACTGTTGCAATACACCCAATTTTGCTTCAAACAAAGCTTGTTCGGTTATTTCGGCAATGTTTTCCTGCAGCCACTGGTATGTATTGTTAAATACTTTAAGAGTTTTAGATGAATTTGGATCGCGATAACTGAAGAAGCAGAAAATACCATCTGAACCAATTTTCGCGCCCGCACCATACGCACCGTTCTGTTCTCTTACTACTGGCAACAAATATTTGGCAGAAATTAATTTTGCGAGCACACGCAGTGTTGGATGATCCCGATGTGTATACGGCACGGCAAAGAATGCTTTGGCGCAATAATTCACAGGGATGTTCATGACGAAGTGTTGTTGGCTAGGTTCGAGTAGACTGATGCTATGCTCACTCTGTTTGTTCGATTCTGAATGTACTGGCATATCAGATAGGAATTTTTCATAATTCTTGATAAGAGTGGAATAGAATTCTTCGGATGTGTTTAAAGAACAACGCATTACGTTCTTCAAAAACAGTTTCTGACCAATAACTTTAAGTTTTTCTCTGATCTCTTCAGTCTTACTTTGTTTAACATAGTTTTTCATGAATTCTATGTGCTCCACACCTGAGAGCAAAGACTTTAATTTAGCAGCGTTTGTCACTAAGCCTGCACAGCTTTGCATTGCATATAAATGTCCCGAGCTGGCTATTCCCACTGAAATGTTGGACACATAGTTATCAATAAGCATACCTAAACGATCAATGTCGTCCAATTTAAATTTTGTAAGTAATTCCGTACATAATGAAAACATGTCAGCCGCATTTTGGTTAAGCGCATGTGTAGTCATATAAACGCCCAATAAGTACGATTTGCTGTCATAAATATTTTCTGCAAAATGTAATTTAAAATCGATGCCAGCAGTTTTTGATAAAACCAATTTATCAAATTCTCTAAAATCGTAATTACTTGTCCCCATGTCGTTAACGATATTGCAGAAAAGTGGCAATAACATGACTTCGTCGTGACTTAAGTTTGTACCGTTGAAATGCAATTTTAAATATGAAATGTCATTTGTATGAACCTGGCACACTTGCGTCGGCACTTTATCTATACGTAGTACCTCTAAAGAAGGCATTTTAGGCATTTCTTCGACATCGGTTAGACTTAAACATGGTAATAATTCCAAGTTTGGTGTGCCTTTTTGTGCCTGTTCCAGTTTTATGCCGTTATCATAAATTTCTTTACGTTTTATATCATCCAGAGACATAATTTTTTGTTTTAATAAATCCAGCTCAGCTGTTCTAAAGTTGTCCTCGTAATGGTCATCAGGGGACATAGTCAATGTAAGACGATGTGTATTGGTGGCGAAATATTGTTCCACTTTTCGCTGCAAATATTTTGGATCTTCAGCCAGATTATGTCGGAAATTCGCAATCATATTTGATATGCGTAGGTTGGAAACCACATCACCATCATGATTCCATAAAGGTGTGGAATTAAATAATAAACCCATTCCGAATTGTGGACTCTGGTGTTTTAGTAGCAACTCGATATTATGTAGTACACTTTCCACGTGGCTGGAATCAAATCCTTCAGAAATTACTTGATTTATGGTCTTGTCAAATAGATCTTGTACCCGTGCGAAGTCTTCAACACGTAAATCTTGCAAGCCCACACAAAAGAATGTGTCTTTTATTTGTGGATCATAGCCAGTTGCCTGATTATATCCGCCAGAGAAGTTAGGTTCGATAAGACTTTTGTAGAATGAAGAATTTGGACCACGTACAAGCAATTCTGATAGTACGTGCAGTACGAAGGTTTCCTGTGTGTCAGTTACATCCGACATTAGTAAAGCGATTGCTATTTGATTTTGTTTTTCGAAGACTGCACCCATATTATCAAAACGACTGGATATATGTACATTTCTTGCCTTTTTCCAACGAATTTGGCTTGGTATGCGGCTGTAAGAGTTATCTATACGCTCATATTGGCTTAAGTATTCACTGTTTACATATTCAAGTGTCTTTTGTATATCAAAATTTCCGTATGTGTAGATGCGTGCATTACTTGGATGATAATATTTGGAATGAAAGTCTACCAAATTTTTGTGCGTAAGTTTCGGGATTTCAAGTGGATTTCCACCGGACACAAATCCATATGTATGGTCTGGTAGTAAATTATTAAGCAGGTTTTGGGAGAATATTGAACTATTTTCAGAGAATGCTCCCTTCATCTCATTATAAACTACGCCTTTCAACACATATTCTGAAGATTTGTCGTGTACATTTGAGTGCTCTAGGCGCCAACCTTCCTGTAAGAAGTCCAAATATTCCAAATTCGGTCTATAAAATTAGAAGAAGGGGTTTATTTAATTTCTTTAATTTGTTTAATGTCATATACATTTCGGCTCACCTGAATACTGCATCTAGATAAATTTTTTGTAAGTTTCGGAAGTCCGTTTCATTCATAGTTGAAAATGGGTACATAGTGTAGTCTGGTCCTGTCATGGCATTCATGAAGGTAGCTATAGAACGGTTCAACATTTTGAAAAACGGATCTCGCACGGGATATTTCTTAGAACCGCATAATACGCTGTGCTCCAGAATGTGTGGCAATCCGGATGAATCGAATGGTGTGGTTCGGAAGTTGACAGAAAATACATTATTAGAGTCCTTTCTATCTAAATACCACAACTCCGTACCGCTTCCGATATGCCGAAATGTATATGACATGATTCCGAATTCCGGAACCAACTCTACACGGATGCATTTAAAGCCATGGTATTCTTTGCCCTCGCTAAATTTGTGTTCTTGCTGGTGAATAATATGAGGCGCCGCCATCACTTTAGTCCGTTGTATATTCAAGCTAGGTACAGAGCAAATGGGACTTCTTCCAATCATTTTACTAAAACATCGCATATTTAAATCTCCGATTTTACTACCGGTGTAGCACACAGTTGCACGCCTTAAAATTTTCGCAGCTGAACGAGTCTCTCGTACAAGTGATAGCATTTTTGTTTAATAATGTGTGTTGTTGCTAATTGTTTTGACGATATTGCTCTTTTTCAGCACAGGAATTCATAGGACTACTGCTAAAACCAAATAATAAATTGATACTATGTTCTTTTGCAAGATACCCAGAATATTTCACATTAAAAGTCTGCGTCACATCAGCCGCATTCTTTTTCACAAATCAAACAATGCTAAAATGTGATGTTACGCAATTTAAACATATGAATATAACATACATAGCTTTATCATGCTTTTAATTAGCTACTCACCTGTTTCTCCTATTTAGAAATTAATCTTTATCCTAACTTTGATTGAAAACCAATAATTTCTTCAGAACAGAGACCAGAATCTGCTTTGATAATGAAATGGTGAAGGAATGTAACAAGACAAATGTGTACAGGTGAGTAAAACAAGTGATAGGCTAAAAGAATCTACAATATTTTGATGTTGCTTTTGTACGGTTGTCAAAACCACGACGAATTGGATAAATTTGCTTAAATTATCATACAAGGCGAATTGTAATTGACAGCTTTGTTCCACGACTGTACCAAAGAACATATGAACATAAGAACAGAAAAGAACTGTGAATTGTTCATTGAAGTGGCTCACGTTTCACAGACCGAGTGCAAGAACGTATATTAATTATAATATGTTATATGTAGAAACTTTGCCTCACATCAGTATTATATATTATTGCATATTTAAACTATTTTCTCGTACCGTATCGAATGTTGGTATACCCCCTATTTAAAAAATTTATCGATTGATATTAATTGAAAAATATCGATCTCTATATTACATCAGTATCGAAAATACCTACTGGTGAATCAGTCAACAAATAAGTTTTGTGCTTAATATTTTGGTATTTGAAGCAAAAAGTAAATATTTGTGTTAATAATTATCATAGGATCATTTGGCCCTAACAATATTTTCTATAAGTAATGGACAGTCAGGTGAGATTGCTTCTTTAGCGTTTCGCATAACTAATGATTTTCAAAAAAAATGCTTGTTGCTCGTCTATAATCATCGCAGTTGTGTGTAAATAGGATTAAGAGAATCTTGATTAATTGTGGACTAAAGATTCACAGCAGTTCTATCGATCATGTGCAAACTTTTAATACTTAAGAAACACTTTGATGAGAATTTGTGTGGGGTATTTGCCGAATTCTTATACGCCTGCTAAACCATGTACAAAAGAAAAATTTTAATCTCTGCAAAACCAACTTATGCCACCCATATGCCAAACACAGGACAGTCATTTTCAACAAGCAAACTTCGCCGAAGAACATATATTAATGTACGTTCTTTGACTTCACCGAAATGCTAAAGTCGCCTGCATCCCGTCATATTATCATCAACAAATACAAAAAAAAAAAAAACAACGCTAAATTGTTTAAAATAATGTGAAAAAAGAAAAAAGGTCGCAATATACCACTGGTCGCGGTGTATATCCACCCTACTCATCTATCTAACTAATCAACGCTAATACATAAAATTTTCCTTTTTTTTTATGTTTACTACAGAGCCGATGGTCATAGCATCTAGTGTTGATATTCTTATAATTAATTGCAAACTAAATAAACCAAAATTATTAAAATAAAACATATCTTAGAAATAAAGCGAGAGTAATGATGGGTGATGGAAATTCATTTTTTCATGTAAATTTTCAAATAATTTAACTTATATTGTATTTGTAGCCTTTGCCCGAATATCGATTATTGGATATTGTGGATAATAGGTGGCGTGAAGAGATTTTGCCATTTGACCAGATTTTTGTTCCAACAGACAAATTGCCAGATCCCGAAGCGGATGGTGGTGATTCGCATTTAACACTTAGCGAGCAGGTATGTTAGCTTCCTAAAAAAAAGTATACTTAAAATATTTGTATTTACAATAGGAGCAAAAATGGAGTGATTTGGCTCTTGCTTCTTTAGCGCCAGAATCTTCATTGAGTGATCAATTCAACATGTCTACGTTGTAGATTTTAATATAAAGTAATATAACAAAACAAGATATATAAGCGAAAACTGCTATCTTTAAAATGAATCAACACCTGCACTCACCTACCAAACTTACCGAATTCGCCAGGGACTTCGAAGAGGAAGAACCTGAATCTTTACTCGGTCGTTTCGTAAACAAAATACAAAATGTATATAATCAAAGCTATAACAGTGTTAACGAGGTTACAAACAATGGAACTGAAGGAGGTGTCCCAGTTCATGTCCCAAAGACTCCAGATGATGCAACCAGTTCTACATCAAATAATAACTTACATGCCAATTCTGCTTTAGCAGATGGTATGATTAACAATGAATGTGATAAACGTGTTTTGGATTTGCCGACTGAAGGCAATGAGGGTCGCACTATGGTGAATGTATTAAAGCGCATGAGTAATTTGATGGCCACAAAAAACAGCGTAAGATTTTTAATAAAACTAAATTGTTTTCTTTTATGTATATGTATATTTAATTGCAGGATTTACGAAATTATAAAGACACTGAGTTGCATCGTTTTTGGATGCCTGATTCCAAAGCAAAAGAATGTTATGATTGTGGTCAGAAGTTTTCTACTTTTCGACGAAAGCATCATTGTCGTCTATGCGGACAGATATTTTGTTCCAAATGTTGCAATCAAGTTGTACCGGGAAAAATTATCAAATGCGCTGGTTGGTTTGTAAATTTGTTCAATGCATTGATAAAATCTTACGTAATACTCACTTCCAGGTGACCTTAAAGTTTGTAATTATTGTTCGAAAATAGTACTAAGCTATTTAAAATCTCCAGATATTGCTGTTGATTTGCATGCAGATTTACAGGCTTTGCAACAAGATCTTACTCAGAAACTAGAAGAGAAGAATGAAAATAGTAAAGTAGACCCTATTCCAGCACTTTCAACTTTAAATCGCAAAATATCGGTTGGTTATCAAGAAGAACGCTTCGCCACGCACATAGGCAACAGCTTATCTGTTGATGATCGAAAGAACATTCTACAACAATCGAATTCTTTAATAACACTACACGAAGAAATGCGAAGTCAAATGCCGTTACAGAACTGTGGCACAAATTTGATTGAATATTTGATTTTACATAATAAATCATCAAATAAGGTGCAAGCTATTGCGATTTTAAACGCAATGTTAGCTGCTGGATTTCTTCAACCAATAGTACCGGATTCCGACCAAAATGAGTTCGATGAAACTCTGCATTACAAATTTGTAGATTTACTAAGGTAAAAAAAAAAAATACTTTTAACATGTATAGTAAATACATTTAAAATTTTTCTTAATATTTGATTTTCAGAAAAGATATTGGGTTAACTCGATTTACAGAGTCTGCTTTGAAACCTGCTGCTACAAGTCCCCAGCTTGATGAGAGTGGTGAACCTCAACCACCGAAAGCAATAGATTCATCTTACAGCTTCCATTCCATGAAAGAGATGGAATTAGAATATTCAACACGTTCTACAACAACAACATCTAAACTATTAGAATCTTACTGTGATTACGAAGATCAGTTGTTAACTCAGATGTTGCGCACCTTTAATTTAGATTTACGTTGGTCGAAAGTTTTAATGTCACTTTGTTGTCGCGCAGCCAATCACTTCAAACCAGAATATTGCACCAATGACTTAATGGATATACGTAATTATGTGAATATAAAAAAGATACCGGGAGGTAAACGGAATGAGTGTACTATTGTAGGAGGAGTGGTTTTTTCGAAGAATGTCGCTCATAAAGATATGGCTACGCGGGTAGAGCATCCAAATATTCTTCTTTTACAGTGCCCTATTGTCTATGAACGTATTGAAGGGAAGTTTGTGAGTATTGCGACAGTATTATTGCAAGAAAAAGAATACTTGCGACGAGTTTGCGATCGTATTATGAGTTTTAAGCCAAATGTAGTGCTGGTCCATAAGAATGTCGCTGGCATTGCTCAAGACATACTACGATCGCAGGGCATTACTTTGGTTCTAGACGTGAAACTTTCAGTGATGGAGCGTATATCACGTACATTTCAGTGCGACATCGTGACTTCTATTGAGTCAAATATAGCCAGACCACGCCTCGCCACTTGTGATGCTTTCTATATACGGAATTTTAGTGATGGCAGAGGTTGTAACAAATCACTGATGTTTTTTGAAAAGCTTAACAATCCACGCGGTTTCACTTGTTTATTGCGAGGAGGCTCAAATAAAGAGTTATCCAACGTTAAAAAAGTCGCTTCGTTTTTAATTTATGCACGGTGAGTCTTAAAATATTACTTTTTGGGTTTACAAGGGGTAATAATTTTGATGAATATTTTAGTTATAATTGGCGTTTGGAAATGTCCTTCCTTTTGGATGAATTTGCCGATCCCCTTCTACCAAAGCCGTCCATATTTAACTCCAAAGAACCAAGTCCTGATGATTTGTCGTCTGATGATGAAGAGCCAACTTTGAGGTCGAAAACTGGAATAGATCGTAAAATTGAAGAAAAAATTCAGTTTCAGCGCAAGGAAGTTATTTCAATCTCAAAAGATGTTGCTGAATTTACAGATCCGCTTCGTTCAACGGAGATCCCAACTAATAAAATCTCTGGTGATAAACCAGTTATAGAATTGGCTGTAGAAACACGCTATGATAATCGCTTTCGCACTGCGCTCAGTTCCACTTTGCTGTCCGTCAGCCCATTTCTCAATTTTCCTTTGCCATATCTGGAGACAGAACAAGGCCGTAAATGCGCATTGCGCAAACTTTTTCCAGCCGAATTGTATTATTCAAAATTATGGTCCAATGTAAATTTTCTACATTTAGAACGGCATGAAAGTTTAGAACACACAAAAAATATTACAAACGAAAAGCTGCTAAAACCTCCACATCCTTTTTTGAAGCTTAAAATTACATCGCCTTGGGATAATCGGGACATACAAAACTTATTGGCTGAATTTCGTTCGTTTGGTGGGCGATATCCGAAGAAAAAAAATTGTAATTATGTTTTAATTCTTGATTGTTGTTACCTTTTTCTAAATTCTAATTTTTAATGCTTAGTGTTTAGGCGAGCTAGCCAAGTTCTTCCTCAAAAAGCAGCTGAAGAAAATTTATTTAAGGACGCACTTGATTTGGAAAACCATCAACGATTACCAGTTCTGTTTTGTAGTTTTTATTTCAATCCGAAGTCTGCATCCTCTTTTTGTGCACCACCCACTCTGCTGGATATGAAATTTTATGGGCAGCATGACATTATGCTTGGGCAATTCTTGCAACGGTACTGTTGTCGTTTGAATTCGATATGCAAACTTTGTAATTTACCCATGCTAGGACATGTGCGACGGTTCGTATACATAATGAATAAGTTTTAGATAGTGAATAATTGTATTTTATTTATTCACAGCTTTGTGCATTCCATGGGATGTGTTCAAGTATTTCTAAGCGAGGATAACATGAAAACCGATCCGAATCGTATTTATTTTACAGCTTGGTGCACAATTTGTAACGAGATGACACCTAGTGTACCTCTTTCCGAAAACACAAAATCCCTTTCTTTTGCTAAATATCTGGAGCTCCGCTTCCATGGACATGCTTATAAAAAGCGGTCTGACATCGGTAGAAGTTCTCCGACACTACCTCCACACCGTGAGGAATTCAAACAATGCCAACATTCTCTTCACCGTGATTATGTGCATTATTTTACATTCCGGGGCGTTGGAGCGAAATTTCAATACACCCCTATCGAAATATGGGATATTGGATTGCCTCCGTTAGTACTCGATTTAAAAGCCCCAAAAGTTGTTGACCACTTCAAATATATGGAAGAGATAAAGAATTTTTCTATGAAGGGCCATGAAGTGTATACTAGCATACATGAACGCATTGCTGATCTTGCTACTGAAGATGAAACATTAGCAATAGTGGTCAATTTAAAAACAGCATTGAGCAAAGATCAATTTATTTTTAAACAGCATATTGAAATTGTACAAACGTTACTCACAGATCCGAAAGCAAGTATGCACGATGTAAATGATGCACTGCTCATGTCCAAACGCGTACTTGCGGAAAGCATTGATTTGTGGGGACCTAGGGTACAAGATATTGCATTGGCACAAAAGGCAGCTGTAAAACAACAATTAGTTCAACCTTCTCAGATCAGCGCAGATTCTGGTACTATTTGTATTGAAGATATTCGATCGGAATATAGCGAAGCTTCGCCGGTATTGCCAGAAATATCTTCACTACATGATGATACCCATTCCCAGGTAGATGGTAAATCTAATGAGTTTGAAAATGATTCAGTGAGTCATTTAAATTTTGTGGCGGAAAAGAAGTCTTCAATGGAGCAACTTCTTTCAAATTCCACGGGTACTGATAAAAAATCTATAAAGAAAATACTTACGCAACTTTTGCCTTCCGCTGGACCATCAAACTTGCTTCATACTCCTTTTTCAGCACAAGAACACTACACACTTCCACTGGGCGCATTTCCGGTACTTGTACACGATCAAGACTTAAGTTCACTTATTGCTTACAGCCTGACATCAAGTGAGTATCAGCGTTTAGTGGCCAACTTAGCTAACTGTAATTTCGTGGGAAGCAGTAGCAGTGGTGGAAGCGTAGTAGGACAATCGGCTAATGTAGAAAATTCAAATAATACCAACGTTACCAACCACTCTAGTCCACATTTAAAAAGGAAATCGCAAGAAAGGTAATTAATAGTGTAATATTGAAGGTTTTGGTTTTGAGCAATTGTTAATATTTTTAATTTCAGTTCACAAGAAGGTGAGGAAAATGATAAATCTTCAAATGTCAACATGAGCGTTGAAGAAGAGCGAACTAAATCAAGAGCAAGTACGTCACATGTAGAGTTAACATTCCATGATAATGGAAAACAGTTTACATGTAAAGTTTACTTTGCAAAAGAGTTTGATTTGATGCGCGCAAAAATGTTAAAACCTCCAAAAACAGAAAAATCATTGTACAAAGAGCTTGAACAAAACAAAAAATGTGAGGAATTAAAGGTATGTCAAAGCCGCAGCGGCCCGGAGATGGAGTTGGTGTGCAAAATCAATGATGGGAGTGCTCCGACGCAATCAGACACAAACAAATCTAGTAGGAATACTTTGCAGTTGGAAATTGAAAAAAGTCGCAATTATTTGGCGCGGTCCTTATGTAGCAGTGAGCAGTGGGAAGCTAGAGGAGGCAAGTCTGGCTCGAGATTTTGCAAAACCTTAGGTGGGTTAAAAATATTAGACTTTGTGGTCATAACAAATCGTATTTGTCAAATATAACATTCTTGTGAACTTCCTAAATAATAACGGATATATAACTGTTAGCTAAGAGATTTTGTGAAATATTTGAGAATAAATTTTGCACTTGTCCCTGTTACAACGGTCAATAGCTTGCGAAATATCAAAATTATGTATGTATATGTTAATTTTATTTATTTTTTTGCAGATGATCGTTTTGTTTTAAAGGAGATGTCGAAAACTGATATTAACATATTTGAAAATTTCGCACCTAATTACTTCGACTATATTAGTAAATGTCAGCAGCAAAATCAACCAACCTTGTTAGCGAAAATTTTTGGAGTTTTCAAGGTTATCATAAAAAGAAAAGAGTAAGTGAATTATTAAATTATTGTTGATTTATTAATAATTGAATTTCCTTTCATTTATTATTTGTATCTAAATACATTTTTAGTTCCTTGGTGGAAAAATCACTGCTTGTTATGGAAAATCTTTTCTACGATTGTGATATAAAAAATAAATTTGATTTAAAAGGCTCTGAACGCAATCGTTTAGTGGATCCAACAGATCAGCAGGGTGAAATAGTACTCTTGGATGAAAATTTGGTTCAAAGTAAGTATTAGTTTGTACATAATGTGGCAAGTAAGGAAGAGCCAAGATTAAATGTAACCGAATGTTTGTACCTATTATATTTTGGTTTAATTTTCAGTGTCTTGGTCGAAACCCTTATACATATTGTCGCACAGTAAATCAGTCCTTAAAGATGCAATTAATCGTGACTCTACTTTTTTGGAAAAAAATCAAGTCATGGACTATTCACTTCTCGTAGGCTTGGATCACGAAAACAAGATGTTGGTGTTAGGCATAATTGGTAGGTACAAAAAAAAAAAAACAAAAATAATAATAAAAATACGAAAAAATAATTATTGTCAATTTTCCAGATTATATACGCACATTTACTTTCGATAAAAAGGTTGAGTCCTTTGTTAAGCAAACTGGGATACTAGGAGGCATGGGTAAATTACCAACTGTTATATCACCTGAGCGCTATAAGCAACGTTTTATTGATGCAATGGACCGTTATTTTTATACAGTACCAGATCGTTGGGAAGGTTTATCGAAAACTTGAGTTTTTCATACCAAATCAAATAATTCTGTTTACCCATTGGTGGCATGAGGCAAAAAAGTAAAAAATGAAAAAAAAAAACAAAGTAAGGGTTAGTCTGTGACTTCATAAATTGTAATGCATACTAGTTTCAAACTGTATTGAAAGACGTGTCTCATACATCAAAGAATTTTCATTTTAATATGTTAGCACTGCAGTTCATGAATATATTGTATATACATAGTTAACATTGTCATTTAGCTACACATTGAATTGTTTTATAAATATTCAAAATATTTCGCGAAAACTTCTAAATATGTAAACAAAAATTAATAAGTTAAACATTTGTAGCCGCTAATAAAATAAAATTATTAATCAAAATCTATTATCAAAAATGCACACAGCGAATGTTTTTCTTAATATTGTCGAATATACATATGTATGTATGTATGTACATATGTAATAATTTTAATAATTCCCACTTTAATTCAAATAGTCTTTGAAACACGGTTTTAAAATCAGCGTTAATTTATAGTATGTATGAAAATTTTCTTTGTGAGAAACAGGCGTCAGCAGAATCCTTGGTTGCTCCTCTATATGTTATATTATTATAATTTAAAGGGTTTTCATCATTCATCATTCTGAAAAATACACATACACAATTTAATATATTCCACAAGATGAGATTCTCACCAATATTGAAGTTTTTAAATAAATCGTATTATATCCAACAATTGGGTCCACAGCCCGATTTACAGGTTTGTTAGTAACGTATGGTTTTAAGGATGAACTGTCGGTTGACTAAACGTGGCTAAGTCACCGAAAGGGTGACAAAATTTCCCACACATAGTATATAAAGTAGGGATTTGCTTATTTATGTGCGGCGTTTTTCCTAATTTATTTTGTATTTTTAAACTACAATACGAACCGACCTAATTCTTTCTTCATAATTTTGCGGTGGACTCACCAATATTTGATGAGAAAAGTATTAAGCAAATCTATTAATATCCCTGCAGAGAAAATTTAAACTAGTACACAAAAATTCTAGTAAAACACTAGTATTTTAAGTGTGATAAAGATGCCAGCACGTTTTTTGTTTAGTAGTTCGGCAGTAACAGAAATAATAAATAAAATTTCACCACCATGTCATTCGCATCTTGGTGAGTTCTATTTTCTGATCAGCTGATGAAAGGCGCAGTATGTCCTTACTCGCTACATCATCATGATAGACGAATGGCTAACGGTTCCGAAATTCGAGGCTCCATGTAGGGAAACTCATTGTTAATTTTTGGAAAATCGAAAATTAACTTACTTTATTGAACTAGTATTTAACTCGTTTAGTTGAACAATTTACAGTTCACAGAGTACTCTTTTCTGCTTTGCGTAGATATCGCTTTCGCCATTGTAACCGAGCCATTTCTTTTATTTGCCAGCAAGTTGAAGTCTTCCTCTGCTTCCACCAACGAGCACTGCATTAAATACTTTCAAAGATTAAGTGTTCATATCCATCCGGACAACATGACCTAGCTAGCGTAGATGGAAGATGAACTAGTTAGTGAAAAACCGCAAACTAGTTGGAATCTAATAACTACTATTTTTATGCGTACTTGGATGTGTATCTTAAATGTAAGTACATAAAACTATAAATTTGCATAATTAAACGAAAAGGTGACCAGACTTAGTATTGTATTTTCGCTCATTCAACAGATATGAAAGGAAAAATATCTTTAAGAAACATTTGAGTTTCAGAGAAAGAACTGAAGAGCAATAAAAGATTTTCAAGACGCTTCTGCTTTCTTACACCGTTCTTGAAGCAACCATGTCTTCTTATTGATTCAGTTTTAGCGATGATACCCCAAAAATCTGATGACACTCTCAATGTGTTCTAGAAAACAGTTATTAAAAACACATAGGAAACGATCGGAGTGATTGACTTCAATAATTAAGTTAAGTACTCTTTTTAAGTATTTTTTAAAGCTCAGTTACCACTGTTATAAAGGTTATAGCGCTTAAAGAGAAAACGACTGGTATTCATAGTAGTACTAAACGCTGTTATAGAGGACAATAATATTCAAAAGAGCACGGTTGGTCAGCTTAGAAACGTTCAGTGGTTTCTGTTTACGTGTTGGCGCGAAATATCCTTGACCTAATAAAATAGGGTGTAAACAAATTAGTTGCCATTCATGCACTACAAGAGAGTTAGATTTCTTTTATTAAGAAACATTTATAGAAGTGTGTGTGTGGGTAAGGCACATTTCATGCATCCAGTGAGGTGGAAAGCGAAAGCGTCATATACACGTAAATAAGAAATTTCCGCAAGTTCACACCTTTTGACAACGGACAATGGCGGTGATCAAATAGCCTTTGGAAAAGGTTCAAAAATTTTTAATTTAAATCGAATCAAAACTTTGCGTTTCATCATAAATATGTATATATATATTAGCACTTTATGTTATATCCATTTAATGAAGTTATATTAAGCCCCCTCGGAGTGGTTGTGAATTTTTTACGAAAATTTATTTTATTTTTAATTTTGAGAAATTCATCTGAAAGTATTTGCACTCCTTGCCAAAGGGCGACCGCATGGCAATGACTTCTTCACGAACTCGACGCATTCGAAGATTACTGCTATGATATGTATGTACATATATGTATACATATGAATAAATATACTCGTATATGAATATACACGGGTGTAGGTATGTCTTACTTTTCATTCCGAATAGATTGTGGCGTACAACACTTATTTCTTGTAGGGTAATTATCCTTGAAGTGCTTGTATCACTGTATTGTGGTGTCGTTGTGTGCACTTTTCCAATAAAAACCAGGCCAAATTTTTCTCCAGGGCCAAAAGTCTAACATCCCCGCATTCCCTCTAAAAATTAATGAATTAACTGTTCTCGTAAATGATAAGAACAATTAATTAGGCTATAAAACATAAACAAGTAAAAAAGATTTGGATGAAAAAATCCAAATACAAACCCTCTTCCAAGCCTACTCCCCTAATCTACTGCCGAGCCATAATGGTATGTACACGTATGTGCTATATAGTGGCAGTTGAATTAAGTACTTAGTTTTGTTTTATTGTGCGTTTGCAGTGGTTTGAACGCTCTTTAGTTAGAAATCGAAGTTGAACCGTTGAGCAAGCGTTTCTCCTTCAGAAGAAATGTGTACGTAAATAGCTTATGAGGGGTGATTAATTTATTTTGCTTATATGTATGTAAGTGCGGGCTTTTACATCGTTCTATAAATTTAAATTGAATTGAATATTTCCTCAAAAACTTTAAGTGTATTTACATACATACATATATGTATATATACATATCTACATTTTACATATGCAAATAATTAGCGCGAAACTCACAATTATTCATCAAAGTGCGATTCTGTGAACAAATATTTATTTTAAATGTGCATGCAGCTACACAATAAGAAACTACTAAAAATAATAACGGTATTTTTTCGGGTGAAAGTAGTCGGCAAAATGTTGGTGTGATGACGGCTTTACATTTAGAAAACGACACGTTTGTGTAACTAATGAAAATGCTATTGCATCTTTTGTTTTTTAAATTCCACAGTTATGCAAGTGGCGTGTGCCCCATATGAATGTAGTTCGTACATATGTACATATGTAGGTATATACAGCTAAGTATGTAAATTAAATGTTGAAGGAGCCTAACACTTGTTAACAAAATGTATTGCTGAAAACAATTTTACTACGTTCAATTTAAAAAATATTGGATATGGAAAGTCCAAAAATTGAAAACTCGACTGGCACATGGAATACGAAGAGGTATGTACATACGTGTATATGCATATGTAACCATTTTTATATTTTAATATGATGAGATTAGAATTACTGCATATAGTAAATATATACATAGTAAAATTCTACGCCAGTTACGTATGTACATACAAGTATATCTTTACGAAGGAGCGTTTTTGTGCTCGCGGAATGGGGGATAAGGGCTAGAAATAAAAAAAAAAACTAAATAATTTTTCCTTTTTAATAAAACGGAGTCAATTTTGAGATCTTCCAATCAATTTATTTATACCCTAATAAAAGAATGTTTCCTCTTTATCTTCAAAATAAGACTCATCATTTTTCTCGGACAAGAGTTGTCGTTCCTTCATTGGCAAGGAACTTTATAACGGCAGGATATTCTATTTTTAATGAAAATGAAACCTCTAATTTATACTCTGAACGTACGTTTTATAATCAAATCAAATAACGACTTGTAGCCTAATTTAGGAACGTAAATATTTTTATCTTGGACAAATCTACATTGACTGACGACTTTGATAAATAGAATAATATACTCCTTAACCATGATGTTTGAATCATCTGAATCTTTACCAAAGTGACAGAAACTCAAAATATCAATTTCAATATTTTGTGATTAATAATTTCTATTCGAATTTGGGTGCGTGATTTTCAAAAGTGCATACATATTCATTTGTAAATATAAGAAATGCCGGCAGATGGACTTTTGACATCGTACTCAAATCTTGTAAGTAGAAGCAATTTACGTAAAAGAGAGAAATTCACCAAATTTTCTTCTATTTATTAAACATTAAAGCCAAGTTGCAGTGTGGTGCAGATGTTGGAGTACAGTGAGCGATGCGCTTATATACGAGGATCCACAAATTGCAATCGTACTGGCAGCTTGGCAAACTATATAGAAATTCTTTACTGCGATTTGAAACCACAAAATGATACAGAACAAATTTTATGTTCTATTCTATTGATGACCATATGCATTCTTATCTACATAGTTCTGGGTTGCACCGTGGAAAATTGGTACGTATTTTCGCATACACACATACATACTTCTTACTTCTAAATTCAATTTCTTGAGCGCAAATACCTACTCGTCTAGTTATGTGCGGTTACAAGTACTTAACGAATCTTCTAATTATGTTTTTTACACAGTTTTTGTCCTGCTTTAAAAGTCGTTTCGAAAATGTTAGGCTTGAACGAGCATTTAGCGGGTGTAACGCTTTTGGCATTTGGAAATGGATCGCCAGATCTTATTGGTACTTTCTCAAATTTGGGCGGCGGTGGACCCATGTTCCCAGATCTATTTGGAGCTGGCGTCTATGTGGTGCTTCTCGTCGCTGGCTTAATATTTGTTTTTTATCCTTTTGAGCTGCAATGGAATAACGTTTTGAGGGATGCCTGCTTTTTGAGTTTCGGAATCATTTATGTTGATTACTGCTGTGTCTCGGATGGAGTAGTCACACGTACTGAAGCTATATGTAAGCTAATAGGGAAATAATATAAGCAGAGTGGAATTGAAGGTTTCGAATATGCTTGTCTGCATCGACTTGGCAAAAGCTCTAAGAGAAGATGGGAAACTATCTAATGGTTTAGTAAATTTTTCGTTAAGATTTAGATAATTCCCAAAAATGTATTTCGTTCTCCAATTATCACGCCTTGGCGATACAGTTAGGCATATACGTACTATTCATATGTACATACGTATGTATATATATAATCGTCTACTTATTTCAGTGATAATGTCGGTATATATATTGTATCTTATGGTAATATTTATTGAGCTGTTGCTGCTCAAACAAAGTGTTAAATGTAAGTAAGCGTTAAATGTATGTATATCTGACATGATCAGATTATAGTAAGATATTCGTTTACTTTTACTTATTTTTGTTTTTTGTTTTTTATAGTGTTGCAATCTAAGCTTAAGGATCGAAAGTATGCTACAGGTAATCTATTGAGCTTTACAAAAGAATCGGTCGAATTCCACAAAGCGAAATACAAACATATACACATACATATGAAAAATTGCGCACCATCTTTGCTGTATGAATAGCCTATGATGAGGTCTGTTATTATTGTTGTAGCCGCAAAAACATTTCCTAAAGTGCTTTTTGCGAAATGTAGCGGGAGTGAGAGTCCTTGGCCGGATAAAAATCCGGGTCGTTCCGGTATAAAGACCCAACTGTAGTGGGAACTTTTGGATTTTATTTACGAGGCCCCCCCGCAGGAGCATGCGTTCTCATAGGGAGGGGTTTCAGCACAGTTTAATGACGAAATACAGTAAATGGTCTATAATCTCAAACAGATTTTCCGTTTTTCGTCGCATTTTTCCGGCGAATTTTCGATTTTCTTGGTTACACAATCGCAAAGTCATCTGTAGACTCAAAAACCTGCCTGGAAAGCGTATGGAGCACACTTAAAGCTCCAGATCACAATAATAATAATAATACGAGTATCGCGATCAATAATCATAAAAATGCAATTAAATTAAGATTACACTTATTTTACATACATATCTCTGTCATTTTTAAACATAGCTGCAAATCTCTCCAAATTGGAGCAATTACAAGCAGAGGCTGGCATAGAAATTCTTGATCGCACCTCCCGAGTATCCATAGATGTTAATAGAACACGAACAATGTCTTTTGACGCAATATTAAATAAACCAAATAAAGACCTTGTCAAGCAGTTTTTGCAGTCGCTAAATCCAATACAAACTGTAGAATGGGTAGAGAGTGGTCCTGCAGGAAAGGTTTATCTTATAATCACGGCCCCCGTGCTTTTTCTCTTACAACTATTTATACCAGTAGTTGATTATGAAGAGGACCGACATGGCTGGTCAAAACTACTGAACTCGTTTCAAATACCTTGGGTACCGTTGATTATAATATATACACTTGGTAAGCCATCAATAAATTTACTTTTTGTAGAGTTTTATTTTAATTTCACACTTCTATTCTACTTACAGCATCAAACGTATTTTTGTTCGGCATACCGTTATGTTGTTACACGTTACTAGTTACCATACCCATTACTGGTTACATGTTGTATACAACACGCACGGATATTCCGCCAAATTATCACCACGTTAGTATCGCCGCTCGCAAAATTCCTTCACAATAAAATCAATTTTTTTTTCTGTTATAGACTTTAGCATTTTATGGTGTTGCCTGTTCTATTTTAGTAATTTACTACTCCGCAAGTGAGTCAGCGGAAATATTACGAGTCATTGGTATCGTGACTAACAGAAGTAACTCATTCCTTGGATGTACTTTACAAGCATGGGGGAATAGTATTGGTGATTTGGTATCAACTATTGCTTTGGCCCGTCACGGCTATCCAAGAATGGGTTATGCAGCTTGCTTTGGGGGGCCATTTTTTAGTAATAAAAACTTAATTCGAAAAATGCTCAGCTTAAAAATTGTAATGACCACTTCATCTTAGATTCCATTTCGTCCTTTGGTGGTGTTTTTATATATGAAACGTTTCGTTCCGAAACACCTATATTTGTAAGTATGACTTGAATATAGGATGCTTATTATTATGTTTATTGTAATTTACAAACTTATATATATTTAAGGTCCCTCAAGGCAGTTTGGGTGAAAATTGTGTTGTTTTTCTATTCATAGCGACCATATCGGTTTTGGTGTGGTCAACTTTAACGAACTTCTCAGCCCGTAGAAGTATTGGTATTTTTAATTTTATTCTATATGCGATATTTCTGGTTTTCGTTTTTGCGGGGGAATTGGAATTTATTGAAACATTTGCTCCAGAAAAGGAGGAAGAAATAATCGATACGTAAAAGTCTTCTAAATAATCATATAACTTATGTATGTATTTATGTATGTGTGTTATTGACAACATAATAAATATCACTGATAAATATTCAACTGATCCATATTCCTAAATTACGGCAAAGAAGACTTAATAGGTGTTACATGCATATTCTCTTTTACTGACGAGGACACCGCTTACGCGTTTATAGCCGAGTTATTGGAAATACCAAGTGTAGCCAGGCCATTCTCCACCTGATCATTCGAAAGGATTGGGGTCTTCCGTGACTTCTGCTTCCACCGGAGAGAGCTGCATCGATAACTGCCAAAGCTGGAGTGTTCGCATCCATTCGGACCATATGACCGGCAGATTCGCTGAACTATGTCAATGTCGCCGTATATATCATTGCATCGATTGCGGTAAACGCCGTTACCAATCCGTAAAGCACCATAAATCTTTCGAAAAAACTTTCTCTCGAAAGCTACCAGCGCCGACTCATCGGATATTGTCGTCGGCCATGGCTACGCATGTGTGCATATTACTATTAAACAAATGGATTATATCTGCGGCGAAAATATTCTCTCACGATTGTCGGGAAAATACGAGGAGTAAGCCTGGTTTTCATGCAATTTTGATCATCATATTTTTTCATACAAATCGTTGAAGCTACTTTTGTTGAAATTATTTAAAGGGTTTTTGGGAATGGTTCAATGATATAATAATACCAAGACTCAATGTACGAGGTCGAGGTACGTCAAATATATTTCTTTAAACGCGCTGTTCGGTAACGAACTTGGCTTGCCGCACGCACGCACACAAACTGCACGGAGGGCGAGCTATTAGCCCTAATTTCGTGAGTAATATTGCTGTTGATGTCTTACTATTTTGGTAGTAAATTTTCAATATTTTTCAATTTTCTTAAAGCGTAACCTTAACCATTTCGTTAACTCAAACTTTAATACATGAGGAGTGCTCTTGGAAATTAATCAGTAACGAAACGTTTCAATTAAAATTGAACAAACGAACAAGATTAATGTGAAAATTTAACTAAGCCGTAGTTAAAAAAGCAAACGGTTATTTGTACGCTTACGAGGTGGATTTTTAAAATTCTTCAGCTATCTATGTATTAATTAAATATTGGGAGAAAAATTTAATTAAAAAAATATGAAAGGTTCCGTAGTTGTTGTTGCTTGTTTAACTGTTTTGATCTAAACCAACACCGTGATCATGACTCGGCCAATAAACTTTTTTACTGGTTTTTCTAATAATTTGTTTGAACTGACAGTAACGTTTTAAAAAGGTTACTAAGCAAAAATACTTTGTTTATTTTCAGTAATAACAACGATGGAGGTCGTTTGTTATCCGAGGAAGCTTTAACAGGTAACGAATTTCCATATAAATACATATGTATATCGATTTAACCATTATAAGTGCAAATCCATCAAACTTCTACTTGAGAATATTTGTCTAATAAATAAAAACTCATTTTACGAAAGAAGTTTCTATCGGTTAATGTTTTTATAAAAAAAATTTAAAATCATACATAAAAACATACATATGTACATATATAAGTGAAATCAGAGTGCACAAATACCGTTATTCATAAGTATATATGTAAAGGTCTATACATACATAAGCGCATATATGCTAAATATGTGAATTGAAAGTCTATCAACCACCTGTACTTCGGTTTTCCACCTTTTGTAGATTTCCAGACCAAGACCAATAAATTCCTGCAGTCGCGTGACGATCCAGCGCTTCCATTAAATAGATATATAACGGAGTATAGGCGGCAATTTCGAAACGGATACATTACTGTAAAAACAATTCTACTGAGGCGATCCACATCTTTGCACTTGGAAGGATACATGCGCAATACATCTGAGCACCAGGAAGAGTTTCAGTGGTATTCACATGAAGACTGCAAATTGTAAGTTCCCATAAAATATTTAAATACCAAAGCAGGTGATTTTAAAGATTAATGGTTGTTTTATTTGCATTTATGTTTGTAAGACTGTGATGTGTGAGCATGTATATTCCCAATTAAACTATTTCACTTTATTTCCTTAAAAATCTAGCGGCACTAGTGTTGCTTAAAATAAAAAGGAATTTTTTAAATTTCTCTAGTATACTCTACGAAGTGAGGTGAACTTAGTTTCGTTTTGCTTCTGCCGCCTTGAAGGAAAGCAGCCGCAAAGAAGGACGCACGAAAACTTACTACACAGATGTATACATATAGAATATAACGTGGAGTCACAAAACCATTTTGTGTAATAGAGAGATATGAATAAACTAAGAATAAAGTAACGCATAATCAGCTTTACACCTTTCATGAACTGAGGATAACTTAACTTTAGGTCCAACGACCTCAAATTTGGTCGGTTCAGCACATGAATGAAGCCAGGAAAGAAAGTGGCCAGTGGCCCCATACAGTTGTGGCAGACGCAATAGCTGATTCTACTCAGTCATTTCTTCTCCTTTTAATACTAACATACTTTGGATTAAAGTTTGCATGTCGAACTAGCAAACGAAACCACTTTAGTTTATTCAATTGTGTAAACAATAGGTGTGTACAACAACTAATCGTTTGTAAAAACTTTAACTGTAAGTGCATAGACAATTTCTCTTGTCAGACTTATTCTTCAGTGTTCTTCACCTATTTTTATTTTACACTAGCAGACCCGACAACGCATTGTTGTGGTTTTCTGTGCTTTGTCCAATTCTTATTCTTTTTGGTATTGCAAAGAACGATAAAATGACTAATTAAGCATTATCTATTTCAAAACATTTAGTTTTTTATTTTATTTTCGATATGACTACTTATTTGTATGCGTGGGCCATGCTGCTCAAAGCCTTTTACAAAAATGTCAATATGGCATTTTTCAAGGTAAGCCAAACGCGCTATTCTCACTCAAGTTCAACGATTAAGAATAGCCGTAAAGACACGATCTCTGCTTATATCCAAATCATATTAATTTTTTTCAATCTGTCGGTGATCCCTTTCCCGCAAAAAAGTTATATTTACTTTCGAGCAAATCGAACTTCGATACAGGCCTCTGGTTCATTTCCAATAAGCAAAAGTGTATTATTTTTTCAAATAGATCGGTCCACTACCGTTAAAGAAGGACTTTCAAGTAAATCGAACCATAAATACGATTTTTTTCGAATAGGTTAGTCCCTGGCCCATGTCACGAAAATTTTTCCCGTTCAAACCTTTCTAGGAACCATAGAAACAAACTGGACGAAAAACAAAAACCTTTATCATTCTTGTAGCTGTTGTTTTATTATTGTACATGCAATGTATTTTTTATTTATCTCCCCAAAGGTGTCGGGCCAATGCTATTAAAAAACCTCACAACTTATTTATAAATGGTGATATTGAAATGGAGCCTGAATACCGCTCGTCATATATTTCCCACCCAATGGTAGATCGGACTACAAAAATATTACCACGTGAAGCTTTCCGCCTCGATGAGTATCCAATAGAGAGAAACGTTCAACCGAAACATACGGAAGCTTTTTCCAGGCGAAATCTCCCGGAAACTAAGACCAAACATGAACTTGCCACTCGAAATTTTCATAAATGCCACTTACAACAGCTCAGCATTGAAGCGAAATATAACACTGCCCCATCTGAGTATAAACGCCAATACGTAGAATTCCCTATTGAGAAAGCACGGTCTATACCACAAATTTGTAATTTAAAAATACAAGGTAAATTTGGCGGCGTACCTGAGTATCAAGACAGTTTTAAAATCTATGAAAACTATTCTAAGAGTGCTCCTATTAAGAAGGCTGACAATTTACGTGTATCCGGCGCTGAAAATCTTGAAGAAGACAATAATGGAAGCAGAAATATACCCGAATATAATGAGAAATTCAGTAACCCACCAAAAAATGTGTCAAGAGAGAAACCACTTAAAACCGATGATCATTTGTATCCAAATGGTCAGTTCTCGAAAGATAGGCCAGAATATTACGACAGCTTCCAAGATCCACAGATCAAACACATGCCGGAACGTGGGAAATGCCGAGAACCATACTTACGTCTGAAAGGTAAAATCGAATTTAACCCTGAATATCGGAATACTTTTCTGGATTTTCCACGTGCACGTCCCGTCATACGCAAACCTGATTCCACATTTCGGCTGCCAAACTCATCAAATATATCAAAAACAGCGACTAACAAGAGTCCCAAACGATCTCCACGTGAAAAATGCAGTTCATATTTACCAAATACTGACTACTTTCGCAAAACAGTACTACCTACCTCAGATATCATCACGACACCAGAGTACCGTAGAGCCAACTATCAGTATCAATTGCGTGAACGCACACCCATACGTAATTCAAAAGTCAAAGTAGATTCAAGAAGGGAATCTAATGTATCGATCACAAAACAACGAAACAATACAATGCCTTCTACTCGTACTTCGCGCCATCATGAAGACTCTGCAGGGTATCATAAAAACTTAATCGAATGCGCAACGAAAAATGCACCGAAGTTTGGCAGACGGGCATCTATGCTTCCGAATTCCTCAGATTCAGGTAAGGAGTGGACGGCGTTTTCTCGTTCAGATCAGCAAAACAATGATAAATCCTTTGTAGTGCTGAATGCTGAATGTAAACCGAAACATTGGATGAAAAAATCGTGGTATGAGTCATAATTTAGCGACTTATGTAGCCTCAATTGCAGAAATCAATTATAACAAAAGTAATAAGTAAACTCCATATATGTACATATATATTTATAAGCGTAAGTAGGCGTTTGATAGCTAAGTGGAATGCACATGTCCTTATAGGATGAGCTCCAAGCTTTTAAACGAAACCTACTGTGCGAGTATATTAATATGAATCTAAAGCGTACAGAGTTAATATTCCCAATTTGTTTGTCAACATACCCAACTTTCTTTTTATTAAGGTTAAAACGAAACCTTATATTAGTCGGCGGTGAGCGATGTAAGGAATTTAGACTTTTTCCACAACATTTACACTGAGTAATCTTCCACCAATAATAACGCCTAACTCCAAAATTGTAATGTAATAATAATTGTAGTTAAACAGGAAAAGTATGTTCCTACGGGATTTGTTATGTTGAGGTTATGTTTATATTGTAAGACTATAAACTTAATAATTGTACTTATTTTTCCTTAAATCCAAACTTCATCTCATAAAAACAATAAAAATACATCATAAAAAAGTATGTCGTATAATAATGTGCAATTATTTATTTTGTTTTGTTTACTAGTACCTAAATACCAAAGCCAGTTTTAAAGCAGCTTTAAGCATTCATTGATCCCAGTCATCCTTATACTGGAGTGATTGTTGCAATATTGTTTGAAAAACGTTACGTAAATAGCTTTAAATTTATAACAAATGAGTTAGGAAGGGATGAGTTCGAATGGAATCGAAAGATGTGGTTCTTGACGTACATACATACGTGTTGATTAGTACAAATCGCGCTTTATAATGAAGTTAAAGGGTCGAAATTCACTCTAAAAATACTTGGACGTTTCTCCGCGTACAGATTAACAACCTCGCCGAAGGTGGGCTCAAAATATTTTCCAAGTGCATTTCAGGGCAGAGAAGGGCTTGTGAGTATGCATCTCTGACAATTTAAGTGTCCAGTAATTCCGTGGACAGCAACCAAAACCAACATATACAAAATCTCTCTTTTATCGTTAAATATTATTTTTAGCACTAAAACTAGCAAAAAATTGCGAGCAAGCATGGAGACAGATAAATTAAAAACTTTTTCCCATTCGAATTTTTCGTTTTCTTTTAAAAATATCTGATAATACAATTTTTAGATAATTTCATCATTTTATTTAATGTCAAACAGTGAGACTTGAATGCCAATAAATGAAACCACCTTTAAAGTTTTTGTATCATGATTTTCCTCCTACGGTATCCAATGAACTTCATAGCAACTGTATTTTCTTGACTAATTGTTTATGTCTCTAGTTTTTGTGTTAATTTTCAATGTCTAAATGTATTGTTCTCTAATGAAATTTTACTGATACACTTTTGAAAAAACTACCACAAACAGAAAAGCCATTAATATGTGCTCGAAAGATCAACACAGTGAAATGAAAGATAAGTTTAAGCCACCCAAATTGAAACAACCAACAAGCAAGTGAAAGATCAATATTAATTTCTAAAAAACTATAATTAACCTTATATGTATGTATGTATATGTATGCATGCATTTTGTTGCTTCTTCCAGCTACTCGCGCCCGCTGCTACGAACAGTTTCTTTGGCAGGAACTCTACGATGAGTACATTCGTTACAACGATCGTTTGGTTAATGTTAAACCCGAGAAAGCAAACACAGAATATTTTGATGAGTTCTGCAAAAAAATACCGAAGGAGGACATGGCTGAAAAGGAGCGCTTGATAAATATTTATCCATTGTACAGCACCAATGCTATAACTTTGTGGAACAATAACGGTGACGTATCTAAAGATTTTAAAAAACGCTACTCTATAACACGTCCAGTTCAGGAGCAAACCGAACAATTTGGATAAATTTAAAATTTAGAATGTTGAAATGTGCATATGTTTATGTAAACAGAATATTTTGTATTTAAAATAAATTCAAACAGAAATTATGTTTGTAATTTGCCAAGGCGAACTTACAGAAGGTGAAGTTGTCACATCATATGATTGCTTGTTCTTCCTTCGATTTCAACAAATTACACAAACAAAATACATGAGAAATAGGTATGGACATAACGAACTTTTTATTACACCAACAAAATACATTGAACGAATTTCGTTTTTGACTTTTCGAATCTATGATTACCCAAACAAAATACATAGGCTTTTTGTTCTTGTATTCTTTATACTACCATGTGTAAATTTGCCTTGGTAATTTGCAAGCAATCTTTGGTTAAAAGCAACTACCCCGGCTAATACTTGTGGAACATTGAACAATATCCAAGGATTATCATGAAGAACGAACTTTATTATACGGAAACCTAGGCCCTATGGTCCTTTCCTAAAGAGTCATACTTAGAGACGCCTCCTAGAACTCTTTTACTTACAACTCATCCTATATGAGGAGCTGCGCCGGTGACCAAAGTAGAATTGAAAAATATTAAAAAAAATTCAACACTTGCAATTCGACCGATACTCCTAATTCGAAGCTCTATACTACTACCGCTTATACAATATTTTTGTGAATTACCCTACTTTTTTATAATTTCCGTTTCTGCTTTCTTGTTCACTTTCAATCTATTACTATATCTCAAATGAAATAGACATCCATTGGAGTACTGCTATTTGTTCTCTTACACTCATGCGTTTGGAATGCCATAAGCTCCGTTGACGTGTCTGTCAAATATCATCATTGTTGGCGTTCGATTAGAAGTTTTCATTTCGGTATTCTGTATAGCTCTACGAAATTAATTATAACTAAATTTTGTAAAATAAGTACTGCAATGTATTACTTAGGTGAGTTCTTTCAAATGTATTGTAATACATAAAATCGTCAATTATTTTCATTTGCGAAGAAAAAGTCGGTTGTGCATGACAGGCGTGGTGTCTACTAGTTGGCCTTACATACATACATAAGGACCGCTGTAGCCGGCAAAAAAGAAAAAAAGAATTGCTCATACATGAAGGAAAAAATGTTTTTTTATCATTTCAGCATTTATATACGCCACGATAGTGCTCTCATGGAGCTCTACTATAATGGGGGACCGCAGTGTTATGGGTTATTTGGAAGAAAAAGACCTAAACCGTTTGCGAGACGTTTTCGCGGATGCTATTAATTCCAATGATTTACAAGCGATTTATTATTCAACACTAAATATCAAGCTTGTTGATGAAAAGAATTTGGCGGAGTTATGCTCGAGTTTGAGTGCACTGCATGAAGCATCCAAACTAAATGTAAGTATTAAAAACATATATTATACCCTTATGAAATTTACGAGGAAAAAAATATATTTATATTCATACTAACTTTATTTTAGAGTTATGAAAAGGACTTTTACTATATTGGCTCCAGTAAAAATCTCAAATGCAAAAACAAACTACCCGAGGCTTTGTTAGGAAGTGTTTATGCTGCATTCAATAGTGAACTTGGTTCGTCCCAAGAAATCTATTACAGAGTTCTTACCCATAAACTGCTGGGCGTTCAAATAAATGAACAAACTACTACTAAAATTGCAAAGACTCTACAAGGCTTGTTAAAGAAAGACGACTCCATAACTAGCTTGGGATATGCTTTTAATGTTGCAGGGGAATTGGGTACTGCTGCATCATTTGTTGCCGATCGTGTAGAAGATGCAGTTGTACAAGCAGATGAAGTTGATGGAAAGATGTTGCAATTTGAAGGAGGTCTTAGTATAACAGCATTAGTTGTGAATGGAATATTCCGAGTCACAGATATTTTCAAAAAGCCCACTCCCCTAAATTCGGTACAAGCTGTTAAATTTGCTTCTTATTTTCTTAACCGGCGTTCAGTACAATCTGCAAAAGGTGCACACGTACTAATTGAAGCTTTGAAGACATTGAGTGGAGCGGGAAATAGTGCTCCTATCTGTATTCAACTTATAGGAAATGGGCAACTGCAAGCAGATGACCCTGTGCTCAATGTTGTTGTCGTTGATTTGTTGGGAAAACCTGTAACACCATCACCGAAAACAGTTTCGGGAAAAATTATTTTAAAAAAAGATAATGCTGTTCTTGCCGAAAAAGTCCAGTTAATATCGAAGTCATCAGACAAAACCGTATATAATGCGCAACTATCTAGCTACAAGCCGTCGCGGGGAGTATATTTCGCAGAAATCAACGTAGACAATACCTTTACACAAACATTGCAATTCAAAGTACTGGGTCGTGTAAAAGTGCATTCACTGGAAATTGGTGTGACTGATTCGGACTCTAGCTCAACTGTCAAAAAGCAAAGTATTATTTATCCTCAAACTCTTCAGGGAACGTTAAAGGCAGATGGTACACAAAAGCTATTACTGAAATCTGTGCTCATTGATGAAAGCACAACGAAGGTAAATTTGAATATCAAAATAAAATAAAAAATAATAAAAAGCTTTGTTTCAGGTCATAACAGTTCATCAGGCCTTCGTACGTTTATCTAATGCCCAATCTAATGAAGAAATAATTTTCGTCGCTGAACAAGATAGTAATAAAGCTTACAAATTTGATATGGATGTAGGAACACACGGAGCTGATTTTAGATACAAATCGGGTATATATGAACTATATTTCATTATCGGTGATGCCTCTGTTTCGAATTCATTCCAATGGCACGTGGCGAACGTTGAACTTAAATTTGCTCATGAACCAGGTATATTTAAATATATAGATCTGAAGACTTTTTGTATTAATATATACTTCCCCTGTAGATACGTCAAAAAAGCAACCAATCCGTAGTACGCTTCCAGAAATTGAGCATATGTTCCGCCCGCCGGAAAAACGACCACCACGCTTTGTTTCAGATGTTTTTACTGGTTTGTGCTTAACTCCATTGGTGCTATTATTAATTTTCTGGAGCAAGTTGGGAATTAACTTCTCTAACTTTACATTCGTGCCTAGTACAATAGGCTTTCACTTGGGATTCGGCGGTATATTGGCATTGTTTGGGGTATTTTGGTTATATTTAAATATGTTCCAAACTCTCCGTTTACTTATTCCCATCGCAATATTCACTTTTATCTGCGGCAATCGTCTTTTACGTCACCTCCACGCACAGCGTGTAGGGAAGTCTTCAGTTTCTTTATCCAGTGCTGCATCCTCTTGAACAATGGGAGAGTAGATCATTAATTCGGAATTTTTAATATATGTCAGCAAGACAAAAATGAAACAAAAAAAACGTAGGTCACAGAAACAGTTCCGACCGCTTATGCAAATATTTGCATTTATTTTGTCATTATAAATAAAGATAATTCATAATACAAAATAAAAATTAATTAAGCTTGTGTTTATTTGATAACTTTATTATGCCAACCTTAAGCTTCATATTGCTTTGGGGAATAAGAGTTAGTGAAATATATTCCTAATTCAAAAAAAAAAAAAAAAAAAATCGTCAAGCTCAAAGCTTAAAGAAAATGATATACATATATGATATATAATACAATATAATAATAAAAAATGTATGAAAAAAGTGAATTTCAGTACACTGGATAAATAATAAATGTGTAGATAAAAATTTATTTGTGAGATACCGCTTTTACAAATCGTATTTTTGCGATATAATCGATAGGGGCATCGATTAGTCAGACACTGGGTTTTGGTCTTGATTAAACAACTTCTGCGAGAAAGCCTTCATTTTCTTCCGTTACAATTGCATCAATATTATAGAATACGGCGTGTATTGAGATTACAAAGCAAGAAGCTCCTATATAAAATATGGTGATTATTTAAAGCAAATTTCTTATTCCACAGATAACTCACCCAATGTCCAAAACAATGCAGCACCAGCACCTGCTATATACAATATTGGCATAGAGGCCAAATTAACCGCCATAATTTGCTGATTTGTACCTAGCTGGTGTCCGAAGATACTAACGGGCACTTGAGCTTTATTTATTCTATGACTGGCATAAGCCGCAGCAGCCAAAACCAGCAGAATCAATGGGGATGTGATTCTTTAAAAGAAATATAGGAATTATAAACGGCGTTTGCTCTAATTTCATTTTACAAATAAGTAGCTTACAGGCAATAAATCATCAGTATTACAAATATAAATATATAGTTGCTTTGGAAATAGCTGAGATTCCGTACAAATCTGCTTGTAAGACGTGGCATACTCGCAGCAGTTTTAAAATTAGCTGTGTTAACGAATTCTGACCATGGTCGTATATATTTTCGAGTAATCTGTAGGAGTTCCAATGGACTTGGTATTTTTTGTAAACTAAAACTAAATTTACAATATAAAAGAAATTAGTTTCATATTATATTTTGGAAACTATTCATGTATGTTTACATATGTACCTGCCAAGATCGAAAGTAGACTTCGGTTGTTCATGGGGAACATTCATGTCCCCGCTAATATCCACTTTAATTTCATCTGCTGTAGACATTTTATGTAATATCGCTACAATTAAATAGATCAAAATTATTATAATATTCTGCTGACGATACACATTTCCTATGTTTACTTTTTATGTTATTATTTTCTTGACATCGATCTAGCGAATTCTACTAATGTTCGCATTCACCTAACGTTAACTGTTGTCGTATACGTATGACGTGCGATACGCAATATTGGACAAAACATATGGATGTGTATACTTCAAAAACGTCTATACATAAGAATTTATTACGTTTCTTTATCGTCAAAATATTGGCATTCGAATATATTAAATGCAACATTTTATTATTAAATTACTGGAAACGAAAATACCTAATTTCTTATTTCTGAAATAAATTGCCATTTCACATATACCTTTTTTGTCGGCCGAAAATCGCTTCAACGGTTATAAAGCGTTAAGTGTATAAATATATTTCTTATAATCCTTCTATTTTGTTGTGTTTTTTGGGGTAAACTTAAGAACAGTTTTTATTGAGAAAATCTAAATTCTCTTCCCATTCACGTCTTCGTCAAATGTCCAGCTCGGTTAACCTTCACAATTTAGTAGTACAATAAAAAATATTCCTTAAACCTGTTATATTTCCACCAGCCGACGACTTTAAATGTCAGCTGGCACGAGGACCTCGTATTCCAACGAAGCACCTCAACACTTTTATTTTGCAACTACCCATCTTACATACCTTCCGTCCATAGCAACCAATCCCGTTACTGACGGGTTTCCCGCAAAAAACCTCGTGTTTGTATATTCTATTACTGTCGGGTGTTTTGGCTGTGCGGTATGTCTTGAAATGGCAAATACAAAAATAAATAAATTGTTTTGTTCGCTACATATTGGTGTATTTAGCGAAACTCGTTACAATCGATTGATACAATTTTAGAGTATTTTATCGATACTTTTATCAAAAGTTCTATAAAATGATATTCAAAACGAAACAGAATCATTGTTCCACAAAAACTATTTTCATCTTTGCGAAGATCTTTCAAATATAATACATATGTAAGTATGTATGAAAGCAATCTTTGATATAAAATTACACCTGTTAGTGGAAAACGGCTAAAATCAGTTGAATATAGCTTAAGTGCTATTGGCGGCCGCCGAGCTGTTAAAATCCTGGTGCGACCAAAATTCAAAAGTTATAGAAAATTGATTTAAATAAAAACTTAATGCGGAATATCAACCCCTCCGAGTGTATTTCTGACATGAAATAAAGGCTCCTCATAAAAATCCATCAGGCGTTCGGAGGCGGCTTAGTATAAACTGTAGGTCCCTCCATTTGTTTAGAAAACATAAAGCCGCTCAAACCAAAATAAATTTTTTCTTTTATTTGAATTAATACAATTTCCTGAGCAAAATCAAGGGGTTTCAGACAAGATAGTTTGCTCCGTTTTCTCCAGATCGACCAAATAGCGAACGAAGTCTAAATCTAGCGGTGAATCGCTCTTGTTAACAGAGGCTATTTTGGACTGATTAGGCAATTGAAAGGTAAATTCCAACGAATTACTACTGAACAAATAAATTGGAATATAAAATATTAACCAGAATTATGGAAATCGGTTAAGCCATTTTCGAATTTTTAGTAAGATTCAAGAATAGTAGCAAATAATTTTTATACAAATGCACCACTTATGTATACGTATTACATATACTATTGCCTACTTTTCATATGTACAAACAAAAAAAATTATTTTCAAAGAAAAGCTCGTTAGTTTTTTATTTCTTATTGTATTTATTTCGAGTAATATGTATGAATGCAATTTGCTAATGCATTTATATGTGTGTATGTATACATTTATCGCATACGATCAAACCTGAAAGATAGTAAATACAGCAACAAAACATGACACCAACAAATTTATACATATGATTATTTCACTTTAGTATCTTTTATCTATAGTAGTTTAAGATATTTGGCTATTATCGATCTACAGTCCAATTTCGCGCATAGCACCGTGTAGACAAGAGTTCCTTAAACACTCACGTGGTCCGAGCTTTTCACTGATAGTGCCTCGCATTATCATTAATGCCGAACGCGCGGCAGCTTGACAATCATTGTTATTGCCACAAATAGCATCAGCTTCAGTCAAATATTGATAATCACAAGCCACTTGCGAAGAGCCCTGCAATGATTAATTACAACAATGTTTTTTCTCTGTACTAATAATACCTTCTTATACATGTACTTACACATAAATAGCAAATCTGGTGCACACCGCAAATTGGTAACAGCTCCTGATTGACATCACCGCTTAAAGCTTCTACTTCACGGCAACGTTCTGCTATCATCTCGATTAAAGGACACTGGTTAGACCCGATTATATAATTTTTGTTGCCAAGATATGCGTCATTTAGTGTCTCAAAGGGAGCAACGAAATTTCCATCGTCTACGTCACTAAATTCATTTGGTAATTCTGGGTAACGCAGAAAACCATTTCGCTTCTTTTCGGATTTCTTCACTTTATCTAGTGCCTCATTACCCTTTGAAACGGCCCTTATGTTTGTTGTATCGCCAGAGCTGGTGCTCATCATAGCATTCGAATGAATTTCCTTTTTCTTATCATTCCCCGGTATTCTAATTAAAAAGTTAAGTATAAAATTACAAAATTAGTAAAAAAATAATTATTATTTAATCATGAAAACAGAATAATAAAGATTTGCTAAGTGCTTGAGTGTTTGCAAGTTTTTTGCAAGAAAAAATTAAGAAAAAAACACAAAGCAAAGTTTTTAAATTTGAACGAAAGCAAAGGAAAGCCATTACTTTTGCATATGTAAGTAATATACACATATGTACCTACATACGTGTACATATATATTTGTATTTTATTGCGATCTGGTTTCAACGCTTATAAATCTTGTATAATTTTAAAACTGTTTGCTTACCCAATGTTTTCGAAGTCCTGCAAAGCAGCTTGCTGCTTCTTTACGGACAAACGCTTTTCGTTGTTGTTACCAGTCTCGATTACGTTGTGGAGTAGATGATTCTCAGCATCTACTAATTGTCTCAATTTTTCTAAGGCGCGACGCATTTTCTCCAA
Organism: Ceratitis rosa; assembly: GCA_037013455.1. Classification (NCBI taxonomy): domain Eukaryota; kingdom Metazoa; phylum Arthropoda; class Insecta; order Diptera; family Tephritidae; genus Ceratitis; species Ceratitis rosa. Next base: position 486,948 of record JAWMAG010000397.1, read on the forward strand.
ACTATACGCGGTAGCTAAGCGTGAGAGCACATGATCTTTCAGACGACGTATTTCATCAGGGTCGGTTATTCCTACGCGATAATGGCGTGTTAAAAAATTCAAAATTTCATTCATTTTAGAAAACCTCGATAAAGCAAGAAATACCACAAAAGCTCTGTTCGATGAAAGATGTCAGTAAGAATTCACCAGTAACGAAATGGCAAAATGCAATTTTTTTTTTTGGCTCACCGAACGCGATTCTGTAAAATTCAGGAACAATTGTTACTGCCCATCAGGTCACCGAACAGAACTTAAGTCAACGGACATTTATAGTATCACCTACATACATTACTTTGAATTTTGGAAAATTTTCCCCTGAAATATTGTTGTTTTCGTTATTTACCCAGTGTATTAGCGCTTTTCTTGGGATGCATGACTTTATTACTCCAATATGGTACACTTGGACCACATGGCCATTTCTTTTATGTACGCCTGGTTTTATAAAAATTTCAAAGAAAGCTTACCCTCATGTGCTCCTGTATACTTGATGGTTCCATCGATGATGAAGTCCTCAATTGACTGCAACTTCTTTTCCATACCATCAATTTTTTCTGCATTCAAATCCTCGTCCTCTACGCTCGCATCAGAATCTTTATTTTGGGAGCTGCAGTGAAGTAAAAAATGCATTATAAGTCATTTATAATTTGGCTTCTTATTTGGCGTGGAAACCGCATACGCGGTTATAGCCGAAATATCCTATAAGACGAATTAATATGTAGCTCGAATATACCTCAACAGATTTACAAACTCCACAAAAGATATCGAGCGTAAGAGTGCGTAATTAGGTTCTTTCATATTGGACGTATGCTACCATTAAAGCTATAAGATATTTAATTATATTTTTTATACGAAAGACTGATGGATTTTTATGAGAAGCTTTTTTGTTGTATTTCCAACGCACGAACACAATTAGAAAAATTTATTTGTTTTTTTATAATTTAGGATCGTGATCTATCCATTATTCTAATGAAAATCCATCTCCCCGAAATAGGCTTAGAATTGTGACACCCTCCTTTTTCGAACAGAGCAAAAGCCCAGCCTCTTAGTCTTAGCTAATTAAGCAAAATAACTAGCAATGGAAAAATTTAATATTTAAATTTCTTACCTCAATCCATTCACAGCCTTTTTTTTACGATCTATCCCAAAGTATTTCGACCAATCAATGGATTTTTTTTGTCTCAAGTTATTTAAGCGGGTGACTAAAACAGGCGCACTTTGAAGTAATTCCTTTTCAAATACCAAATCGCGTTTCCTTTTGCGCATTTCGGTCTCTTCGTCGTCAAATTCTAGGATAATAACCAAATTGTTGAAAAGTAAATAAGTCATTCAATATTTAAGAAAAGTAGTATTCTTGATAGAAAAACGACATATGTATGCCGAATATAGTGAGAATCAAGATTCTACCACCCTTAGACTCAAATATATCAAAAACAAGAGCGGAATTAACCAAACTAAAACAGCGCTAGGCCTACATTTTGTGTTGCACTTGTTCTTAAAATAAATCACCCAGTAAAGTGGGTTACCTTGTTTTAATTTTTACCTTCCTCTTCTTCCTCTTCTCCCTCTTCTTCTTCACGCTCTTCAGATTCAGAACCTTCATCTTCCTCTCCATGGCTCTCGTGAGAACTATGGCGATCGCTGCGTTTACGATGCTTGTGTTCCTTCTGCTGGTGTCCGGTTTTGGTAATCTCGTTTCCATTTTCATGACCGTTTTGATGAAGATCGTGCACATCTGATGCCACAGCAACATTTGTAGTATTGTCATTTGAAGCAGACGATGTTGAAGGCGGAACATCGCTAAAAGAAGTCAGTGCCTTTTCATTTGTTGATCGCTTCTTCTTCTTCATATCACTGGAGGGATTATGGGGTGATCCAAATATCTCACCCAAATCTCTAGCTACTTTATCATCTGTCTTTCCTAAGTTTCTGATCTCAGTGGATAAACCTTTGGTTGAACGTTTTGCGACTGGAAAGCGTTTCTTACGTTCAGAATATGGTAGCCAGGGAAGCATAGGGTATGAGCTTTTCTTCTGCATTAACATATAGTACGGAGGCATGCGCATACGCTTCTTTTCGTTGATCATATCGACTTTGATTTCATTTTCCTTTTGTTGATATTTCTCCCACAGATTACGCAAGGCTTCTTTGTACTGCTCTTCGCGTTCAAATTCTTGTGCATTTTCGATTTCGCGTAAGAACTGATCGGTCAATGTGGAATGGTCAGAAACAAGACTTCCTACGGGTCCCAATTGCGTTTCGCGCTCACGAAATACCGAAGGAAATTGCAAATCTGAAAAAGTGCATAAAACAAATTATTTATTTTATTATTTTTTTTTTATTATTAACTTTGTTGATATGCATAATGTTTTTCTAATTTCCTTTCGAGACGAAATCTTAAATTGTTGTAGTTTAGTGCTTAATGAATACCTGCTGCATGGGTCTTTTAAGCCTCGGAAACTATTGTTGAAGTTTGAAATTTAAGAAAACTTGGCCAATATATGTACATATGTACATATGTATATGGATTTCTGAATGAATTGGATTTACTAAATCGGCCTCACAAATTCGAAATGCTTACCATTGTTCCCGTAATCCTGTTCAGCACTATTACCTAAAGAATCTGTAAAGTACCGTTGTGAAGGTGGAGAGTTCAGTGGATATTTGGCTGCTTCCCTATGGTGCAACTCCTCAACGGCTGCTTGTAGTGAGTATGGCGATCGTTGGGCCAAGGATGCATGTAATATGCAAAATAATTGCAACAAAAATAGAAATGAAGCGGCTAAAGCCATTTTTATTTTTATGATTTCCGTGCAACTTCACGTTGTTCTTGTTTTCTTCCTGAAATTAAATAATGATCATTTTTAAACAAATCGTGATGGCAAAACAATGGAAAATTAATAGAGTAATTTCTCCAACAAACCTATCTTCTAATCCTATTCTTTACATTGTCTCTCAAGTAAACTATTGCTTTTATAGTGGTGAGATTTAATTATTATAAGTGCGGTACCGATGAAAATTTATATGTTTTTAACACTTGATTACAACAGTTCTTGAGATGTATTCATTTTTTCAAAAAGTAGGCGGTGCCACCATCACCTTCCCCTTTGTGAAGTTTTAGACAGCGTTGATATCTGACTTTTCCTCTAGTATACTATAGCTACTACGCCCATTTTGCTCGCATAGAAGTTGTGGCCTGTCTTTAATTATCATCCCGCGTGTGCCTTCCTTGGCTGCCATTGCACACGATTTTCACGGTCTTGCTCCAGCGCCATCCGCCCTCTTTTAATGTGACTGGAAACTTTCTTCCTGCATAGCATAATCTACTACTAAAATGTAGATTTTCCACATTTGAATACTAATTCGTGCAGTGTTTGAACTTGATTTAAACTTTTTAACTTGCAATGCAAATCTTCTTTACTCGTACATAAATCTTGCTGGTGAGGTGCATATATATGTATATATGTATATATATACAATATATAATTGTACGTTTGTATGTATAGATGTCATATTGTACAAACGTGCATAGAAGTCAGCACGTTCGGCATTTGCAAGGAATTTCACTAATGGAATTCCTTTCCTAAGATCCTTTTATGTAGTTGGGCATACATATGTATAACGGCTCATTCCTACACATACAAACTTATGATTTTGTATGTACTAAAGAGAATACTTGTTGTATCCTTCGTCTAACATTGCTTGGTGACGGGCCGCACACCCCACGCCTTCACTGGAAAATCTTATAAGCGGATACGCTCTAGACTTTGCAATGAAGTAAATACCAGAAATCAAAAGTTTACAAAATTCAAAAGTTTACAACAAACAACAGCAATCGAGCTAGTCCTAAAAATGGCGGTACAGGTACCAATTTGCAGTTTGCACTTTCATTTTGACGAATGCCGTAATTTGCTTTATGACATAACCCCTACCGGCAAGGATTTATTAATTAAGCTTTAGTGAAAAGTTTTCATTTTATGCGTAGGCGAGAAATACATATGCGCATCATACATATACTCAGACCCGTATTATCTCTCTGACGTTTTCGGCTCTTCAAATGAATGCGCATTTATTGCGTCTTGCAACAGGACCATCAAATATTCACTTTTAGTTCTCAGCATCTTCTCAGAGCTCTTGTTCGTTCCTCAAAACTTTGCCCGCTGCTCCAGTAAATATGCAACAATTTCTACTTTTGCCGCAACAGGGTGGCACTTTTTCTGTTTTCCTCTCAAATGCAAGGCGGACTGTTTTCTGTTTTGAAGGGCATGAAGAAGCGTTTGAAACTTTTTTATTTTAATAACAACGCACAGGGAATCAATATGAGCTTTGGTATTAAGCCATAAATTAATCAGATGTAACTATTGATTTGAAAATGCGAACGCAGTTCATTGTTGACTTTGGTATACTCGTATACATACATGTATTTATTAAAAATTGAGCTGAAACTATTTTAGGAAACTTAACATATACACATACACACACACATATGAATGTATAAAATACGAAATTTGTGCTTTTTGCAATGCAAATATTGGGAAAAAACACATACATATATCAATTGCACTCTTTTATAGTTATGTGCAAGTAACTGCCTATTTAACTTTTTCTCAGCTATTAACTCATATACTATATATATACTAAATTTGTAACTACACAAATACATACTCGTATAAACACATGTACTGATGAAGTGTCCAACAAATAAAAAGTTCTCTTGCGCCTACACCAAAAGTATAACAGATAACATACATACATATGTATGTATATGTATATGTATATGTATATGTATGCCTAGGTGTGGAATTGTGCTTTTTACTCGAATTAATCATATTAACAAGTTTTTCTTTTGTAATAAGACATTTGCACTACAGGATATTCTACGAATTCTTAACTCACCCGAAATACTCCAGCAGTCCACACCGATAACGCACTTTTACTGTTAACTTTGTGTTTACCAGAAAATGGTGCCTACGTCAGCAGTTACGAATAGTCAATATCCTTACAATTCACATCCTATAATGTGCTTGGCTTGATAATGCTGCAGGTTTTTATATCAAATACATATGTATGCACACGCATGCAAGACCTTCCAATGAGTGAGCGCTCTCATAGAGGGTTTACGAAAGCTCAAGCACTCGTGAGGTACTCGGTTTTCATTGAAACGCCTTTCACCTATCAACATCAGTATTTTTACATACTCGTATATACATACATAAGTATACACGTATGCCTTAGTTTTAATAAACTATTTCATACATTACAAAGTTAGCCGGAATTTTGTTCATTTACGACTACATCTTTATAAAATAACGAGAAGAATTGATGGTTCGGTGAGTAGTATCCAAGTGCAAAGGGACAGTCTCGAAGAATCACATCTCTTATAATAAGCAATTAAGCATAATACCCAAATATTTCACATTGTGCACACCACCTACGAAGCACTACCCCCAAAACTTAAACGGCTATGTAAGCTGACGCTATACAACACTAGAAACACAGTCAGAACTGTGAATAAAGAAGCGAAGTGAATGGGTCTGGTAGTGAAGGCACAATTCGAAATACATATCTCTCGTCTTTCAACAAACAGTCAAAGCATTCGCGGCTCGGCTCTCACGTTAAGTCGTAGACAATTCCGTCTATCTTGGAACCAGCATTAACACCAACAACAATGTCAGCCTTGAAATCCCTTGAGCGTTGGACTTTTGCCCAGAAGTGCTACTGTGGACTGAGTAGGGAATTGGAAATCTTCTCTCGAAAAAAAAAAAATTTTTTTTCATTTGAAACTCTTTTCTTTTCGAGTAGTGGACCCGACACCGATCAATTCGGAAAAATCCTAATTATGGTTCGGTTTGCTTAAACTTTTCTTTCCTGAAACGACTTTGTTAATTTTAAGGGAAGGTTGTTTACTTACTTAAATATTAGATGAAAAAACATGCATAAGAAAATGAAAGAGACATCCCTTGTATCAGCATGGTCAGCATACGCTGTCTGTTCGCATGTTCAGTTTTGCAGTTTGCCGACTCCGTAGTAATTATATAATATAGGTATGTATGTTGTCGCTTTATAACCGCTGAAGCGATTTTCAGTCGTCTCCAATTTGTGGAGAGTATCTTGATATTTTTCAAAACCAAGAGTTTATTTTAAACCGCCTTCGATTGGCTGTAATGGATATAATTTTATGGGGAACTTTGCTTTTCATGTCCCTGCATTCCCGCAATTAGAAATATTAATTTTCTGTAATTTTTGAATGTCTGGTGGTCTGGCCAGAAATCCAACCCGTGACTCCCCGTATACAGAGAACTTAAAACAACCTAACCACTCGGCTAATGCGTCCATGTATAAAACTTAAGAAAACTGAAAGAAAAAATAAATATTGTAACAAAACGATAATGTTAATATAATAATTGAAGTGTTTTATATACAAAATCATATGCATATACAGAATGCATCATCCAAACGTTTTATACATAAAAATATTTGTAATTTATCAAAAAACAAAAGAAAACATATATTTGTATCTTAAAATGTTTATGTACAAATGTGTAACTACGAACCTGTAAATCAATTGCTTATTGTTAAAATTGTTAGAAACTTTAAGAAAACTTTTAGAAGAGTTTTTATTCTTTAATAACAATTAAACACCAATTCATGTTATTCTACAATTTTCTCCCTCTGCATTTTTAAAATAACTGAAATTTGAGTACGCTCGGAATCAGGGATGGACAACAACAAATTTGGTGATTAGTATCTCAACGCTATTATCATAAGAACTCTAGAAGCTTTAGTTTCAATTTATAACTTCTCTTTCCGTTAACTTTCCAAAAAGCTTTATTTTTTTGTCCTGCGCAGTTGTCGCATATAGGTATTATAAGAATTTATACGCCATTTTAATATACATACATACATATTTACACATATGTACTTACACTTGTATATTAGTTTCAATATACTTTCAGTATAAGGAGTAGCATTGACTCCAATATCAATACCTTTTTTGTTTTGACTTTATATATGTACATCGTGCGTACAATTTTATTTATGTACATATTTCCAGATATATATTATATTTTGAAGACACCTGTTACACGCGTGTAGATACATAGCCATGGGCATAACTACTCGTACATTGACTATTGTATATTAAAATTTCTTTTACCATATAACATAAGAGAATTAAAATTGTTGGCGTCAACCTTGCCATAATTTATTAAATTAAATGAAAAATTTTAACGTAAAGTGAAATGTTAATAATTTAATATGATTACGTGTATAATGAAAAGTAAGTTTATTAATATATTTGTAAATTACGTTTAAATGCTATAGCGAGAGCGAAAGCAATAGCAATAGATGGGCGGGGCTGTAAATGCGTTAATAGCTAAGCAATATTTAACATTGAATCAAAAAACAGCACAACTCAAAAATTTCGAAATGTTCAGAAGAGGCAGAAAACAGTTGACACTGTTTAAGCAACGCAAGTAACATGAAAACAGGCTTAATGATATTATACCAGACAAGGAAGATTGTAGTTTAAAATATTCTTTGGTGGGATGTGAGCTGTGAATTTTGACGTTTCTTGATTTAGTGTGCGATTTATAATTATATACATATGTAATTAATATATTAATGGTTTTAGCGACCTTTCTTTTGTTTTAAATTGAAAAAGTTCCCATAGAAACAACATTTACATTGTTTTTTTTATTTTTTCTGACCTCAAGCCGCCAAACTTTTTCAATTTAACATATGTAATTAAATTAATATAAAACTTTACAGCCGCTCAGCCGATTTTCTTAGATCTTCTTCTCGATCGAATTTATAATGTGCATATTGATGCGCTCATTTGACATACACGTATACACACTTGAAGGTGTGGATGTTATTCGCCGAAGGCCGGCTGCATTTCAGTACACGCTGATGCGACCATTTGAATAATTTTTTATTCGTTGATCAAGCATCCAATTACAGTTTGTTATTTGATAAAATTTGCGTTTCTGCACTAAATTCCAAATATATACACACATTGATATGTGCGTTGGAACATTTATGTTCGCACAATAGACGATAAGGAGGGCCAAATAAATTTCTTTTGAATATATAGGTATATATACATACACCTCCTGTTATTTGAGTTTTTTCAGGAATGCAATTCTGAAATGATCAGCGAAATGATACAGCTTAAGTGCGTATTGTATGCAATGGAATTTACCATCTTACTGTCCAGATCAGATATCTGAGAATCTGATCTGTTTGCGTCTTCCCATCCACGGCTCCCTTGAGTGACATGCGATTGGCGTCGGCGCAGTGTCATTTTTTTGTCGATTGCTTCATTATTATTTGGTATAAAGACATTCACACAAGTGAATGTGTGAGAGAACAAACAATACCCACATCGGATATTTATTTCCAAATTATTATTCGGATTTTACATATGTTTAACATCGAAGTGGCCATTAATTACAAACTAGATATTTTACAAAATTCGAGTCGATAGTATCTACTATATTATATAACATTATTTTTTTATTCTCTATATTACATTTTGTTAGTTTTAGAATAATTTCAGTAGATCTTCATATCACCAAAATAATATATTCCAGTTATTTTTAATAATATTCATATACATTAATTTTATGACCATTTGGTATTAAATTTTTATTAGTCCAAAATAACTCCGATTGTTCGCATCCTTTAAAATGACATTTCGATCACTATGAAAATCGCGTAAATGGATTGTCTCATTTTCTCTCAGATATATAAGGCCACTGGTATGGCAGGTATGTATCTTATGGATTATATTTGTTGGTACAGTATTCAAGCATTGAAGAAATGGCTTGTGACCATGGAATATGACAAAGCCATTCTGGTCGTGAGTATTGTTGTAGCACACCTGAGCGTATACGTAATAAAGTCCCGGTTCATATACGGTCAATGCGCCGTTCTCCACTTTGAAGTAGTTATCAACAGCTATTTCATTCGACCAACTGGGATGGCCAATGTACATGTCGCCTGAGAAAGCTATTCATAACAGAAAAAGCAAATGAACGAAGTTTTACTCCAACATTAACACGAAACAAGCACTTAATAATATATTTGTGATATAATCAAATATTGTTTTTGTTTTGTTTGGTCTTGTAAACCACATCTTTATCACTAAGACTATACTCACAATCGATTTTAATAGTTGAATAACGGTCTGGTATTTTGCGGACTAAATGAAAGTGTGCAGCAGGAGTGAAAGTGTCAGTCCTTGTTTGGCTTCCGGATTTAGCTAAAACAAAATATAAGATATTGTATATGGGAAAATTACAGAGGTTACTATATGGTCTAAAAAATATTTACAAGAAACATATTTTTAGCTATACTAACTAAAAGTGTCAAAAATATTTACAATTCCTTAATGCACTTTTTTGATATTTATTTGTGTTTGAACCAGTTTTGTTAAAAAAAAAAACAATGTGGGTGAATAAAAACGGAACCATGGTATAAATTCCAATTACGAAATTCTTTGTAACTGTACGAACCATGTTGAGATAAAGGAAAGGCAAAAATATGTTCAAAGTTCTTCGAGATTCTTTTATCGACTCTCACCACTACTTTTAACAATCAAGATACGGAATATTATACAAGAAAGTTAGAGCTACTTGTTTTTCCTGACCACAGAAAGATGATCTGGTCACTGATAAAAAGCTTATGGAGACAACACTTTTCCAGTTGACTTAAATACAACGGTAACAGCAATCTCGTACCGGCACTCGATTACCTAAGTAATCTACTAAATGTGCTCTACCAAAGTCATAGATAGAAGAACGTCACAGTCTTCGCTGATTGTCTTGAAACAAGTCTAGAATACTAAGAGCTATAAAAAAGGATTGTCGCATACCCCTTTTCGAAAAGAGATGTTTTAATCTTTTATAGTGCGGATCAAAAAAAATACTTAAAAGAGAGACTTGTAGACTATAAAATGTTCCCGCTATATTACACAAATTACCTTCGATAAAAGTTATTAAAAAGATTGGTTAGATTTAGACGAATTCTTTAAAAGGATACATATGTTGCTTACCACTCTTAAGATTATCATGTTTATGTTTACGTTTATATGAATGATATGGAGGAGAAAGTTTTCTAGACCTCTGTACTTTCGGGCGTGTGTTTTGTTCAAAATCTATCTTTCTTTCCTCTTCACGTCTCAGGGACTGCCTGAAAAGAAAATTCGGTATAACACGTTACATTTTTAATATTTCTGATGCGCTATTTTAATTTTCTCAAAAGAACAAATCTTTTTAATAGGATTTAAACAAAAGTAATGTAAAATATACAACATAAGTCCTGTTTTGTGAGCTGATGAGCAGCAACAATTGTTACTGAATTGTACTAATTGTTATTTATATTTCTCACCGAATAGCGCATGGTTTTATTTACCTGTGGGCCAAAATTGTTTTTTGTTGACTATAACCGTTTGACACCACTCCACCATTGCTTTGCCTTATATTTCTAACCTGCGAAGTATCATGTCCATAGTAATCTTCGCTGGAGGATACTGGCACAATAGAACGCGTTTTGCGGGCACTTAAAAAATATGTATGTAGATATTACGAATTTGAAGGGCTGAATAAGATGTGTAAATCAATTTACCTTTTCTTCTTTTTCAATGTGGCATTGAATCTCGAAAAATCACTGTAGAAATCTTGTTCGTTTTTACTATCATCATCTTCATCTACATATGTTTTACTATTAATGATATCATCGTCAATAACGTCGCCATCTTCGTCGTCACTATCATAGTCGGTTACAGATAATCCGTTTTTGAAATCCTGATAATCAACTTCACTTTCATAATCCTCATCATCCTCTTTGTTGCTTCCATAATCCCCAATGTTCAATGTGTCCTCCTCTGAGATTAATTTTTTTGGCTTATTTATAAATACAGGGTTATGCTAGTAAAGGAAAAATGAAAAAAGGATTAAGCAAGTTTTGGCATTTACACAAAAAAGTATAAAAAATACAAATTAAGCATGAGCATACATACATACACATGTATGTAATTACCTCATTGCCATAATCCCCGTCGTCTTCTAAATTCGTCAAGCCTAAACGTTCTTGCATTTTACACATAATTTTCTTCAAATGGTCGACTTCAGCATCGAAATGAGAAATTCGTTGACGGTGTACGATCTGGTGAGTAAAATAAAAAAAAATTACTTAATTATTTTCGTGACATCTTCATTGAGTAAGATAAATATAAACAATGTGTGCGCTGTTCATTTGCACACTGACTCCGCTAAACAGATTAGCTAAGTGGTTTTCTAAGTAAACAGAATTGAACCTTTACTTTTATCAAAGACGGCGCTATTTGTAAAGCCTCACTCTACCGCCGGCCACAATAGCCCAGTGTTTAGCATAGGGTGCTGTCGGGGTTCAGTCCTGGTCTGAATAAACATCTAAAGTTATATAAAATGATTTTTTCTAATTGCGGACGCACCTCGGCAGAGATGTCAAGCCCTTCGAAAATAAACTGTAGGTCCCTCCATTTGTTGGAAAAATACCAAGACGCACACAAAAAATCGATGGAGGAGCTCGGCGGAAAATCGTCCAGTGTTTAGCATTAAAGAATTGTCTATTCACATTTCTTATACTCGTACATTACGGAGCTACCTCAAACAATTCCGGTGGTTGAGGTAGCTCCATAATGTATAAGAAATGTGCATAGACAATTCTTCAGACAATCAGTGGCCTCTAATTTGTCGTTTACGTATATCGATCGCCTGAATAGAATCGTATTTTAATTAAAATGATCACAACAATAATTCTTCTATTTTTTTGCACCATTTCCACTGTCATTTGTAGACTTTTACATCCGATTGCACTATTATACTGAGACTTGATGGATTAGTAATATGAATGTAATTGCAGATAAAGAATTAGCAAAATATATGGTCTGAGACAGCTCCATAAAAACTAAAACCCAAAAACAATTCCACAGAACAATGACCTGAAAAAGCTTTTATTAAATTTTGTTTGGTCCATAAGGCTGTAACCTAACTCCTCGGAAATGGCTGGATCGATTTTCATGAAATTTTGTTAATATCACCAGGGACTGAACTATTCGAACCAAACTTATTTATGGTACTTACGATGTAAGTAGCCTTCTGCTTAGATTAGCAGGAACTCTACTTTTATTTCCGCAAAGTTATCAGCTATTCGATAAAATTGTATTTATGGTCCCAATTAATATTTCAATATATAGATCATTTGGTCTATTTATTCATCGGATAGAATGCATGATACGTTGACTTAAGCTGGAACTTTATAGGAAAGCATGGGTGTAAACGGGATCCACTTCCTTGCTTTTACATGCACTTACGTGCTTCCGAAATTCTTAATTCGAAGGGATATAAATTGGGCAAAGTTTGTATGGGACAACATAATTTAACTTTATTGCTTCGTGATGAACTCCGGAACTACTGAACTAACTTTGATCAGAAAATGTGGAAATCAATGATGCGGCTTTTCAAATGACGGTTTTCTTTATGGACCATGGATGAGAGGCTTGGAAGCAGAAGACGACCAACTTTTTAGAAAACTTGCTCATATGACCCAGGATAAGAGAAATAAAAATGAATATAGCGTGGTCCAGAGTACGCGCTCAGAGTAGCCTCTGGAAAAACGTATTGCTTGCATTGAAGAAGAAGAAGAATAAATGAGGTAGGTAAAAAGTCAAATAAAAATCTTATTTGATAAAGATAGTACATACATATATAACTGGCGTTTTGCTACCGCTGAAACAATTTTCAACCTAGCTCCGATTTGAGGCCTTCGTCTTGATGTTTTTCCAACAAATGGAGAGACCTACAATTAATTCTAAGCCGCCTCGAAACGGCTGTTTTATTTTTCATAGGGACCCCTTTTTGACGGAAATACAATCGAAGGGGTTCACAGTCCGCATTTAGAAGAATAATTTAAATTGGCCTTTCTATGGCCTTCCGAATTGTAGCACGCACTGCTAACCGCTGAACAACTGCGAACCTTAGTTCAAGCCGGGTTGAAAAAAAATGCAGAAAATAACAAAATAAAGAAAGCTATTTTTGTACAAACCGAGAACACAATTTTCTTCCAGTTATTGCTACTTTTTCTTTGTTGGCATAGACCCCTCTTACACAATTCTAACCTTGTCAATAACAGCGCTCTTTTCTTCTCTTAGCCGTTCGCTGCCAAATGGAAACCCCAAGGTTCTTATCCACCTGGTAGTTCCAGCGGAGTGGAGACCCTCCGCTTCCTCTGCGGGTGCTGTGTAGAAAACTTAACTTAACTAACTGTTTTTGCAACATACTTTTATGAACCCGAATCGAAAGTATAATGAAAACGTGGAAGAAGTTGTTTTGATCAGCAGTTCCATTATTTTGATTGCAATGAAATATGAACAATTAATTTGAATTTACCTTAAACTTCGGATAAAGTATCAACTACGACGGGTATCGAGAGAAATATATATTCTGTTGGCTACACTCATATTATATATGTATGTAAATACGCATGAATATTGGCGTTCTCGCACATGCCAAAAATTTTCAAATTTAACAACTATGTAAATATTTTTTTGATAAACACACAATTCAGTGTGTGTGTGGGCGCACTCACCATTAAAACTAATAGGCACAAACTTAGTGTCACTGCTATCGTACTGAGAACAATAGCTGCGATGTTGATGCTGCGCGAATGACGTCTCGTCGTGTTCAGGGGCATGGAAATGGAGTTATCAGCACAGCGAGAGGTTGATAGGAAAGGCTTGAGTGTTTCCGTTGTCATAATTACTTCAATGCAAATCAAATTTATCAACAGTAGAAAAGGAAATTATGATTTATGTATGGATGTTCCTATGGACATCTAGACTGCAACCACACCCGTTTTAATATGTTTCGATTTCTTTAATCTCTGTTTATTCAATTTTTAAATGCCATATTTTTCACAATTTTCGCGAAGATGCAACAGATCATAATACAAAAAAGAAATATTGATTCATAAGATCACAAAAACCCCAGATATCTTTATACATCCATATATGTACGTACACATATACTATTCTGCGCGTATGCATGTATGTGTACATGGGTTTTAACGCATGCACGAACTGATATGAGCGTCGAAACACTGTCGCTGGTGCTAATACTTGAAACTTCTCATTTAATATATGTATATATGTATATGTATGGATGTATGTTTATGTACAAATATGTGCAAATGTTTCTATGTAATTGCAATCCCGGCTCACTCAAACCACTTTATTTTTTTAATTCACAAAATTATTTATGGCTTTTGTTATCACTATTAGCTGAGGTTTTCCAAAGCCATATAATAGACATTCATACATACATATGATATTACTTATGTACACATATTGTTAGTTGTTGTTATTATCAATTGGAATATGAAATTGACTTTCATTATCGACACCATCACATAGTCGGCGGGGACAATCGGAATTTAAATTTTACTGGACTGTAAGACGCCTAAGCTAAACAAAGTTCTAGTTGCGAGAACTTTGTCAAAACCACGTCCAATCATCTGAATGTCTCGCTTAAAACTGAACAAATTTCTTGAGTAAATGGGCACACCTACATACATTCATTCTTTTGAGAGATTAACTATGTTCTACTGTAATTATTGGATATAAAATACCCGGTAATGGGATTAGTGCTAATAACGGGCTCATAGTCACAAGCTCAGCCCAGGCCTATGCACTGCAGGCCATTTTACATATTTATTGTACTTACAAATTAACTTTTAAATAAACTAATAAGGTTTGTTCATGTAAACTAAATCACCTAGAAACTGATCCCCTCAAAGGATAGAAAAATTTAAACAGAAGCACCTCCTGGCGAAGCACTTAACCGTTCAGAAGGAAAAAGGGTGCTCCGTTGTACTGATAACAAAACTAAATGGAGTTATATCACATAATCTACACCCTGAAATTATTAATTTGACTAAGCCAAAGCCACATATATAAAGCGTCTTTCCGAAAGGGCCTCCTTGAAATGGCCCTGGTCAGCACCGCTCTGGGCATGAAAGTACCCAGAAGAATATAGTTCTTTCCTAATAAAATGGCTATGTCGATGAATGCAGCTTTGATGTTATATTTCTACTAGAAGGGACACTGTCACTGAGAACTACAAGTACGCTAGTTGATTACAGTCAAGCCACAACCTTTATTGATGCTAAATTTCTTTATCAGTCTCTTGATTTCCTTCCACGTCTCTTCAAAAAGAAAACGTTATTAACTTTGGCAAGACACCCGAAAATTACAATATCCAGGATGAGATTTCATAAAATAGGCTGAGCTGACAGACTTCAACGGGACCCCAGGTATGGTTGCTTGTAACATCAAATTCTAGATTCCTACAAGTAAATGAACAAGTATACACATTTGTATCTCTGCAATAAATAACCCTTATATACAAAGAAGAAAAACTGCTAACGAAACGGATAAATGGTTTTATACACACTTGCTTGCTTTCTGATATTCCTATGTCTCATACGAATCATTTGCCTCCGATAAGGGATGACTTGGAAATAGGAAGTTGATCTCTTACAGTTGCTGATTACAGTGCCGTAAAAATCGGGTGATTCATGTCATGGAACTGAAATAGCAAAATACGTTTCGGGAAGTAATGCTAACATGCCTTAATGAGATAATTCTATCGATTTCTTGATGAAAGTATCGATAGAAGTGAGTTTAGATGGTGCCATCGATACTTTTTTAGCCAAAAGTTTTACACCGGCCGTTTTTTGGATAGTTATAATGGGGTCGTCATATTTTTTAATTTATTTAGGTTTATTTTATAGTTTAATTTGTGTTATAAATTGTTCAACGGGGAATGAAGTATTGGGATGTGGCGGTTTCGTAAAAAGTCATGCTGAAATTGATTTCTCAAAGGTAGAAGTAAAATTGTAAGTATAAATGTTAACTTTTTCTTCACATGATTTGCTTTTTTGCTGATTTCATTATCGTAGCTAACCTACATTTATGATTATAAAAATTTTTCTTACCAGATTAACAAAGCAAGGAGCATTAAAAGACAAAACTGATTGTTCTCCATCGAATGGTTACTATTTCCTACCTATTTATGATAAGGGCGAATACTTACTAAAGGTATCACCACCTCCAGGGTGGAGTTTCGAACCAGAACAAGTTGAACTAAATTTTGATGGAAAAACTGATATATGTAGTCAGGGCAAGGATGTGAACTTTGTGTTTAAAGGTTTTGGTATTACTGGTAAGGTAGGTTTAGTTGGTCAAAGCGGCGGTGGAGTGTTTGGTGTAAGCATATTGTTAAACTCGGAGGATGGTCGCGAAGAGCGTCAAACTATTACAGATAGAAATGGAGTGTTTTCTTTCACACCCATAATACCTGGAAAATATAATCTCCGTGCCACGCATCCAAGATGGCATTTTTCAAAGTCTGCCCACAATGTTTTAGTGGAGAGCGGAAACACTGAATTACCAGATAATTCTTTGGTCGTTGGAGGTTTTGATATACTTGGGCGACTACAAATCAATGATCAAATAAATTTAGATATTGGAATGGCACTGTTCAGAAGGAAAAAGGTATTATGATTTGTATTTCAGATATGGAAATTAATCTTAATTTAATTACTTTAATATTTATTAAAAAAAAAAGCAATTCCTTCCGTTGATGTGCCAAAAAGGTGACCTTGCAGAATTATCAAAAAACAATGCGAACTATGAAACAGAATCTTCTTGCCATACACTAGTGGAAAAAGATGGAAATTTTGTCTTCAAGGGCGTTCCGCCAGGAAAATATTTGGTACAACCAGTTGTCAAAAACCCTACAAATAAATTACATATAACCCCAGCATTCATAGAACTGGAAGTAGAAAGAGACTCTCTCTTGCTAAAGGATGAATTTAAAGTAGGTTTCTATAAAAAATAATTCAATTCCAATATTTATATGTACAGTTTCATAGATTACTGGTATCAGTGTTACTGGCAAGATCCTCAACTCACCGCACGGAGGACCAATTTATGGAGCGGAAGTTAGATTAAATGAGCAAACTGTTGCTAAAACAAATAGTGACGGTGAATACTCATTGGAAAATGTGAAAACTGGAAAGTATAAGCTTCAGGTCCAGTACCCGAAATTTCAATTCGGCGAACAAGAAATTGATCTAAAACTATCCACGCAAAGTTTAGAACACATTGTTCCCGAAGCATACGAAGTTTGTGGAAAAGTTTTATCAACTGATTCGTACGTTGTAGCGATTACCAAGGCATCGTCAACTTTTTACACAACAGTCTCAAGCAAACCTGAAAGTGGCGAATGGTGTATATATTTAGGGAGAGGAAAGTACAATATTGAGGTGCAGACAACTGAATCTGACAAAACTAAGGGTATTCAATTCTTCCCTGTGCAACATCTAATTGAAGTACTTAATAAACCAATCAATGATATAATATTTTCGCAATTACGAGCAACTTTAACAGGAGAAGTGAATTGCCTACCAGATGCAAGTGAGATTTGTTTAGAAGTCGAAGTTACTTTACACTCACTAAATTCAGTGGGTCAGAGAACAGGACAGAAGCAAGCTCAAAAAGCTAAAGGTAACTACTTTTGGTTTTATATAATATTTATGAATAGAATTTAAGATAATGAATTTTAGATGGAAAATACTTATTCGAGAACATACTTCCCGGCCCATATGAGATAACAATTCCTCAATCCAATTTATGTTTTGATTCTACCACCGTTTTTATCAACGTGGTTGCTGCAAGTGAATCAGCACCACCTTTCGTTCATCGCGGCTATGAAGTGTCCTTAATATCAAGTCATCGTGCTATTGTAAGTTAGAAAAGTGGAGTAAATTTTAGACAAACTTATAATATATATTTTTGGTAACAGATGAAATATACATACATTGGTACCACGATCTCTTCCGGTGAACAATCAGCAGAAACACTTAAATTGCTTTCAGGTGTAAATACGTTTTGTGTGCCCTTCTTTGGTACATATAACTTTAAACTGGAGGGGTGTCATGTTTATGAGGAAAATTTGCCTAAAACATTCAGTACAACTGACAGAAATCCTATCAGTATCAATGCAATTGCTCATAAGGTTGGAGTGCGGGTGCTTTCACCGGACCCATCAGCAAATTCCATACGCCTAGTTGTAGAATCAAAACCATTGGGTAAGCAAGTTGTAACTCCAATTGCTGAGGAACAGAAAATAGATGGAAAATTTGCTTTCCGATATGATAGCCACTTACCACCAAAGGAAATTTTACGTATAACACCACACAGTGATACGTTACTCTTTTCACCTCTATATAAAGAAATAGAAGGAAGTAATGACTGTGTAGATGTCGCATTTAATTTTGTGGCACAACAAGGTTTGATTATAAGTGGAATTGTTAAACCACCCATAAAGGATACAAAAATTACGTTAAGCTATCCTAACAATCCAGAGCTCTCTGCTCAAATTACTCATACCAATATCAATGGTGAATTCAAATTTGGACCTATCGATGAAAAACTCGTTTATGATTTAAAAGCAGATAAGGAATCATATGTTTTCTCTGAATATGATCGGCAGGCATCTTCCTTCAGTGCTCATAAATTATGTGAGATTGTTGTGAAAGTCAAAGATGATGAAGGCAACATCTTGAGCGGTGTTTTGTTGTCTTTAAGTGGGGCAGAAAGCTATCGCAAAAATTTGGTCACTGGGGAAGAGCCAATTGTTTTCCATTCACTTTCACCCTCAAGATACTTTTTGAGACCAATGATGAAAGAATATAAATTTGAGCCCACATCGAAAATTATAGATATTCAGGATGGTCAAACTGAGGAATTGGTGTTTATGTAAGTAGCTAAAGTCAATTAAAAATACTATATATTTCATAAATTTTATATATATATTTCATTAATTTTTGTTTAGCGGCAAACGAGTGGCTTATTCAATTTTTGGTTCGATAAACTCGTTAAATGGTGATCCCTTCGCACAAATAAACATTGAAGCTACCTCCGACGAGCGCTGTCAATATCAACAGGAAGAAACAACTAGCGAAATTAATGGTCAGTATCGTTTGAGAGGTCTACAACCTGGCTGCACTTACTTTGTGAAACCCAAAGATGTTGGTAAAATTGATGTAAATGTTGCACGATCAATTCCTAACTCACGAGAAGTGAAAGTAGAACAAAGTGATGTCCGTGGAGTTGATCTTATTGCTATAAGTTCCATAACATTTGTGGATGTTGTAGCGCGTGTTACAGCTTCGTTAAATGAACATTACAAAACCTTCCGTATTGTTATGTACCGTAAAGGAGCTTCTGATTCACCGATTTACTCACAACGCGTTGAAACTCCTTTAAATCTTAAGTCAAATGTCAATCCTGGTATAATGGTGTTCTTCCCCCGCATACCATTGGACGGAAAGAGTTATGTAGTTGAACTGAAGTCGACGCTTTCGGACAAAACTTACACTTATACTCTACCATCGGAAACTTTTGTTGCAAATACCAGTTCTGTATTTGTTGAATTAGATTTTAAGCCAACTGTTCGTACAGTAGAAGCCGATATGAATCAGAATTCTATTTCTGCTCTAATCTTAGTGGCGTTAGTGTCGATTGCTTTTTTTAAACAAGATATTGCAATGGACTTTATAAACTTCGTTTGGAATAAGGGAAATCATATCGCGCAGGATTTTGCACAAAAGCAAAAAAATAACAACAACAAAAAGGAGGTGAGAAATGTGGAGACAATCAATCAGAAAAAAATTGATAAAATGGCTGATCAGATAAATGCAGTAACGAAGAAAAAGTCTAAAAAAATTTGAGTCAACTTAGTGCGAGTCCAAATATATTTTTCTTCTTAAATTTAAAACATAGATCATAAAAGTACTTTATTTAAATGGAGCATATCGACTAAAAAGAGCGTTGTTGATTAACCCTCTTGTACCAATCTGTGTGTCAAAAGTTACGTTATTCAATGTATTTTTATATTTGAAATATTTTCGTTATCGAATTAAGAAACTGTTCTGGGAAACAAATTGGATGTTGTTCCATATTCGAATACGACCAATTTCATTTCCAGCGAAATGATGTATTAATGGGCATGTATTACGTTATATGCGCTACAACAATTATATTTGAATTAAATTAACTACAATGCAATAAAACCATTTTACATATTTAAAATACGTTGAGAACCACAATGTCGTGGCGTTCACAAGCCTATAAATTAATAATAAAAAATAGTAAAAAAGTACGAAGAAATTTTGCCTTTTTTATTACTCCAGTACAGCCGTTTTGCCTTGGTAATACTTGATTTTACAGCGAGGGATGGGTTTGGTTTGAATGCGACCCAATAGTCAGGGGAGTAGGAGAAAGCAACGCTATGTAGTTTTCTTCAGATGAAGAATTATTTATTTTAAGTTAATAGATTGTACGTGAAAAATAATTTATTAACTCTTACTAATTATAATATTTATTAAGTCGTAATATACAGATATTACAAAATTAAAAATTATACAAACATATAAAAAATTACTACGTGGTTTATTGACTATTTCTAGATACTAAATATGGAATCGGTTAACAAAATTCTTTTCGGTGTATTCCTTTTTACCCAACCTACAAAAGAATTGTAATTGTTCACCGGTATTATTCCGATAAGGCGCCTTTTAATGGGCCACTATCATAAATTAAATCTAAAAAGTCACCATTAGTCTGGCACCTGTAAAAAATTTACACAAGGTCAAAGGTTTTATCATTATCGCGCACGTTGTATAATTTCGGAAAGATCATACTAAGAATTTTATACGTATAAATTATTTCCAGTCTTGTATCGTTATATCTCAAAAACTAAAGAAAGTATTTAGATGAAATCTGGTAACGCGTTTGTGACATTGGACCCCGCATAAATTGTTTTTCAGGTGTCCGGTCAATGAGGACCATTTAGATTTAATTAATGCCAGTATTTTGAATAACTCTACCAACTTTAAGCTGAGTGCGAATTATTGTACTTTCAGTCCTATTTGTCTTTTTTTTCAATTTATCTGAACTAAATGTTTCGTCGTTAAATTTTGAAGATAATCTTATTCTCTCTAATTTGGAATTTGAAAATATACACTTTCTTGACATAGAGAACCATTTTTTTTTTGTTTTTAATAAAGTAGTGATTTGTTTTATTAGTCTTACGTGCATAAATATATAAATATGTTTTTTTTTTTGTTGTTGTCAGACCACGTAAGCCCAGGTCAAAAAATATGCTATTAGATAATAAATAAATAAATAATTTTATAAATAAAATATTTACATGCACATATTTTAAAATGTTAGCTCTAAACTAAACCTAAAATTTTTGGCATATGTATTTTCAATCAGAATCCAGTTTGCTTGAAAATTTAAATCGGTGTATGGGTGATTTTTTGTTCAGACGTTCAGTCTTCAAATTCGCTTCATTTTGACTTTCCACATTAACTGTAATGCCATCGTTGGTATTTTGATTTTCAGCAGAGCTGACATCGATTTCATTCTCAACACCAGAGGAATGTTCTTCTGCGCTTTCTTTTATAGGAGAGTTTGTTTCCTCATCGTTTTGCTCTATAAATACACATTCTGGGTTAACTACCGCACATTCCTCAAAAGAATGCGCCTGACCGAGTTGATTTCTCGCATTCGTGTATTTTTCAAAAAAGCCCCGACCAACGATGCGAAAAGCCATAGTGCTAATCGGATTGAAACGAGATCGAAATTCCATCTCGCATATAAAACGACGACGACACGCTGATGAATCCAAGCCTAAGAAGTCGAAAAAAAATTCGGCAATTCTAAGAAGTAAATTTAGTGTTAAGTCAAATCAAAATATGTATGTGATTAAAAAATATAGTACCTCTCTTCAGTTTTCATTGTAGTTTCAGTTTCTTGGCGTGGATAATTTGCCTGTTGTTGTAAACTACGTCGCCCAACCCTGTGAGTACCTGGCGCTGTGGGCGGCAGTTCTTCTGCAGTGGCTGTAATATCTTCAGAATACGAGCCTGAATAAGCAGAATAAGGATCGACAGAGTCCGAACTGCTGTATGAATGATCGAAAAAGTTCGAGTGGTCTAGGGAATATGGCACGTGGTCATGAGCAAAAGAAGGTCTACAAAGGAGACAAGTATAAGATAATTCATATACATATATGTATATATATATATATATATATATATATAATCACTTACGGCGGATGATCGTAAATAATTGCAGGAGAGTCATGCACAACGCCTGTGGAGCATTTATTTGGCCAGGCGTATCGCAAAGCGACGAATATGGCGCTGCCAACGAAAAAGCCCACAACGACAAGTTTCACTTTAACCCAATAGGCAATGGCAAGAGCATGCCAACCCCAAAGGTACCCTAAAAATAAATTATAAAAAGAAAACGACTCGATTGTTAGTCAAGAATCAAAGCATTAACAATCATGGGCTGGAATATAATACAATCAAATTTTATTTTATTTTTTGAATGGAAGTTTATAACGTATTTAATTTGGTCTCCTGTAAAAATGTACTACACACTCGTATGATGATTTTTCTGCTAGCAATGCGTGTATGTCGGTATAAAATGCACATACATACCACAATATGAAAATGAAAATATGAAATGAAGCAAACATTTTTCAAAAATATATGAATATTGTGGATAATCCGCGCGTAAACAACAGCACATACATATATATGTATCTAACTCTGCCGCCGGTTACCGCATCGCGTCTGTTTCTAGTAATAATGCAATTCTATTTTGATTATACTCGTATGTTCATTTGTTATTGTTTAATATATACTAACTTACTTTCACTGTTCACACCTTTTTGCCAAACGTATGTACTCTCCGACACTAAATACGTTATCTACACGCGTATGCATGTGATTACTTATCACTTTCAAAGGGACTCAAGAAATCGCATACATTTTCACGTTTGTTTACAGATTAACATGAACATGTAGGCACATACATACATACATACATATATTTACTTACATACATAG
Source organism: Ceratitis rosa (assembly GCA_037013455.1). Lineage (NCBI taxonomy): Eukaryota > Metazoa > Arthropoda > Insecta > Diptera > Tephritidae > Ceratitis > Ceratitis rosa. Next base: position 510,018 of record JAWMAG010000397.1, read on the forward strand.
GTAAGAAAGTAAGAGCAACTTGAATGAAAGTGAAAAGTGATAATTATTAGGAATACATGGATAGGCATTCGTAATCGTGGCACAATATTAACCAATATACTAATTTACCTAGACCACAATATACATACACAAGCGCAGTGACAGTCATTTTATAGTTTATATATGTATGTATGTATATATGTATGTGCATGATATGAATTAAATAAGCTGCTAGAAATTTTCATCATTAACACGATACAAATACCTATGTATGTATGTATGTATGTATATGTACAGGTATAAAAAAAAAATGTTTTTGTCATCTTGAGTATATTAGTGTATAAATGCCATCCGTAGAAGACGATTTGGAGTTTCATTGAAGGATCTGAAAGAGCTATTCCCATTTGCCCATTTGGCGCTACAGCCGAGTGGATAGCAATTTATGCTACGAACCCGAGTTGGTGGGTACGAGTTCAGGCATTGAAGGGGACTTGAATACTTCCAGCACATTGAAGGAGAAGATCATAGGAAACCCGCTTGAAGGGTAATTGATTTTTTTCGCAATCTAATTCCCGTTTTAACTCTAATCATTTAAAAACTTACCGCGAAATGGTATTGGTATTTTACGTTTAAAGGAAAAGGAAGTCAAGTTGTTAAAATAGGCATTAATTTTCCTGATTTCATGGCACACACAGAATAATGATGAGAAGATGCCAGTTATAACCAATGTATGACTTAGCTTTTTATGCATTGTCTTGATGTTAAATGAAATTCTCCTTATCATTATATCTAATCGATATTAGTGGAAATGCGTACAGCCCTTCTTCTCATCTATTCTTCCATTTACAACCGCAAGTGTTAAATTAGATTTAATTTAGATAAGGCAAAAACTGAAAAATTATGAGTGATCATAAAAAGGACAGTTGGCTTTAAAACAGGCCCTTTGCACTGTAAATTGCATTAATTACTATTACTTATGTAAATTTTGTTTAAATGAACATGTAACTAAAATCCCGACATTACCATATGGAAGGCTGTGCAGTACTTAAAATTTCTTACATAATTTGTGGTGGTGCTTCCTAGTTCTTGCCTCAGACTCCAGGTCTGTAACGCCTCCATTTTGCAGAGACCGGTTCTCCTCTGGCTTTGGCGTTCCTTCGCTGAGCACAAATGCAAAATGCAATGCGAGAATAAAAGCAAATAGCCACAATACATTTCTCTTCATTTTAAAATCGCTAATAGTTCACACAAATTAAATATGGAATATTCCTCCTTTCTAGTTTTACTAAGTTATTTAGCAGATACAAGTATTCAAACAAATTTTAACGGTAATAGTCACAACTGCACTGACATCCGGTGAGGAAGTACAATTTGTTTTTATATCCGACTAAATTTAGTTGAAACGCTTAAATATGAGGTGATAATAAGTCGTCTAATTGTTAGGCAAATATGATCTTGGCCATCGCAAATACATGGACGCGCGCACCACTTTTTGCCCATCGTGTGCAACTCATCAGCGAGCCACTAAATGTTGTTGGCAGAGCAATGCATTGCAATAAGTTGTTGTTTCTTTTATATTTATTGATATCATCAGTTTCGAATCATTACTAATTGTAAAAAAATCGAAGAGTTAAATTTCTCTTTAAAGGTAAAGTTCGTCGCATACGAGTACATATTACATACATATATGCACTAGCCCATATGTACATACTCGTACGTATGTATACATACATATGTACATATAACAAAAATCGTTTCGTCCACTTTTTCAAGTTGAATAAAAATACATACACATACATATGTACACACATACGTACTTATGCAATAATTGTATTTCATAGATCAGCTTCATGCGGCTGTTTTGGAATTTTCTACGTCATGGAACAATGCTTCGGATTTCAGTTTCTTAGTACCTCCTATACATCATATCTTTGGGGCGACAACAATCTCTGATATGTTCTAGGCGAAGAAATTAGTTAGCTAGACAGAATAATGTCACTTGTAAAGCAATCCAAGAAAAAATTCCCTTCTAGTGGACTTAACGTAAGATTTAAGGTCCTGTTTGGGTCCTCCCATTATCTTCAACTCCGCTCCCTCAATGCAATTTTATGGTTTACTAATACCTCATATATCCCCTTGCTATACTACTATATTGCTTAAGAAACATTTGAGGAGCTGAGCGGTATAAAGGACATCGTGTTGGCACAGAATAACGTTCTTCCTGTTCCTGGTTTACTTTACAACCTTTTGGTGATTTATGAACTGCCCTGACTTTACTATCGATGACCGTACTGCCTACAGTTTAGACCGTAATAAAGTTGTTTAACAAATCGAAAGAGTGATCTCGTCGCGAATATCTCCTCATTGACTGTGAAAGTTTGTAAGTAATTTGCAATGTAGATGATGCACAGGTAACATCAGCAGCTATCTTCACATAGTCTCTAGTTGGGTGTTTTGGAACTGCATCATCAATAGCCCCTCAGTATGGCTGTATGGGCTTCTATTGTGTTTTAACGATTGTAAGCCCAATCACTGGAAGCACGCAATATGTTTTATGCTTAATATAAGAAACTCTATCTCGTCCAAGAGGAGGAGGAGGTGCTTGCAAAGCTATGTAGTTTTATACAAATGAATATTTTGTTAAATTAAATAATTTTCTTTGGCGCAGAGAAATTAATGCACTCTTGATAAATTATTTCTTGAGCAGAGGGAGTAGGAGTTTCACGGGAAAAGCTGCACGAAGCGCAGGGTTTGTCCTAGAACGACTGCAACATGATCCCTGAGAACTGTGAATGGTTTTTTAACTACGTTGAGTACATTTTACATGATTCTGAATAACATGAATATTTTGTTTTTTTAAAAGGACTTGAAATACAATTATAAGATTAGAAAAGTAAAGGTGTCAATACATATAAAAACGTCCTTCTGGTTACAACCAGAAACAAAAATAAAATATCTAAAATTAATTGAAATAAAATTAGTGTAACAGAAACCAACATATAAATACACTGAAATTTGTGAACTTACAATAACTCAACCTCAGCTTCGCGTGATCTAGTACTTATTGGTTCTTGCTCTGGTGCTACCATCGAACATACCTAAGGTTGCCAAAATATCGATGTTCGATAAAAATATATATCGATATCTGTATACAAATATTTCTTCATCTTTTATTTTTGCAGAAATTGTATTTAGTACAAAGTTTTTAAAAATAAAATCATTTAAAAGAAATAATTATAAGAAAAATGAGTAAAGGTAATCTTTTAAACTAATTGATAACTAAATTTCACTGACTCTTGATTTAATAACAGAAGTTGCTGACCAAATAAAATCTTCAGATCCCCAAGCACCGGTAACAAGAAAAGGCTATTTAATATCAATAAAAAGTGGTGAACCGATTGATATAAAGGACTCGGATGCGGTTTGTAGAAGGAATTTTATTTATTTACTACTTGATAAAAGAAATATATCTCACAGTACGGACGATGCAGAGCAGTTACTGAGTTTGAGAAATTAAATCGCATTGGTGAAGGCACATATGGTATAGTTTGTAAGTATAATGATTATAAGTGTTATTTTGAAGTAATTTATACATTTGTTAATGGTGTTCTAGATAGGGCAAAAGATACACGAACCGATACTGTGGTAGCCCTAAAAAAAATGCGAATGGATCAAGAAAAAGATGGATTACCAGTCAGTGGATTACGAGAAATAATGATTCTTAAAGCATGCCACCACGAAAACATAGTAAATCTTATCGATGTAGTGGTTGGGAAAAGTTTGGAAAGGTAGATATTTTACAAAACAAAAATATATAATTATATATTTATGTGAACTTCTGCAGCATATTCCTTGTTATGGAATATTGTGAACAAGATTTAGCATCATTGCTTGATAATATGGCACAGCCTTTCTCAGAATCAGAAGTCAAATGCATTATTCTACAAGTTTTACATGGTCTAGAATATATGCATTCACGGTATATAATTCATCGTGATTTGAAGGTGTCTAATCTATTAATGACTGACAAAGGCTGCGTTAAAATAGGTAAGACCCTATCTACTTACGAACATGTATCATCATTTGCTACGGTTGTTTATTAATAATTAATTTTTCAGCTGACTTTGGCCTGGCTCGTCTATTTGGTGAACCTACTACACTCATGACCCCGCAAGTTGTAACACTGTGGTATCGCTCACCTGAGTTATTATTGGGATCTCCTAATCAAACAACAGCAGTGGACATGTGGGCGGTTGGTTGCATTTTAGGAGAACTTTTATCACATAAGCCGTTGCTTCCTGGTAATACTGAACTAGGGCAATTAGATTTAATTATAGAATTGCTTGGAACTCCATCGGAGAACATTTGGCCAGAATTTCCGAAAATGCCGGCTTTGAAAAACTTTACTCTTAAGCAACAACCCTATAATAACCTGAAACCGAAGTTTCAATATTTAACTGCAGCCGGACTTCGGCTTTTAAATTTTCTGTTCATGTATGATCCTAAAAAAAGAGCAACCGCGGAAGAGTGTTTACAGAGTAGCTATTTCAAGGAACCTCCGTTGCGTAAGTTTTTTCAAAAACTCTACTGTTACATGATTGTTATAAAATATCGTTCTCACAGCATGTGATCCTAAATTGATGCCCACATTTCCTCAACACCGCAATCTAACACATACGAAACAAACAACTAGCCATCAAAATGCTCCTGAGCTGCCATCCATATCCGCAATTCTTGGCAGTATTTTGAAAAAACGGCGCATCGAATAGATTTTCATACCATTTATTTGAACATTAAAGATTAACAATTAAAATTTAGTATACTATTGAAGGTGTTTTACAAATACGGCCTATCCATTGGGGTATTTTTAGCGCGCTTATCACGCGATCTTGGAAACCAGCGATGCTTGGTAGTATGAGTTAGTTGCATAATCTCCTGTCGAGCTATTTCCGGCTTTTTGCTTTTGAAAGCACTCATAGCTGTTCTTAATGAATTTTCTTTCACCAATGCTTCATTTTGGATGGTTACTGCATTAGGAAGGGGTTTCGTCCATTCATAAGGAAATTCCAAATCTGGATGCCAAGCCACTGCAACCGCACCATCATTAGTTATTGCAACTTTAGTCACCAGACTTTTACCTCCCAATGCATTTTTGAGTGCAACATTTCGGGGTATGGATGAAAATTTACGTATAAAATTTACTAGCATTTCTACAAAGTTACGATTCCGGCAAAATTTTCACAATAACCTAAACCAGGCGAATTCACTCCGTATGTTTCGATCCAAGCGAATTCATATGCCATTGTAGTAGCAAAAATTGTACTATAAATCAGGGAGCATTGAGTGTGGTTGCCGCTGTTATATTATATTTTTCACCTCAATCATTTCTTGATTTTCTCGAGATCGATCATTAAGCTTTTAAATAAACTTTAATACATTGTCATACAGCTTCTTAATGCAAATAGTACAAGCTTGCCGCTTCTATCAAAAGTTCAGAGCTCCTTCTTTTCTGATTAATGTAAGTTCCATAATACAACTACTTAACAAAATATATACTCTTTGTATGCAACCCTGGGTGTACGAGCATTTTCAGATGAAGTCTTGCCACAAGTTAGTAGTTGGTTGTAATACAAGCTACATGGCATCATTGAGATCAAATTATGAAACATATCTTATACTTTTTTCCTTTGTTGTTAAGCTGAATTCTGCTGAATAAACGAAAAATTCAAAAAGTAATTAGCGGCTGCTGTCAACGACGATTTTCTTAAAGTTTGTGCAGTGAGTTTCTCATAATTTGTGTACAGAAAAAGGGAAACAGTTTAAATTGTGCCATTATAAAGTTAAAAGGACAGGAGATTTGTTTGCAAGATCTTAAATTGAAGAAACAACTATACTAGCTGCCAGTGTGGGCAAGAAAGGGAATAATAAAAATGGATCCTTTTACGCAGGTAGACCGATATGCATACTTATATTAGAGGGGAAACGAGCCAACGTGACGAAATACGTAAAATTTTTGTTTTGGCTTTAATTGTTTGTATTTGTAAACGTATCTTTCAGCGAATGCTTGAAAAAGCAGAGCAACGCAGTCGTGTTTTAGGCATTTCTAAAGCAAGCGAATACCCAATTACAGCAACGGAGCGAAATTCTCAACAGCTACCTGGTAAAAACAAATCTAATCTGCAGCAGCAAGTTGTGCATAGTGTTACAGCTGCGTGTGCGCAAACGTCGACAAATAACGAAAGCAGTAAGAACTTTAATAAGATGCAAGTAGTTGAAACGACGCCATTAGGCGAAGAAACAGTATCCTCTAATGAAAACAAAGTCCACCGGCAATTTACAGCCGTTGATAAAGAAAATTTGGATTTAGGAATAGAGATTAATATTGTTACAAATAAAGATGTTGAGGTAATTTTTACAATATTTATTTAAATATTTGGGAACGAGGTAACCATTGTATTTTACTATAATTATGTAGGTCGAGGTTCAAGTTGAAGAAAAAGATATAGGCAATGATGATGATCTTACTAGTATAAAATCAGTGACTGAACAGCCTTTGGCAAAAATACGTGACACATCGCGTAGCCGCCTGCAACGTCTTGGAGCTCTTTATGCCAATCCCAATGACCTCTCATCGCCAATACATAGAACTGAGGGTGACTTCTATTCAGATCCTCCTGTTGACGATTTTGAAGGAAAGAATGTAAAACGTACAAAACAACATTTTGGAAAATTAGCTGAACTGGCAAGTTCTATTAATCAGTGGGAAGATGATACTTCTCATCATAACTTACACCCTCTGAACGCAGTCCCGCCACCTAAACCTGATCTCCCAAGTAGAAAAATATTAAATAAATCACAAACTAAGTCGAATGAGAGTTCTAAAGGTGATATGGGAAAAAAAGGAAGCACAACTACTTGTACTGCCAAAACTACTAAACAATTGACTTGGGATCCCCAGGTCATAAATTCTCTGGAAGCACAAGGTTTTCAAAGACGTGATTCGTCTACCGTTAAATTAGCTTACGCATACCCAAGTGAGCAGGAAAAAACAGAAATGGAAAATACACAAAATGATAATATAAAATCTGACTCTAATCAATTCAAAGTAGCAAACTTGGCCAACACATTTTCGAAAGTTTTAGAAAATAATCAAAATTCGATCAACACTCATGAGCGGGAATTGGGAAATGTTAAAGTTGGTTTAGTTTCGGATAGAACAGCTGCGTTTGAGAATAAAACAAGTAGTAATCAGGAAGCGCAGCGACAGCAGAAAGATCCTACAGAATTGTCACTTAAAGAGCGAATGCAACTGTTCGAACGAAACAAAGACAAAGCGCTTATACCTAAAGCTGCATTGGGTATGGCACCATCTATAAGTAAAATTCAACAAGAACAAACCGCTCAAAAAAGGAATGATGGCCTCAGAGGTAGGAATTTAATGCAATTTAATAAATTAAAATTAACAAAAATCAAATTTCAGCAACAAACGCGGTAGTCACATCTGCTAATGTAAATTTAATAGCCCAGCCTGCAAAGGTTAATAGCGAAAGCAAATTACGAGAAAAAGTAGCAGCGCTCGCCTCAAGTACATCCACCATTGCTGAGAGCAAAATTAAAGCCGATATACAAAAGCAACGACAAGAGGATATGAAAATTATTTCCAACCGTTTTCAATCGCACAAACATGTATTCTCACAACATGAGAAGCAAAATTTGCAGATTGAAGTGCCCAAAACGCAATTGAAAAATACTTCGGCTCCTCTTCATCCTCCCTCACCACCACCCCCACCACCAATGCCTACAATTCCATTAGCAGCAAAAAATAAACGTCATTCACGTGAGAAAATACATTTTTTCTTTGACCACATTAATGCCGTTTTCCTTTTTCGTTGTAATATTGCCTTGGATATTTTCTCCAACTATATTTTTGAAAATATTGCAATCTTTCTTAGTATAACGAAAAAGGAAAACGTCTATAGTTAATGTTCAAATACTTATACAAATTTCAAAATTTTAGCAAGTGATACCATTGTTGAAGACGAAAATAAGCGAGCGCGTAAATCTGCGACTATTAAAACGCGACCAGGAGCTGCGGCAGCTCGTCTCTATCCAGCGTTGTCAGACTTGGAGTCGGACAACTCGGAGTCAGAGATAGATAAGGGCAATGAAGGCACTACAGCTACCTTGTCTGGTGAAAGTACCGCAGACGATCAAACACGCAAATTGCTTGTGGAAAATGAAACTACCAATGTTGATGGTAATAGCACCGATGAAAGAAATGAAAGGTGGGCGGAGCGTTTTTATTCGTGTTTACTATGCTTGCTGTGTATTGAATAATTTACAAACATATCTAATTGCAATACACTTTAAACTTCTTATTGAATGGAATTCAGTTCAAAATATTTTAAAATTAGTTTCAATTAACACTCCATATATTAACACACATATATTTTTATCACTAATAAATTATTGGCTAAAGTTAAAATTTGCGTTGCTTACTTTTGAATTCAAATTATTTGTAGCTGCTCGAATTCGGAGGATACGGATGATTCAAGTATAGATATTTGCAACGGCACTTTAGGCCGCGTAATAATGCAAGTGGTGCAAAATAATGAGAATAAACAACAAAGAACTCAGCAAATGAAAAATGTTAAGGTTTGTATTCTACCAAGATAATATTTTATATAACCATTTTGAATTATTATTGACTAATTTAATTTAATAGGTGTTACCGGATAACGAGTATTTTTGCGGCGCAGATAGTTCAATGAATTCATCTGAAGCTTCAATGGCTGTTGATGATTACTTAGATGAAGCTTTAGAAGCTGATGGCGATGATGAATCTACACAGGAAAGCGCAAATGAAACAGATGCAGGAAATACAAGTCAGCATTCAAGAGTGGTGAGCTCTTTACTAAAATCGTTATAGATATTTTTTATGTAATCTGCAATATTTTAGAGCAAAGACACAACCGCTTCTAACAGCTTTTCTTTCCGACAATCATCAAAAAGATACAAACACTATCAAACTATACCTGAGGATAATATCGCTTCACCCTCTCCTAGTTCGGCAACTGAAATGTACACACCACAACCGGTGAAATCGGAATTAAGTATCAATCGGGACAGCGAAGACAATATGGTTACATTAGTACATACGGTCAGCTTCTATAGAAGACAACAGAGTGGCAATGTAAATATATATATTCAAGTATTCTAACATTCAGGCAAAGGTTTTTATGTAGTTGATACAATTTAATATAATTATAAAAACATCACAAGTAAATTTTTATATTAACAACCATATGCATTTACTATTGCTCAATATCCTTAATGCTCTTATGCGAGAAGTCAAAAAAATAGTCAAATTACTTAAATTGGAAAAGTTACAATTGAGTTCTCACTATTACCTTTGCCCAAAATTATTTATACTATCATCAGAAAATGACTTGAATCCTTTTCCTCATTTGTTCAAAATAATATTTCCAAATTCCTATTTATAACCTTTTAAGAGTACCAGTTCTACGCCAGTGCGTAGAGTGTGCACAGAGCAGAAAGTACTGCGCTCTGCTATGAAGAATGACGGGCATGCTGCCATGAAACTAAATTGCCTTCAAGAACAGGAGATAAACGAAGAGAATGATAAACAAGAAAATGCAACATTTGTGGTGGAAGATAACTGTGACTCTCTCGGCAATATACCGGATGCGGATTTAGATGATTCGAGTTTAGTTGAGGAAAAAATTAAAAAGCTCTTGGATGAAGTTTGTAAACAACAGACAATTATTGCTCAGACCAGTCAAGCCTTGAACTTGTGTGCCGCTACTATAGAGTTTTCGGGCTCCACTGAGTCTGTGGAGGGCGAACGACATCTACTCGTAGCAAGTATGTTTTCATATTGATCAATACATTCTATTTTATTAAAACAATCACGTGAATAATGTTTGTTTTGCAGCACATCGGCGGCAGGCTTGCTTAGATGAAATACAACGTTTACGAGTGGAAAAGTGTTTGCGACCAGCCGGTTCGTTACGGGACAAAGGACATCTTACTGTTAAGGAAATAACTATACCATTACGTCAGGATTACATACGGAAACTAGCAGCAGACACCATATCTGGACATCATTTGGTTTGTTTACTTAAATACAACGAACATGTTTTGGCAACGAAGACAGTGCCAACGCTTCCTGGGCTGTTAGCAGTTAAATTTCCCGATGTATTGCAAATGAATAATGTTTATGCGGACTTCCGGGTATATTTAAATTATTTTTATTATTATTTTTTTTTTTGCTTTTTATAATTACAATGTTTTATTGTAAACATTTAGATTACCCTAGAGATTTACGGCATGACTGCACAGCGAGAAATTTTGCCTCACGAGGTTAAATATCACATAAATTTAAACAAAAAATCTGGCATTAAAACGCCTAAAAAGAAAGGTGGCGAAAATCGGTTAGTTATGCCTCCTGTGCAAAGCCCAGCTGGACCTAATGTTGTGCGCACCCCGGCTTTAGTACAATATGGGTTTGCTATATTTTCACTGCGCGAGATACAACGTACCACATGGACGCTAACACAGGTGTGATATCTTGGTTTATACTCATACGTGTATGTTCTGAATCCTTTCACGAGCTGACTTGGTTTGGCCATGTCCTACTGTCTTTGTCAGTTTCTCATTTTGTGAGATATTTAAGCAATAAGTTTTTTTTATGACTACGACATGTAGTTCCTTTACACAGATTATTCATATTCTAAATTTAAAACCTGGCAAATGTAATGAATGTATGGTCGAACCGAAAATCAAACGAGCCTCAGTTTATGAAAGATATAAATTCTTCGGCATAGCCGAAGTTAATGTTTATTTCTTAATCTCAAACCTCTTTATGTTACCTTGTCAAAGGTTCTTGGAGTTAGTCCGTTGGAGGGTGTGGTGCACATGAAAGTTAATTGCGAATTGTCTGTTTTGGTGGAACATCGCGGATTTCTTACTATGTATGAAGATATCTCCGGCTTCGGAGCATGGCATCGACGTTGGTGTTACTTAAATGGCAGTGTACTTAACTACTGGAAATATCCTGATGATGAGCGGAAAAAAACACCTATTGGAACGATCGATCTGTATGCTTGTCGCACGCAAAAAGTGACGGTCGCTCCACGAGATATATGTGCTCGGCTCAATACAATGCTGTTGGAGTTTGAGCGGCCTGCTAAGGAGACAGATGAAGAATCACTCATTATAGTACGTAATGGACGCAACACTATTGTGCGGTACCTTTTGTCCGCTGATACAAAAGAAGAACGTGAACTATGGTGTGCCTATTTCAATAAAGTTTTACTTTTGCTGCGGTCTTGGGGACAACCGCAGTAATTTTAAGGTATTGATTCTTAACATTATCAAGGCAACATATTTTTATCATTTATTTATTTTTTTCAGTTATGTTTGTCTTAAATTTAGGTTTACAGGAACCATCGTATAACATTTAATTATATATGTGCATATGTGCATTACATGGATGATATTTTTGTAGTAAGAAATAAGATCCTGACCGCAATATTGACGATTTAAATCAAACTTTTACTACATGCCAAGCTTGGTTACCGTTTGAGTTTGAGTTAATTACTCCAAGATGGAATCTAAAAAGAATATAAGTATTACGTCGATATATTTCCCATAGTTACGGATATGTTTTGTCACTCTTCAAGGAAACAAATTGCATCATCATATATTGTTATTGTGTTTTCACGCAAAAAATATTTTTTCATTTTAGATAACAGATAGATTTTTATTTTGCAAATAAGCAGCGTTCACCTAAAATTTACAAAACAAAACCAAATTTCATTTTCTACTATTTAAACAAACATATATTGATATGTGTGTAGATATTTGTTCTAAGCTATTAGAAGACGTTTAATATTTAATCGTATTAATTATGGATTTCACACCTTTCGATTTATGTATTTTTTACATTCCACTATGTGCATAATTATAACAATTACATATGCATGTCAATAAAACATATACTCGTAAAAGCTCAATAAGTTTACTTAAACACAACATCTACTTGTTTTCTTTTATTCTTTTCTTTGCAATAATGCTTTATTTTCGATGGTGTTGAGAAGTGTGAAAAAATTACAAGTATTTTCGATGTTCTTTTCCTAGTAAAATGGCTAATGTCTAAGGATACAAAACGGCATTTAAAAAAGTTATAGGTTAGATGAGTAGGTTTTAGGTGGCTTGCCAAAGATGTGGTTAGTATTGCTTAAACAACATAAAATTATGCTGCTCGACTGGGAACATAGTATTTCGTTGTGTACGTGTTGCATCAGTGATATCATGTGTTTTCCTCTCACGGTCCTTAAGGCGGTGAACTGTCATGCTTGTAAAATCTTCATCTTCTGGACGGCGTATAGACAAGTACTTAACGCCATTCACCAAAAGTCAGTTAAAACCTTTGTGAACCCTCTCCCTAAGAATGGCGTTCTCGGAGTCAAACCACCACCCAGAGCAGAAGAAGAGCTAGAGCTGCCTCTAGAGTCCCGTGTAATACTGGCGCAACCCATGTCTGGATATTGTTGTAGGTTAAACTCGTACTTATGCAGACTCGACTCCGACATGTCACGCATGTAATGAGCCCCGAAAGACACTAACCACCTCTGCGTTCTCCCTAAAACCAACTCATTTAATCCCCCTCTCCCTCTGGTCCAAACCCGGCGAAACAGCTCGTTGCCTGGACCTCCCGTTAGATGACCTCCATGACTTAGAAAAATATTTTAAATAAAAAATTAAGTTAAATTTTCTAATTGCGGTCGCTCCTTGACAGGAAATGTCAACCCCTCCGGGTGTATTTCTGACATGAAATAAAGCTCCTCTTAGAAAACCGTTCGGAAGCGGCTTAGTACAAACTGTAGGTCCCTCTCTTTGTTGGAGCGGTTACAAAGCTCCAATTATATACATATACTCGTATATTACCTCTGGGAAATGGGTTAGGGACAGACCGACGAAATATAGAACGATACGATTTACTTACAAACACAGATCCTGTATGGCTAATGATCAAAATAATTAACATTTCGATAAATACCTAACAAATGCCTAAAAATAAATCAAACCAAAGGCGGGATGTTGTGAGTTTAGCGAAGCTGTGTATGAAAGCATAATTCGAAATTTAATATTTTGCATTAATCGAAGCTCAGTTGGGGCATTTATTATTTCCTTCTCTATCACCTCCTCCTCGTTGCCAACGATCATATCTAACAATTGAAAGAAGTACAAGAAAGTCCACGAGTGGCAGGTTCTGCTAGCATATATATTATATATATCTATATATGTATATTATATATTTGTATATTATTATTATTTTATACTTATTTTATATGTATATTTTAATTTAATAACAACATTTTATTGAATAAGCTCCAGCTGGTTAATATTGTATACACGATATTTGTATGTACATACGTGTATGTGTATATATATATATATATATGTAAATATATTAAAAGTCTTGCATTGCTACAATTATATATGTTCCTATATTTAATTTATACAGTTATTGTGTTTTCTGTGTGCATAAATACCTACGAACGTATATATGTACGAGTATATATATGTATATGTATGTATATGTTACATTTTTGTTTCGTTATTATAGAAAGGCCATTTAAAACAGAATGTCCTTAAGAGCGAAATAAGCTAGAAACAATTAAAAATTTGGTTAAAGCCTGTCTTTATTTGTTTGTTGCTTTGTTGTATTTATACCCAAATGGATGTATGTATGTATGCAAGTTCTCCACATTTCTCTACGTTTATAATTTAATATGTATAAGTATTTTAGAATAATACCTTAATATGCCTTAATATTCCTAAATATTGGCATTCGTTTCTTCTGTTAATTTCATTTGATTTTGAAAAGAAGAAATAAATAAGGAAGAGCTTGGAGCCGCACATTAGATGCTCAGGTGTTTCTGTTACATGATTGTCAACGTACAACAACAATTCTTAACGATTTTTGATAACTCAGTTCATGGAATACCTATATGTACCCATGTAACCACGAATGATAACAGTAAAACCGATAGATCGGCATATTGTTCATATGCTATATAAAGAACCGTTGTGGGTACAAATTAAAGAGTAAAGTGTTGGAATAGCAGGGTGTTTGTGTAATGCATATACAGGGTCCGCCATCTAACTTTTTTTTTTTTTGAACTAGTGGTTATTTTGAGTGTGGTAACACTCATGTTACATCTGATTTGAAAGAAAGTTAGTTTTATCCTTCCGCTGAACGAAAATGGTTGTGTATGCGATTGAGGAATGGGCAGATGAGCGCTTGGCCGAAGACCCGGAATTTTACCAAAAAATCATCTTTTCCGACGAAGCTCATTTCCATCTTGGCGGCTACGTCAATAAACAAAATTGTGGTATTTGGGGGACGGAAAACCCGCACGTGATCGAAAAGAAGCCAATGCATCCTCAGAGATCCTGGTGCGGATTTTGGGCCGGCGGCATCATTGGCCCAATTTTCTTCCAAAACGCCGCCGTTACGGTCAATGGCGAACGCTACCTCGCCATGTTAACGGATTGGTTCTTCCCGGAAATCGAAGAGGAGGACTTGGACAACATTTGGTTCCAGCAAGACGGCGCTCCGTGCCACACAGCCAACGTTACGATCGATCTTGTGCGCACTGTTTTTAAAAAAAAAGTTACGTGGCGGACCCTGTATTATGTATGCATGTATGTACCTATGTATGTCTTTTTTCTTTGTTCATAAAACGTTAAAATTTTAAAATTTAGGGTATTAGGGAAGAACATTTGATTAAAAAATAAATTAACAGACTTTCATCAGGCATTAATCTAGTCATTATCAGGAATTCTATCCGGGGAGAGAACTTATAAATTTATGAAGAATTGCAGTTCAATAATGTGTTTGAAAATATTTTACGGTAAGCACCCGTATAGCGTTTCTGGATCCGTCAATGCTTCCATTCTTTTTGAATAAATCGATTTGTGATGTCCAAAATTAATAAAACTCTCGTGCCACAGTGTTTGTAACCAAACTGTTCCGAAACGGCTGAACCGATTTTCATGAAATTTTGTGCGCATACAGATATGTAGATATGAGAATCGGCTAACCGGAAACTTACCTTTCCGAAATCACATTAGCTTTTAGCTTAGATTAACAGGAAGACTGCTCTTCGTTAGTAAACCACAGACCAGATTTATTTGGTCCAATCCATACGCCGATAGATGGCATCATACGTTGACTTAAGCTGGAACTTTATAGGAAGCCGTGTGTGTGTGTAAACGGGATCCGTTTCAATGAAATTCATAAATACCTGAAGGTATCTAGTTCAAGCGAAGTTTTACATGATTTGCATTACTTAGATGAAATGCATAGAACAGTTATCAAGTCAAATACGACCTACTGTGAGCCGAGAACCTCCGAAATTCGCGTAGAACTCAGATGTGAAGCCATAGAAGTTGTCCGTTTAGACTACTAGACAGACTTTAAGTGAAAACTGTGCGTTATCTACACACACATACATAGGTCTGCATGTATGGTATATATTCCACTGTCCTTCATAAAAGACGTCCAGCATTTACAAATCTTAGTTTTAGTTTCAAAAAACAGTTGTTTGTGGATTTGTGTAACCAAAGTAAATTTAAAAGTCTAAATATATTCATGTGTATGTATATCTGTTTATATATATGTATGTACATTTAGTAACGTTTGCATTAAATATATATTCGCATATATATGTACATAGATACTAAGTGCCATTTCTATTTTTTGCGTGCATATGTGTAAATTAGTGCTTTTCCCTTTAAAACATTTAAAAATAATTTAACAATTTGCCTTTGAGACTTACAAATACATAACTACTCATATAATAACGTTGGTCTTTCTATGTTAATAAAATTGTACATAATCAACAACCGTCCCTATATCACCGATTCGCTGCGGAAGAAAAATATCTTTATCCTATCGTCGTACATAATTATTTATGCATGTACGAGTATGTATATACGCGTAAAGCTCTGATTTTGTTTAAGTGCAGTTTCCAAACAACAAGAAAAAATTTCCTGTTTTAAAAAGTTTACAAAAAATGAAAAAATTATCTTTCAATCAACAAACATCTTTGGATAATTTTAAAGAAATCTACATACACATATATATGTATACATATACATACATATGTATATATTTCACTGACAATTAACACACTTAAACAAAATCAATACGTTCCTAGGGATTAATGTCGCTTAATTTGCGGGTTGAGATGATTGCAATGTTAGAGGACTGAACTTGCACTGATTCAGCCGAAACGCCGAGCGTGGATATAGCGTTTTCTTGATTTGCCTTTTGCCTTCTTAAATCGGGCTTTATCAATGCTGTAATTAATGTGCCTAGAATCAACATAATTGACATAATGACATCAGCTGGAATATCACCGTAAGTATAGAATACTTCTGAATATAGGGAAGTGAACCCAATACCAAAAACTTGTGCGGCTGCATTAAGCAAACCGGAAGACGTGCCCTCTGGTTCGGGATATGTGAGTTCGGCAGCGAATTCGAAGCCAACAGGTAAGTATCCGGTCATGAAAAAGCTAAAATAAAGAAAGACTGCGAATTAATACTTATTTCTAAAAGGTCCTTTGTAATTCATATAATTTTGAAATTTATCTTTGGTCTATCTGAGATCAATCGTAAATAGTTTTATAAGGACCAAATTTATAACTGAAATTATTTTCTAATACTTGCTTAATAGTATGTACGAATATATGTACTTATTGTGCACATTACAGTTTCACTTACCCTAGAAGTCCGGCCGTCACGTAGACCACAACAATATGCCCTGTATCTAATGTAAAGGTAAATATCCACATGCCAACCATTGAGAAGGCATAAACAGCGAGCGTTGTTTCTCTATAAAATGTTAATATGTATGTATATAATTAGTAATTTAATGAATATATGGATGTATGTGAATATATTACTACGCCAAGGACTTTAAACTTCATACATATTACATAATAGTAAAGGGATTAAAGCGCATAAACCGGTGATATACCATACATATGTTATGGAGAAGAACTTGTCTACGAATATTGCCTCCAATGGAAAACTAAAATAATTAACCCTTCATCAGGCGCCACCGATATGTGAGGCACAGCCGGATAAATTTTATATCTCGCCTTATAGTTTTATACCGGTAAGTGTGGTGACATGGTGACACTCGGTAACTGGCTCTTTCGATGAGCTCTATGCGACAAAACCACTGAGTTTTGGCTTGACCCTCCCAACATATTGGCCTAAGAAGCAAATTTCGTCCCGATTTGTCACATTGATTCAAATACGATTTTTTATAATTAATGTATTCCTTTTAAGTGTAAAGAATTAAAAAGTATTGTAAAGTTAATTGAAAATACTGAAATTATCCATCCGACTTGTTTGGCACTTTGTTTGTTTAGATTTTTCATTTACAAGTCCCGCAGATACTACAATTTAGATGCGCCAGACGATGTGATCGAAATTGTAAGTTTGCTGGTAACTGCTAAGGAGGATCCGGTCTTGAGTGAACTAAAGAATAGTGATGGTACTTTCAAGGACTGGGGAGGAGAACATGTTGAGAACTCTGATTCAGAGGGGGAAAATGAGAATATGTAGCAATGCGCTGCTCTAGATATCTGGAATATTATTTTTCTGAAGAAATGTTAAACAATACTAAAACGTGAACGAACTTCATGATACAGACATAATTAGAATCGCATCTGAGGAAATCGCAAAAATTTCGAAGTGTGGCGTGGAAGGGGCGATACGGAATTGAAAAATTCAACATGTCATTAACATTAAACGATTCAAGAATCTCAACATCTCTGAATATGGCTGAAACCAGCGTGTAAAAACCCCTTTTATACTTACTTCAGCATCACTTTTTTAATTATATCTTTCATTTAAAATCAGCTAGTATTTATACTTTCCATAATATTAAAAATTGTTTGCTTTTCACATTTTTAAATGCGCTGGTATTTTCCAAATGCATAAAAAAAAATAATTGCATGTTAAAAGGGGTTTTCAGAGACGATGTAATTAAACTCAATACATTTTTCAATTTAAATTTCATGTTTGTATGGAGAGTTAAAAACTTCTAAAAATTAACTGACCATTAAGTTTAGAATTTAGACCCAAAGCAGTGCTACTGTATTGAACGTATTATTATTTTATTCACAAACTTAAATACTATGAATAAAACTTACTTAAATTTACGCATGTGATCCAGCACAATACCGCTTGCGACAGAGCCGATCATACCTGCGAGCACAATAGTTAGGCCAATCCGTCCAGTGTCAACCTCGTGACCAGGATAATATTTAAGAACAACCTAAAATGTATTGTTTTAAAGGTAAATCTTCTGTTTCTTACAGCCACTTCTTAAAAAAATAACGAAAAATTAAACTTACCGGATTCAGTAATGTGGATATCGCGTAGAAGACACCAACATTCATTCCATAGGAAATAAGAAGTAGTATGTAGTTACGATTGAGGGCCAAACTCTTCAAAGATTTCATAAAAGGTACTTCGGAAGCTGAATTGGCTGTAGGGTCTTCTGAGCGTTTTGGATTCGGCGGTGTTGGCGGTTTATCCTTAAACACTAGAGCAAAATACAATACGAAGGAAATATTTTTTATTTTTCATATATTTGCTTTTTTGTCATGGCTAAGGAAAACAGTTAGTTCATTACAACACAAACGGTAATACATATTGCTCTTAGCCGAAGAAACTCAAAATACGTATATTTAATAGTAATTTTGAAAATTTTGAAAGATACTTAAACAGCTTGTGATTATAATAAAATAATATTTTTTAAGAACTTCTTGAGTAAATGAGAAAATAATGGAAAATACTGTTAAACTTGTGGTAGATATATTGTTATTAATCCGAAAATCATGTGTTAGCATCTTACGTATTATCATCAGGACCATTAAAACCGTCGTAAAGCCTGCAAACCAGTAGAACATAAATAGTAAATCACTCCCAATTGCGTCTAGATCATCTGAGTTTTCCACTAATATTGGAGGTAGCACGAAACCTACCGCAATGCCAAGCTGAAAGTGAACGATTAATGGAAGTCACAGATAAATTAAAAAACCAATGATGAAAAGGTTAGGAAGTTCAAAAAATGTCGTATTTATTGTAATTATTATATTGTTTGCGGTAAATTTTGATTCTCTATTTTAATTGAAAGAAAAATTTAGCTGAAGCCTATCGAATCCTTATGCAAGTTTATGGCGAATCTGGGTCTACTGATAAGTCATGCAGTGAGTGGTCTCGACGCTGCAAAGTGATAATTTTAGTGTCGAAGAGAAGGAGCGTCCTGGCCAACCCGAAAGTTTGAAGATGAGGTATGCTGCTAAAACTTGACTGAAAGTAATGTATTTGTGCGGCCAGAGATATGATAAGATGATTTTGCTAAGTAGCAACTCTCGGTTTCTCTCGGTATTTGAAAATTACCAGAGCGATCTGAAATAATAATTCTTTACTTTTTTTAATAAAACCCCTTTTTGGTCCACAAAAAATGGACTGAATTTTAATTTATACAACCATTTACCAACTATCATTTGAACACCTGAATCGATTTTCGGGCGAGCTCCTACTGCGACTTGATGATTTTCTAATAAATGGAATGACCTACAGCTTATTCTAAGCGGCTTCGAATGGCCGTTGCATTCATATTAGGAGCTTTTATTTTATGTATTAATTAACACACTCCCGATAAAGTCCAATATATGACTCGAACCCTGGCCTTCAGAATGGTAGTAACCAATGCAAACCTCCCGGCTATTACGGCAGCCAACGTATACGATCTGTTCTTTCTATTTCAGGTATTTAGTACACACTTTGGACTCAAGTTAAAAATAGTACTATTTTCAATTTATGGAAAGTGTATGAATTGATAAAAAAATCTAAAAGAAAATTCGCTGCAGTATTGTGAAAAACACAAGGTCATATTAACAGCATATCGCCAGTCACACTGCAGTTGACATTTTGCATTCAAGTGTCTATTGTACTCTTGGATACACAGACCATAAACCAGATTGGTAGAGTGTATTTACATATATGTACATACATATAATAAGTATATGCCAATGTATGTATGTAGATGAGTATGGAAATACGTCCAAATTTGCGGGTGGACTTGTCTTAGATTGTGTTCATTTCAACCACCACCTTAATTCTCTTAGGAGGGGGCTACTGCAAATGTATGTGGTAGAGTACGAGTATACCAAATATACCTACAAGGTATGGAGAGTCCAAAAAATTTTGGTGCTTGACATAAAAACGAGCAGTATTTATGATTTTTACAATGACCAAATGACAAGGAATTATTAATGTTCAGTATGCAGGATTTCATCTGCTTTTTTATGACTAAGGTTTTCTTTACTTACTTGATTACCAAAAACTCCTAAACTGCACGCCGAAGACACTTGATGCGGTCCGAACCACACAGCCGCAATGCGGGCAGGTAAAGACAAAATACACACCTACAAAAAAGAAGTCTGTATTAAAATATAGAAAAATTTAATTACAATGGGTACAGTTAAGAGTATAACGGTCCAATTAAACCAAAAAGTGTAAGTGAATATAAATAGCTCTAGGCTGCCAACAATTTTTTCTTCATATGGTTTAAGCCAGAGATGCTCAACTAATGAAACGATGTCATTTCGTTTTGTTAATATGAAAAAGAAACTTAACGAAGTGATTTTGTTTCGTTTCGGCATCACTTTATCCAAACGAAATGAAATTGTCATCGTTATCATTTCAATTATAAACGATAGCATTTCGTTTCTCATAAAAACGAAATAAAATTTAATTTGATGACATTTCCAAAAGATTCAACTGAATCAATTGAAATTGTTTGATTAACGTGAAATTTAACGTTACAATCCACTTTTGCATTAAATGCATGAGCCAATATGTTGTTAATTTTAAGTTTTCACCGTTACTATTAATATAATATAATTATCATTCATGGAATACAAACCTGAGCCAAAGCCACAAATGTTTGACCAATAAATGTGACATAAAAGAGATCTGGTTGCACAGAGAAGACTTTTATCCAGGATCCAATGCAGGTTCCGACAATGCCTACCAGGGCTGTAATCCTGAGACCCTGTTAATATAATATATGTTTTTGGGTAATTAAAAAGTGTTGGACTACATACGGCTTGTGCTCGTGAACTTAAAATCTATGAGAAATAATGAAGATAAAATAACAGATATTTATTCTTACCATTTTGTCAAGAAACCAACTGCCTGGAAAAATGAGTGGAATATAAACAATCATATATATCATTGAAGTCCAATCCACCCATTTGTCATTAATGCCATAATATCTAAAAAGGGAATAATAAAATGAACATTGGTCGAATGAATGAAAGTCCACATATATGGCTTTTGCTTGGTCACCAATCTTTGGAAACCAGAGTCTTTATTATACCTCTCATAAACATGGAGGCATCAAATAAATTGCCGTTGATGAAAGGTATAAGACTTTCCACATAGTTGATTTAATCCAAATCGGTAATGAATTACAGTATCCCCTAAGGAAAAATTTTCTATTTTTCGCCGTATGTTTTGACGAAACAGAATTCGAGTCATACTCCGCCAATAAAGGGTGTTTTCTTAGACGTGTAGTTTTCAATGAGGTTGAAGTTGGTCCTTTTGACAGCTGTTACTTGATTTATACTCAGTTGTTATGACGATAAGCTCGAGGCGATTGACGCCTTGGAAGAGAATATTTGGCTGCAAACGCTGCAAAAAGTGATGGAAAATTTGCCTTCTCGGCTGGAATTTATTTTTGCTTAAAAACCACATGTTTTAAAAAAAACACCCTTTATTAATTATTTATACATTTTCGGAAATATAATTTATCTGGCGTAATAAGTTTGATAAAAATTTTGATTGTTGATGGCTGATTGTTCATGCAAGAACATCACTTAGAGCTATGCCACACATAGCCCGTTACAAAGATTTTATAATTTTCTGAAAAAAATTTGAAGCGACTTTCATAAAATCCATGTACTAAATCTTAATCGTTTTTCTCTGAATTGTAAAATCAACATTCTCATTAAAAGAGTAAGAGGCATCTAAAATTAAATAACAATTATTAATCGAATCAACGATGCTGTAAATTTCTATTAAGATCCAAGCACTTTTATTCAGTCCAGTTTTCAGAATAAACCGATCTGAGAAAGCAGAAAGTAAAAATTTTCGAAGCTTCGAGTTCGCAATTGGGACGTGCTGCGGTCAATTAATGTCCAATTTAAGCCGAATATTCACTTTAATGATTAGTTGAATTCAGGATGTCCACATGCTTCTATATGTTGTAAGCTCTAGGGGATACTGTGCTTTCATGGTTCACAAATTTTGAAGGAATATTTTAGAAATACAAGTTTAAGATGTTGGCTTATGTAAATGCAACTTACTTCACTATAATATTGTTGATAATACTGTATTGAATCCACTGTGCAGCATTTGCTCCCGAATAAAATATAAATAGGAATAAAACGACCCAGCGACGTTTGTAAACTTTGATCTCTGTGGAAGTTAATGTGGTGTGAAAAGAGGATTATTTAGATTTTACAGTGCTAATTTGGCTATGGGGAAGCATGATTAGTGTTATACGATGTTTTGTAGCGAGAAAAGAATAATGTATATTTTAATAATGAATTTTGTGTTTTGTTTGGAAAAAGTATTCGCCAACCTTGACATATGATATATATGCATATGTACATATGTACAAGTTAATAATGTTGTCAACGCAGACAAATTGATTTTTGAGCAATTGCAATAATAATAATATCGGGATTGAAAAGAAAATTTAATTTTGCGATAATAAAGAGTTTTTTATGCGATTTTCGTGTTGGGCAACTCCCTTTCAGAAAACTTATCTTATATGTAGGTATGTATTTATAGAAAAATAAGTGCACGTTTTTGGTGTTATCTTATAACGTGAAAACGCTTTCACCGAATTCAACAAAAGTTATGCAGCATATTCGGGTTTTCGTGAAGTTTGCCCTAATTCTGAAAAGAAGGCGTGACACCTCCATACTAACAAAAATCTAAAAATTGGTTAACACTTGATTTGCCACTTTGCATCTTGAGAACGGCTAAAGAGAATTCAACCAAATTTATGCAACATGTTTGGGGTATCATTCAAAAGGTGTAATGTTAAGTTTTACAGAATTTTAGAAAAGGAAGCGTGGAATCTCTTGTCCTATAAGTGGTTAGCTTATAACTAGAGAACGGCTTCACCGAATCCAATTCAATTTCAATTTACAATGCATATGGGAATGGAATTATTAAGTCATACAGGGGAACACGATTTTGAAGATATATTTATAAGGAAGGCTTGAAATAAAAGCATTTTTTGAAAAGAACTCTCCGTATGAAAATTTTAATTTAAAAGAGAGATTTCAGAAAGTTTTTGAAAAGTGTTGCGCATATAACTCAAGAAATTTCTCAGGGAAACATTCTTTTAATAATTCTTGCTACATGCTTGAGATATGAAGCTGCCTAATGCCTAAATTCAGCAGCCCAAAATTAAAAATGATACCAATTACTTTGGTTGAGTGCGCAATGTAATTGTTAAAAAGAGATTTGAGACGACAATTCATTTATAAAATAAAACAAATGGTTAGAATGTTAATATAAAATATTTCTAGGGCTGAAAAAATTTAAAAATTGCTTTTACAATATTTGTTTTGATATAGTGAAATGCGCCTGGATACCGCAGATATTTTATAAAATAATGCAAAATTAAAGACTCATGCTTTACTTATAAACATATGTAAATATTTTACCTTCAACTCTCCTTGCATCTGTGCTCGTCCCAACAGAATATTCGCTTCCGGCAAATTTAACCGGCTGCAAATCAGTTTGCGAAGAAGTCATTTTTAATTAATAATTTTCCGTTTTATCATAAGAACTTCATATATTTGGTTTATTTGGCTTTTATGTCGTTCCTTGATTAATTCATAACAAATCTTATCGTATTCTCGATTAAGTGGGGACGGTGTATTATTGGTCGGTGGTATTGAAATTTTGCATAGATATGTATTAATTTCACTTTTCCCTAATTGCTTGCAGCGCAACCGCTAATTATCAGTTTTCTGATAAAGCTTTTCCGGTTTCAGATTTCGTGTGATCATAATAAACGCATTAAAGCTGAAATAACAAAAGCAAAAGTATAAATTATTAGTGAAATAAAGTTACTTAAAAATAGCAATCATTGCGGCCTTTTTAATTGTTTGAACGAACATACATACATACTCGTACATACGTATGTATTGTACATAGTGCATAAATTTAATTCGAAAAGCCCTGACATTGTTTAATTAAGTTATTCGTATTTAAGCACTGGAATTCAAATTCAGCTTTGCGCACGCACACACATATTAGGAGCTGCCGCTGTTTACACCACAATTGAATTTTTCCCACAGAACGCTATAATTGTTTGGGATTTATTCAATTCTCTCAAGAACGCATTACTGACCGAGGTCTTTCCATTCGTGTGCTAATAATGTAATTTGCGTATTCCGATTTCGTAACAGCAATTATGCTTTTATGTACATACTCGTGTGTTTGTTTATATGCACAGTAGAATAGACCAAAAGTTATCTCGCTCAAAGTTAATCCTTCAGCTAAGTTAACCGAATTTCAACCTTCACGTACCACTTTAAAAAATTAACTCTTGGTCAATTTCGGACCTAAACTCGAGTGCTTAGCTCGGGCTCGCCAGACTGCTCCTTAGAAAAAAACAAATGCAAGTAATAGATAGTTAGCAAATGTAAAGGAGCGACATAGTTTCACTCAAAAGTTACGAGCAACAAGTTATTCAAAGGATATGTTGGACTCGCAACTGTATAGTGAAAATTAATCTAAGCTGTTTTATCGTTTTTTACCAGGCAAACTATTTTTGGCAGCAATTGATAAGGCGACACTGGGCCGTAGAATATCGAAAGGTGGCATTAAATTTTTAAATGCAGGAATTTGAGAATTAAAATACGCCAACTCAAACAAGTCTTGGATAAATTCACATTTATTCTCCAACTGGTTCAATAATTCTTTTTACGTTTCTTTTGAACCAAAATCTTGTTCATTGAAATAAATTTAAAGTGCTCTTTATAAAAATTTTTCTGAATATCCTTGAGGATTTCGGTTCGCGATTCTGTTCGGTGAGCTGATGGACAGTTCGGTAAACCACGTTCGGTGAGGCAAAAAGCCAGAAAAATTTCTACCGAGAGAACGCAATTGTGACGTTTCGTTACTGGCTAATTCTGATTGATATTTCTCATCAAAGAAAGCCGTAGCATTAGAATTTGTCATTCTTTTTGTGTCTTAACCTAAATGCCAGCTAATGAAATAAGGAATACCAATTTCTTTCATTAGATACCTGGCTGTAAAGAAACACGAAAAGTTATAATGGTAATGGAGATATGCACCGTCCATTAATATGGTTAGAAGGAAAAATTAAAGGAAAAATTGCCATGTTTTAAAGTGAATGTCAAGAAGGTAGGGGAATGTATAATGTATTGTGCGGGCAGAACCCACTGATCTCTCGGAAACCCGAAGGTCTTTTGGGTCTGCATCGCGCTGCTAAAGTGCAGGTACATTGGAACACGTCAACAAATTATATATTTATATTTTAAGATACCTATATATGTATATATACACACGTATGTAAATGGCGCTTTGCAACCGCTGAAGCGATTTTCGACCGAGCTCCTCCTCCAACTTATGGTTTTGCGTCTTGATGATTTTCTAACAAATGGAGGGACCTAGAGTTTATACTAAGCCGCCTCCGAACGGCTGATGGTTTCTTTACGAGGAGCCTTTATTTCATGTCGGAAATACACTCGGAGGGGTGGACATTCCTTGCCGAGGGACGACCGCAATTAGAAAATTTAACCGGGATATGAACAGGCGCCTTCCAAATGGCAGTTTTTCCATATATGTACATATGAATGCATGAAAATACATGGGGGGAATTTTTTTAACTTGTTGTTTTCGATGAGACAATCCTTGTCTTTTTGACAGCTGTTACTTGTTTTACACATTTACAGACTTACTCCGTAACAACATTTGCAAATCGTGTCAATATTCTATTCAGTAATTTGAACAACCATTGACCGGTTTTGCACCACAGAGACGTCGTATGGAGCAGAGATGCAAATGAGCTGAACCGCCATTGCGCGCAACAATTGCCCATCCATTCTATGAATAAGCTCAAAACGAGATAGCCACCGATTCCGAATTTCAGAAAGAAATTTCGTTGAGATATGAAACTTCCTTTTGTTGGATACGCTAATAAGCTTCTGCAAAAAGTCACTGTTTGGAGTGCTCTATGGCCACATTGGTTAATATTTCTTTAAAAACTGAGCCGGATTAATGACATTATTTCTGACATACGTCCCCAATTGCTGTGAAAAGTGGTCGGCTGGAATTTGGAACAAGTCGATTTCCCTGTAAAATATTCTCTGAATAATGTGTTATTATTTAATGTTTCTTTAAAATGAGGGCCAGTTGTTAGTTTGGACTCTTTAAAAGTATTACATTGACCAAGTTGGTCGAGGTTATAGTAACTAACTTCAATATTAGTAATTTTCATCAAGATCTCCCGATCAGTTCGCATATACACTGGCTAACAAATGGATGAATGGACGTACGAACGGGCGGGCGGGAAAATATCTTCGCACATCTATGGTCACGCCAATATTAAAGTTAGAGGAAAAAATACCATGTCTCTCAAATTTATCTGTTGCCTTCACATTAATCTGATTTAAATGCTGCCTTTTCCCTTAAAAAAGTAGGTTAGATCACTTAACTTGCTACACGAATAAACAGCACATGACATTATTTGAAAAAATGTTTGCATTGACAATGACAATCAATTAGTGCCGCAGCGGTGATTTCCGTATTTCCTCGATTAAGAGAATACACCTAATGTTTCAAGCTGCAACTTGCCGAATCAACTCAAGCCAACGCAAAAGTTGTCACAAATTCTCTACGTAAACCGACCTTTAGTGTCAACCCATGTTTTGCTTGAAATCAGAACAGCCGTGTAAAACATAACTGGAAGGTAAATTAATAAAGTTTATTTTATGCTATGTGCATTTGCATTAAAAGAATTAATGATAGGTTGTGTTTTTATTCTCCACGCTATATAGGCTTGACTTAATCATTTTGTTATATATTTACTTTATTTATTATCATTTTAGCGTATTAGTTATATTATATTATTTATTAAAAAGATTTACATCTTTGAAAGCTTTGCAACATATAAGCATTTGATTTTTATGCTTTTTTTGAAACCACTCTTCAATTATAAGAGTACAGACACACCACATGTAATTGACGCTTTATAATCGCTTAAACGATTTTTGGCCAAGCTTCTATTTCACACAAGAAACACCTCACAAATCGGAGATCTTATTGAGAGACCTCAGCAAAAAGCTACTCTTAAGCAAAATTTCAGGTAAATCGAGCATTAACTATGTGCTACGTGGGACTTATCGGTCGGTTACATAGCGGCAGTCTACTCAATCTTGTGGTGGAATTGGAAGATTTTTCTCCTTGAACTTTCGGGCTAACCTCAATTAACAAGGGAGAGATGAGCAAAATAAACCACAATCCTCCTCGTTTTATCCATTTTACTGAGCTACATCTCGCACAACCTTTCAAGCTTCCATAGTACTATAGTATTTTCCAGGCGGAGGCGAGAGCTGAAAGACGCTTTTGGGTGAGAAAGAATGTCTTAACGGCATGCAAGACCCCCAAGATTATTTGCAATGACTTCGAAGAAAGCACATACATTTTTGCTTACACGGTTTGAAAGGGACTGCTTATGTCAGTTGTTGGCCTCATGACAGGAACAGGAAATGCAGGAGAGAGGACTTGAGTGAGACGTTGGAACCCCTCCTGTGCCTCTGCCCGGATATCTAGGAACTTCATTGTTCAAAGGACTAGAGACTGTCAATATTGAATGTCAGATAGCTCGAATTAAATTGAATCTTCAACTGGCACCCCAAAGAACGACGCAAGGCCCGGTAAGTATAACCTAACCTATTACATTTTGAAATCCCTGCAACTTAATAAGCGCTGAGTAGCAGTCGGTGCAAGTTACTGAATATATTGATAATATGGGATGATGCATAGAGGCAGTAATGAAATACAAACAATTCAATCTACGGAAAAAGTTTTTTGTTCTATTGGCCCTTCGTGATTAGGCTTATTTAGTTGTAATAGTTCTGTATTAATAATATTAATAATGGGCACTTGTGCAACGAAGTAAACAAAGCAAAAACACGAATACAATTTGATTAGCAAATTGTGGCGTAAAATAAGCGGTGCACAGTAACCAGTATATAAATATGTACAAGGTAGCCTATACCAAGGAACACTGCCGGGCGGCACCAAATAGTCAATTTAATTGCAGTGAAACTCGTTTCCTTCACATTTCCGAATTTTATTCTCACAAAACACCTCTTGTGCCTTACAGAGGTAAAAGAGGATTCCATTAGGGCAATGATTTTTTGTAAATTACATACATACCTACATGGCAATTGCTGGGTAGATAAATTTATTTTAAATGTCTATTCTTCACTGACACGCTGCAAAACTTGCCTAGTATTCGGCTCAATGAGTATCGATCAACGTGTTAACATTAAATACTATTTTAAAGATAGTGAAAGTTTTACCGAAACATACTTTTAGTCAACTACATTGGCCGAGTGCGTACTATCAAAATGAGGGTCATGTGTTCCTGTCCAGGTCAACATTGAAGTTATAGAAAATTAATTAGAAAAATCTTAATTTTTCTAATTCCGATCGCTTCTCGGCTGTCAATGTCAATGATTCTGGCATAAAAATAAAAAATTCCCTTCATTTGCCTTCAGTAGCGCAGTATACATTCGAATCGCCAGGGTTAGAGTCCTGGTCCTACCAACATCCAAAACTATAGAAATTAAATTTTTCTAATTGCGGCTGCCCCTCGGCAAATGTCAAACCTGTTTTCCCACAAATCGGTGGAGAAACTCGGCCAAAAATCGCTTCATCGGTTACAAAGCTCCAGTTATATATGAGCTCTATATGTATGTATAATAATTTAACAACAAAGGTATTTTGATAAATTTAAAGTGTGAACATATAGGTATGTTGGTTACTCTGTGTTTGGGTGTAACGCACCATGTTCTCGGTCAAGCACTCAATATGCGTAATATCTACGTAAATAAATATATTAAACACGAGTATGGCGTTTATATCTCTGATATGAGATTGTTCAAGAGATAAAAAAAAGAGTTTATACAGATAAATTTGTATTCGTAAGTCGAACCTAAAACTGTTTTTCAGATCATTTAGGAGCGCAGCACAAAATTTGAGATTTGTTTGTAACTCCATACGAAATCTTAGCAGATTTTTAATAAATTTATATATAATATAATTGGCACTTGACAACCGCTGAAGCGATTTTCGACAGAACTTCTCCTCCAATTTGTATTTTCGTCTTGAGGTCTCTCCAACACATGGAGGGAGCTACAGTTTATACCAAGCCGCCTTCGAACGGCCGATGAATACGATTCTAAGAACGAGAAAAACGTGAAAACATTATACACATATGTACATGCATACACAATTTCATAAAAATCACCCGCGGGAATGCCTCGATTTGTTCACAACTCGAATTTGGCGGTTGTGGTTTGCCACCGCTGATATATTTTACATACATAGGTATATACTCGTACATACAAACAAGCAGACATTGCAGTGTTCAGCTGTTTCCAATTGGCAAAATAAAATAAACTTAATGCACATCTGTATTAATACGAAATCGTGAAAATTACTCGGGAATTATTATTAATAATAAATTTGTAAGGGAATCACAAACACAAAACAGGTTTTCTGCTTAATTATTTATTGCTAATTTATGGTTAATTTGCAAACCCACTTTAAACATAAATTAAATCACACAATTTATATCAATCTACACATTTTCACACCAAGGTCACACAATGTAACTGTTCCGTTCATGATCGCTTAATCACGTTACCTGGTAGAAGTCGGAAGACTGACTGAGTGCGTATAAATTGTTTAAAGGCCCGCAATTTTAATATAATCAACATCGACACCTCTGATTACCGATAACAAGCGAAGACGCGTCCGCAACTAAAAAACATACAATATAATACAATGTCATTAAACACTCATTAGTATGTTTATTGCAGCAAGAACAACAGCAACACTTTGTAGAAAGCATTTTCCACTTTTTTACTATTACAGGAGAGAGACTTATTAAATAAATTTGAGTAATACGATTGTATGCTGTTGATGTCGAACATATGAGTGGATAATTTCACTACAGTACTCCCCGCCTAATTACAATACATTCCAGAAGTTATCACTTCATAGAGTCTTATTAACCAGAGGACCAATTGAAAGGCGCTTATTTCACTGAACGGACCGTAACACACTTTATTAACCGTTAAAAAGTTGAAATTCGATTATACATACATTTTGCGGCCGTAAGTCAGACAAAATATGGTTTTGTTAACAAAATGCAACTTGAAGTTGTTAGAAACTTTTCAAGCGTTTTTTCGTGTTGCACCCGATCAGGGTTCACTGCAATATTGACTTTGGGCAGACTTTTTTTTTGCAAAATATACAAATTTAGGTAAATCTAGTTAGTTGTGATGGAAAGAAAAATTTCATCGTTCAATTCCTCCAAAATTTTATCTCGAAGACCTGTGTTTTCGAGAACTTTTGACAACCGACGTTTTACTGACCCCACCTGACTTTTAGCGCGCATCTTCCCAAGGCTGTATCTTCGAAACTCATATTCGAATCGACTTGAAAGTTTAAAAAAATACTCTCGAGATGTTTTTGTATCTGTGGAAGCCGAGTAGTCCTTTGATATGTCAAATGATCTTCTCAGCGGAGGTTAATCTGAAAGCGGAAATTCTTAGCACTTAAATAAGTTTAAACTTATTTTAACAAGGGAGCATAATTTAAACTCTTTACAAGTGAAAATGGTTCATACTTTCCAAAAAAAAAAAATTCTTATTTTTTGATATGGTGTTGTACTGTAGCCTAAGTGTTCAAAGCTGCGGAGAGGAATTGAAATCATTGAGTTGGCAAACAATGCATGCAAGTACTCTGCGAAAATCTTACTGAAAGCTATATTTCTCCAGTCGTTATATCTTCATTTCCTTTTGAGCTCGAATTAAAAGCTTTCCATTGTTTAACACATATATACGTATTTATGTGTTCTCAGCAAATCATGAAAAGCACACTTAAATGTTTTTGTAGATTACTTGTTACTTAACTTGATTTTCGGCCGAGCTTCTCCTCCAATTTGTGGTGAAGGTCGTTATTTTTACCGTAAAAATGTATAAATATTATATATATAGTCGTACAGACACTATGCCAGAATTTAGTACCCCACAAAACTTATTCAGCTGCGTAAACTGACGTTAAACAACACCAAAAGATTCGTCAGGATATCCAAACTGTTCGATACCAAATTAGGATTCCAATAAGGTGACAAGGTGAGATATACGACAATATTGACATAGTTCAGCGAATCAAGAGACAGCGGCTACGATGGCATACGGTTCGGATAGATAAAAATACTCCAGGTTTGAAAGTTTTTTTACGAAACCCTTTCAAATTTTTTTCTGGAGTGGTAACAAAATCAATTGTAGGAACTTTGAAAAGCTGATAATTGACCACAAAAGCAATTTATGTTATCAATCAATTTTCAGTAAATTTGTATGTTAAAATTAAGAAAATTTATTGTTTGTATTTGTTGAAGTCAAATATAATTGTAAATGTGCAAAAATATTTATTTGAAAAACACTTTCTCCATAAATTACAATTGGAAACCTAAAAGTTCACCAAAGTGGCACTGCTTTGAAATGTAGTAAGAAATGTGGATTTTTAGAGCGCTCTCACGGTATAAATAGCTTTCCTTACTGCAAAACTCAAAACCCTGGTTGAATTTATGCCTTACGTATTTATATTTTTTTCTAGCTTTACCATCGCTCTGTTGTACCTATTGTGATCTGGATCGTTAATTTTTCTTTTCCTTTTCATCTTTTAGTAAAAAATTTTTAATACTTAAATTAAAAAGTGCTTGCGTCGGAGGAGAGGATTGCTCATGTAATTTGTACAACAACTTTTTTATTGCCCCAGTATTTATGTATGTAAATATGTAAATATGAATACATTTAAGGAGGATGTCAACTAATCAATATTTATAAGCAATGCAGGTGTATTTTAATTGCAGTGCGAAGGATAAGTGCCGGCCACTTCAAATGGTTACGAAATAGTACAGAATCTTTCAAGGCATTAAAGGACAACTGTGTATACGTAGTTACGTCAGTGCAACATAGGAAATTATTAACAACTTTATTATGACAGTTTTTGTCTGGCATAAAGGTATAAAGCTGAGCTGAATTGGGTTCAGTATTTGTGTTGAAAGCATCTTGAAATACAAAGATTTTAGTCTTCTAACCAACTGCATGGCTATGTAATATTAGTTTTGGCTAAGAGGCACGAAGTCGATTGTGGTCACGCTATGTAAAGAGACGCTGCAGAATCACGAAAACTATGTGCAAAACGTATGATGCTAAGCTTGCTGGTATAACTGCCGTATATAGGCACAATTGGGGACAGCAAGTGCAGAAAATGTGGTGAATGCATAGAGACTGTGTCGCACGTAATCTGTGAGTGTCCAACATTCGGCAGACAAATGCCGACTTATACAAGATCTTCAATTGGCAATGGCCAAGGGGACTAAACGACTACTTAAATTGGATAAAATAACAGCAGGTCTGGCCCAATGGGTCAACCAGTTCAAACTAACCTAACCTAACCTTTGACTAAGAGATTGAATTTTAACGCCGCGCACAAACAATAATGTGCATGTTTTTTTATTTTGAGCATAAAATACTCGTTGCTCTGTGAGGAGGATTTCCACATTTCTCCACTAAAACTGTTTGCGATTTATTTAGAATTAACTAAATTAAATTATTGTTGCAATTTATTTGTGGTAGAATTTTTTAAAACGAGACATGGGGTTGCATTTATCCATGCAACGGTTATACGCCCACACGGATCTACGTTGCAACTGAATAATAAAACTGAAAAAGGGTGCTCTTGCTGAAACAATTGTTTAAAAAATACTACAATTTATGTACATACATATTTATATGTATATGTGTATACCAACCTGAATTTTGTCCAGCTAGCAGTTTTACGCAACAGCATAAAATAGCCGAAATAGATTAAGACAAATTTCATTTCATTGAAACAGATCGTTGACTATCAAGGTAATATGGTAGTGCAAATTAAAAAAAAAAAGTAGTCCAAAGGATAGGCTTTAAAACCACTCAATGAAATTTTCCAAAATTTGATCCATACTATATATTTTTATGTTTAAGGGATAAGCATAAGGTGAATTTGGCAACTCCCCTGGTATATATTTTTAGAGATTGAATATATAATTTATATATATGTATATATATATTATATATGAATATAAATATATGTACATGTATATATAATTGGCGCTTGGTAGCCGCTGAAGCGCTTTTCGACCGAGCTCCACCTCCAATTTGTGGTTTGCGTCTCAATGTTTTTCCAACAATTGAAGGGACTTGCAGTTTTATCTAAGCCCCCTCTGAACGTCCGATGGATTTTTATGAAGAGCTCTATTTCATGTCAGAAATACACTCCGAGAGCTTGAGCTTCCCTACCGAGGGGCGACCGTAATTAGAAAAATTTAATTTCTTTAATTTTGGATGTTGGTCGAACCAGGACTCAAACTCTGGCCTTCAGAATGGCAGTAATATAAATAATTTCTATATTAAAATTTTTATTAAAAAATCCAATAATAACATTTGTTTTTAAGTTTTAAATTTAAGTTTTTAGTTTTAAAATAAAAATATAAAATCAAATTGATATATCTTTTGAACGGAGAGACCCAGATCAAATATCGATATATACATAGTTACATATGTAATTACATATGAAGGTCTGACACTTTAGACACTTGCTTAGACCGCCGAATCAGCAACTATTTACATCCTCATCACCTTTTTAGGGACTAAATAGTTGATAATTTGATATTCTATTCAGATTTTTTTTCTTATTTAATTCAGGGAACATTTATTCATGCAATTTGCGTGTCACACAATGCAAAAAAAACGTAAATTTTTTGTCTTCCCGATAAGTCGCAATACTTTGTTTTATTCGATATTTTTTTTTACAATAAATTTCAAATCATAATTTTTTCGCCGATTATAATTAACCCATGAGACTTGTCCACACTCTCCCCGAGCCTTTAAATGAATTGTTACCTATTTTTATTGAACCGCGATCGGTGAGACAAAAAGTCAGTAAAATTTGCAAGGAGAGAGCGCAATTTTGACATTTCTTTAGTGACTAATTTTTATTGAAAATCAAATTTATTTAGCTCGACACAGTTATAAAACAATAGTAGCATTAATTTTTCGTTTAAATGGGAATTTCTAAAATTGCTTTTGGAGAAACTTTATAACAAAAAAGAACATTTGTTTATAATTTGTTTGTGTATTTTTTTTTACAATCCTTTCATCGCCTGGCCATGAATTTACGCTGATGCTTCACCTGTGCACAGCTCAATACATACATACGCACGTATGTATGTATGTTGGTATGTATGTATGTGCACGGATTTGTTATGTAAACAAATTTTGTCTACTGCCTTTAATCAGCTGCTGGTATTTTACAAAATTAGGAAATTGAGCGTCTAATTGAATGATTGCGCGAAACCACTGGTAAACTGTAATTTATTCAGTTTTGCTGCTAATATTATATTTAAATTTATCATTTTAATAAAAAGTCAGCATATGCGTGGGTATTGCACTAAAACAACTATGTACATATCTAGATACGCTGTTTTGTTTTATTTAGTTCTGATTGAGTAATTTTGCAACTGATACTAAATGACCCAGAACACCTTTTTTCAATTTTTTCAAGTTTTCATTCGGTTATATTTTGGCCTCTTTTTGATTTGTGTTTTTACTTCAATGATTTGTACAGATTGGCTCCATCAACAATAATGCCACACGTAAGCCGTACTGAGAACACAATTTGTCACTGATGTGCAATGGTGGAAGAACTTTTCGATTTTCCTATTCCAATCCACATTGCGTAATATTTCATGAACCATCGAGTGCCGACTTAATACTGAAGTTCACAATCATGAGTTTAACTATTTGTACTCCTGTTTTGGCGCCATCTGCAGACCTTTGGTAGATTCATATATGCGGGTGGCTGCGATGAGCAGCAAACGCTGCGCAGGCATTATGGATATGCGAGCAAAAATACATATGTACGCATGTATGACATCCTCCATTAATGTGCGGTGCTCGGACGATACGTTTTTATTATTTGGTAGATTTGAACAGTAAATCCTTAGTCTTTTTTGATACATATACACGTATATGTATGCACATGCATACGTTCATCCTCATTGAAAGGAACATATTATATTCACAAATCAGAAGAAAAGAAGAAAATAATGGTAAGTAATTTGAATTTGTTTTTGCTGTGTCAAAGAAAAAGCGTTTGAAGGGGTTGATATGCGAATAAAGCTTTTTTCACGTGCTGGTTTACGAAGCTCGCTCATGACGACATGTATGGACATAATTTATACGAAAAGTAACGACGTTTGCGTGCTTTCATTATGGCTTTTTATGCACTCGTATGTGCATGTATAATTTTTCATTGTTTGAGCATTTTAGTAGGGAATAATGTAGTAGTCCCTGCATTTTCAAAGTCCGAACACTGATGTTGGATGCTCCAACTATGTTCTCTCGTGTAGTGGTTGTTTTCATTCATCAAACACTCAGTGCATCACGAGCCCAATAAAAACTTAACTTTCAGAAAATTCAACACCATCGCAGCATCCGCCAAAAATGATAAAGCAGCTTACATAGTCGACTGGAAAATTTGTATACACAACAATCTTCATTGGGGTAGCTTTTAGTTTTACTTTAGGTTGGGATGCTTGTGCCATTTAAATTCAATTTTAAGATAGTTTGATAATTTGTTTTTCTTTGCGTTCACTCCTATGAACATAATTTATTATTATTATTATATATAGAAAAAATATTAATTTGATTTTTATAAAAGCATTCAAACAAGCGAAAAACTTGTACAGATCTTGATTTAGATAAATTCAGAAATCTTAATGAAACTTGGTACGTAACCCGAGAGAGGTTCTTATTAAAAATAAGCCAGTTCGGACTATGGTCGCGTGTATATCCCTGTACAAGAAAGGGAGTAAGTTATCTTCGGTCCTGCCAAAGTGTTTATGCCTTTCAAGAACATATAAATTTATAGTATTTAATTTTTATATTCTTTTTCCTTCTGGTACTCACTTGCTTCGGCCCAAGGTTAATATACGAGTATGTAACACTTCATGTACAAAGTATAAAAAAGACTATTTTGTATTTTTTTAATGGTCTGTGCAACGACCGTACTTACTGGGGAAGTTGATCCTCCTACCTTCCTTCCTACCTTTAGACAACTTCTTACATGAAGAACATTTCCATGTCCAAGCTTTTGTCAAATTGACTTTAAGGTATTGGTTCGAAATTATACCTCTAAAAAAATTAAATAAAATCTTAGCTTTTTGAATTAAAGTATCTGATGATGTAAGAAATCAAAACTAATAATTATTAGTTAATTTTATAATTGTACATTTATATATGTATGTATATACATATATATTCCCGCCAACTAATAAATGCTCTTATTAGTGCCGAATGTGCTCTTCACACATTTTTACAAGACAAAAGTAAAAAGAGCTGAAAAGTAAAGGATAAATGAGAAGAACCGGCAGGATTTATCCACAATGGGAATGTTTCGATAACTGCGCAAGTACAAACAAACAATACTTCAATTTGTGTTGAGGTGTGTGCGAACAAACCGAAGGTTCCGCGTTCATGAGTACTTCAAAAGCTTTAGCGATTCGGGATGATTAGTTTTCGTTTCATTTTAAGTACACCAACCCATTACATTATTTTATTTCCTCTTATTAAGATCAGAGGTAGAGGAAAATAAAGAAGTGAACGTTATCCAGCTTTTTTCCTAATTATAATGATACTAGCTGACTCGCCAAACATTGTTTTGCCGTTTTCTTCTTGTTGGCGTTTAAGAGCAAACTAATAAATAATAAATAAAAACTAAGAAAAGTAAAAATTTATTGTTATGTTTTATTCTTAAAGCCAAATCGGCTGTTAACTTTAACCAACTCGAGCTATAAATATATGTATGTATATTCTTTTCTCCGGAGTGGAAAATAGTTTAGGTTCTGTTCTCAGACCTACTGAAAAGGCTATATTTCGGAAAATTGTACACCGAATCCAAAAAAGTTGGTGCCGTTCAAAAGGTAAGTAAATTTTTTTTATATATGTATGTATGTACATTTTGAAATATCATGCGGACGAAGTGGAAGGTATTTTGATACTCGTTATCATAAATTTGGTATGGTTTTTGGTTAACTACTCATAATTTTAAGAAAAAGCTTTTCAATAAATAAAATGTATTTTTCTTTTAAATACAAATTTAGTATACTACATATGGGATATAAAAAAAATTCCCTTACCTTTCTAACGATGCAAAGATTTTACGGAATGTAACATTTTAAAAATTTCAAATATTTACAGCAACATGGGCGGTTGTATGGTTGTGCAGTCGTGTGTTAATAAAGGCCAATGTAGTATTTTAATTTTGACAGGTCGTAGCTCGTGACGTTAATGCTCTGACGACTGTTCAGAGATGACCACGTCTCCTTATAACACTTAGCATAGCTTTCAATGTGTGTCTTTATTTCTAAAACCTTTTTGTTTTTACAACTTAAATTTACGAGACGAAGGATTCGGAAAAAATTTACCCACCCTAATTGTTGCTTGCAATCACATGCACAAGTACTCGTATGTATATGTGCAAATGTATTTATGCAGGTAGATATACATACATACACATACAACAAACAAAAAGACATCACATGAACAAAAGAGAGCTGCGAAAACTGAAACAGTGACGACAAACTCAGAGGTAAATGCAAGCACAAAAATGCCACCGACAGCAGTCCAACAACAATCAGCGAGACATTTGCATCGCCGGTCGTAGAAAATCCAAAAGCCAGTAGCAAAGACAGCATCGTGTCGTGTCGTGCCGCTTCAATTCGCAGTGTCAAATTATGGTACGGCTCTTCCAGCCGTTCCTGTGTTCGCTGACTAGCTGGCGCGCTCTTCGTTTCAACCACTATTATTTTCTTGCTGGCCAAGCCAGACCAGTTCCAAACAGATCGGGTGACCGTTTTGTGCTTTCGTGTGTTTGTGTCTCTTTGGCTATCCAATGAAATGTTATGTCTCTTTAAATTATAAATTTGTAAACAAAGCGGTCTTTGCACAAAGAAATAATTTTATTCCAGTGTGTTTATTTTACTTTAGTTGAAAAACCTTATCATAACATAATAAAATGGACTAGTTAATTTGTTTATTAGTTACTTAGTTGTTTGGTCTTTGAAGAATAGTGTTTTTGCAGAAACTTTACAAACAGTAATTCATGGCTAAGATATTATGAGTATATTAACACGCGATATTAAAAATATGTTAAAATGTGAACTTAGAAAGTGAAGAATCAAGTTGGGTAAAATCCGTATCAATTTAAATTTAATTAAAGCTCGAACAAGGGAAGAATTCCGTTGGATTTCCATAGCCAAAATGCAGATTGGTGACGATAATAGAGACAACGTTCCTTGCACGAGGGTAGCTATTTACATTTCTGGCTTAATAAGTTTTTAAGAAAGTTAAAGTCACACTTTATCCAGTACTAAGCACTTGAGAAGTGTCAGTTAACTAATTAAGCAAACTCTGCAGAAGATCATACTAATTAAACGATAAAAAATTGCCCAGTATTAAGTAATAACTTAATAAAAAGAATGAAGGTTTTCTCCCTCAGAATAACGTTGAAATCTGCTGGCAGTACCTACATACATTTGTGTACAACCAAAAGCTTACTATGCAGCGATCGCATGGAAGTTATCGCTTCAGTTTCAATCAAGGGTCTGGTATAATTACATACCTATTTCAAGTACCAGTTTAGAACCCGAATAAATATAATATTTATTTAAATATGAGGGGCGACCGTACTTTGGAATGAGCTTCGACAAAATTCAATAAGTTTAAAAATTTTTTGCGATCTCCGCCCATAGTGATATATTATTAGCATTACTCATGAATTTAAAAACGGTCGCGTTTATGCAGCATTTACAATTAATCGTCGTCGGACGAGAGTTGAACTCATGAAAAGGTGAACATTTATGCATTCAAATACGAGAAATGCGTCGCTTTTGGGTGAA
Organism: Ceratitis rosa; assembly: GCA_037013455.1. Classification (NCBI taxonomy): domain Eukaryota; kingdom Metazoa; phylum Arthropoda; class Insecta; order Diptera; family Tephritidae; genus Ceratitis; species Ceratitis rosa. The sequence continues at coordinate 549,478 of JAWMAG010000397.1, forward strand.
ATTGTTATAATATTTTGTTCATTCCAAAGCTTTAAAATTATCGTTCATCATTTTTGATTTTATGGCTTTGTCTGATCAGTTTACCAATCGAAATCGATCAAATTTTCAATTAATTTTCGAATTTAACATTTATAAACCTATAAACTAATCAGCACGATCAGAACGCCTAAAATAAAAACCGTTCTAATTATCACATCGGTTTCGAATTCAAATCGTCCCAATTTCAGAAGAACTATAGGTATATGTACATACGTGTATGTCAAAGATATACATAGGAGTACATACATATGAATGTGCTTATTAATTTTGTACCTGAGACATCATGCTTAATGGGCGCCGTAAAATTAAAGATGATTTTAAATTTTTAGGTTGATAACCCTGTGGCCGTAACCACAACTGATTAATTTCTTTTGATGTGTACTTTACATTAAGCATTGGTTTGTATTTCGCTGCATCAGTTATCGACGCTTTTCAATAATGTACATATGTACCTACACATGTATATATGTATGTACGTATATATACAAATATATATATGTATGTTACTGCGTATTTTTATACCGTTTGCAGGTTTTGATTTCACAAAATTGGTTTCCTACTGGCGAAATCATCGCTTTTATTATACCCAAGCACACAGTATAATGTACATATGTATATACCTATGTAAGCTCGACAGAAAATAGCTCCGTTCGGTGAGAAAGGTCAGTAAGAATTAGCCAGTAATGAATATGATACCAGAAAACAGCTATATTTTTATTATTTTCCGATAGTCCTCTGTAAGGCGCAGAAGGATGTTGAAATGTTGAACGAGTTATTATTCCGTATTTGCAGACAAAGTTTACTGAGCATAATAGAACTTATTTTGCTTTTCATGTATGTAATATAGGTAAATGGTGTGAATACCAGAAGGAGAAGAGAGACCGAGTAAGATTTATACCGATATATCAGAGTGACGAGTTGAGTTGATTTAGCCATATCCGTCTGTCCGCTTGTTTGTACGAAAAATAGTTTTGGGTCATAGATCCGTCAAAAATAATTATAAAAACCGTTAAATTTGATATTTTGTACATATATACATATATGATGAATTCCACTTTGGTTCTAAAAAAATCGAATCCACTGCCACCACAATTACTGGCTTTTTGCCTCAATTAACGCGGTTCAATAATATTTGTTAACAATTGTTACTTCCCAGCATTTCGCCAAACACACTGAATGTCTGCATGTAAGCCCTGATTAAAAGCTTCTTTGTATTGTATATTAAAGCTTTGATATAAGATTCTCTAATAAGAATAATTAATAACATTTTACAGGTCCGATTTGTAGTGTGCGTCTTGATGTTTGTTCCAACGAATTGAGGAACATACAGTTAATACTAAGCCCCCTCCGAACGTCTGATGGATTTAATATAAGGAGCTTTTATTTCATATCACCAACTCGCTCGGAGGAGCTGACATTCCCTACTGAGGAGCGACCACAATGAAAAAATTAAATTAATCTTCTATAATTATGGATATTGGTCAGTTCAGGACCTTCCACATAGTAGTACGCACAGCTAACCACTTGGTCATTGCGACTTATTTAAATTGTCTGGCCCATTATGACGTGGTAAATATTTGTAACATTTTTTCCAATAAAATTTGTTTCAATCAAAAATAGAAATAAACCACTCTTAGACAACGTTTCGGCGTACAAACTAATACTTTAGAGTTTTTTGTTGACAATTTTTTTTTTCTTGATTTTTTTTTTTTTTTGATTATTTTACGTCAATATTGACAAAGACACTTTTCCTATGCAATGATTCCTCACAAACATTTCCTTCCGGGTGTACATACCTATACATTTGTACATACATACGTACATATCTACGTATGTATTCATTTTGTATATTCATATTATGAATGAAATACCACAATCATCAGCTGCAATGGACTGGCACACTGTAAAATACCTACAAACATACGAACATACATTATATGTATATATGTATACATTTGTAGGTATGTATGCCATTTCATGCTGAGCGCTGATTTGGCATCGACATTTCACATCATTTCAAAGCTCCCATCAGTAAATACAAAAATGTCAGCCACTGTTTGCTGATTGAATTGTTGTTGTACCTTTGGAATGATGAATAGACAATAAACAAACAGCAAATGCCATGATATTGCTTAACGCTTTTACCTTTTTCTGTAAGTATATATGTATGTGTGTGTGGACATTTTTTCATACATACGGATTGGTAGCTTCGCCCCTTATGACGCTGAACGCGTACCTACGAAGCTTCATTGCTGCTTTTGACACTGAGTTTACAATATGTACTTGTACATACATATGCACAGATATACATACGAGTATGTACGTAGCATGTCAGCTGCTCTATGTGAGGCTCAACTAAACTTCGCGCCGAAGTTCGTCACATTACAGCGGAAAGCTATCGGATCCATTCGCTGCCGGTAGTGTCTCAGTCACAGCTGTGGCTTCAACTTCAGCTCCAGCTCAATCATTATGTAAAAAGTGCATTTATTAGTATTTGTGCTTTCATGGATGGCAATTGTACGCCGAGAGTTGTTATCTTGACGATTGGAGTTATTGTGAACGGGTGGACGTGGCGACAAAATCGAGTTTTTTGCTAACGCTAAACGTTAGAAAGAGTAAATTGTTGACGGAAGAGTTATACATATGTATGTGCGAGTATGTATGTACGTCGGTATAGAAAAAACAAAACAGCATTTTCATTTCGCCGCGACTTTAAAAGTTAGCGATAAGGGCTGATTATTAATAAATCGTTTTCAACAAAACTAATCGCTAGTGCTAATTGTATCTTGTGCTTCTCGTAATTGATGAATTAAGCCAAAAACCCAACTACACATGTACATACATACGAGTATGTATGTATGTACTAACGCTCGTTAATAGAAAATTTACCTTTACTAAAACAAACTATTCAGTGACCAAGTAAGCTAACAAATAACTGTGTACATATGCACTTATATATACGTACGGAGGCAATCAAATAAACAAACAAAAAACCGAGATTAACGGAGCGTGCCGTAAACAAAAATGACTCTGAATGCAATTGCACTGTTAGTAACCTTTCGGTCGGGCACCTTAAACCCATTCAGCAGGCAATGTACCCGCGTATTCGCCCGAGTGTCAATGTCGATAAAGTTTAATTTTTAGTAAAAGAATTGGCGGTGTCTATGTTCATATTTGAATATATGTAAGTACATACATATGTATATATACCATATATTTTCTGTTTTCCGTAGAAAAAAGGGCAACAAGACAACGAGAGCAAATAATTGTTTTAAAAAGCTCGAAAACTATAATCTTTGAATATATTTTTAGGTCGAATTGTGTAAAACAATCTCTAATTTAACTTAAAAATAACTACAAAATATTGCGCAAGCCCTGTACTTGTGTATGCAAAGCGAAAAAGAATTGAAACTTAAAACTAATTTCAAACACACAGTAGTGCCTGCATATAATGGACACAAAATTTTGCTTTCATTAAATTTAAATTAACAAATATACAAGATAAAATAGCTGCAACTAAAAACAAGTATTCCCAGAGTCTACTATTTTGTGTGAAATACTTAAATACCTTGAACAACATATTTGTTTCGTTGCCGTGGAGTGCATTCATATGTAATAGTTTTATACCTAGAAGAAAATATCTTCACTGAAGAGAAGCCTAAGATGTTGAAGAAATATGAAAATAAATATATACAAAAAAAATCGCCCGTTTTTCATCATTGAAATTTTTTTATAATTTAACCAAATCCAAACGTGTAAATTTATACAAGCCAAGTGTCGGAAATAAGACATTAAACAAAACCATGTGGTTTTCAAGAATTTAGCTTTATTATAATCCAACAAAAAATAGTACAACGGTTTTAAATCGCACGATCTTGTAGGCCCACGACACGAGATAATGCCCTTACCGAAAGTTTCGATGGCTGTATAGCATGTAGAGCCGTCTTGTTGGAACCAAAGAATCTAACGGCGTCTAAATAATCGTCACTCCAAATGCGAAAATTTGGTTAATTAACGTACCCATTCAACCAAAAGTGAGCTTCATCGCTGAACCAATTTTTCTTGTGATCTGTGACCATCTCGTTTTGGTAATAAATTTGCACTATTTGCACACGTTGTTCTTGAGTCGTGAATCGGAATATAATTAACGCGTTAGTTATAACCGCTGAGGCGATTTTCGGCCAAGCGCCGCGGAGTGCATCTTAATGTTTTTCCAACAAATAGAGGGACCTATATTTTTTTCTAAGCCGCTTCCGAACGATTGATGAATTTGATAAGATGAGGTTTTATTTCTTGCCACAATTCCCCTCGGGGGGCTTGACAATATCTGCCAAGGCGCGAATATGTTTATTCGTTCAGGGTTCGAACCCATGACCTTTTGCATGGTAGTATAAATGCTTGCTGTGTGATTGTACCTTATTTACCTCAGGGTTATAGGAACCATAAGAATTAATCGTTCGTTGCAATCAAAAGTGCGAAAAATCTTAAGAGGGCATTTTGTACCAAATCTGATTTCAATTTCATTATTGGCAATTTAAGGCAATTCTTCTTCTTGTTAATATTATTCAATTATTCTGATCTTTCAATTCCAAGCTTTACTTGCTCTTCGCTCTTTCATTGTTCCAACAAAAATTTCCCTATCAGCTTCCCAGCTTAACTCCATGTGGTTTCGCCTCATTCAATGCAATAACAATTATGCAGATAACTATTTCCCTTAATCAACTGAAAACCCAGAAAACGTGTTATTTCAAAATACAAATGAATATAACTGTGCGCTATGTGCATACATAACTAGCAGGTGTAGTATATACGAGTATGAGTATGTAGGTAAATAGTACTGACATAATGCGCATACAAAGCATGCAAGCAAAATGAAAAACAAAGAAAAAAAATAGTCGTGTGAATTAGTTCGCGCTTCATTATGACTTACCTAAATACGAATATTGTTTTAGTTTTCCACTAGTTTGCACATAAAGTGTATTTGTATTTTCTTACTGCTTTATGTCGCAAGACGATTTGTATCTGGCCGTAGCTTGTACTTTATATACATGCATTTTTCCTACATATTGACACATTTATGGTCTTCTGTGAAAATTACTTAAAAATTCTGTTTTTCCAACAAATAGAGGTACCTACAATTTATACCTAGCCGCCTCCGAACGGCTGATGGTTTTTTATGAGGAGCTTTTATTTCATGTCAGAAATACATTCGGAGGGGTTGACATTCCCTACCGAGAGGCGACCGCAATTAGAAAATTTAGCTTAATTTTTTATTTAAATTAATTTTCCATAACTTTTTGGATGTTAGTACGACACCAGGATTTGAACACGAACCTTCCGAATGGCAGTACGCAATGCTAACCACTCGGCTACCGTGCCCGCCGTAAAGCTTGATAAAATAAAAAATGAAAACTTCGATTTTCTTGTGACAAAACTTATTCTAATTCCAAAGATTTAAAGTTTCGGTACACCCTAATACCTATTTCATTAAGTAGGCAGTTGAAATGAGTTTGTGCATGAGTATGTTAAATGGCCTTGGGCAGCATCTCTATTTTAAGCCAGAAAGCGACTTGGTCAGTCCAAAAATTTTGTTCAACGATTATTTTTTTTGTATAATTGACGCTTTATACCCGCTGAAGCAATTTTCGGCCAAGCTTCTGCTTCTGCTGAAGGTTTTTATATTATAAGAAGCTTTTATTTCATGTCAGAAATAAGTTCAGAGGCGTTGGTTCATTGTTGGGAGCAAAAACAGTTTGAAACTGAAATCTTTATGACCTATATGACCATATCAAATTTATGGTATTTCCTTTAGGATTAAATATAATCCCCCATTTGGGAAAAATTGGTTGGAGAAGGCTCTATCATGAAGTTTACGGATTTCGATGATTTTCTTTATCATGGTTTATTAGTACATACGCGCTTAAAATGTCAAATTCCACGCTTTTAGATGCTTTTTGACCGAGTTTTGATCATTTCTGAATAAATCGGTGTATGATTCAAAATGTTAAATCTTAAAAATCAGTAGCATGTATGCTATAGTGGTCCGATTGGGCCGGTTTCGACAAATGCTCGTTAAAAAATACAGTGCAATGTGTACCAAGTTTGTTGAAATATCGCAAAAGCTGAAGACCAAATAGTCGGATAGATGGACAGGCGAACATGACCAAAGTATCTTAACTCGTCAATCTGATTATACCGGTATAAATTTTGGGTGATATCTACATACTTCGGACCAAATTTAATAATGTAAATATAATATCATGTACATGATAGATATGAAAAAAAAATCGAACCTTTGAACCTCCGCATGGTCACATGCACTGTTAGCCACTTGACTACACATTTATGAGATCTGTTCATTAGCGCAAAATTTGTCATCCCCTCTTTGTCAGTCAGATATAGTCCACGTAGGAAAATCTTTTTATGGTTATTCCTTCGTGTAGAAATGCGTGGTTTATCAATAAATTCAGTTGAAATCTGGTAGAACCAAGCCTTGAATGCACTGAACCAGAAAATAGGATAATTGTCGACTTATGTCAGATTTCAAATTAGTTTCAATCCTTTCATTGAATGATGAACCATATCTACGTATTATATGTACATACATACACGTATGTACGTATATAAAAATAAAAGCGTTTTTAAATATTTTTTTGATGCTAGAAAATTCATTGAAATTCATGTTCAAAAAGGAGAACAATATTACCTGTTTCGGTACTTGAAACTTTCACTAAACGTCGCCACAGTCGACGAGTAGTTTATCAACCTCAATACCCGTGTTGTCGATTCCAGTTGTCCATCTAAAAAATTTTTAACTTTTATTATTGTTTTTGCGGTTAAACTTGTAGATACACGACAAGATACATTAAAAAATTCTTGTTATTTCCATTGCCCAAGACTTCTGCTTCCATCACACGCATTTGTAGGTCATAGCAAATGCGATATTATCAACGTGAACAAAAGCGAAAACATACATACACACGTGTAATGTATTTACAAGGCAATGTCGTTTTAACAAGAATGTAGCCGCAAACTCAATTACTCAATGGAATATAGCCAAAGGGAAATTTGCATATGCATATGTATGTACAATATGTTTGTTTGTACATACTCGTACACACGTGATTATGCACCGCAATATCTAAGCAAAATATTTTCAAACATTTTTTATACCAATTTCTTGTACAAAAGCCCAGTCTAAATTATAATTAACGAGGAATAATCATTTTGCATAGAACCAGCCAAACTGCGAAACTGTAAACTTTCATATCATGCCATCTTAACCTAAATGTATTATTCAGACCGAACATCGAAGCTCCAGCTCTAAATACTAGCAAAAAGTATGAAAAAAAGGTCTATTTTCAAACATTTTTTGTATATAAATAAAAAAATATTTTATTCAGTCTATTTACTGTCAAGATATATTTTTCAACAAAAATTTCTGAAAGGAAAATATTCATAACTCTGCCATTCTGACGTCATTTCCGGTGACCCCTCGGATAACAGATGCATCTGCGTTGACAGTAGAACTCAAGACATGATCATCTGAAGTGAAAAAATTTTTATTTTTGTTAGTACCATGAACTATAATTAAAAAAATAAAAATCAAAAATTTTAGAATTTGCTCAATAATTTATTTTTTAAATAGTTGTGATTGAAAGGAAAGATTCTTTGTCCAATTCCTCGTTTATTTTAACTCGAAAACCTATGTAAAATTTCATCAAGATCGGTTGGGTGTTTTCAAGAACTTTTGACAACCGACTATGAAAACACAGTTTCGAGAAAAACGCATTTAAAGCTTAAAGCGCTCAGTCTACCAGCCTTGGGCGCGCCCCTTACCAAGGCTGTTTCTCCAAAACTTTTATTTGGATTGACTTAAAAATTAAACTATGAAGTACTCTGAGATCAACGTTAATATGGAATTCAATACAAATTGAATGGGGCTTGGTGATCGACATTGCAGCATTAAACAATTTTAACATCATTTCTTTTAAGTTTTTTTATGTTTTATTTAATTTTAATATTAAATTAACAAACTTTTAAATTTCTTTGCAGCATTTATTCGTATCTGAAACCGTTAAGCTTCATAAAAGATGCTGATATTATTTACTGATAAGACAACTTCACGCCACATACAAACAAACTTTGTTTTCCTAAACTTTTTGAAAAATTACAAATAAATAACTTCAAGCGATGCGGCGAAGCAAACGAGCAATAAAATAATTAATAAAGAAAATTGCTGTAAAATTGAAAGTGCAAATAGCCGATAAATAAAATTTCAAATAATTGGTAAACAATACACTTGCGTATACACTTAAAAAAGTGCTTAAAGTCACATTTTGGCGATATCTAAGCGCAACGGCACTTTCACAGACCACATCTACATCGCCACAACATAGCCAAGTAGTCCGGTCGCTTGTGAGTTTTGTGCATAGAAAAGAGAAACGAATATTTCAATTCAATTTAATTAAATTATTGCTTGTAATTTGAAAAGTGAAACGATGTTTATATTTCCCAATCATTTAGTGTATGAAGTAATTAAAATGCGTGAGCCAAAGTGTCATACAAGAGCTAGAGAAGAATTTAGTCATTTATAAATACTCATATTCACACGTACATATGTACATATGTACTCGTATGTGTAATTTCAAACGTTTGTGTGCAAAGTTCTCGATAAAAACTAAAAATGAAAAATGTCCGTATTAGCGGAATCGAAAGTGAGTTCAACAACTTCAGCACCGGAACCTACTTTGCCGAATCCATCTTTGAGGAGATTTAGTAGCAGTAAGAGCCTGCCATCCGCCAGAGCATTTAGTTGTCAAACCAGTTGCTGTGGTTCTGAACAGAATCTAGATACAGACAGCGGTAAAAACGCATACAGCCCTGATTATAGTTTCGACAGCGGCATTGGTGCAAGCTCTGAGGTAGACTTGAGAAGATTGATAAAACTTGTCAGCAAAACGGTGCGAAAAGAAGTTAAAAACGAAAGTGCTGGTACTGCTGCCCACTTTTCTGGAGATTCTATTGGAGCCGTTGGCATTGGCACAGGCATCAGCTGCAACGCCGAGGAACAAATGCGACAGAAATTACGATACGAACGCCTACAGCAATGGCGTCTTATATTATATTCATTAGATCGTCAAAAACATCCATACCGGCTGCTGCGCGAGCGTCTCAGGTAAGTTCTGATGTATCTGTATTCTATACTATGTTTGCTTAGCTAGTACGGTGTTTCTAACTAGATTATAATCCCCTTATTTTTGGAAATTCAGTTAACATTGAACTGGTTTCAACAAAAGTCACGAAACTATGAAAAATTTATTTTTTTAGAAATGCATTTGAGGTTTTCTGAAAAAAATTGTCGGACCTCGGGACAAGGGATTAAATGTTGTTTTAGTTTGAGATCTCCAACGGTACTTTAACTCGAGCCCTAAATTGTTCTGTTTAAAGCTCGTATTAATGACATTTTACCACATCAAATATTTCTGCCATACATATGTACATTCATAACTTGTCTGGCGCTGCTAACTTTTGGCGATTTGATTATAAATACATATAAATATATGGGTGTCTTTTAAGATATGTGGTTTACAAGAGGAAATGCATACAATTTAATAATAAAGATGGTGGCTTGCCAATATATTTTAAAAATGATTTCGGACAAGTGACCTCGAATAAATTCTAGCCGAGAGACATAATTTCAACCACTTTTTGCAGCAATAGAGGCCGTATGATAGTAATAAAGCGCAAAATATTATTTTTTAAGGCGTCAATTGCCACGGATTCATTTGCGTAGACAAGCAACTTCAAGTAACCCCGTTAAAAATAGTCCAGTGGTGTCTTGAAGGCCACGCCACAGACCAACGACGCGGGATAATGCACACACCAAAAGTTTCTTTCAATAAATTGATTGTTTCGATGCCTGGATGACATGTATTGCGGTCTTATTAGAACCAAAGGTCTTCCACATCAACATCATTATGGCTGACTTCATTCTTCGACCAAAAGTATTCTCTCTACCGTATTATCCACTAGAGTAAACCGAATATTGGACGCTGCGATTATTACATGAGGACATAAAGTTCTTTAGTTACAACAAGTAGTAGACTGTAATTCTCTTAGTATTTTCGATAAAGTATTATTTTTGTTTTACTTTTTAAAACGTACTGCGACCCCTCTCTAGCTGCGCCTCTCTTTGCGTTTCTTCTAATCCCCTCACAATGTATGTGGCTTTATGTTTACCAGAGAGCTCATTGCTTACATAGGTATTTGCTAAGAATGCACTTGTGTTAACTTATTCTGAATCTATATTTCATAAAGCTCAACTGGAAGGGTTGAAAAGCCGCATCGGCAATATGTAACAGTTTGGTCTTTGTAGTTCAACCGAAACGCACACTTTTTCCTTCGTTGAAAACTTACGTTATATTTGCATACACATTTTAATATCTAAGCATTATTAAACCAACTAAACTTTTATACATACATATGTTTTCAAAAATATTAAATTAAAAAAGCTAGTAAAAACACGAAGAAGGCATAGAGCTAAGAAAAGTAAAATATTGTGAATTTTATGCAAAATTTCCTTTAAAAAAATGCATGCACACATTTTAAATTTGCTAATTGCGTATAAAATCATGATTACCGTTAATTTGATTTAAGTTAAAAGTGTGTTCTTCACATGATTCTTAAAGAGTCAACACAATAAAACAAGTGTCAAGTGTGTATAAAAATATGTATATACATATGTGAATGTTTACAAACTGAATATACGCGAGCTATCCGACATCCCTTGACTCCATATCGTATCAATTATATAAAACAGTAAAGAAACTTACGCGTAATCGCGCCCAAACACCACCTTACCACGTTTCTGTGAAGCTTATCTATGCAGATGTATTACACACATACGTGTATTGTATGTATCTATGGAAATATGTGCATACATATGTACATATGTGCAATAAAATAAGTTGAACGCTGCTTCGTTATACAGCTTATCAATCTGTCGCTTATCAAAGATAACGTAAATTCTTACAAACACATATTTATAGAATACAAACATACACGTATGTGTGTATACATATACATATTCACATTCATACACGTATGCATCACTACATACACCACAAAGAGTATTCTCACAAATACTGATTCAATTATAGCCCTAAGCCCGCCTGAATTCATATGTTTAATTTTTAATTAGCGTACTTGAAGAACGAAGAAACGTAAAAATACACAATAATTGCGGTAAATATCAAACTTGGAGAAAAAGCTTTCAATCTCACAACATGGGCATACATGGGCTGAACGAACTTCACTGCGACACCTTTAGGACCAGTTGCGAAGTACTACAAGCGCAGTGAACAACTCCCTACAATCCGTTACACTTTTCTCGGCTTTTCGTGCAGTTCCGCAACGCATCCCATTGTAAATCTTTTCGGTTTACAAAAAATATTTATAAACTGTTACCAAATCGTAACGAAATCCGCATTCAACATTAATTAGCGCCTGCAAAGTGTTTGTGTGTTTGTTTTGCAAATTCTCGGTTTGAGAACAGTGTCAACCAAATTGTAATTTTTTTGTCAAATCCAACAGAAATTCGTTAATAGTATTATGTATGTATACAAATTAATATAAAAACATATACACGTACATACATACTGCGCGATATTTTGGAGTCAAAAGTTTTAAAGAACGCCCTTTTTTAAATTGAACGTTAAATATAATATTTCGTAAGGGAGCATAAGCACCTTACTCAGCACGCAACAGTAGAGAGAGTTTAAATTGTTTATTATCTAAATTATGCAATTACGCTGATAACTACAATCGCAGTAAATCCCTCTCATATGAAACTGAGTAATCAATCAAATAAACAAAAAGTGTTAAGCGATCCAAAATACTGGACGATACACAAGATACCCAGTTTTTTATTTTATTTACGTGTAGGTGCTGCTTTTAGCTTTTTTAGAATAGTTTCATAATTCCATTGGAATGGTATTGTTGTGTTTTATAACTTCAGCAATTTTCAGCTGCTCTTATAATATTTACATATATATAATTGGCGCTTTGTAACCGCTGAAGAGATTATCGGCCGAGTTTCCTCCTTCAATTTGTGGTTTTACGTCTTTATGTTTTTCCAACAAATAGAGCTACTCTTAGGTCGTGCAATATTTTTCAACCAATAGCACATTACTGAACCCTAATCAAAACGATAGATGTTTGTACGGTGAAACAACGGTTAACTACGAAGCTGTCAAATATTTATTGTTCAAAATTTCTTCGTCTTGTCGGTGGCAATTGAAACATGTCGTTTCCTCAAGGTTTATAGAAATATAAGGTTATGACAACCGTTGACGTCACCGCACCAATTTGGTCATATTTACAGTGGCTGAGAATGGATATTTATATTATCAAAGAGAGTATTTTTTGTTTACAAGTTATATTATATATGTGGGTACAAATGTATATGAACCTAATAAAATAATTATGGGGAAAATTGTCTGATACAGACAATTGTGTGTTTTTTTTTATAAGATAATAGATTTAGCTATCCGATAAATTCGCGTTCAAAAATATAATACATTTTCATAATATAAAAATGTATAAAAATTAAAATACACTTTTTCGACATAAAACTATTCAGGTTTGTTAATTAAAAATGTTAGTGATTTTACAAAATTTTAATGCATACATATTTTAAATTCTTCGGCAACTCACAAAATTGATTTTGCTGTTGTCGTAACCTGCTATTCTATAAACATTGTCGTTCCCTCCCATCACTCTCATGTCTATGTGTATCCGGACACAATCCACTGAGCAACGTGACATTTTAGAATCAATCAAGTTCACTTATCAATTAAGTTGACTAATATAATATAATAATATTATATGACATGTCGATGCATATGCATGTATGTACATACATACATACAAATTTCACTTTCCGCGTATCTCAAATCAGAAGATTTGGCGAAGATAAGCACGTGCGAGATGGCAAGTGGTCGTGTTGAAGTCATTGCACTACAGGGTTCAATGCATGTATAGAATTTAACTCGCGAGTGTACCCTTATTACATATGTACGTATTAAACAAAATCTTAATTCGTCGCTATGTGCACCTTGTGCTAATAGAAAAATTCGATTGTTGCTACTCAAATAAATTCTTTTAAAATGTTTCGTTGTGTGCTTCATGATTGCCCACCTTCATATGCGTTTTTCTGTTACGATCCGAGCGTTGAATGCGTTTATTGAAATCGCGAACTTTCCACTGTATTTCATAACAGTTCCTCATACGTATAGAGTTTGATTTAACGTTTAATATTGCGACATCAAATTCCTATTTGCATGACAGTAAATTTAAAACCAATAAACAAACATACATACATATGTGCATAGAAATGCGCCATCAAATGCAAGTTGCCGAAATTCCGCCATACAACAAATGCAGCACTTTGTTGGCCGGTATCAGCGCTGTCGTCGGCGTCATCGGTGGCGTCTGTTTGCTAACGTCAGGCGTAAAAACGGTGATCAAGTAAGTACAGATAAATTTATAAATTTTCATATTTCTACACGCGTAAATTCCACAATAAATAATAATTGGCGGTTTATAGCTGCTAAAGCAATTTTTTGCCGAGTTTCTCAATTTTTATACCTTTCATGTACATGAAATGGTATATTAACTATGATCCGAATATGTAAGTACCAGCAGCAAAAGTGATACACGTAGACCTATTGCAATATATGTATACCGATATGATCAGAATGATGAGTTGAGTTGATTTAGCCATATTCATCTGTTTGTAGGCAAACTACTTCCTCAGTTTACGAGGTATTTCAACCAAGCTTTGTCTTTTTGTGTTTAGTTTTAGTAAATTAGTTTACTTTGCTAAAGAAGGACTTCCGCTTTTTTTTGGCATTGATGGACTGGTTTGTTTAACGAAATTTTTAAGTGTCGGCTTAAAACTGCTCTTAATATATGCTCCGAGCATCCACACAATGTTTATGCAGTATCTGAACATTGAAAAAATTTAGGTTAAAAAATAAAACAAAAAATTTAAATCCATTTATGTATGAAATATTCATCATAATATAGGTATATATATAATTGGCGCTTTGTAACAGCTGGAGCGATTTTCGGCCGAGCTCCGAATGATATATTGTAATCGCTGCAGTGTGTGGTTAAAATACTCATACATACATACCATACATGAATCCAGGAATCCAGGCCTTGCATCTGAAACATCGGCTGCTGCTTTTTTAATTATTTTTTCAACGGTACTGGCTTAATATTTTATACTGTATGTATGTATAAATTTATGTACATACATATGTATATGTTTATTGCTGTGTGACTATAAATGACACAAGGCATACTTTTTTATTATTATTTTATCATTTTATTTTTTAGAAAGAAATTGTGCCTTCCTCTACGGTTTTACAGAATTTCCCTTCTTGTACAAAATAAATTGCTTCAAAAGATTTTTCACTGACGGAAAAGAAGGTTCCCAATTTGTCGTGTATATGTTTTTGTATATAACCACGCTTTAATTTTTACAGAGTGCTCCGATTTTAATAATTTAACCAGAGGGATAGGTATATAATTCCGCCTAACCCATTACCACGTATTCTGATTGGGATAATTTTTCATTTAATATAATAGATAGGGTATACTTTGAAGACCCACTTAAAATTGAAAAATTAATAAAAGCGTTTTAAAAGAATGAAACCGCTGAAAAATTAAAAAGCAAAATATACTAATTTTTCATATAGTCTTGATAAATAAATTTTTAGTCGACGCTTATAAATTCAATGACTAAAATATTTTAACTTAAAAAAAATAACCAAATCAAGTTAATAACGAATCGTGAAATCCCTGATCCAAAAAGAGCTAGATGTATTGGCTTTTCTTGACTTGATTTACTTTTAGTGCTTATTTGACCAAATGAGCGCTTTAAACGCTGTGAAAATTTTCGGAAAAGCGGTATCCGTGGTTCCAATGTTTATTGTGAAAAGCACACGCAATTACAACATTTGTAGATATATTGGAATACGCTTAACTCAAACCTAAATTTGGTCCTCTACGTTCCAGTATACATATGTAGTTTATTCCCAAGCGGCGGTTTCACTTTTTAAAGCTTTTATTTATTATATTTTATTTTGCTCACCCTATTCTTCTTGATTTTGTTCACATTCTAATTATTATCGTACAGTTAACAGTTACCTATAATTTGAAAAGCGTTCAGTGATTATTTCTACAGGATTACTATTCGTGGTCACTGTACATTATTTTTTCTAGCTTCATTTAACCATTACCTACGCCACCTATGCCGCGTTAAAATATCAGTTATGGTAACCAAGAAAACCTATCCATATAGCCCATATACTCGTACATAGTTATTATGTATGTATGTAGTATGTTGAAGTGTTTGGAACAATAGTCCATAACCTGTGAAATGTCAAACACTACAACGGAAGCGACAATGGCAATGCAGCATTTGTACGTATTCACATTCACAAACTAATGTTAAGCTATACTCGGAATAATTGTAGAGGGTGGAAAGGGGTAGACAAAATGAAATTTCATGTAGTTTGCAATGAGCCAGGCTAATCAAGCTCTTCTTCCTCAAATTCGAAAAAATGCTAATTAATCATAATACGTTTAACATTTAATAAATTTAAAAATCGCGCAGTTATGAGTTAAATAAATTCTTTGGGAACTAATGAGGAGAAATTTTAACAAACTTGTGTTAAGTGCTTTCTCCCCACAAATATTTCTGTATACGCCTCTGAGAGATTAGATATCCGCCTGCTTGAACTTACTCGTATAGAAGAATAGGGTTACCTTTTAAGAAAGTAGAAAAAAAATACACATGAAAGAATGAATAGTGACTACAGCCAAATAACAATTCATAAATATCAGCACACACAATGTATAGACATGCTAATATGTACATGTGTATTTAAGTACATATGCACGCAGATATGTTATTTTATTTATAAGAACAATATTAAATATAAATGTATGTATACGAAAATTAAATACACGTATGCAATGTTCATTGAAAATATTAAGGTTTATTTTTTTAATAAGTAAGAAACCCCTTTTTTTAGGATCTTATGAACCCTATATGTATCTCTTACTCTCTTTTAATAGATGTTATTAAAGTGTTTACTTTGTAGATTAGTCGATTTCTCAGATGCTGATCCATTCAAAAACGGTAATATGTATAGCTTTCTGTTGAAAACATTTTCTGATATGCTGAGGCGAATACTCCTCTTCTTTTATGTTGAATATATCTATAGAATATAATAAGAAATTTCACATTAATTTTCAATATAGTCTACCCTATGTATTTAATGTATTTAATATATTTAACCCATTCTAACTGGAATCAATGAACGGAGTCTTTCATAATTCTCGATATTTGTGTTCCTCACAACACCGCAAAGTTTACCATACTGTAAATATGAACTAAAATCCTGACTTGTGCACTATTAGCCAGTTGAACATAATTCTATAAAGTTCAGTCCGCTGACCTGATCATATCGATACATTAATATAAACTTGTAAAAGACATATACCCATTATTTCTTTCTTTTCCCCCTATCGCACTCAAGTTTATTGTTCATGAAAGGTATACAACACGAACACTCCTTTTACGGTACCGTTCCACTTAGTGACTCTCCTCACTCATTTTACTAACTTCCGGTGTTAAAAACGCAGTGGATAGCGTATTGAATTCTCAAAAGAGCGGGACGGTAGTGAATACACGCTGACGCACCTCACTTGTAAAACGCACCTGTCCCTGTCACTGCCATTCAAAGTGAGACTTAGTTAGAAGCTACGCTCAGACATTAATAGAATAATGTGAAAGCGGTTGTTTGTGCATTTTGTAAATAATATATTGTACTCGTATATGTACATACACATGTGAGTTTTAAATATACGAATAATATTTAAATATTTGAATACACAATGACGGTACGGATTGAATTCTTCGCGTATCCTGGCTCAACATCCGATTTGCTTCAGTTAAACAGGTAAGCCAAAATAAAGAGTTTACAATAGACGGGAATGCACGATTATTGAATTTGGTCGACGAAAGAATTATATAGTATATTAATTTTAGAATGCTTAGCACAGCCATTTTTCGGATTAAATGTGTTAAATCTCTCCTAAACAGAGTAGAAAAATTAAATCCGCGTAGTAACAACAAAGAAATGCTGTAATGCCGAAGTAATTATATTTTTCATGACCATATTAAAAATATGGTTTTTCATTTTAGGATTAAATATTAATTAATCATGTATGAAAAATTGATTGGAGGGAACTATATGATAAAGTTTTCCGATTTCGATGATTTTCAGTATAAATATTTATTAGATACTGATGTAGAATAGCAAATTTCTCGCTTTTAGATGCTTTTTTGGTGAATTTTCGGTTGGTAACACTATCCTTAATTATTATGCCGAAAATGAGCGTGATCTGTCAACCAGTTTGCTTGCAGCAGCTGTTGAAATCAGTCTACCTCAGTTCCCTCAGCGAATTTTCTTTTATGTCCTCAATCAGTCGAAACGGGTTCCACGGAATTTGAATTTTGGAAACAAAAAAAAGTCGCATGGGGTAAAATCCGGTGTATACGGTGGTTGCTCGGTGGTATTTATCGAGTTTTTGGTCGGTGCATTATCGTCGTGAAAGTTTTCGGAAATTGTTGGCTCATAATTTCGGCCATTTACTACGGATGTTTTCGCGCAAACGCGTCAAAATACTCTGTATTGACCGTCTATCCCATTGGAACGAATTCATGATAAATCAAACCGCGAATATCGAAAAACAACAATTTCCGCAAACTTTCTGGTCTTAATGTATTATATATGCTATAGTGAACGACTAGGAGGGGGATGGGGCCATGTGTAGAAGTGGGAGTGGCCAGAAACGATTCTTGTGCATATGGTTCAAGCAGCTCACGACGTCCGGTCTTAGACCACGTATCCCCTGGGTAGCCAACGAACATCCGTTTGGAGGCGAGCTAAAGTGAGAAGGCGAATCCCATGCGGTTGTGCGTAGGGTTTGGAACCCACCACATGAAAAAACAACCCAATGAAAAAGCAACATAAGCCTCGGATGAGAGACCCCTCTTTTGATGACGACCCCCGCAAATGTTTTAAGGATTACGATTTTAGGGCATGCACCTGGAATGTCCGGTCCCTTAATTGGGAAGGTGCCGCTGCCCAGCTGGTTGATGTCCTCATAAAGTTAAAGGCTGACATCACTGCCGTCCAAGAATTGCGATGGACGGGACAAGGACGGAAGAAGGTGGGTCCTTGTGAGATTTACTACAGCGGCCATATAAAGGAGCGCAAATTTGGTGTCGGATTCGTGGTGGGAGAGAGACTCCGTCGCAGAGTATTGGCATTCACTCCGGTGGATGAACGTCTAGCCACAATTCGCATCAAGACAAAATTTTTCAACACCACCCTAATTTGTGCCCACGCCCCGACGGAAGAGAAGGATGACTTGACCAAAGATGCCTTTTACGAGCGCCTCGAACACACTTATGAGCGCTGCCCCCGACACGACGTCAAAATTGTGCTTGGCGACTTCAACGCTAGGGTGGGCAAAGAAGGTATCTTTGGTACGACTGTCGGAAAATTCAGTCTCCACGACGAAACATCTCCAAATGGTCTGAGGCTGATCGACTTCGCCGGGGCCCGAAATATGGTTGTCTGTAGCACTAGATTCCAGCACAAAAAAATTCACCAAGCTACTTGGCTGTCTCCAGATCGGAAAACTTCCAACCAGATCGATCATGTTGTGATAGACGGAAGACATGTATCCAGTGTTTTAGATGTGCGTACGTTCCGAGGTCCCAACATTGACTCGGATCACTATCTTGTCGCAGCGAAGATACGCACGCGCCTCTGTGTATCGAAGAACGTCCATCAACAAACACAAGGAAGGTTCGACGTTGAAAAGCTGCAATCACAACAGACTGCCGAGCGATTTTCTACTCGACTTGCACACCTGCTCTCTGAGAGCACTCATCAGCAACCCGGTATAAGGGAACTGTGGGACGGCATTGCAAACTCCCTGCGTACAGCTGCAAACGAAACCATCGGATTTCGGAAAGGTCGCAAAAACAGCTGGTACGATGAGGATTGCCGTGCCGCAGTGGAGAGAAAACAGACTGCCTACCTCGCAACCTTGCGATCAACCACAACACGTGCGGGGTGGGATAGATACCGAGAACTGAAGAGGGAAGCAAGGCGCGTCTGCAGAGAAAAAAAGAAAGAGGCCGAGATGCGCGAGTACGAGGAGCTTGAGAAGCTGGCCGGTAACGCTCGAAAATTCTATGAAAAGATACGGCGACTTACAGAAGGTTTCAAGACCGGAGCGAACTCTTGTAGGACCCAGGGAGGTGAGCTAGTGACAGATGCCCAGAGTATACTCGATTTATGGAGGGAGCACTTCTCCAGCCTGCTGAATGGCAGTGAACAGGAAACACGCGGAGATGGTGAACCCGAAACTCCAATTGATGACGATGGGAAAGTTGTTCCGTTACCCGACTATGAAGAAGTGCGAATAGCAATCGTCCGCTTAAAAAACAACAAAGCGGCAGGGGCCGATGGATTACCGGCCGAGCTATTCAAACACGGCGGCGAAGAGCTGATCAGGTGCATGCATCAGCTCCTTTGTAAAATATGGTCGGATGAAAGCATGCCCGACGATTGGAATTTAAGTGTGCTCTGCCCGATCCACAAGAAAGGCGATCCCACAGTCTGCGCCAATTATCGTGGAATAAGCCTTCTTAATATCGCATACAAGGTCTTATCAAGCGTATTGTGTGAAAGACTAAAGCCCACCGTCAACAAACTGATTGGACCTTATCAGTGTGGCTTTAGACCTGGTAAGTCAACCATTGACCAGATATTCACCATACGCCAAATCTTGGAAAAGACCCGTGAAAAGAGAATCGACACCCACCACCTTTTCGTCGATTTTAAAGCCGCCTTCGACAGCACGAATAGGAGCTGCCTTTATGCCGCTATGTCTGAATTTGGAATCCCCGCAAAACTTATACGGCTAAGTAAACTGACGTTAAGCAACACTAAAAGCTCCGTCAGGATCGGGAAGGACCTCTCCGAGCCGTTCGATACCAAACGAGGTTTCAGACAGGGTGATTCCTTATCGTGTGACTTTTTTAATTTAATGTTGGAGAAAATAATACGAGCTGCAGAACTAAATAGAGAAGGTACAATCTTCTACAAGAGTGTACAGCTGCTGGCGTACGCCGATGATATCGACATTATTGGCCTCAACAACCGCGCCGTGAGTTCTGCTTTCTCCAGACTTGATAAAGAAGCGAAACGAATGGGTCTGGTAGTGAATGAGGGCAAGACGAAATATCTCCTGTCATCAAACAAACAGTCATCGCATTCGCGACTAGGCTCCCACGTCACTGTTGACAGTCATAACTTCGAGGTCGTAGATAATTTCGTCTATCTAGGAACCAGCATTAATACCAACAACAATGTCAGCCTTGAAATCCAACGCAGAATCACTCTTGCCAACAGGTGCTACTTTGGGCTGAGTAGGCAATTGAAAAGTAAAGCCCTCTCTCGACGAACGAAAATCAAGCTCTACAAGTCGCTCATTATACCGGTCCTAATATATGGCGCAGAAGCGTGGACGATGTCAACATCTGATGAGTCGGCTCTAGGAGTCTTCGAGAGGAAAGTTCTGCGAACGATTTATGGTCCTTTGCGCATTAGCAACGGCGAATACCGCAGACGATGGAACGATGAGCTGTACGAGCTATACGACGATATTGACATAGTTCAGCGAATGAAGAGACAGCGGCTACGCTGGCTAGGCCATGTCGTCCGAATGGATGAAAACACTCCAGCTTTGAAAATATTTGATGCAGTACCCGCTGGTGGAAGCAGAGGAAGAGGAAGACCTCCACTCCGTTGGAAAGATCAAGTAGAGAGTGACCTGGGTGCACTTGGCATTTCCAACTGGCGCCAAACAGCGAAAAGAAAAGATGAATGGCGCGCTGTAATTGCTTCGGCTATAATCGCGTAAGCGGTGCCAACGCCAATAAAGAAGAAGAAGAGCGACTAGTATGCATACAAATAGATGGACAGATGGACATTCTGAGCCGCGGCCGCTATTCGCTTCACGCTATATGTAAATATAATAATTTAGGAAAATTGAGCTTTATTGGGTTTTCAGTGGATAGTCGTGTTTAAACGACAAGTATAAATTGAATTTCCAGGTGTTTGTACTCAAAGTCTAATGCATATTTTTAGGCCTTTACTATATTATAATGGCCACTGTGTTACTGCTTTCTAAGGAAAAGACCCGAATACATTTGATTATTTTTTTGAATGTCTATCATATCATTTCTGCTTGGGGGAAAATACATATGGTACAAGTGATATGGGTGACTTAATCTGCATGTGCAAAGCAACTATTCTCTTACTACATCTGATTCATATTCCATGAATAGGTAAAAAATAACTCAGCCGCTATAATATTTGAACGCCAAACTTTGAATGCATTTATGTATATACCTATGTACATACATATACGTATTTATGTAGCATGGGACTCTTCCGTTATTCTTTGCTTATCACCTCCTTTGTAACACCGATTATAAAATCTAAATAGAACAAAGTACATAACGCCACAACAAGATGGGGCGTTCTAGTTACCTATTATTGGATGAACTTTTAGAAATTTCTTCCCTCCATACTGTCTAAATAAAAATGTGGAAAACACATTTATTAAGTGAAGTAGAGCCAAACTTTGCTCAATCTCCGGCGTCTTGATGTTTTTCCAAAGAATAGCCCTTTTTTAGTTTATCTTTAAGCTTAAAGACAACCACTCAGGTCTATTTTGCATTTCGATTACGTTACCGCTCTCCGCTCCGCCACAATTGTAAGTATTCTAAGTTACGATCGAATGGAAAGATGAAGAGGAAAAGAAGACAATGAGTTGCTTGCATATGAGTCAGAGATGCTCAACAAACACAACGATATCATTTAAATTGGTTTCGGCGCCATGTTATCAAAAAGAAATTAAATCGTTAACGTTAAAACCACATAAACTCATTATTATTGTTAATTTTAAAATGGCTGCACACATACATTACCAGTTACCGATTTAACACTAACGACAGCTTTTCGTTTCGGTTAAACACGAAATGAAATTTCGTGAAAATTAGGTTGAAATAGGAAAAATTCATTACAATCACTTATTATACTTATTAGAAAAAAAATAACTTGAGAGTTAATAAGCAAGTTTTCAAGTCATGTCCTAGATCCAAGTGCATTTATAGCATTATCACCTTCTTTCAAAAGTCCTTCACTTCTCCTTCGGGAACTTTGGAATATCATCACTTCATAATTCTCTATGACAGGGAGCCAAATGGTCTTGGCAACGCGGAGCTGTACTCATTTAAAGCTTATAGTTTTAGTTAAAAGCTTTTGTAAAAATAAATAAATAAACTAAGACTTAAACGAAGAAGAGCAAAATGTCACTACCCTATTTATGTTTTATTTTGCTTTCATTGTGGAAATTATATTGTTAATTATACGATTGCTGTAAAAACAACTTTCGCAGAAAACATCGTACAATGCAAAAATTATAAAAACTTAACACACGCATTAATATATGCACACATATATGCATATGTATGTCGTATAGGGAAATCCACTGCCGGCTTAACAGGTTCGACAACTTAAAAATTTGCTAAAGAAATGAGGAAGTAAATTTCCTTCGACTGGATTTACAAGCTACACTAACAAATGTTAAAAAAAATCCAAACATGAATACCATGTCTTATATTATATTTCAATACAAAAATATTCAGATTAAAAAATCGCGTAAATAAAATTATTTCATCCCGATATATTAGGTCAAGTAAAAATTTCGTTCGGTTTTTTATTGATTTTTCAAAATATGATAACCTGTCATATTTAAGTCAAATGTGTGGCCTGGTCAAATGTGATGGCCTCTTCTGGATATGTGCTGCCTTCAAGCGGTCCAGTTGTTGGCAGTAGAGAGCCGAATTGAGCGTTTGACCATAAGGGAGCAGCTCGTAGGAGATGATTCCTTGCCAATCCCACTAAACACACAGCAAAACCTTCCTGGCCGTCAATCCTGGCTTGGCCACTGTTTCCGCCGGCTCACCGCGTTTCGACCACGACAGATTTCGCTTGACGTTGCCGTAAGTGATCCACTTTTCATCGCCAGTCATCGAACGCTTCCAAAATGGGTCGATTTTGTTGCGATTCAGCAGCGATTCGCAGATGGGAATTCCGTCCATCAAGTTTTTTGCGTTAGTTCGTGTGGCACCTAAACATCGAGCTTCTTTTTGAATCCAAGGTTATGCATATGGTTTTAAACGGTTTTCTGGCTTATCTTTAGTTCCTCAGCAATTAAATAAGGGCTCACGTGACGGTCTGTTTCCACTATTTCCTGATTTTATCGCAAATTTCGTCGACAGGCCTCCCGACGCGTGGTGCATCTTTGACATCGAAATTATCGGAACGGAACCCAGCAAACTACTTTTGTGCTGCACGTTCTACTGTAAACGAATAGGCCCATAAACTAAATAAATTTTTTCAGGCGCTTTGGCTGCTTTTTCGCCTTGATCGAAGAAAAATTGTAAAATATAGCGAATTTTCTCTTTGCTGGTGTCCATTTTTGACGAGCGCTCACAACGTACTGAGTCAATCAATCGAAAAACTATCAAAGACAATCTTTTAGCGCCGTATAGTATGACATGATGCGACACGTAACACTAGTACTATGGACAATAACGCCATCTTTTAGATAAAAACCGAACGAACTTCTTACTTGACCTAATATATATGTATACGTATTTATGTATTTCTCTATAAGATTGCCATACTTATCCAAACACTTTTCATTGTAACTTTTTCCATATCGTGTGAAACGTTTAAAATTGACCCAATCCAGCTTTTAATAAAAATATGTTCACCTTCTCATATTCACTTTTTACAGAACTACTACCCAGTAAAATATTCAAAATTATGTATTTTACAAATATATATATGGTATACATATAATTGGCGATTTTCGCCAGAGCTGCTCCTCCAATTTGTGGTTTTGCGTCTTGATGTTTACAGATAACTTAGATTCACCATCCGTTACTTCTATTCTATGATGTTGAAATAAGTATATTCTCAATACTCATCCATCAGAATGCATACTTTCGTTATCCGTAAGATGCACCGTTTCCTGAATTTGAGAAGGAGAGAGAGACAGAATTCAATCCATGGAATTTAAATTTAAAAAAATTAGATATACACGTACATACATACTCGTATATGACTATAGGAGTTCGGTAAAGCTAACAAACTTCCTCCAGATCATCTAGTTGAAATAAGGTCTGTCTGTGATCTGCATCGATAGATTCTTAGCGCATGTAGATGATTTGGTTAAATGGTCGATCGGGTACTTGAATTGCTTACTAGTATATGACATTTAGGTTTGGCATGGTATCAGAGGACATTATCGTTAAGCTCTTTTGTTTTTCCGCTTGTCACCCTAATCATGGCGTTTTGAAGTGGTTTCAACCCGCATGTGGTTATGAGGAAACGGTTTTCAGAACATGGCGATTTCATGTTCAAAAGCAAAATGAAATTGAAATGAATTTTGTAGAGAGCAAAACATAAAAATGTCAAGTGGAAGTATTTTCAATATACTTTTGCGCGAAAATTTAATGCAAAACAAGTCTGACTATGCCAAATTAAGTTGGCATCCCTGCAAAGCAGCCGAAATATAAACATCGTAACACAAAACAAGTTTGCCGCTTGGCATACACCACTTGCCTACCCAAACATTCGTTACTAGTTGCTGCTCATAGCAAGCTCAGAAAAAGCGAGTGAATCACTACTAAAGTAACATTTTGACGGCAAAGACTGCCTACTAAAAAAGCGCGGAAATAAGCGAAATGCAGTGAAATTAAAAAAAAAAAGTAAATCCTAAATAGCATCGAACTGAACCGTTATCTGATACGAAGCATGGCATAAATATGTTAACCGGAAATGAAATCACGTAAATTCGAATTAAACAACAAACAAAAGTAGCAATCATTCCATTCAAACAACGAAAATATTCACAGCTGGCTCAACGTCAATATGATCCTAATTACAATGCTTAATGCCAATTGGGAGAAGCTCACCATAAGCAACCATATAAATTTAGGGATATTTATGTTGCTCTTCATGATTTGTGCACTCGAGGTGATACTGTTAAAATTGACTACCGCCGACACTAGCACCGCCAATGTGTTTGAGCGAGGCGACGCTGGAGATGATGATGATTCCAGTGAATACGAGGAAGACATTTACTATGAAGATTTACGCAATAATTACGAACAATGGACGCGAAGGCAAATGCGCTATCGACAGCAAAGTCAGAGGCAGGAGCAGGAGATGCTAAGTCATTATCGCAGCCAACCACAACAGCAGCAAGTGGTAAATACCTGTTAGGCGAATTTGCATACTTTTGTTGTAATATTTTGTAGTTCGTGGTTCGTCGCATTTAATTTCAAAGTATTAATTAATAAAAGAAACAACATTTTCCGGAAGACTTAAAAAAGAATTTGTGAAGTCTGAATTTTTTTAGTCCATTAAGTAAGTTGTGTATAAATATATGAATGAAAATATGTAAAAAATACAAATATACACGTATGTACATACATACCTATATATGATAATCGTTGCGTTTTTCGGTCGATATGCTCATCTTAATTTGTGGTGTGGAACCTGATGGACAGTTGTAAATCGCCTCCGTACGGAAATTGGATTTTATGAGAAACTATCTCCTACGAACGTTCAGCAGCACTTTCTAGATGTTGGTCTTGGGCTCGAACCCGTGCTTGTCCGACTTACGGCACTAATACCCATTTTGCTGTTGCGGTCGATATAAAAAAAATTTTTTACATTAAGCGTGCAAAGTTGTAGATGTAATTAGAACGACGGAAATGACCGTTGAAGTAGATTTAATGAATCATTGATAAGAACTGTTTTTTACTTGAAAATAACTGTTTTTTTTTACTTGATGTTTAAATGAAATAATATTAATAGGAATGAAAGGAAAACAATGAAAGTAAAAACGCATAATTGTATATAATTCTGTTTGTGAATTGTTGCCCAAAAAGCTTTTCTTCTGGACTATTTATAAATATATAGGTATATATATAAATTATATATAAACTATGTGATAAGCGGTAAATAAATATTTGTAATAATAACATGTTTAAATAAGTTGCATTTCAAATGTTATAAATAAAAATATATTAACGTTAAAACTACAAACGAACATAAATATATATGTATGTATGTGCATGCTCTTTTACACGTAGTAACTTCTCTGCTCAATTAAAAATTTAGAGCTGAACATTTGCACCTGAGTGCGGATTAAATTTGGCTTTGTTGAACTTCTATCAACATATGTGTGTATGTATGTAATCCCGGAGTCAGCTTGTATTTCCCTGTTTGAAACAACTCGTATATCGTTAATTAGTGTTTCTAATATAAACATAATGTCGAGATTATTGCAAACTCGGCCTTCACAGCGTTCATGAACCTTTTAATAAATGCTTTTGTGTTTTGGAGATGATGATTGGTTTATTTAATAGAAATTTGTTATCTCTTTTCTTTGTTAAATATAGGGTGTTTTTTAGACATGTGGATTTCAAGGAAAAATAAAACGCATATAATTTAATGTTATGCCCAAGAAGTTTTATTGCCATTATGATTTAAAAATGATTGAACGTCGCGGCTGGCTCGAAAAAATTCCAGCCCAGAGGCACAATTTTCGAACACTTTTTGAAGTAAATGGATTATCATTACTTCAAATGTGACGATTTTATTTATTAAGATACCCATTCAACCAAAAGTGAGCTTCATTCTCTGGTGAAAATCAGTATCGGTGGCCATCTCGAACATCGGACGCGCTTGATGATTATTCGGCTTCAATTCTTGCACGAATCAGATATTGTAAGCCAGCAAAGCAAGATTCTTCTGCAAAATCTTCCGTAATGTGGATGGGTATAGCTCCAATTGGTGCGCGCGATAGCGGATGGACTTTTCGGGTCTTCTTCGATACCCTGCTCAACAGCAGTAAAAGCGACTTCGGTGGGCAATGTACCGCGTCTCTGAGATTGCTAATAATCTACCACAGTAAACGTGGTGCAAAACTAATCCATACTTGCTCGTCTGCTGGGCGATTTCTATCAATCGATTAGTGGATGCAGCGCACTATGCGTCGCGCGAACTGAATCATTACTTTGATAATAAATTTACACAATTTATCTAAAAAAGCAGCCTTTATATATTTCAATTGTCTTCTGGTTTTGTTTTACATCCATCGATGTGTGAAAATACCAATTGCAAATATTTCAGCAGACAATCCAATTTGATGTGTAAATTCACGTAGGTAAAATACTGTTTGGCAATTTTGAAAACTTTAATAGACTCCAGTGTTAATTTTTGAAAAAAAATATTCTTTTTGGTGAATTTTAAAGAAAGTGAGCCCATTTAAAGCTAATTATT
This sequence comes from Ceratitis rosa, assembly GCA_037013455.1. NCBI lineage: Eukaryota > Metazoa > Arthropoda > Insecta > Diptera > Tephritidae > Ceratitis > Ceratitis rosa. Next base: position 577,110 of record JAWMAG010000397.1, read on the forward strand.
TGATGTCAATACGTCGAAGATCATTTTAAAGGAGAGGTGGTTGGTGTGGTTCTTCGATTTCACTTATATGCAATCAACGCATCTGGTATTTATAATAAAACGCATCGTCTATAATAAAATAAGGCCTCACCAGAGGTTTAAGGATTCTATATTGTAAAAATATAGAATAAGTTTCTTTGAGAAGAATAAAATAAATTTTTGATTTTTTAATATTGAATTTTTATATTAATATCTAATATCTATACTATTGTTTTTTTCAGTAAAATCTGTGAAGGACGTGTGTCCAAAAAGGAATCCTCTAATGACGACTTTTGTAATGTTTGCTCCTGCCAAATTGATCTCAATGAGTCTAAAAAGTAAGTTATCAGGTATCTAATTGCAATTCGTACCAATAACACAAGCTCTTTGCTGTTTTCTCTTTTCGCCATTCTCTCAGCTTTGTCACCTGTTATATATGTAACAAAAGAGTATGCCGAGCTGCCAAATGCTCGAATTGGTTGCCACGATCTGATCGTTGGGAATGCCAATTATGTCATCTATCAAAGGATACGCTTACTCACACTCAATCATGGATAGCAGAACAAATGTCCTTCAATCGCCAGAAATTTCGAAATACCAATCCTCTGCGAGCGCGAAGTGAGATTTTCATTCCAATTGGCGACTACAATGAAAGTTCTATGCGTAAGTAAACATAACTAATATTTCACAGTTTTCTAAGTAATCACTTCATAACGCTTGTTTCAATATTAATTAATTTCAATTTCTTTTATTTCTGCTCCTATAGAGTTTGAAAGCGTGAGTCAAGTGGGATTAAGTTCAGCTGCCATTACCTCAGAGCAAAAACTTAAAATACGGGAGTATGTTGAGGAAGTGGTTGCGAAATTGCTGGGTGGTTCGCTAGATCAAATACGTGTTGGCCAATTGTCAAAAAGTGAGAACTGTGAGTACTAATTATTTTTTTGCAGACCAGTATTCAGCCTTTTAGCTGTCACAGCAGTACACATACCCGTCTGCTTGTGAGTCAGAAAACATCGCTTCAAGTTTTGATTCCATATTTCCATTTTGGTTTATTCCCACTTACATATATTATATGTTCATAAATAAATATATACATATGCTTACATATATGTATACAGATTTACACTTATTTGAGAAATTTCACTCGAAATTGAGCAGCATTTTTATTGAATGGGAAAGTGAAATAACCGAACGAGCTCTGAATGGAGGTGAGTTCGCAAACAAAGACTATGAAGGCTTTAGGAAAGGGTTTATGCTGCATGCGCAACTTATATATTGGATCTTACTAATTTCTTGTAAATAAGTTTTGATTGTTTTTAACCTTTTAACCTACAAACTGAATGCATTATTTATGTGTGCAGATTTGTGTAAAGATAAACTTTCATGTTATCGACCCTTTTGCCCTTTAACAAGGAATTGTTTTAACAAATTTAAAAAAAAAAATTAGGATCGCATATGCAGTACGGGAGCTACGGGAATTGTTTGTTATTCTACACATCTTTAACTAATGTAGTTCTTCCTCTTAATTGACGCATGCAATACTTTCGCGATTAAATGAGGCATATCCAGAAAATAAGTATACTGAGACTCCCACGGCCTGAAACTTTCACTTCAATACGGTAGTGTAGCCAGACTTTTTCCCTTTGGGACGAGTTCTGTTCGAGGTCAGTACGTGGAGAACTGTCGACAAGACAACACGGTTCGCATGAACCCAGTCTCTCGACGTAGCTCGCGAATGTAAGGGAATACCTCCGTTTGAGAATTTTAAAGAGGTTAAAAAATTGAAGAGAGCGAATCAGAACAAGAAGAGAGGCAGGCTGGGGAAAGGAGACTGCCTTCTGCATGACAATGCCAACACAGCCAACTAATGTTATGCCCTGAATCATACCGCACATTTCCGCATTCCACTGATCTAGCACCTTCAGATTACTATCTCTTTACCTCCCCGAAACAGAGAATAGGCAGAAAAGGATTTCAACTGATAAGGAAGTACAGGAGGAGGTGGAGAATTAGGCGAAAGGAGTTGACGGGAAACTACTTTGAGGAAGGCTTCAAAAAATTAATACCTCACTTCACCACATGGATAGAGAGGAAAGACGACTATGTCGAAAACTGGCTTCCATTTTGTACTGTTTTGTATCACGAATTTTTTTTGTTTAGATAAAAAAATTTTAAAATCTACGAAAATTCAGTACGCTTACTTTCTGAATATGCCTTGTAGTCGAGTCAAAAATAGGTCGCATCATCCCTCATTTTTTGCTGTTTACTACAACGAGTTATTAAAGTTCCCTAATAATGAGCTTTTTACAAGTGCAAGAATAATAGTATTTTGCTTGCTTGATGCACACGTTGTTTGTTTGATAGAGTGTTTCCTTCTGAGGGGAGCCACGTCAACCGAATTTCGGCTGTTGACGAAATCGCTTAGTTTTGATGCTCAACTTCCTTCCTCAGCTGCCACAAACCTAATCTGCCTACTTAATGTATGCCATAAGAACCTATTTGTTTCAAAGATTTTTTCTTTATGCGCACAAAGTTACCATGCGGAAGCAAACGTCAAAAGCGTTTCGCCGTTCATTCGTCGCAGTTCTTCGGGGAAGACGAGCCAATGTTTGCACACATTACCAGGATGCGTTAAAGCAGAAATTTTCTCTATGTGGTTCTGATAAAAGCCCTCTCGCAGTACACATTTCGCGCACCTCTTCTTTGAATTCTTTTTTTGCAGGGATTCGTTTTCTCTTCTTCTTCATTTACTTTTTGTTTACATTCTCCACTATTTTAAAAATCAGTAAAAGTTTCCTTTCAAACTACGCGAATAATTCAGAGGTTCCGAGTATAAAAACAGATTTGGACGCTCATTTGCAATAACATACAATAAATCATTAACATAGGTATATATTTAAATTTATAGTTTCTTTTGAAGAATAATTAAGAATTCGAACCGAAATCTTAAGTCGTTAAAGATGGAACCGGTTGTAACTTGTTCAGCGAGATAAATTTATTTAGCAGATTCATGTTTCATTCAAAATAATAACGCCGTCAATCACAGCCAAAAGCAAAAAAATAATACGAAAAATGGCATAACTGATTGCACGCTTTTAGGAAAGCGCCGGATCATTCGTATCGGAGTTGTGTGTATGTTCACATAAACTCGTACATATATTCACGTTTAAAAATAGCAATATTGCTATCAGCACAATCAGCATATGTCTCTTCGTGCAATTCAACTCGGTGTGGTGAATACCGATTACTCAACACCAAACTATTGACTGAAATCGTTGATAGAGTCTGTGCGAAGTTTTACTCGGTTTCAGACGAGTTGCGCGCGCCGGAGAGCTTGAAACACAATTCGAAACAGACGTGACTCGATGAAATCTTTCACTAAAGCTACTTCAAAGACACGGTAGAATTAATTAAAAACGTTTTACAGTTTGATATGACTAATTTGACTAATTTTATTTGACTGTATTCTACTAAAAATATGTTGAATCATCGCGTATACAATGAAATGTGAAAAAACTCATTTATTTTCAATAAATACATATAGATATACTCGTATATACATATGTATATATATGTATGTAGATATAAAACTGTGAATTGTGAAGCGTGAAACAAATACATTGTTTCGAAAACGCTAAAAGCAAGTTAAAACAGGTTCTTACGCTGAAATGTGCTTGTTTATCTATTAGAGATAACGGTAAATACCACACAATACCACACAATGCCGAACAAGGCGTATACGTTACCTTGCCGCCGCTGAACTTACCATTTTGGTTGTTATCGTTTACTAAACGTCGAATTAATACATACATATGTCTGCCCATACATACATATTGTTGAATGATTATGACAATGATAAAAGCTGCTGAGATTTTTGAAGCATAATGCTTAGCAAAAAAGTCCTCTCACACTTTGGTACGGAGTTTAACCACTTAATACGAGTTAACAATCATATGTTATACAAAGAAACGATCCGTGAAATTGTTCGCATGATATTTATGATGCTTTGGAATTTCTCAATTTGTTATTATTATTTCAAATAGCGATATTAAAAATGAGTTTGTGAACTTTGGAACTGTGTATAAGTGTGTGCGTGCGTAACACCTCAGCCATTAATAACAAAAAAACGCTATAGCGACTAAATTTGGCTGATAGTGGGCAAAATTCTTATCCGAAATTAGAGGTGTGACTCTTTAAATCGTTCGCTACCGATAGCTATCAGAGTATTTACATTTTTCTTGTACCGAAATTCATGAATACGTTTACCTACATAAGTATGTATGAAAATTACCGCCATTTTTGGTCTTCTATTGACTCAAGTGTTGATTCATCAACTTAACATGAAAAAACATGGCTTAAATTCTAGCATCTATATTTAATTACTTTCAATTCAAAGAAATTTTACAGTAAAGAGTTCAATCTATCACTCTGATAACAAAGTCAGCGTGTACTTTAAACCGTGAGCAAACGGATAGTGGAAAAAACCACACAATGTGTATATGCATACACACAAGCATACATAGTAGATTTAATTAAATATAATTGTTAAAGTTAGCAATGAAATTGCTAGTACAAAGTATTAAATATTAAAGATACCCGTACATACAAACACCCATCCGAATGTATGAACGCATGTGTAATGTGTAAACATTTTGTGAAACTTCATTATGACCACTTTTTTTCGGTAATTATACCGTTGATTCTTATGTTGCAGGACTTATTAAAAAGACTGCTTCTGTACTTAACTGTGCATGTAATTTACTCTAGTAATCTCTTTCTTTCACATAAGTTTACATACGAATATATAGGTATATGTATGTATATGGTATGCGTCAGCAAGGAAAATGTTCCATTATAACGCATATTTGAAGAACAACTAAATCCATTTATAGAAAATGCTATATACATACATGCATGCGTTGGTCGATTTGATCTTATTGGATAATGTCTAAGAGAGCGGCATTAGCTGTGTGATTTGCAGTGAGTTCGAGCTCTTGTCAGACCAACTACCAAAATTATAGAAAACTAGCGGTATCCGATATTTTGTATTTAACATTTCAGTCATTTCTTTTACTTAATAAGTTTTGTATCGAACGTTTTTTGTGCTCCATTGAGCATTTACTTTAAGCAATTAGTCTCGTGTTTGAATTTTTGGCATCTGCATTTGCAGTTATTCCACGTGATCACTAATTAATTTTTACATTAAGAAAACTTCTTGAGCCACCTGCATTAAACAGGTTGTAACACTCTGCAAACCTTTTTTGAAATCTCTATTTTGATACTCATATTGTTATGTATATTTTGTGAAACCAATCTTTTAATTAAAAACGTTCAAAATAATTATTGATTTAAGCCTTTCTTAAACATCATTTATATCTTAACAATTTGACTGTATTAAAAATTGCCATCTTTCTGCAATCACTCAGAAACATTTTCCACTATAAGTCTTCAAATTCTCTTAGTTCAATACCCTCAATACTTTTATTTAATTTATCGGTTATCACTGAAAGTTTGCAGCTTTCTCCAGCTTTCAATTGATATGCATACAAACATATATCGTGTAATAAGATATTAGTCAAATATTATGAGCCAAAAAGGAAGTCGCGCCCTCAACCGGCATACTTCCCCTATATGTATATATGAAAAATATAGGTAAGAAGCGCCCTTTTGCAGATTTGAGATAATATAAATTTTCTGCATATATTTTGTCTCGAGTTATATAGTGGTGCAAGGCCCGCTTCTCCAAATGAAAAATTTCACATAAATCATCTACATATTGTAATAGCCCATATATGCCGTGCAAATTTCGGAATTACTAAACAAGACGCGTCCGCACGTAGACTTGTTGGTGCAGCTTCATTAAGATTTTTTTACTTGTTTATACTACAATAAATACGTACAACTCCACCTTTAAACACATACCAAAGATTTAACGAGCAAACTGTTTTTATGTTTCATCGTAATTTTTTTTTTTATTATTATTTATTATTTTTTTTTTTTGCAAACGCATCATTACTTGCTACATTTTCGCAAACACGCTGTCGGGTTTTAAAAGCAGTCCGCCCGCCCGCGTGTGCAATCGCCATCTCGTTGCAAGCATCGATCGCGTGAGATACCAAAGTAAACTACACATTTGTTAGATACTTTAGTGATAGCCATCTTTTCCGATTTTGTTTATGTATTTGAACTGGGCAATAGTTTTGCATGATTATTGCTAACTCAAAATATTACAACATACGAATTAATATTCATTATGCGGTAACCAAACTTAAATAATTATGGACATATACATATGTATAAGTACATATGCACATGTTTTGGAAAAACTTTTGAAATTGTTTGAAAACGAAAGAATAACCAAAAGCTCAGCTACGAAAGGCGCTAGCCACTGTGAAATTGCGTTTGGAAAAATATTATATATGTAAATAAATATATATTTTCTTTATTTGCAATGAATAACAAAATAGCACATTTTATGTTGCATTGCGAGTGTGGAATCAAATTGTGTGAGGAGTACGCTCGCAGACTAAACAATTTTCATTGCCGGACTCTGAATTTTCAGTTGAAAATTTACCACAACTAAAACCAAATCGAATACTAATACATAGAAGTGCACACGTGAAATCTGAAAACGCGCAACTAAGTTCAAACAAAAGCAATAACGGAACAAATGTATGGCAATTCATGCGAGGGAGGTGGCAGCAAAATGGACTTTACATTTGGCCTTATAACGGGCGCCTATGCGGCCTTTGCATTGATTGTTTTTTACATTGTCTACATTATTGAAGTGAAATTAGGTAAAGTAAGAACGCCAAGCCACATAAATACTCGTAGTTGTCTATTTCACAAGGTGCAGTCGCTAAATATTGTCACTCATACGCCATGCATGCCGTTGCACGCACTCATCCGACACATAAATACATATTTGCATGTCAAAATGTGTTCGCCTAGAAACGAAATTGTTAACAAAAGAAGAACGCCTTTGCCAAACAGCTTTTCATTTCTCTCCTGTTTTCCTCTTCTAGATCTACCCGGTATAATAAATAGTCATGCCGGCGCCCCTTCAGCTTTGGCTGGGCAAAATGGTAACCAATCAAATGAAAATGTGTCACCTGAAGTTCCGGAAATCTCCCAAACACGTCTACGTCAAATGATTGAGTTAATAATTGCAGAAACTTTGCGCTCCCCTGAAGTAGCACTCAATACGCATGCGTCTAGTAATGAGATCGCGCAAGTGTTGTCTAAGAGGAGTAGAAATGGAGATGTTCGCCAAAGTGGCGCCACCGAGCGTTATTTTGAACCACGGATCTATCAAGAGTTGCTTGCCACAGCAGTGCTGAATAAGGTAAGTATTGCGCACTGAAAATCAAAAACCAAAAATCATTATTTATAAAAATAACACCATGATATGTATGTAAAACATATCTTGAAATCCAGTACCCAGAAATCGGTACCCCATTTTTCAAACCCAATTTAAATTAAGAAAAGAGGAAAAATATACCAACCCTAAAAGAAGACAAGATAAGACTGTGTTGACTACAGCAGCTACAAGCAGAATATTTGGTAGTTTTTGTGACGCCACGCGACTTAGGTATACTTATGAGCATTGAATAGTTAACTGAGTGTAACTAACTTTGTTCACCTTACGGATGTCAACAACAACAACAACAACAGCAACAACAATATAATATAATAGCCGGATATGTAGTGTTCGGTGCCGTTCGATCTTAGATCTTCCCTAAGACTTTTCTACCATTTAGATAGCTTTCACTCTTCATAGAGCACTTGTACGATTTCCTTCCGCTGCAGTTTAAAATAGAATATAATAATTACAAAAATACCCTTTAACTACGTATTCCATTCAAATTAGAACATGACCAGCGAGGGCTAACATTTAGTTCAGTCTATTGACAATTTCGCAACAGTACAGACGTCAAATAAGACACAACAGTGCTTAAAACTTGGCACTAATTAGATAAAGCAGCGGAAAAAAATATTTTCTGGCAAAATTCTAGTTTTGGAATTGAAGTCTGGAAACTGGTGTAACTTAACAGTTTATTTACTGAGCAAATTAGTGGAAATGGATACGAATTCAAATGTGGAGGAATTAAATGTAAATAGATTAGTGTTTATACTTGCGTAACGCTTTTACGCTGTATGCACATACTTTAATTGTAAAATATTTAAATAACACTCGATCTCATCTGGAATTCCTTAGTTTTAAGTTGAATCTCCAATTACTGCAAGATTCATTTATCACGCGTCTAAATCATTCTTACGCTTGAAATATTGCATTATACAGGTTTCGTAAATACTCATAGAAATCAATACTTTGTTTCGTAAACACAGTGTCTCTCAAAAGTTCCGTAGAGCCCACATGAGTACGTGGGACAATTGAACTGCAACAAAGCACTTTTTTTCATAAAATGACTTAGAATGAACTACATACTTACATAACAAACAAACATTTTTTTTTTTTGTTTTACAGATTGCGGATAAAGAAGGCAACTTCCGGCAATTTTCGGAAAGTACACCGGACCTAAGTTCATCAAACATTAATGGCAACTTTGATGTGCAGGACCGAAGCATTTCGTCCACTAGCTCGGCAGAGCCGAGAAGCGATTTCAGTTACACAGATACTGAACAATCACCAAAAGTGAGTAAAAAGTTTACATCAGCTGGCACACCGGAAATTGATTTAATTTATTTTTCTCTTTTCTTTTCGTTGTTTGTTTGTAGATTAGCAAAGGTATAGAATAGAGTCTATTATAAAAAAGATTTAAGGTTTTGATGAGTTTTAAATTTCAGTTTCTGGCCGTGAGTCAACTCTAAACGAATACATCGCCTCTCATACAGTGCCGTTGCCTGATTTTTCAACAGCCGTGACAGAGTCTGAGGAGGATGGTAAGTGTTTGCATATATTAATGAATATCCGGAAGAATCGATACATTTTTCTATTGACTTAGATCACGATTCGATATCCTCAAGTGTGATGGCCGATGGTAATTGGGAAGACAACTGGCTTTTTAAAAAAAAAAGTTCTTCCTTAACCACTTCCATGACTGGCAGCGTAGGCATGCTAGTTCCTGCACCAAAAGACGATGTGCGTGCTCAAATAGGGGATAAGACTACTGATGAAATTAGTGATCTCTCGGAAATGGGTTCCGACACAGATGATTCTTCAGCAAAACCCGATGAAAATTTAAATCCGCTTAACGATCGTATTTTGAATAAGCATCTAATTGGTGGTCAAAATACGGGTGTAATTTTGGATGAATTGATGGAAACAGCAAGCTTGATTTCAACTACATCTCATTCACAAGATGAGCCTAAGTTCACGGAAGCTACGAACGAGCGCATTATAAATGTAGCACTTAAATATGACTCCGTTGAAACAAAGGCAGGCGGGAAGTATCATGATCCGAAACCTGAGCCCGTATGTGATTCCTTATCAGGTGAGAGCACAATATATCCTTTTCACAAGCTTTTTAACACGCAACGATATCGCTTTAATCCAAACACATTAACCACTCTAATTACGTTAAACGAGTAATAAGTGTAAAGATTACTCATATCCTATATATACATATGTAGACCTTGCTAGAAGTCAATTAATGCTAGCGAAGCCAATGTGAGGTGTAGCAGTTGGTACCATTACATCAATTACACTTTCTAGAGGTGTGTTTCATAAAAACTTTGCATGATCTTGGTCTGACGACACCAGTTTGTCGTTTGTGTTTACAGCTCCTATGCAATCTAATGATGAAATTGAAGATGAATCAGACTGTATGGGTATTAGTTCAGTGGAAATGTTTGAGCTAAACCCTTCCGGTCACGAAACTAGATCAATTAGTCAGGGACCATCAGTTATTGAAATTCTTGCTGCTGTAGCTTTGGGGCCAATGTTGGCTGTGCCTGCCTCAGCCACAGACCAGCGAGCCATTTTGACGTCTGCCGAATTGAATTCACTTAAAGAATTAAGTAAATTAGCTTTAATAGAAATAAAATCGCGCACTGCGGACTTGGAACATCGTTCGCTCGATGTCATTGACGAGGAAGAAGAAGCTAAAATGGAAAATTCGATGGAAATAACTAGTAATCCTGAAAACCAATGTTTGCAGTCAACAGCCGACGAAGTAGCGGATACCACAGAATCAATAATTACTGCACAGACCATAGATAATATTCAAAAACAAGAAGACACAGAAATAACACAGCTTAGCAGAGACGAAATTTCGTTAAAAGATGAGGGAAAATCGCAGTTCTCTGAGGACGAACAACAGAAAGAAGAACATATCATTGTAAATAAAGCACAAGGGCGTCATGAAAAACCACAAATACCTGTAAGCGAGCAACAGAGACCAAACCCACTAAAAGAAGAAAATCTCAAAAAGGTAGAGGAAAACATGAAACAAGCGCAGAAACTAACACAAAAAGAACAGCTACCATGTGCTGAGAGTCAAGAGATGAGCCTCAATCAGGCTGGCACAGAGACATCTAACAACAAACCGCAGCTTTCCGAAAGCGAAAACTCTTCCATCCAGGCAAAAGAAGGAGGTACCATTGAATCGAGAGAACCAGTTCATCTCGAAAAACCAATTAAGCGGAAAAATCTATGCGAAGCAGAACAGAAACCACGTAGTGAGACAGAAGCATCGAAGTTGAAAGAGGAGTCTGTACAGACGAATGAAAAAGAGCAACACATACCGTCCGCTGAGTGCAAAGATGTAGAAAATACTAAGATAGATCCACCAGTTTCTGAGAACACAGAACAGCTGTCGGAAAATGAAAACTCCTGCAACAAAGCACAGGAAGGATATGCTATTGAATTAAATCAATCCGTTCAGCTCACAGCACCAGTTCACCAGGAAAATCTACTAATCTCCAAAACAGAGCAAGAAAAACAACCCGTTGAAACAGAACACGAATCGAACACAGAATCACAAACTGCTGTGGAAAGCGAGCAACAGAAACCGGGTGATGCTACAGAAGCAGAAGTTGTCATTAGGGCTGAATCAGAACTGACCCCGGAGACACTACAAGCGAATCAAACCGACCTCTCTCCAACCCCAGCTGAAGGCAACGAAGTTGAAAATAGTGGCACTGAGCCACCAGTTTCAGAGAATACAGAACAGCTGCCCGAAAGTGAAATCTCCTGCAGCAAGGCACAAGAAGGACCTGCTATTGAGTTAGAGGAACCCGTTCAGCTCACAGCACAAGTTCACCAGGAAAATTTACTAGCTTCCGAAATAGAGCAAGAAAAACAACCCGTTGAAACGGAACAAGAATTGAACACAGAATCACAAACTGCTGTGGAAAGTGAGCAACAGAAACCGGGTGATGCTACAGAAGCAGAAGTTGTCATTAGTGCGGAATCAGAACTGACACCGGAGACACTACAAGCGATACATATGGAGCAACAGTTACCCCCTGCGGAAGGCAACGAAGTAGAAAATACTGAGACTGAGCCACCAGTTCCTGAGAATACAGAACAGCTGCCCGAAAGTGAAAACTCCTGGAAAAAGGCACAAGAAGGATCTGCTATTGAGTTAGAGGAATCCGTTCAGCTCACAGCACCAGTTCACCAGGAAAATCCACTAGTCTTCGAAACAGAGCAAGAAAAACAACCCGTTGAAACAGAACACGAATCGAACACAGAATCACAAACTGCTGTGGAAAGCGAGCAACAGAAACCGGGTGATGCTACAGAAGCAGAAGTTGTCATTAGGGCTGAATCAGAACTGACACCAGAGGCACTACAAGCAAATGAAACCGACCTCTCTCCAACCCCAGCTGATGGCAACGAAGTTGAAAATAGTGGCACTAAGCCACCAGTTTCTGAGAATACAGAACAGCTGCCCGAAAGTGAAAACTCCTGGAGAAAGGCACAAGAAGGATCTGCTATTGAGTTAGAGGAATCCGTTCAGCTAACAGCACCAGTTCACCAGGAAAATCTACTAGTCTCCGACACAGAGCAAGGAAAACAACCCGTTGAGACAGAACAAGAATCTAACACAGAATCACAAACTGCTGTGGAAAGCGAGCAACAGAAACCGGGTGGTGATTCAGAAGCAGAAGTTGTCATTAGCGCGGAATCAGAACTGACACCGGAAACACTACAAGCGATTCAAACGGAGCAACAGTTACCTCCTGCGGAAGGCAACGAAGTTGAAAATACTGAGACTGAGCCACCAGTTTCAGAGAATACAGAACAGCAGCCCGAAAGTGAAAACTCCTGCAGCAAGGCACAAGAAGGATCTGCTATTGAGTTAGAGGAATCCGTTCAAATCACAGCACCAGTTCACCAGGAAAATCTACTAGTCTCCGACACAGAGCAAGGAAAACAACCCGTTGAGACAGAACAAGAATCTAACACAGAATCACAAACTGCTGTGGAAAGCGAGCAACAGAAACCGGGTGGTGATTCAGAAGCAGAAGTTGTCATTAGCGCGGAATCAGAACTGACACCGGAGACACTACAAGCGATTCAAACGGAACAACAGTTACCCCATGCGGAAGGCAACGAAGTTGAAAATACTGAGACTGAGCCACCAGTTCCTGAGAATACAGAACAGCAAAAGAAACCGGGTGATGCTACAGAAGCAGAAGTTGTCATTAGTGCGGAATCAGAACTGACACCGGAGACACTACAAGCGATACAAATGGAGCAACAGTTACTCACTGCGGAAGGCAACGAAGTTGAAAATACTGAGACTGAGCCACCAGTTCCTGAGAATACAGAACAGCTGCCCGAAAGTGAAAACTCCTGCAGCAAGGCACAAGAAGGATCTGCTATTGAATTAGAGGAATCCGCTCGGCACACCGCACCAGTTCACCAGGAAAATCTACTAGTCTCCGAAACAGAGCAAGAAAAACAACCCGTTGAAACAGAACTAGAATCGAACACAGAATCACAAACTGCTGTGGAAAGCGAGCAACAGAAACCGGGTGGTGCTACAGAAGCAGAAGTTGTCATTAGGGCGGAATCAGAACTGACACAGGAGACACTACAAGCGATTCAAACGGAGCAACAGTTACCCCCTGCGGAAGGCAACGAAGTTGAAAATACTGAGACTAAGCCACCAGCTCCTGAGAATACAGAACAGCTGCCCGAAAGTGAAAACTCCTGCAGCAAGGCCCAAGAAGGATCTGCTATTGAATTAGAGGAATCCGTTCAGCTCACAGCACCAGTTCACCAGGAAAATCTACTAGTCTCCGAAACAGAGCAAGAAAAACAACCCGTTGAAACAGAACAAGAATCGAACACAGAATCACAACCTGCTGTGGAAAGCGAGCAACAGAAACCGGGTGGTGATTCAGAAGCAGAAGTTGTCATTAGCGCGGAATCAGAACTGACACCGGAGACACTACAAGCGATACAAATGGAGCAACAGTTACCCCCTGCGGAAGGCAACGAAGTTGAAAATACTGAGACTAAGCCACCAGCTCCTGAGAATACAGAACAGCTGCCCGAAAGTGAAAACTCCTGCAGCAAGGCCCAAGAAGGATCTGCTATTGAATTAGAGGAATCCGTTCAGCTCACAGCACCAGTTCACCAGGAAAATCTACTAGTCTCCGAAACAGAGCAAGAAAAACAACCCGTTGAAACAGAACAAGAATCGAACACAGAATCACAACCTGCTGTGGAAAGCGAGCAACAGAAACCGGGTGGTGATTCAGAAGCAGAAGTTGTCATTAGCGCGGAATCAGAACTGACACCGGAGACACTACAAGCGATTCAAACGGAACAACAGTTACCCCATGCGGAAGGCAACGAAGTTGAAAATACTGAGACTGAGCCACCAGTTCCTGAGAATACAGAACAGCAAAAGAAACCGGGTGATGCTACAGAAGCAGAAGTTGTCATTAGTGCGGAATCAGAACTGACACCGGAGACACTACAAGCGATACAAATGGAGCAACAGTTACTCCCTGCGGAAGGCAACGAAGTTGAAAATACTGAGACTGAGCCACCAGTTCCTGAGAATACAGAACAGCTGCCCGAAAGTGAAAACTCCTGCAGCAAGGCACAAGAAGGATCTGCTATTGAATTAGAGGAATCCGCTCGGCACACCGCACCAGTTCACCAGGAAAATCTACTAGTCTCCGAAACAGAGCAAGAAAAACAACCCGTTGAAACAGAACTAGAATCGAACACAGAATCACAAACTGCTGTGGAAAGCGAGCAACAGAAACCGGGTGGTGCTACAGAAGCAGAAGTTGTCATTAGGGCGGAATCAGAACTGACACAGGAGACACTACAAGCGATTCAAACGGAGCAACAGTTACCCCCTGCGGAAGGCAACGAAGTTGAAAATACTGAGACTAAGCCACCAGCTCCTGAGAATACAGAACAGCTGCCCGAAAGTGAAAACTCCTGCAGCAAGGCCCAAGAAGGATCTGCTATTGAATTAGAGGAATCCGTTCAGCTCACAGCACCAGTTCACCAGGAAAATCTACTAGTCTCCGAAACAGAGCAAGAAAAACAACCCGTTGAAACAGAACAAGAATCCAACACAGAATCACAACCTGCTGTGGAAAGCGAGCAACAGAAACCAGGTGATGCTACAGAAGCAGAAGTTGTCATTAGGGCTGAATCGGAACTGACACCAGAGACACTACAAGCGAATCAAACCGACCTCTCTCCAACCCCAGCTGAATTCAACGAAGTGGAAAATAGTGGCACTAAGCCACCAGTTTCAGAGAATACAGAACAGCTGCCCGAAAGTGAAAACTCCTGCAGCAAGGCACAAGAAGGACCTGCTATTGAGTTAGAGGAATCCGTTCAGCTCACAGCACAAGTTCACCAGGAAAATCTACTAGTCTCCGAAACAGAGCAAGTAAAACAACCCGTTGAGACAGAACAAGAATCGAACACAGAATCACAACCTGCTGTGGAAAGCGAGCAACAGAAACCGGGTGATGCTACAGAAGCAGAAGTTGTCATTAGGGCTGAATCAGAACTGACACCAGAGGCACTACAAGCAAATCAAACCGACCTCTCTCCAACCCCAGCTGATGGCAACGAAGTTGAAAATAATGGCACTAAGCCACCAGTTTCAGAGAATACAGAACAGCTGCCCGAAAGTGGAAACTCCTGCAGCAAGGCACAAGAAGGATCTGCTATTGAATTAGAGGAATCCGTTCAGCTCACAGCACAAGTTCACCAGGAAAATCTACTAGTCTCCGAAACAGAGCAAGAAAAACAACCCGTTGAAATAGAACAAGAATTGAACACAGAATCACAAACTGCTGTGGAAAGCGAGCAACAGAAACCGGGTGGTGATACAGAAGCAAAAGTTGTCATTAACCCCAAATCAGAACTGACACCGGAGACACTACAAGCGATTCAAACGGAACAACAGTTACCCCCTGCGGAAGGCAACGAAGTTGAAAATACTGAGGCTGAGCCACCAGTTCCTGAGAATACAGAACAGCAGCCCGAAAGTGAAAAATCCTGCAGCAAGGCACAAGAAGGATCTACTATTGAATTAGAGGAATCCGTTCAGCTCACAGCACAAGTTCACCAGGAAAATCTACTAGTCTCCGAAACAGAGCAAGAAAAACAACCCGTTGAAACAGAACTAGAATTGAACACAGAATCACAAACTGCTGTGGAAAGCGAGCAACAGAAACCGGGTGGTGCTACAGAAGCAGAAGTTGTCATTAGGGCGGAATCAAAACTGACACCAGAGGCACTACAAGCTAATCAAACCGACCTCTCTCCAACCCCAGCTGATGGCAACGAAGTTGAAAATAGTGGCACTAAGCCACCAATTTCAGAGAATACAAAACAGCTGCCCGAAAGTGAAAACTCCTGCAGCAAGGCACAAGAAGGATCTGCTATTGAATTAGAGGAATCCGTTCAGCTCACAGCACCAGTTCACCAGGAAAATCTACTAGTCTCCGAAACAGAGCAAGAAAAACAACCCGTTGAAACAGAACTAGAATCGAACACAGAATCACAAACTGCTGTGGAAAGCGAGCAACAGAAACCGGGTGGTGCTACAGAAGCAGAAGTTGTCATTAGGGCGGAATCAGAACTGACACAGGAGACACTACAAGCGATTCAAACGGAGCAACAGTTACCCCCTGCGGAAGGCAACGAAGTTGAAAATACTGAGACTGAGCCACCAGTTCCTGAGAATACAGAACAGCATCCCGAAAGTGAAAACTCGTGCAGCAAGGCACAAGAAGGACCTGCTATTGAGTTAGAGGAATCCGTTCAGCTCACAGCACAAGTTCACCAGGAAAATCTACTAGTCTCCGAAACAGAGCAAGAAAATCAACCCGTTGAAATAGAACAAGAATTGAACACAGAATCACAAACTGCTGCGGAAAGTGAGCAACAGAAACCGGGTGGTGCTACAGAAGCAGAAGTGGTCATTAGGGCTGAATCAGAACTGACACCGGAGAGACCACAAGCGATTCAAACAGAGCAACAGTTACCACCTGCGGAAGGCAACGAAGTTGAAAATACTGAGACTGAGCCACCAGTTCCTGAGGATACAGAACAGCTGCCCGAAAGTGAAAACTCCTGCAGCAAGGCACAAGAAGGATCTGCTATTGAATTAGAGGAATCCGTTCAGCTCACAGCACAAGTTCACCAGGAAAATCTACTAGTCTCCGAAACAGAGCAAGGAAAACAACCCGTTGAGACAGAACAAGAATCGAACACAGAATCACAACCTGCTGTGGAAAGCGAGCAACAGAAACCGGGTGATGCTACAGAAGCAGAAGTTGTCATTAGGGCTGAATCAGAACTGACACCAGAGAGACCACAAGCGATTCAAACAGAGCAACAGTTACCACCTGCGGAAGGCAACGAAGTTGAAAATACTGAGACTGAGCCACCAGTTCCTGAGGATACAGAACAGCTGCCCGAAAGTGAAAACTCCTGCAGCAAGGCACAAGAAGGATCTGCTATTGAATTAGAGGAATCCGCTCGGCACACCGCACCAGTTCACCAGGAAAATCTACTAGTCTCCGAAACAGAGCAAGAAAAACAACCCGTTGAAACAGAATCACAAACTGCTGTGGAAAGCGAGCAACGGAAACCGGGTGGTGCTACAGAAGCAGAAGTTGTCATTAGGGCCGAATCAGAACTGGCACCAGAGACACTACAAGCGAATCAAACCGACCTCTCTCCAACCCCAGCTGATGGCAACGAAGTTGAACATAGTGGCACTGAGCCACCAGGTTCTGAGAATACAGAACAGCTGCCCGAAAGTGGAAACTCCTGCAGCAAGGCACAAGAAGGATCTGCTATTGAATTAGAGGAATCCGTTCAACTCACAGCACAAGTTCACCAGGAAAATCTACTAGTCTCCGAAACAGAGCAAGAAAAACAGCCCGTTGAAATAGAACAAGAATTGAACACAGAATCACAAGCTGCTGCGGAAAGTGAGCAACAGAAACCGGGTGGTGCTACAGAAGCAGAAGTGGTCATTAGGGCTGAATCAGAACTGACACCAGAGAGACCACAAGCGATTCAAACAGAGCAACAGTTACCACCTGCGGAAGGCAACGAAGTTGAAAATACTGAGACTGAGCCACCAGTTCCTGAGGATACAGAACAGCTGCCCGAAAGTGAAAACTCCTGCAGCAAGGCACAAGAAGGATCTGCTATTGAATTAGAGGAATCCGCTCGGCACACCGCACCAGTTCACCAGGAAAATCTACTAGTCTCCGAAACAGAGCAAGAAAAACAGCCCGTTGAAACAGAACAAGAATTGAACACAGAATCACAAACTGCTGTGGAAAGTGAGCAACAGAAACCGGGTGGTGCTACAGAAGCAGAAGTGGTCAATAGGGCTGAATCAGAACTGACACCGGAGAGACCACAAGCGATTCAAACGGAGCAACAGTTACCCCCTGCGGAAGGCAACGAAGTTGAAAATACTGAGGCTGAGCCACCAGTTCCTGAGAATACAGAACAGCTGCCCGAAAGTGAAAACTCCTGCAGCAAGGCACAAGAAGGACCTGCTATTGAATTAGAGGAATCCGTTCAGCTCACAGCACCAGTTCACCAGGAAAATCTACTAGTCTCCGAAACAGAGCAAGAAAAACAACCCGTTGAAACAGAACTAGAATCGAACACAGAATCACAAACTGCTGTGGAAAGCGAGCAACAGAAACCGGGTGGTGCTACAGAAGCAGAAGTTGTCATTAGGGCGGAATCAGAACTGACACAGGAGACACTACAAGCGATTCAAACGGAGCAACAGTTACCCCCTGCGGAAGGCAACGAAGTTGAAAATACTGAGACTGAGCCACCAGTTCCTGAGAATACAGAACAGCATCCCGAAAGTGAAAACTCGTGCAGCAAGGCACAAGAAGGACCTGCTATTGAGTTAGAGGAATCCGTTCAGCTCACAGCACAAGTTCACCAGGAAAATCTACTAGTCTCCGAAACAGAGCAAGAAAAACAACGCGTTGAAACAGAATCACAAACTGCTGTGGAAAGCGAGCAACAGAAACCGGGTGCTGCTACAGAAGCAGAAGTTGTCATTAGGGCTGAATCAAAACTGACACCAGAGGCACTACAAGCTAATCAAACCGACCTCTCTCCAACCCCAGCTGATGGCAACGAAGTTGAAAATAGTGGCACTAAGCCACCAATTTCAGAGAATACAAAACAGCTGCCCGAAAGAGAAAACTCCTGCAGCAAGGCACAAGAAGGATCTGCTATTGAATTAGAGGAATCCGCTCGGCACACCGCACCAGTTCACCAGGAAAATCTACTAGTCTCCGAAACAGAGCAAGAAAAACAGCCCGTTGAAACAGAACAAGAATTGAACACAGAATCACAACCTGCTGTGGAAAGTGAGCAACAGAAACCGGGTGGTGCTACAGAAGCAGAAGTGGTCAATAGGGCTGAATCAGAACTGACACCGGAGAGACCACAAGCGATTCAAACGGAGCAACAGTTACCCCCTGCGGAAGGCAACGAAGTTGAAAATACTGAGGCTGAGCCACCAGTTCCTGAGAATACAGAACAGCTGCCCGAAAGTGAAAACTCCTGCAGCAAGGCACAAGAAGGATCTGCTATTGAATTAGAGGAATCCGCTCGGCACACCGCACCAGTTCACCAGGAAAATCTACTAGTCTCCGAAACAGAGCAAGAAAAACAGCCCGTTGAAACAGAACAAGAATTGAACACAGAATCACAAACTATTGTGGAAAGCGAGCAACAGAAACCGGGTGGTGCTACAGAAGCAGAAGTGGTCAATAGGGCTGAATCAGAACTGACACCGGAGAGACCACAAGCGATTCAAACGGAGCAACAGTTACCCCCTGCGGAAGGCAACGAAGTTGAAAATACTGAGGCTGAGCCACCAGTTCCTGAGAATACAGAACAGCAGCCCGAAAGTGAAAAATCCTGCAGCAAGGCACAAGAAGGATCTGCTATTGAATTAGAGGAATCCGTTCAGCTCACAGCACAAGTTCACCAGGAAAATCTACTAGTCTCCGAAACAGAGCAAGAAAAACAACCCGTTGAAACAGAATCACAAACTGCTGTGGAAAGCGAGCAACAGAAACCGGGTGGTGCTACAGAAGCAGAAGTTGTCATTAGGGCCGAATCAGAACTGGCAGCAGAGACACTACAAGCGAATCAAACCGACCTCTCTCCAACCCCAGCTGATGGCAACGAAGTTGAACATAGTGGCACTGAGCCACCAGGTTCTGAGAATACAGATCAGCTGCCCGAAAGTGAAAAATCCTGCAGCAAGGCACAAGAAGGATCTGCTATTGAATTAGAGGAATCCGTTCAACTCACAGCACAAGTTCACCAGGAAAATCTACTAGTTTCCGAAACAGAGCAAGAAAAACAACCCTTTGAAACAGAATCACAAACTGCTATGGAAAGCGAGCAACAGAAACCGGGTGGTGCTACAGAAGCAGAAGTTGTCATTAGGGCCGAATCAGAACTGGCACCAGAGACACTACAAGCGAATCAAACCGACCTCTCTCCAACCCCAGCTGATGGCAACGAAGTTGAACATAGTGGCACTGAGCCACCAGTTTCTGAGAATACAGAACAGCTGCCCGAAAGTGGAAACTCCTGCAGCAAGGCACAAGAAGGATCTGCTATTGAATTAGAGGAATCCGTTCAGCTCACAGCACAAGTTCACCAGGAAAATCTACTAGTCTCCGAAACAGAGCAAGAAAAACAACCCGTTGAAATAGAACAAGAATTGAACACAGAATCACAAACTGCTGCGGAAAGTGAGCAACAGAAACCGGGTGGTGCTACAGAAGCAGAAGTGGTCATTAGGGCTGAATCAGAACTGACACCGGAGAGACCACAAGCGATTCAAACGGAGCAACAGTTACCCCCTGCGGAAGGCAACGAAGTTGAAAATACTGAGGCTGAGCCACCAGTTCCTGAGAATATAGAACAGCAGCCCGAAAGTGAAAAATCCTGCAGCAAGGCACAAGAAGGATCTGCTATTGAATTAGAGGAATCCGTTCAGCTCACAGCACAAGTTCACCAGGAAAATCTACTAGTCTCCGAAAAAGAGCAAGAAGAACAACCCGTTGAATCGAAACAAGAATTGACCACAGAATCACAAACTTCCATAGAAAGTGAGCAAAAGAATCCGGGAAGTAAGACTGAAGGAGAAGCTCTTATTAAGGTGGAATCAGAACAGAAAGGGGAAACACTTCAGAAGAACGAACTAGAAACGAGTGAGACGGAGCAACAGCCACCATCTACTGAAGGCAAAGAAGGGGAATATACTGAGACTGTGTCACCAGTGCCGCAGAACACAGAGCAGCTTTTCGAAAATGAAAACTCTTGCAGCATGGCACAAGAAGAATCTGCCTCTGGATCAGGAGAAACAGTTCAGATTGAAACACCAGTTCACCAGGAAAATCTACTAGTCTCCGAAATATATCATAGTACTGTAGACAATGAGCAACAGAAACCGGCTTGTGAGACGGAAGTAGAAGCTGTCATTAAGCCGAAATCACAACGAACACAGGAGGCAATACAAACGAATGAAAGACAGCAAGGGTCACTTCCTGCTGAGGACAACGATATAGAAAGTATTAACACTGATCCGCCAGTGTCTGAGAACTCAGCTCAGCTGCCCGAAAGTGAAAACTCATGCAGCAATTTAGAAGAAGGATTTATCATGAAACCAGAAGAATCAGTTCAGCTCGAAACACCGGTACAGCCCAAACCACGAGTTCAGCAGGAATATTCAGAAGTTTCCGAAATTGAGCAAGAAAAACACCCCACTAAAACGGAAGAAGCATCGCCCGTGAAGTCCCATATAGGCCTTAAAAACGAGCAACAGAAAGCAGCTGGTGAACCAGAAGAAGCATCTTCAATCGACATAAAGTCACCTGAGGAAAATAAAGACAACCTCGAAAATAAGCAACTTAACTCTTCCTCCCAAGCGATTCTTTTACCCTCCGAAACAAGTGAAACGTTAGTTGGAAATGTGCTTTCAAGTGAGACTACAGATAAAAGCCTATTAAAAGCTAGGCAAGCCGACATTAACTCTGGGGACAGCGGTATGGCCTTTCTAGACTCCATGACAAATCTTAGTAAGACCGTAAATAGAAGGCTTTGCAGACAGTCTCATATAGTGGACACAACATCGAGCGATGAAGAATGTTTACCGCGGTCTGCCTCACATCTGGCTGCAATATGCAAAAGATTCATTCAAGATAAGCGACTCTTGGCTGCACTCGAAAAACAACGACGTCAAACAGAGATCATGCAAAAGTTTCTACGCTCCATAGACTCATTTGATGCTGAAATTGATTATGAGCATCATACCCAATGCTTACTCTATGAGCAAACATTTATACTAAACACACCACCCCCGCCACCCACAATAACTGAAAATACAATTGATGCTAACAGTTACGGCTCAAAGAGTCTCAAAGATAGTAAATTTAATTTCCTTAATGATATTCTATTCTCAGATCAACTGAGCACCGATTCAAACCGCACTGACGAAAGTACGCCAACAACAATTGAATCATACCTAGCAGACTGTAACAGTGAATTCATCACTCCACATCCTAACACTTATAATAACACATTCGCCAATACTATCAAACTAACAAATGGGTCTAACAATCACAATCTAACATCATCACATACTAGATCAGACCTGCGGTTCGAGCAAGAGCAACATTTTATGTACGATAACTACTCTCAACAAGATAATAGTGGTGAAGAAGATGTTGTCCATAAGAGGCATTTCGTCCCAGGTAACACAAAACGACTCCAACATCGCTCGGTGTTGTGTTCTATTGTGTTGTACTCCGTTATGCTGTGCTGTATTTCATTTGTTCCGTGTTTTATAATTTACGCTTCATCTTTTTAAGCTAATTGTTGTCTATACGAGTACGAATATAATATACATACATATATTTACTTTAGCTATTATTGTATATTGTTTTTTGCATTTCTTTTCAATAAATTTTCGTGAAACTGCATCTCTCCACCTTTTAGGCTCTATAGCAGAGCGTGAACACAAGAAATGGAACAATGCAGTGGAAATGCCGAATAACCCCTACACTACAGAGGCGCTGCAACGTCGGATCAGTGGCAGTCAAGAGCGCTTCATTGATTTACCAAATATAAGTGGGAGTACTGAAAGAAATCCCATTTCAATGGCAACCAAAGAACCTGAAGCCGTTACAGGAAATGAAATTCGAAACGATATTGACTATAAAAGGTAGCGGTTTGCTAAACAAAAAAAAACAAACGAAAAACTAGATTTAAGCGAGCAAATTCGTATTCTAATTCCAGATATAGCCGCGATTATTATATAAACGACGACAATGTTGCCAAAACCAGCCCAAAGCACCAAATCGCCACAGGAGATGAACGTATCAGTGACGGCATGAATGAGGTAAATTACCATGGCAAAAATACAAATAAAGGTATCCCGTTTATTGATCATAACGATTGCGATTGGATCCTTTCCACTCCTGTGCGCCGTAGCAGTTCGCTAAAAATCATTAACCGCCGTTCACCACCAAAATCATATTACAACTTCACAGCAAATGCAACCTCCACTTCCCCAAAATATTACCAAAAACACCACCTACCACAACGCTCATTTAGCTCAATGTCTCATTACGACAACTTGGACCGCATACATTTACAGAACGACCAACGTAATGCCACTACCAGACATTCAAACTGCTATCGCAACAATAAAAAGTGTGGTGCATGTGAAGACGGTCTTATGGTTAACACTGACGGCAACGTCGACGTGGACATATACAATGACTTCAATGATTACAGTGACCATAGACGCTCAGAACGTGCGTGGCGAAGCGCTAGCGCCAACTCATATTATCCAACCACTCTACCCGCACGACACACGCCATCCTCCCTGAGTTTTAACAGTAATACTAGCGGTACGTCGGTAAGATCGTCAAAGTCAAAATATTCCCCCTCACATAATATAAATATCCTCTCACAATTTGAAAAGCAATTACTGCACAAAGATCTGAAAAGAAACAGTTTTCGCGCCATTTCGGCTACATCCAAAGAGTTCGTAATGAATCCACTTTACGAGCTGGAAAATATCAATGGTACCAGTGATGGCAGCGAAAAAACTAACAGTCAAGGTAAAACCAAACGTACGAATAAGCACAGTAGAGACGAACAAATTGACTCTGGAGTTGACAGTTTTCTAAATGGTTTCAATGAAATCGAAGTAAAAGTCGACGACACAATCACAAATTTACCCATTTAGGGCCAGTTACTATTATTTTTCTCTTTTTTTTTTGTGTTGGAAACTCCTTTTATTGAATTAGGGCCATATGCCGAATGGGACTTTTACAAGTCAAACACAACTAGTCAGTAATGAAGCTTACATACATATTTACAAATACATACTCGTACATATTATAAATTTGTATGAAATATGAATGTGTCATAAGGGCATTGGTAAAATTAAAATACTGTCTTTACAACAACACGTCAGTACTAATGAATTTATTCACGTGTAGTAATCTTAATATGTGTGCATACTTACATACTTATGTATATTTAGGGAATTGTCTAACGAATGAAATCCCTGCGATTTTTGCAAATTATTTCTTTTTTAAGTAAATCAATATGTGTATCATATGTAACATACTTAAATATGTTTGCATATGTACATATGTATGTATGTATGTATAAGCCACACAAAACTATGTAAATAAAAGCATGTAAAGAGCGAGCTAAAAGCCCTTACACACACCATTTGCATAAAGTTGAAAATTATAATTTTCATACTAAAATTAATCTCAGTTTATTTACGGCTAACAATTTTGCAACGTTCGCCGAGATGAGCAATATTCATATTACAGAATATTTCTTTTATTTTAAATTTTTGCACAAAATAGAAACCCCGAAAGGAGCGAATAGAAACTGGTCATACGTATAGTTTTAATTATCTTTGGAAAATGAATTTAATATTAGCAACACATAAATATTTATTTATACTAAGTAGTTCCAAAATAATGTTTTGTTTTATGATAGCAATTATTCTCAACATTTGTTTCAGTTGAGATTGGTAGAAAATTTATTTTTATTATGTATTTTATCGCATTGAATTACGTTTGCTTTTAACATTATTTTGCAAATAAATTTGTTATATAAAAACATTAGTATCAATATGTTTACATATACCTACATACATAAATATAATATATATAGAGTACGGTAAAGTACGCAGAGACCCCTAAAACCAAACAAAAACAGTGTTTCAAGCATTGGGCAATTGCGCTCCTATTTCCTGAGAAAACTTATTTGCTTCTTTTTGATATTTAAGAATTTTAATGTTGACTCACTTTTAAAGTTACGGTGCGATTATTAGTCGTTATTAATTTAGAGGAAAAAAGTGAAAAGTGAAAAGTGAAAAGTGGGAAATGTTAGTAACCCTGTCTAAAACATTCGTTTGAAAATTAACTAAAAATAACGCTTTGCTGTGAATTTTGTTAAAATGTTAATATTTTTATAATACTCCATTTGAACTTACGTTAAATGTCTTTTCTTTAACTACAATTAATAGTTATCCATTAATTGCAGAGTGAATGAAGTAGATCCTTTCTACATACATACATACATACATGTATTAAATTGAGCATTCATTTTCAATATTATATAGAGTTATCCATTTCGTGGTTTCAAAGGTACAGGGTTGTATCTTGACATCTGTCGAACTTCACTGTCAAATCAAACATATTTTGTCAGACATTTAAGAAAATGGATCGCTTTACAACCGCACAATGGGTTAAAATTGTTAAAACCTACTACAAAAATTCCGATACAAACGTGGCCACGTTCCGTGCTTTAAGAGCAGATTACGGTATACATAATCATCCAACTACTTCAGTAATTGTAAAATTTTAAAGAAATTTGAAGAGACTGGGTCGGTTACAGACATTGTAAGGCCTGAGCATCATCGTTTTGCTCGTTTCATCTCAAATATCGCCACCGTAAGTGAAAGTTTAGCCGAAAATCCGAAAAGCCGAAATTTTGCACTTGGACATACACCTACATCCATATGTAGTCCAGCTCACATAACAACTGCAACCGACTGATCGTTCAGAACTCTTGAACAACAAGCAGTGGAAGGCGATTTTTCGAACAGCGAAGAGGCACATTTCTCACTCGGAGGATACGTATAAAAGCAAAATTGTTACATTTGGGCCTCCGAAAATCTTCAATTAATTGAAGTGAGGCCATTATACGATGACGGCGGGACTGTCACAACTGACTGGTTTCAACAACCACCAAGTACCGTGCGATTTGAAAGGGCTCTACTATTTTTGTGGCACGCGAAAGTGCCAAAAAGTGTTCGAACAGATCGCAGGTTGCAAGAGTTCGGGAGGCGGTCATTGCAATGATGCAGTGTTTAACATATTATATAATGTCAGGGTTCAATATTTATAACAAAAAAGGAATTTCAGGAAGAAACCACCACCGCAAAATGAATAGGCTTGTATTTATCTACGAGGCATACCCAGAAGGAAAGATTTTCATGGACGGGAAGATTTTATTTTCGACATGTTGGCAACACAGTAGTGTAGCCAGACTTTTCCCCTTTGCAACGAGACCGGATCGACCTCTGCTTGAGATTTATAATGAAGTGAAAACTGCATACGGTGAAGAAGCTATGAATCGTATGAGTGTGTATGCGAGTTTTACAACAGTCGTAAGCCTGTGCATGGTGAATACACGTACGGAAGACCTTCAATTGTGACAGACGAAATGTCTGAAAAAATCGAAAATCCGCTCCGTGAAGATCGTAGATGTACTGTGGATGAACTCTCTGAAGCTGCACATGAGTAAAAAAGGATTTTCTACCGAGGTGGAGAAGTAGACGAAGCGGTTGGCGTTGCATAGAGAGGAATGACAACTATGTCGAAAAATACAATAGTTTACACTATGTCCTAAAATATTACTTAATATTTTTGTTTAAACAAATAATTTTAAAACCTACAAAAATTCAGCACACTTAACTTCTGGATATGTATCACACTATGTAGGCCTCCGTGCTAATATTATTAATAATACCACAACATAGAAATCCAAACAAAATGTAGCTAATCACAGAAACAAATGTTTTTAGTGAAATGAGTAGGAAAAAACAGATTATTTTAAAAAATTTACAGCCGGGTAAGTATTTAATTGGACTGGCATGCACATAATATATGTATATTTGAGTTTCCAAGCTAGTACATAATTATTTTTTAGCTCCATGAATAATACACACATTATTATTAAGTATGCATGTAGTATATTTATTTATTTATATGGCATAATCGGCAATTCTACTAACAACATTTGTTTCGAAAAATTCACGTCATTCCATACAAAAACTTTCATATTAAAAAACAAATAATAAAATTACGTGAAGGGTTTTCATAAAATGTACATAGGTACTTCTGTACTAACAAACAAAATCTAACAGTAAAATTGTTAATATTTTCATTATTTATTTTCACTAACTTTTGTTTGAAGTCAGCTTTATGGAACTTTTTTATGTCACACCTACCTTCTGCCTAGAAAGAATAGGTATAGAATAGTAGCTTTTCTCGCCCACTCTCCAGTTTCTTTTAAGTTTCTCACATTTCACATAAAATAAAACATGATTTACATATGCAAAATTTACATTCCGAAAGCGGCAACTTTAATCAAAAATATTTTAAATTATTACTAACCGTCTATTCCTTTTGGTTTTCTGGCACACTTTATTATTATTGTAAACACTTTAGAATGGATGAGAATTAAATTGCTGAAAATAAAGTATCCATCCTAGCAATTTTATTCAAATTTAAGAAAACATTTCCTTTTATCACAGGGTAAATGAGAAATATATACATATTATATATATCTACCAACAATATTGCATGAAATGTTTTGTAAAACAAAAGAATCTTTAATGAATTCCAGTTTTTTCTTAAATTAATAAAACTAAAATACAGTAAGCAGAACTACGGGAGCGGTATGGGGAATAAGGTGTGGATATACCAAAACCAAATTATTTTTCCTTTTCAATATATTCACTTGAAAGGCGGACACGTTTATCAAATCCTTCAATTAATTTATTTATGCTCTCATTAAAAAATCGTTTTCTCTTAATCTTCAAAGTACACCAAAACTGCCTCCTTGACTTCATCATTAGTGATACATTGTTTACTCATCAGATAATCACTCGAGGTCAGGTCTGGGCTGTAGGTTGGGTGATTCAAAATATCAAAGTCCACATTATGCAGGGTAAACAATTTCGGCAGCCATCTTGCGGTGACCTTACTTAATTATGCCAAGATGATCCTGCACGATTTTAGGCTTCAAACATTTGTGCAAGTGGTTTCTTCTTAGCCTGCCATCGTCGAGGGCAAATCTTTCAACTTTTTGGATAAATTCTGGCGTGACAACTTTTTTGCTCCTGCCTCGAGCAAGGGATTCCCTTCCTTATTTAAAAAAACTGTGCCACTTGTACTGCAAGGTTTTTTCCGAAGAAGAGTCGACTTAAGGAAGGACAACAAATTTACACAACGCATATACATAACACATACTCGTACATATATAGAATTCCATCAAAGTTGTTGAAAACTCCTTTTGTTAGATTTTACCGATTTGTTTTTTTTTTTTTTGTTGTTAATTCATACCTATGGAAACATGTGGTAACCTACTTTTTTGCGCTGGATTCTGGATTCTTGGATTCTGTAGTATTAGGGAAGAGCGGACTGCCTGACCTCAAACCTTCGTTGATTTGTGATGAGTCCAAAACCTTCAGACGAAACTGTTGTATCGATTTATGTGCATATCTTACGAATATCAGAAGAAAACTAACGGTTTGTTTATAAACATTTTCGTATTGGCAATTAACTCAGGTAGGTTCAGCGTGTGCTACCTTAACTGAGCTGAGTTTTGTGGTTGATTTAAAGTAAAAAATGGCAAATTTAAAGTGTTATGTGGTGTATGTTGAGTTTGTTAAAAGTTATTAAAGATTGATCAAATGACATCTACATTTACATAAAGGCATACATGCATACATACATATATAAATATTTAACAATAATTACTCTAAACTGTCTTCACTAACATTTTTGGGCTTCCGTATTTTTTCTATGTACTTTCTTTTCATAAAAAAATAATACAAAATACGATATAAAAAATAATCATACCAAAATACCGTCAAATACTTGTTAAAACATTCGTTTAAATATCTAAATCGAACACACACTAACATTGAAAACACGCATACGTACATACCTACATACACATTAAACAATATCAAAGGGTGTGAGTGAGACCCATGATATCGAAAAACCTCCTGTATCCAATCCCGTGGTATATCAGGCGCTTCCCGCGCGTGTGGTAGAGGAAAATACATCATTTGAAACACTCTCCAATCAGTCCATGCAATCGGTGAACACTACCACCAGTGACGACTCCGATACAGTGTGTATTTATGATTTTAAAAAACAGCAAACAACTATCGTTCGTAAGGACGTTAAATCGACAGAAGACTCTCCGCCGGCTTCCCCAAAATCAAGCGAATGCCCTAAGGAATTGCCAGTGGAAATACATGCGGCAGCAACTCGTGTACCAATCGCAGCAATCAAAGGTTCTACACCAAGAGCATTCAAATTTCTACAACCTAAACGAAGACTAATTGATCCTAGTCAAGTATTGAGCTTGGATGAGGAAGCGTGTGAGGTAATAATTTGAAATTTTAAACATTTCCCAAATACCCTATTAACATCTGTCTATAGGCCCCAACTTCACCACCTGGCGAACGAGCGGTCGTGGAGGAAGAAGTGGCTCAAGTCATGCCATCTGTAAAAGCGTTAGCACAAGCGTTCCTTTTAACCTCAAATAAGTTTACGCCAGCGGAAAAGCGTTGGAAGAAGGGGGTAAGCGCTTCCACATTCATTTTCTCACATAGTGATTGTCTACATGATGTAGCAACTAACTAAAAACAAAAACAACAACATATCAAGTTGATTCCGTTTTATAGCTGATGGGCGGTAACAATTGTTACCAATTTTGACATGCTAATTTTTACTGACATTTCTCACCGAACAGACCTATTTTTCATCGAACAAACCTATTATTCGAACATTTTAGCAAGACTCAGATAAAGATTTAAGCCAATTTTTGTTCTATCTACAAAACTTAAGTTAACAAGCCTAGTTCCGGTGGAAATATAAGAACTATTTGTAATAAATTTATGTACACACATACATACTCGTATATATGTTTTATTACGTGAAATGTATAGTAATAATTCGCATATGACGTAGCCATACATATTTATTCTTTAATGCAGATTCAAAGTATACCAACTGCGCCAGTTGAACAAAAACGCAAACTTGAGTCAATGAAAACCGAAGCTTCTTTATCGGTGACGGAAGTGGGCGAGGATGCCACTATTGCATCGGATTTATCCTCATTGGAGACGTAAGTAGATTACCAAAAAGATCTATATGCAGATGTTTAGCCTCGCCTTCTCTTTTAGCGATCCTCCAGCAAATACGGATTTATCCATCGTGCCACCAGTTATCCGCTCCTCACCAGATCGCACTTCAAATACCGAGAGTAGCAAAAGTAGCAGTACACATATGTTAAGGCGTGTCAGTATGCTGAAAAGTAATATTGCTTTCTTTGAGAATTTAAAGTTTAAGTAAAAATTACCATTAAATATGGACGGAAGAGATGCTGATTGACGACTATTTCGACAAGGCTAAATATGTTTGTCAATCGGTGAATTGCGAAATGTATTGATGACAGCCGTCATATGGAGTGGATTCACAGTTTTGTTCTACATATATATGTATATATATATATATATATATATTTATAGATTTGTACTTTTTAAACGTGCCATTTGTACTTGGTATTCACACGAAGTGGACGTGCTAAAGCGTTTGAACAATTTCAACAAAGGACATTGGAGTTTTGTTTTTAGTTTTAAGTGTTACTTAGTTAATAATAACGTTATAAACAGTCTCGTTTATTTTATTTATATAAATTAAGAATTTTAAAATAGGTTTGTTTTTTGGTCCTCTTATTTATTGAAGTTAACTGATTATTAATTTGAAATAAACACATATGGTTTTAGTACCATTTGGCCCTTTATCGATCATTGGATATATATATGCGGTTGGATAACGGATCCTATCCGCCTCCGATCAGACGATGGATTTTTATGAGAAGCTTGGTCGAACCCGCCTCGAAGCATGGCACCGTTATATGCACTTAGACACAAATACATATATTTCCCCAAATTGCTGAAAGTGTAGGTATTATTGGTTTATTAAATACAATTTTCGATAAATTAATTCAGGTCCAGGGTTATCAGTACAAAACAGAAATATAAATATTGTTTTCACTAATAGAAAAATGTCTGTTTGCAAAAATAGTAAAAAAAAAAATGAAAGGTTCAGACACCAAAAACGTGGTGAGTTTACCAAGCAAAAAGTGGGTAACCTGCCGCACGTATTAACGCTTCGACTTCTACTCTATCGTTAAAATACCTATTATAGGTAATTCTTGAATCTCTCCTGACATGTCGACATCTGAATTCCTTAAAACTCGTATGACAAAAGGACGATCCAATACAGGCATTCAGCTAAGGGCTACTAAAAAAAATTCAAAAGTATTTGCCAAACAATTTTCATACATACGTGTAAGAGTTTTAATTTAGCAAATTTAGGTAAGAAGAAGAAGTAAGTTCAAATTGAAATATCTCAATGTAATGCAGGACTGCAGATAAAAGTATCAGATCACAAGTATTTCGTTCATCTGCGGAAAGTAAAAAAGTTATGTTTCAAAGAATACTGTAAATTTTCCAACATGCATGATACGAATATACATATGTAAATATCAAGAAAATTCCACTTGCCACTTTAATTTTTTTTCTCATGCGCGTGTTTTGAGCACTTTTTCGCCATTGTGCGTCATACTAATATTACAGCACTCTCTTCTTTTCTCTTCTCTTCTCTTATTTTTACCCTATGAAAAAGAACGTTCGTCCCATCGAAAGTTGGAAAAAAATACTATTCTTAAGGGAAGAAAGAGGAATCAATTATTGTAATCTCTTTGTCATGAAGCCCGATTAAGATAATTTTTTCTTTTATTGCAAGTTTTGTCCCAGATAAAATTGAATAGGAGAAATGAAATTTAGAATAAGAATACGAGCATGTGTGATTTATTGCCTCTCATATTAATTACAACTCATTATCACTCATTGTCACGAGAAAGCAATAAGAAATGATGCAAAAATTATTTAGTAAAACAAAAAATTATAAAATAAAACCCTTAAAGAAAATAAAAATGGAACAACCGTTGGAACTAAAACACAAAAAAAGTAAATTATTCAGCCTTAATAACTAATTCTTAAACTAATCTATACGCCCTCGTAAAAGATTTAGTCCTGAAAGACTGATGGATAAACTACAGTCTAAGCCACTGGTCCGAAAGATCTGAAACTTATTGACACTCAAATTGTAACCCTTAGCCGCAGAATAATAAAAATGTGCTTATATCCAAATCATACTAGTTTTTATCAATCCGTCCAAAAAAGGAAGTAAGTAAATTCGAGCAATATGTATATTATTTCAATAGTAAAAAGAACTATAATTTCCGCAAAAAGCCATCTATATACCGTGGGAGAAGAGTAGTAATCGCGATAATCTAATTTAAAAGCCAACCATTACCAAATTTCAAGTAAATCGAATCGAAAAATTATTTTTTTCGAATAGTTCGGTCCCTGGTCCAGTTCCCTTAAAACCCTCTCCAGGAACCATAGACACAATCTGACAAAACTTCAAGTCAATCGGTCGGTAACCGTTCGAGATCTTTATAACCGAACACAAGACAATTAAAAATCTTGCTAGAACCATTTTAAAATTTGATGCGCACGAAGTCGCGGGAAAAACTAGCGTAAGTACATATACGTGAGTAATTTTGAGTCGGCAATTTAACTGAGTCAAGCGTGATGCGTGGCAGAGACGCGGTTCTTCGACTGAAAGTACGTAGTGTTCACGAAGTCAAAGTCGGCGAAATCTTACTGGCTTTTTGGCTCACCGAAAAATTAGTAACAATTGTTACTGCCCATCGACTCACGGAACAGAACTATATATACCCAGAACGTTTTGACGTACGAGCCCTATTTGAAACACTACTAATTCAGCCAAAAATCACTTATTTTATAACTATGACTATTTATTTGAGTTAAATTTTATTATATATATATACATATATATATATATACATATATATATATATACATATATATATATATACATATATATATATTATAAATTTGTTAAGTCTTAGAATTACACCTTAAAAGCCCTATAAAATCTCTAAAAAATTACAGTGACAAAGCTGGATAAACATACTTCTATATTATATGTTTTTTACATGTAAATATTTAGTACAAAATTACTAGCTACATTTGTTATAATATACATATTAAATCATTATACACACACGCATTTTTTAAAACAAGCAAGATACCTTTAGAGTTCTCTGATATTAAAAAAGATGAAGGCACTTAATAGTTTTACAACTCAACTATTTTCATAGTTTTTGTTTACCGCATATACAAATGTTTGGACATAAGGTCCATACCCTTCCGAAACTATAACAATAAAAGTTTAAAAATTCTATATACATATATATGTGTGTATATGTAATTGAATAATTGCATTACAGAGAATTGTCAAATACGTGTCAACCGATTTGGTCAGTTTGGTGTTGATGTCATATTGCTATTGCCGCTGGTATGGGGATGAGCCCAAAATATCACGATTATCAACGGTATGGCAAAGCACAGTGCCAAGATTACAATAAACAAGCACACCCAGGTCATATCACCATCGGAACCAGACCAGTGAAGAGCACTTAATGCTGGCCCTCGTATAGGCCGTACGTGAGGATCGGCAAAGTCATCATCGAGTAAATCGTCCAATAGTGCTGTAGAGTCAGTAGATGAGTTTGGTTCTAAAAGTAAAAAAGAAAAGATTTCACCATTACTAAGAGATTGAGGGAATTCACGCGAACGTCATATTCAAATTTGGATAACGAAATAGATGGTTACAATTGAGTGAAGTTATTTACCTTTACTATATGAAGAAGTTTTTTTTTTCTTTACACGCGCTAAGCTTGAGGAAAAAATGGTGAATGGTGGAGTCGTTACGAAAAGTGATCGGACGAGGAGATCGGAAGTTGAGAGATACAAATATTTTGCTTATATTTTCAAACGCAGCAGTTCTGGGCACAGTGAGAAGATGAAATTTTGTGCTAGTGTTGAAAATAAGTTGAGAGGAAAGATATACCCCAAAAAGATTGGAATAATTTTGTAAATAATTTCTTTCTAATATGCATTGATTTTTTATTCTTTCTAATCATAAAACAATTCCTTCAGTATTACAATCTACTGAAACCGATAATGAAAACAATGAATAAAAACGAAATAATCTAAAATATTGATTAATGTGTAAAAAACCAAGCTGCTCTTATACACAGATACACACATAATAGATAGATAACGAGGTGAGGTCAGTTCTATCTGACACGCGTAATTGTAAATACAAAACAAGAGTATCGGCCGAAGGTATTGAGAGCCACTCTGGTAAATTATATGAGGTAGTCTAGGCAACTTATCTCATGTTATGGAAGATACGGTGATTTACGGAAAGTGAAGATTTGGGCCGTCGGTCTTTCGGGCAGCACGCTAATAGGAGAATAATATGTATATTAAGGTTCAATTCAAGATTTGAATGTTGAAATCGCTTATTAGGGATACTATGCTGTGAATCAAATATAATTAATATCTCCGATGAGACGATATTGTACGGTGGACTTAGCCTCGAACTTTTGTAAGTAATCGTTACAGACCTTCCGTTAGATGATTTCAATAAGATTAAAAAGTTTTCAGAGGTTAAGAAACTGATACAAGGGCGCATAGTACTTATCTCAGTTCTTTCTCGATTTACTCTACATACTCACTAAGATAAACAACTAACGAAATAGAACAACTTTCATAAATTTTTTTTATTTATTTTATTACAAATTTTCATTGCAATTTCTACTCACTCAATGATATAATAAATCTTAACTTATGTTTAATTGTATGTCATATAGCGTGGAGTAGCGCTGAATTTAGCATAGCTCTTAATGACTTTGTTAACTGCCTCCAAAAAATCCTTTTCTGTTGCAACCTTACGGCGAGCACGTATGGCGAACATGCCTGCCTCTGTGCACACGGAGCGAATTTCAGCGCCAGTAGAATTTGGGCAAAGGCGTGCAAGCAATTCGAAACGAATGTCTCTCTCTACTGACATCGAACGGGCGTGAATTTTGAAAATATGTGTACGTCCTTCTAAATCGGGGAGACCGAATTCAACTTTACGATCTAAACGGCCCGGACGCATCAGTGCCGGATCAAGAGTATCTGGCCTGTTGGTAGCCATGAGAACTTTAATGTTTCCACGTGGATCAAATCCATCCAGTTGATTAATTAATTCCAGCATAGTACGTTGCACTTCATTATCGCCACCAGCACCATCATCAAAACGAGCACCACCAATCGCATCTATTTCATCAAAGAATATCAAACAAGCTTTCTTTGACCTGGCCATTTCAAAAAGCTCGCGTACCATTCGTGCGCCTTCTCCTACATATTTTTGAACGAGCTCAGATCCAATGACGCGAATGAAACAAGCATCTGTGCGATTAGCTACAGCGCGAGCACATAATGTTTTACCAGTTCCAGGAGGACCAAAAAGCAACACTCCCTTTGGTGGCTCAATACCTAAATTCACAAATTTTTCAGGATGTAATAATGGAGTTTCCACCACTTCTCGCAACTTTTCTATCTGTTCTTTGCAACCTCCAACGTCACTATATGTTACATCAGGCTTATCTTCTACTTGCATCATTGTAACAGTGGGATCTATTTTTGGTGGTAAGGGAATATGAATCTGGTATTTGTTGCGATCAACGCCAACACGCATACCCTCCTCAATATCTGTTGGTGCTACAGAGTCGGCTAGATCGACGACAAACTTTGCAAATTGTTTCACGTTTATAATATATTTAGGATCATCCGAATCAGCATTAATTATTTTGGTGCAACGCGCTACCTGAAGAGGCTGTTCGTTTTGTAGTATCTGTTTATCAGCTGCTAAATCCCATAATGCGGGTGGTGCTAGTCCAGTATCGCTTTCTTTAATTCCGGTGAGCTCATTTACTTGTTTTACAGCCTTCTGTATGTCTTCTTCGATAGTTTTAATGGCTTTATGGTATTGACTCTGTCCGTACGTCTTCAACAATTCAATATCGCCTTCATCCAACGATTTTATTTCTTTCTCCTCAGTCTCGTCTGATTTTATTTTGCGTTGATCGTCCCCCAAATAATCCGGCATTTTTACTCAATTGTTTTTTAAATTAAATTAAGAAAATTATTCAAAATTCTTTTTATTCGCAACAATGACTATACAAATTGGAAATTAGTGCTGTCAATATATTTGATGGAACGGCCGAATCACTTATTTTGACATGCAAACGGAAATGAAACACAGGGTAGTGATTAAGTAGTTATGAAATTTCTTAAAAAAAAGAGGGTTGCCGCACTTTCCTGCTATAAAAAAATATTTCTTCAGAGGATTTGCACTGGTCATGCAATTAATCTAAGAAAATAATTTATGTTAATTTTTGCTCATAGTAGTTTATAACCTACTTAATTCATACAAACTTAGATATGTATGTTACTTATTTCACCAAAATAAATTTTTTATTTCACTTTTAAAACTTTTCAGGGATTTTCAGTTTTCTTTGATCAGCTGATTAAGAAATTATATACATATGTAGGTAGGTATATAGTACACATGTTTTGCATTTGTTTTGTCGGTGAGGTGGCAAAGGTAATATTTGAGGTAAATGCCTGTATGCACACGTAAAATAGCCGTAGTACACATATTTCAATAAAAACAAAAACAATAAAACAATATCCTTCTTTTTACAATTCATCTACGAAAAAATATATGCACATATTTACTCTAGCAAAATTTTAAATTCATGAGACTATGCACTTTTCCACTTTGTCTTTTTGTATTGTAAATATATGCGCAAAAACATTGCAGCAGTCCAGTAAGTTATTAAATACAATTTATTTTAAGGGTTCTTACCTTGATCTGTGTAAATTTTATTTTCGCTTGACAATTTTGAATTCCAAACTGAACTGTTTGTGTTAGTTGTATCTTCTTTGTTCTGTCCAGATGAATTTACCGAAGCTATAATAAGTTTCTCTCCCAACATAACTTTTGCATCTTCTAATGGATTGCGCATTATATTTGTTTCCAGAGAATTATGTTCACTTTGGGCTGGGCTATTGCTACCACTTCTATGCACAATCGGTAGGGTTTCTAGTAATACGGAATGCGGCGTAACAGGAATTTTTATGATCTTTCTGGCATAAATTTCGTTATCTTTGTCAATCTTATTAAGACGCTTTATATCGGTTACCTGAGGATATAAATATATAATAAAAATAATTTAGAAAAAACTTCCAATTCAATTACTTACTGTACAATGGAATCTTAACGCCAGTGCTTGCAAAGTATCCCCTTCGTTCACCTTGGCTTCAATGGTACTTTCAAAACGATGTGATGCTGGAGAGCCTATAGCTGACAACCTTTCTAATTCCATAAAATCTTTGCCATCTTCCAATTTTCTATTGAATGGAGTATATGACATGCTGGCAACTTCATAAGAATCGGTATCAATATCTCCAGATATATTAACTCTTCTGTAAAACAGTAATCCTTTCTTAAGTGTGATTAAACAAATATTTTGCGAGCTTACCGCTGCCTCCGCATTGCAGGTATTATTTTCCTCCTTGTGTAAAGTACACAAAAAATTGATTTTCAACTTTAGTACTCAATAAAGATTCACTATATTTCTTAATAAATTAGAATTAGAGAATTGATTTTCGCTCAAACAAGTTCTTTCCACGATACAAAATATATTTAATTTACGTGTAATTATAACGAAAGTACGTAACTAGGTTGTTTCCTAAATTGGATTCTTATGAATATGAAACAAGCGAATAGGGTGACCCGGTCAGAAATAGTAAATAAATAAATTAAATGTATAATGCAACACGTCAGCTAAATCTTGAATGTAAATTCTCTACATTGTATAGCAAACATTAAAACATTTTCATCATAACGAATTGAAACAAAAATTAAAAATTTGTTAGCATGAATCAATTAATTTCAAGACTTTTAAAAATCTATATTTTAACACTTGACATTTCACACCGCATACATATGTATGCATATGAATGAAACAAACAGAACTTTTCTTAGATAAGAATTTCTTTCAATATTTCAGTCAAGGAAGAAATGGAGCGATGTGCTCCACTTTAAAATTAATACCAAATTAAAAACAAAACAACTAAAAAATCCTTTATATATTTTATAAAAAACAGAGTTAGAAATCACGCCAATTCAATATAATAAGCGTGAAAGACGTCGTCTTCGCTTTCACAGATTTAGTTTAATGGCATTTCGGAAATTTGTAAAATCTGTACTACTAGGGATTCCAATCGGTATAACGTTTCTAGATTGTGTTGGATACGTCGCACGAGTGGATGGTAATTATTTTATGCATTGTCTAACGTCCTTCCTTTTAGAATGGTTAAAAACAAAATGAAAGCGGAGATTCGGTGAATCGTAAATAGATTGTAAATAGCATTTCGTATTTTTTTAGGTATTTCCATGCAACCAGCTCTTAATCCAGATGCCAGTCAAACGGATTACGTATTTCTCTCTCGTTGGGCTGTACGTACAAGCAATGTCGATCGAGGAGATATCGTTTCTCTTATTTCTCCTAAAGATCCGTCACAAAAGATAATCAAACGCATCGTAGGACTGCAGGGAGATGTCGTATCTACACTTGGGTACAAACACGAAATAGTGCGAATCCCAGAAGGTCATTGCTGGGTTGAAGGGGATCACACGGGACATTCGCTGGATAGCAATACTTTTGGCCCTGTAGCACAAGGCCTGCTGACGGCTAGAGCGACATATATTGTGTGGCCTCCAGAACGTTGGCGTCGACTACAAACAGAGCTGCCTCGACGGCGTCGACCCATACAAATAGCAAAGTCAGCGAGTTACTATAGTCAATAGTAAAATTATTTTATGTACTTGGATGTACACTATTGTTTCCATAGGGTAGGAAACGTTATGCCAGAATTATTTAAGAATCCTTAAAGTGTTTAATGTAAAATTTGTTTAACAACTACATTTTACATGTTACAAATTCTTGCGGATTACCTTGTTTCTATGTATGTATATATATTTAAAAATTTTAAGTTAATTATAAAGGAACATGATGTTAGATTTTAATATTAATAAACCACTGTGCCGTTAAGCTTATCCCTGAAGTGTTAAATTCGTAAATGTACGAAAAATTAAAATACTTGACAATTTTATAACTGTTTTGTTTTTATTTGTAAAAAATTTGAAAATTATCATCAATTAGTCTTATATTAAACTCTTTCAGTAGATCTAAAGTTAACTTAAGAGCTACACCTTCTCTTACTATTTTATAAACTCCTGGTTGTGATAAATCAATCACTGTAGATCCAGAACGTCGGTCTTCACTCAAACCTATCTGTCCCGCATCGAAAATACTGCCTAGTTTAGGCCATAAGGGCTCGAATTCATTTATATTTAGACTACTTCGCTCGGCAGATCGATTTGCGCTAGTTAAGGCAAGCGGCTTGTCATCCAATACCGAACATAAATTTTGTATAAAGGAAAACATTGGAATACGGATGCCTATTTTTGTAGTACCTGGATTTAGTAATCGATTACTTAGATGTATTGAACGTTCGATAATTATGGTAACAGGGCCGGGAAGGAGACGTTTTAAAAGCGCGTCGTTTAAATGCTCCGATACACCGTAACGTCGAAACGACTCTAAATTTTTTACACATATCGCCACCGGCTTATGGCTCTCACGACCTTTTATATCATACAATCTTCTTATGGCATCCTCATTATTTGCATCGCATGCAAATCCATACACAGTGTCTGTGGGCAAGGCAATGA
The DNA here is from genome assembly GCA_037013455.1 of Ceratitis rosa. Lineage (NCBI taxonomy): Eukaryota > Metazoa > Arthropoda > Insecta > Diptera > Tephritidae > Ceratitis > Ceratitis rosa. The sequence goes on from JAWMAG010000397.1 coordinate 616,743, forward strand.
CCTCCCCATCCAAGAGACATTGGCGAGCGATGCCAATAGCTTTGGGGTCGAGCACTTTGTATATTTTTTCTTGTGAAACTTTCAGCATTTTGGTGAAAATGTTATAGTTATGCGTGTACAGTGGATGACGATGATGAGAAACGCACAATAGCGCGGGTAACTTTATATTCATTTGACTGCAAAAAAGTAATTTAGGATTTTTATTATTACGGATATATCGCCCGACTAATCCCTCCAGTTGTGTCCACAAAGTTGATTACAACACTTGTAAAAAGTGGTCATAGGCTCATCTGCAGATCGAGTTTGCATTTGCATGAAATAGGCTTTCTTATGAGAGCAAGCTGGACATTCAGCGTCAGTAGAATCTACATTCTCCCAAGCAGCAGCTCCACCCATAACATGATCCACTTCCTATATTTAAAAAAAAAAAAAGCTTAGAAGTAATTACATTTTAAAATCATTTACTGTTACCTTCAGACGTGGAAATGTTCGTGTTGTTGTCTTGCGTTTTATATTGCAAATATATGGGCACGTATTACAAGAAAATCGGTGTCCTGTTGTATCCTGTTCGACCATCAGTATATTGCCACAAGTCGGACAAAATAAAAGCATAATTTAAAAATGCATTCATATATTATGAAGATAAAAACAAAATTCAAACCACGTTGCGTCAAAAAAGTTAATAAATAACAAACAGCTGATAAGTAGAACCGGCAAGCATTCAATGACACTATCGATTAATCGCATCATTAGTTTTTAGTTGCACTTTAAGGCGAGTTTACATAAAGAACAAAATACTCCTGAAACATTATCAATTATTCAAGCCAGCCATTTTTATGTATATATTTTCTGCGTATATATCCGCGATGTGCTCCAAAATGACAAATCAAAACTAAAAGTTAGGCAGTTGCCTCTCATCACGCAAACTATTTCAAACAAATTTTTATTAATTAATGCTAACGCCACATATCTGACCGATAAAGTATGATCTAGCGCACGGTTTTTGTTCAGTGTAGGGCCATTGGGAAACTAGACAGTCATACAAATTCAAAGTAACTAATATGCACAAGTAAGCTTATAAAATGTTTAGAAATATAGAGGAAGTTTCTAAACAAAAAGCTTCGTCTATCTTAAAAATGTTTCAGTGTATGTAAGGCTGGATTTACGGTGCAACTTTTGTTCGAGTAAGTACTTGTAAATGAACTCGATAAAAAAAAAACACTAGCTCGAGTAAATTCTTTGCTGTATGGATATCCGTACATCCCTAGTTTGACATCGATTTTCTTTCATCTTTCGAGTTGTATTTTATACTGTTTTATACGCCGGTTTTACCAATTTGTTTTGGAATATCCTCTTTAAAATAAGTAAATATATTATTAATGCAATTTTCACTTTGTGTCTTTGAAGTATCTTAGAAAAATTCGTTGGTTATTTTGTCTTTAATTTTTGTTCGTGGTTTATGTTATGACGTGTCATTCTTCATCGTTGTATCTGAAACGAAATTTTTTTTGTTTACAGATTCTGGAAAAGCAAGCAATCCAAGATGATTACAGATATGCAGTTAGCGATCTTCTCTAATATTTTGGGCGTTTTCCTATTTCTACTAGTTGTGGCTTATCATTACATTACGGCCAACACAACAAAGTAAATTTTTTACTTATTCCGGTTATATTAATATTGTATAATTATTCTTTATTTTTTTCAGAAGTATAACAAAAACAAAATAAATATTTTTCAATTACCAACTAATCTATTATTACTATATACTAAAATATAAATTAATTCACGACGTTTGGTGCGTCTATTTCTCTGATCATTTAGTTTGGAAATCGCTTTCGTTAGGATGGCCATATGAGAATTCCATATTTACGTTAGGGCTATCTAGAGGAATATCCATTGCTTCACTCATCTCAGCAGAAGTTTTAGATGATTTTCCGCACAACAGCTCAAACCTATAGTTTGCTAGAAATTTGTGTGCATTAATACAATGCTCTTTACGTGCCTCTGGCGTGAGCAATTTTTGTTTACACTCCTGCAGGAAACATGCATACATCGCTTCACCACGTCCCACACGAATGGCGAAATAAGAATCATGACGCTCCGAAACATGTAAATCAAGCAAATGAGCACTTGGCAAAGATCGCCGACAAATAGGACATATGAATCGATGAACGATGTTGAAATGCCCTTGATAACTAGCGACATCCAGAAAATTAAGATTACAACCAGGAATATTACAAAAGAAACTAATAGGGTTTGTTGCGACAGGTTCTTCTTGCGGTTCATTTGCGACCGCTATAACACCCAGCTTTTTGTATTTTGGTATATACATTTCATTAGCTGCAGAAAAACAAATATCGTCCGGTGATTTATAGCCAAAGGGAATGTTGTTTAACAATTCTATTAATTCAGCAATTGACAACATCTTAATTGTTGAAAATTTTAATTAATGTAAAATAATGTTGCTGACCAAATCACCTCTAAATGAAATAAAGTATGTCTTTGTCTTTGCCTCTATAAAACTTATTAGAAAAATGTTTAACAGTTATAACAGAACCAGCTATTTTCTAGTTACATTTCCCAAATTGGCACTACAAATTAGCAGTGCAACCAAACAATTGAAATTTATCAGTGATATCAAGTTTATGAAAATTTAACATCAGGGCTTTATTATGCTGACTTAGAAAACTTACACTTGACTTCAAACTTCGTATAGGCGAACAAAGCATTGCTAGCATTAAAATTCAGATTTTGCTACTTTTAGTCGGTTTTGGTGATCCTTTTTTCGTTTATGTAAATGGGAAAAAATAAAGAGCAGTTGATGAATTAATCATCCTGTATATGTTCTCATGCTTCAATAATTATGCTATGAGCTCTTTAATCAAATCTACGTCTACATTTTGTTTTTGAAGAAAAAATAGTGTTTTCACTTTTAAATAATACAGAGGGTATTTGGTATTCAATCGATATTATTTATTTTCATAAGCTTTCGTTAGGACTACATATATGTTACACTAATCCGGATCTATAGACTTTATTCCTATAAACAAGTAAATCTTCTAACACACAATTGGAGTTTAAGTACAAGAACTTTTGAAATAATTTGTGCATTGCCGAAAATAAATCGAAAAATAAATAAAGTTACATTCAAAGAATAAAGGATAGCTAATATGAAATTGAATTTCGTATTACAGCATTTGTTTGGTATCTAATTACGTACATTTTACTTATGCAAAGCGGCTGTATCCAGTTTTGGAGCTGGCTTGCTTGCCATTCCAGAAAGTAATTTTTTGATTTCAGCAATGGCACGTCCGGGGTTTAAATTTTTGGGGCAAGTTCGTGTGCAATTCATTATTGTGTGACATCTGTACACACTGAAGGGATCCTTTAACTTGCTCAAACGTTCAGTGGTGCTTTCATCACGGGAATCAATTATCCAGCGGTAGGCCTGCATCAGAACGGCTGGTCCTAAATACTTGTCTCCGTTCCACCAGTAGGATGGGCAAGACGTCGAACAGCAAGCACAAAGAATACATTCGTACAAACCATCCAGCTTTGAACGATCTTCAACAGATTGCAAATATTGAGCTTTACCCTTTGACTCGCTCACTTCATTCCTGTATTGATATTATATTTAAAATATGTTTGTTTAAATTCATTTAAATATACGTACTTTCGTTGTAACCATGGTTGAATTGAACGGTACTGTTCATAGAAATTGTTCAAGTCAGGTACTAAATCTCGAACTACATACATGTGAGGAAGGGGATAAACCTTAAGCGGTTTTGAAAGATTAGTATCAATTTTGCTGTAAATATACATATACATATCTCATATAATAAAAAATTAAGTGAACTATTCTGTATTGAAGATTTACCTAATACAAGCCAGAGTATTCGTACCACCGATATTCATGGCGCAGGAACCGCAAATTCCCTCGCGGCATGAACGACGAAAAGTTAAAGTTGGATCGACCTCATTCTTAATTTTAATTAAAGCATCCAAGACCATAGGACCACATTCGCGTAAGTTCACTTCATAAGTTTGCATGTACGGTTTCTCTCCAGCATTGTCAGGATTCCAGCGGTAAATTTGAAAGGTCTTGATTTGAGGAGCCTTTACTTCTTGTGGTTGTGCTTGTTGGCCCAAGTGTTTACCCGAAGTTAGTGAGCGCAACTATTGGCATAAGATGGTAATTGTATTTTTTAATTTAAAACGTAGTTTATAAATTTACTTAATCGCTTAATTTTCGCTTTTTGGACGTATGTGTGTATGTATAAATAAACCTAGTACATACACACATAGAAATTGTACACTTGCGGCAGAAAATGTCATTTTTCAATTGGATTATAGTTTTATGTAATTGCCTCATAGAGACATCATATAAACCAATTTAAAGTATGTATATATGTATATATACGTACAAATGCAATTAAAGATTATTTTCCGTGCAAAAATTCAATTATGCATTATGTAATATGAAGAATTTCAGATGCGATTTATGGAAATGCAAATTTCTATCGCTTCAGGTGCGTTATAATGAAATTACCTGCTGACGAACAGAAATCACTCCAATGCGATTCAAGGCGATACGAGCTTCGTTAACCAGAGCCATAATTTACAGTGGAAATCGTTTATGTTTGAGACTTTCAAAATATGGGGGCACTTGCAATTATATTTTATGAATATATATGTGCTTGTTTGCAAAACACTTTCACAGCATTAGTAGTATATTTTGTAGAGGGGGCTGCGCTGTCGGCGGTGTTCACAAGAACAGATGAGCCCTCTGCGAATCGTCAACATGAATCAGTGCTGCCAAATCCATCGAATTTATTTGGCAAAGCGGGTTGTCGCTGAAACGGTTAATTCGTTGGTAAAGCCAAAGAACGTATATTAATATACGTTCTTTGGTTATTCGTTTGTCAGAAAGCAAATATACATATACTGGCCAGTCCAGGACAAATATTAATCCCTTCGAGGGTATTTTTTAAATGGAGGCGGCTTCGAAAACTGTGGGTTTCCCCATTGGCTTGAAAACAATAAGAGCACACCACAAATTGAAGAAGAAACTCTTTGTTTGCTATTCGCTACAATTTTCTTTAATCACTTTGGATTTAATCATGTCAGCTGTTACGTACATATAAAAAGTTTACGTCTGTGACTGACTCACTCTAAAAACACACACGTTTTTAGGATTAAGTTAATTAAGAGAATTGCTGAATTGCCTAAAGTAACTTTTGATGAAAGTCCATGGGAGATATCCATATCTCTTACTTCATATAATGTAAGAAATATGAGTTTTTGCGTGGTCGCGTCACTCCCGCTTAATAAATCCTACTTCAGTTATATTATTGTAGTAAAATAACATCAATTCATAAATGCATGAAAATATTGGATTTAAAATTAAGTAAACCATAGTACATAAAAGGTATAAGGCCTTCGGAATACCCAAGGGCTGCGTTTCTTTCTTGTTCTTCATGTGGCCATTAGATATGTATTTCTATTTCACATGACTAAAATACTCGTATTTCCCATACCACTTAAATGTCAGCCTTTTGACACACTAAGAGCAAAAATAAAGCTTAAATTTGTTATTCTCTCCGCTTGAGATGTAGGCATGTGGATACCATGTTTGCGAGACGCAAGCCTGCACCAGGAGACCACTACAGTGTTGACAACAAGTGACAGCGCTAAACATGTTGAATGATACTCAAGCGTCAAAATATGTGACTGGCATTATAAACAATTTTAGGCAATTACATGTAAAAAATTTGCACTTTACAAAGCAAAGCCAAGAGAGACATTTTCATTGAAAGTTCTTCGGTAGGGTTGTAAAACATTTATTCAAATCTTTTTTCTGATTTACGTTCACTAATGTTATACATAATTGATGCTTTATAACGCCTTAGAGGTGAAGCTGGTTTAGAGCGCAAAAAATGGGCATATTTTATGAATTTTTTTTTGACTCAACAAAGGAATCAGTCGAAAATCTGTGCAATAGGTTTAAGAAAAAAGGTTTCATGGTACAAATACAAAATTTTTCGTGTGAATTAATTTCAAAATGATCGCACTCCAGCATTTCTCCGAAAACGGGTAAATGGCCGAAGAGGTAAACTCCTTAATTTTTGTCCTAGATCAAAAAATACAACTTTTCGAAATTTTGCACGTTTGAACAAAAAGATACAATTTTACTATTAAAAACGGCATAAAATTGTTGATTAAAAAAACTATTTAATGTAAAAAAGCCTACGTACGTCTCTGGAGATTTCGAGAAAAAAAAACGTTTTAAGTTAAATGGCGCTGAGGGCATACCTGCGAGGCACTGCCGTCGAATGAAAAATTTGCGCATTTAGACACTTTTACCGGCATCCATCCTTTGGTATGTTATTTCTAAGACCTTTGGGTTTTTTAAGACAAATACAATTTTTCCGATTTTTTTCAAAATTCGACCACCTTTCCCCCTTAAGAGATTATCAAGTGAGCTACGCCTGCAAGCGTTTTTGTGGTTTTCCTTTAAATGAAGAGACCTACCATTATTTCTAACCTATCTCCGAACGGCTGATGGTTTCCTATAAAGAGCTTTTTTTTCAAGTCCGAAATACATGTGGGTGGGGCGGCCTGTACATAATTATTGTGTATACTTTGATGATTATTTGATGAAAACTCAATAAGAGCTAAAGAAGGGTGGGTGTGAAAACCAGATACCAGACTGCTACGGAGGTTTGGAAGAATTTAGGGGTTAGAAAATATTGTTGGACTCAACTTGTATCAATCGTAGTGGCACCCAATGCAGACGGCCCTACTTGAGAGGTAGAGCGGCAGACAAATATAGCCCACAAAGTCCCAAAATAATTCAGAGAACATAAGAGAAGGGGACTATTATTATTTATTACTTTTTTTTAAGTATATCTTTCTTCCCAAAAGCCAAGAAGCAACTGGTTGCTGGCTCATCAACTGAAGAGCAATTCAAATAATCCATTGAAATAATTCAGGTTACCGAGAGTCCACTGTATACATACGAGTGCATATATATGTATATATGCTGTATATTGCAAAAAGTGATTCCCTCGCCTATCCGAAGTGTGTTCTCTCTGAGAAACAACAGGTGGTGGAGCAATAAAGTTTCAATAAAAAATGCATTAAATTGGCTTAACGTTTGCACAAAATGCTCAACATTAATTTCCTTTTAACTCAGAAGCAGGCCTACATGGCGTATGAGGAACTTTCTCTGAAGACAAACGCCTAATAAACGACCAAGATTTTGTTGTTGCCGTGACTTGAACACAGAGAAACACAACTAACACATTTAATGATATTATTCGTTTGTTTTTTCCATACATGCATATATGCATACATATGTATTTATATTTATGCTTAAATGTAGATATATGTACTTTCATACTTATGTATATATTTCATTAATATTCCGTTTATCTGGTCATGACGTCTCACTCTGGAATGTATGTACACTATGCGCAACATTGAATTTATGATTTTATTTCGATGTGCATTCAAACATACACACAAATCAAATTTAAACTGTATACGTAAATAATTTCAGTATTAAATTGCGCTTATTTCCAACAAGAGACGCAATCGTCTGTAGAAGCTGCGTGGGCGTTTAATATACTAAATATTAGTACTATTACATGGCATGCCATAAATACAGTATATACAAATGTATCAGCAGGTGTCCAGATAAATGTGCAAATGTACGTCAGCGGATGCTTTAAACTCTAATGACTCGTTTATATTTACTATAAATGCTACGCTGGCTAGGTCATGTCGTCCGTATGGATGAAAGCACTTCGGCTTTGAAAGTTTTCTACGCAATACCGACTGGTGGAAGCAGAGGAATAGGAAGACCTCCACTCAGGTGGGAACAACCTTGTTTCACTTGGTAATTCCAACCGGCGCCAAAGAGCGAAAGGATATGTATGAAGGACTGGATGGACTACAGTTTGAAGGCTTACAATAAGTTTTAGAATCTTAATAACTAAAGAAAATACCGAGACTAGCTTTAGTATATTAATAGTAATGTACGTCAAGTAAAACCTTTTTAGGCAGGGTAAAACATTTGCTAGAGGATTCCGATGGTTTTGCAGTGGCGACAGGTTTTCGGCTGGTATTTATTACTTCTGTTTTTACTATTGGTATTTCAAACGGCAATTTGCACCTGTCAGCTAATTTAGCGTCTTAATTGCAATGGCTGAATTTTATGGATACTACGGACACCATAACTGAATTCCATTCATCCTTATGGGTTTTATGACAGAATTTTATAAAAGAATTTTATGACCCAAGTATAAACCTGAATTTCTACCAACAACCAATTAGTCACTCATATATCCAGGTGGATGCCAAGGTATTTAACTTCGCTGGGTTCATTACGTTCTTTAGATTCAAGAGTTTCAGTATTGGGTATGCTTCTGTCTTTGAAATGAATGTGACATTCTTACTAATTAGCCACTACTCTAGGATAATTTCCTTCACTTTAACTGTATACCTTCTTTTAGGATTTATTTTTACAAAGTCATTTTTTTATAAGCCATAAGTATGGCACACTTTATCGAATGCTTGAGTCTCATCTGGAAGTGTGGCTGAGCAACACTCTTTTAATTCAAATGTCTTCCTGATCTCATTGGTATGGTAATTTGATGGACTTGTTTTTTTTGCGAGCCAAAAAGTTTAATACTTGATTGTGTCGCTTCCACAAAACTGGACAAGTTTGGACCTATGTCAAGTATTTTTCATCACAGACCTAGACGTTGTATCCAAAATACCGATACTGGCCGACGAGCTTTTTATCTGGTTATCTACAAGATTATAGGACGCCCAAGGAAGCCCGTGTACCAAAGATATATGTACATTTGCAACCAAAAGTGCACGAGATAACAATATCGAGGTTATAAAGGTAAGCTTTACTGAAACCTTTCATTAATCGGTCGACAGACAAGGCTACTGGTTTTCTCATTCCTTAAAGTCGGATTCCTATTACAACAATTATTATTTTATTCTGTTATACAAAACCGTTGCAACAACTTCTCAAATGTGCGTACATTTGAATAGCAACTGAGTTCAGTTTTGTACTCGAATTTTCACACATTCATATTTAGTTTATGTGCTCATTAACATAAGAATGCATGAACACATGCATATACATTTATATAAGGACTTTTTATTCGTCGTAAGCATTTTCAAACAATTTCTTCTATAAAATGTACGTAAATACGCTTATTTTTGTTATAAATTTTCAATAAAAAGTCAACGGCTATTGCTGTAGTCGAGAGGACTGCAGTACATGCTGCCACTACACGGCCGGGCTATGGGGTCGAACACTATATTTAGAAGCGGTCCCAGCGCGGTAGGGAATTTCACTGCCGCAAAGTACATTTAAATAAAAAATTCACTAGCCCTTTAGTCGCAAATTATAGGTTCCTCCCTCTGTGGAAAAAAATCTAAGCGCACAGCACAAACTGCCGAAGAAGTTCGGCCGCAAATCAGTTAAGTGGCCAATTATACATCTATAGTACATATTGCCCTCAGAAACAATTGTTGCAGCTGTAGCGCGCATGCTCACCTCAACTCAACAGTTGTGACTCATTTTGCAAACTCCATTGGTATTTGAGAGTCAAATTTATAAGTCTCAAAAGCCTAATGAATTTTTGTGAATCGACGAGGAGATTCAGTGCACATTTTTATTATTGCTGTGATTGCATTGGTATTTTGTTTACAGCTGTCCTGTTGCTGAGTATGGAAGCTAAATTTAATGAAAATATTTCTCCAGCTTTTTATACCTTTCATGCACATGAAATGGAAATTCACTTTGGTTCGAAGTACCAGAAGGAGAAGAGGTATACCCATGATAATTTATAACAATCGGGTCAGAATGACGAGTTGAGCTGATTTAGCCATATCAATGAAATTCGATATTTTACATTTGGTGGGTGCGGTAAAGAAGTGGTTAGCATTGGGTACTGCCATTCGGAAGTCCAGGGTTCATATCATGGTACGACCAACATCCAAAAGATATACAAAATTAATTTAAATAAAAAATTAATCAAGGAATGTCAACGCTTCCGAGTGTATTTATGACATGAAATAAAAGCTCCTTATATAAAACCATCAGCCGTTCAGGCGGCTAGGTATAAACTGTAGGTCCCTCAATTTGTTGGAAAACATCAAAACTTTCCGCCGAAAATCACTTCAGCGGTTATAAAGCGCCAATTATATATTGTATCTACAAATAAATATTACTACCGAAAAACATTGAAATCAGAGGATTATATCATATAGCCCCCTTACAGATATGAGAATTAATATTTAATACTAAAATGAAATGCCGAAAATTTCATATAGTGATGAAAGGTATAAAGACTTCGGCATGGCATGAAGACAGCTCTTCTTCCTTCTTTTAATTTATTTTGCTTTAGAGTTTATCTTTGAATGAAGTCATGATCATGAAATTGATTGCTTTTCCAGTTACTTAGTTTATACAATATGTATTTTTTTCCTTTCATTTTCGTAAGTGATTGGCAAAGACACACGGACTGGCTGAGTGACTCCTACCTACCAACAGTTCGTCTGGCGAGAAAGAGTTCAAACAATTTTTGGTGGTACCAAATCGATTCGTTCTGTGAAAACCGTTGGCGAAAATTTCGTTTAGCGAGTGGTGAAGAGCAATGGCCCAGACAGTTGTGCACTTACCGACAATCAAGCTGGACGTTCTGGACGGGAAAAAGAAAAGTGACTAAATAGTGATAACAATAAAAAGTGCCAAACACCAATTAACTGCGAACTGAACTACTTACTACTTCAATACACATTGAATTGTAGGAATTGTAGGAATTGTATTTAAAATATTAGCATTTGTTTTTTTCTTTTATTTATTTATGTATACACAAAATTTTTTTATTTATTTTGGCCCTGTTGAGTGTTAGTGAACTTCCAAACGGGTTACAATTGATTTATGTTGAAGTGCAGTTTTTTATGAGTCAAATTAAATTCGGTGATTTCAAAATTACATATTCAGGTACTTACTCGTATGTACTTATGTACATACATACGTATTTAAACGCAGCTGTGTTGAATTTCTCTACACATTCGCTAATGTATTGAGCCAAAGCAGAGTGAAAACGTTGGGTGAAGGATACTTTGAATTCAGTTGGTGGCAAACTTTCAGGCGTTGAAGGTGCAAAAAATATTAAAAAAATATTGAAATTTTAAAATATGAAAAAAAAGCATTTATATTTACATACATATGTACATATATAAATATAATAATAAGAAAAGTGAAGTTCCACTAATTATACAGTGAATCCTAAAATATTATTTACCTTTACCTCAAGAAATTTTTATAAGTAAAAATACTTCCATTCCTATACATACACTCATACATAAAATGGTGCGAAAGTCAGAGTTTTATTTTAATTTTAATGCGATGCTTTATCTACTCTTTGCAAGCAAGTTTCAGCGTGCGAGAATCCCAGAACCACACTATAGTCTTAAGGACCTCGCAATTTTAAAGGAGTTAATTTGTACTTTCGGCAGGAATATATTTCCAAGGAGCAGTTTTATACATACATATAAATCAATGTTATCGCACCTCTCAATGTATAGATATCCAGATATGGTGTACACATTGGTGCATACATATATAACAAATAATTCAGTTTAATTTAATTTTTATTTGAATAATATTTATACGAAATGAAATTGCATTAAACTTATAAAAAACCAATAATGAAGTTATATACTCGGTGTGTGAGCATTGTACGTGTTTAGCTGAATACCTGGTTTGGGATAAAATTAATTGAAATATGAAAATTTTTAACAAAGGAACAAAGTGAACAGTGAAAATATTCCTTAACTTCCCTATAAATACATGTGGCACGAAATTATTTGTTATAATCAACAGAAGTGAAGAACTGCTTACAGCTGAGGAAAAATGTAAAATTGTTCCATATAAACTTGTAGTCCAACCAGAGAACTTCGACTAATATACATATGTACATTCCCTGGTCCAACGACAATGATATTAAAATCTTGATATTTTTTACATTTGTGTCCGTATATTGGGAATATAAGTTTTATTGAGCTAACGGTGCTGTGTATCGGATTGAAATGTGTAAGAGCATAAAATAATCTTAAACTTCATAGAAAGAGAAAGCTACAATTTTTAGTATGTAATTTCACGGAAAAAAATCCTATAATGGAAATGACATTGTTTGTAATTACATTTTATCGTTGTGAGTTTTGGTTACTCCAGATTAGAAAAGGAAGCGAAGAGTATGGGTATGGTAGTGAACGAGGCAAGACGAAATATCTCAAACAAACAGTCATTGGGTTCGCAAATCGGCTCCCACATCACTGTTGAAAGTATTAACTTTGAAGTCGTAGATAATTTCGTCTATTATCTAGCACTAACATCATAATCAGCCTTGAAATCCATCGTAGACTCGCTATTGCCAGCTGATGCTCTTTTGAGCTGAGTAGGCTATTGAAAAGTAAAATTTTTCCGAAAAGCAAATACCAAATTCTACAAGATATGGACGATGCCAGGTTTTGTGAAAGATTTACGTTCCTTTGCGCGTTCTTCTTCTTTATTGGCGTTGGGACCGCTTACGAGATTATAGCCGAATCAATATTTGCGCGCCATTCATACCGTCTTTTCACTGTTTGGCCAGTTGGAAATACCATGTGAAACCAGGACACTCTGTACCTGATCCTTCAAACGGAGTGGAGGTCTACCTCTCCCTCTGCTTTCATACATAACTTCAACTTGAGTATGACTCATAGATCGAAATGGTGCATTTCGCTATTGAGATTTACGTGAAAGACTTTGGGCAGTGAATAAGTCGCACAAACACAAATAACTACAATAGCAACTGATTACTTTATTTATATATATATAAAATATAGCTCACAATATAAATCTTTTAAGTTATTTGTCTGGGAGCTATAGCTACAAGGCCTAAAGCTCAATACTAGATTAATATTTAAATACAATATATGCCGCTTTTTCATCAATCTTTGCAATACAAATTCTGACTAGTAGCGCAATAAAGAGAAACAAAACAAGTAATGAATACTACCTCGGGCGGAACCGAACGTTAAATACTTGGCTGATATTTATATTCTAGGGGGCAGGTCTACTTTTTAACCTATCTCAGCCATTTTTGGTAGAACTTTAGTCCCCATTAGAAGTATTACTAACGCCTTAAATATTCGATCTTGAGTGGAGCGGTAGGTGGAAAGTAAAAAGACCGTCACATTGGACCAACCTAGGAAGATTCCCCTTTGCTTTAGGAATCAACAGTATCTAATTGTATCTAATTCTGTCCATCGGTTTCTAAGTTATACTTTTTGACCCAAAAATGGGGGGTGCCCTTCTAGAAAGTTTCTACTGAACTATAGTGAATTTAATACTTTTCAAAATTACCGTTATATGGGAGGTGGGCGTTAACTTGCTGTGGCTTCTCCCATTTGCAATAGCGTCCGTACCTGTTACCCAAGGAATGTGTGAACAAAGTTTCATCAAAATATCTCACTGCTTACTTGAATTATCGTTTACGCAAACGGCCAGACAGATAGACAGATAGGCATGAAATAGAAACTTATCAAATAATAAAAATATCCACAAAACCGCTGCCACGGTAAGACATAAAAAGTAGTATTGGAATTAAATAGCTAATTGATGTAAATAAGAAATGAAGAATGCTGAAGTAAGGCAAGAAGTTGAAATGTCAAAAGCAAACAAAGCAGTGAACTAGAAAATTTGGCAAGACATTTGGTACATTTCAATTAATTTCTGACAGTTTTCTCAACACCACACGCAAAGCTAGTCAGCACAACACCATTATTGGATAAAAATGGTGTCAGCTACGATGTGATGAGGAAGTTTAGATGCCTTAATCGCTCTTCAGTTGAAAACAGAATGAATGCCACGGGCTACAGGCAACGAGCTGTCAAAATATCGTTGGCTACAATGATGGCCGCATAATTACATAATTGTAATGAAAGCGGTAGCGTAAGCAACAATTTTTATTTATCATGTCATATACATATATATATGTACATCGCTGAAACGATTTTCGGCCGAGCTCCTTCTCCAATTTGTGGTTTTGCGTCTTGCGATGTTTTTTTCAACAAATGGAGGGACCTACAGTTTATACTACACTGCCTCCGAATGGCTGATGGTTTTATATGAGGAGCTTTTATTTCATGTCAGAAATACCTTCCGAGGGATTGACATTCCCCGCCGAGGGGCGACCGCAATTAGAAAATTTAACTAAATTTTTTATTTAAATTAATTTTCTATAACTTTGGATTTTGGTCGTATCAGGATTTGAACCCTGGTTCAAATAAAGCAATAAAGCAGGTAAACTTTAATGAAGCTTTGAAAGTTATACATTTCAAGCAGTATTGGCAGCGCTGTGTGTACTCATTGTGGTGTGTCAAATTAGAAATAGAACTAATTGGACCACAGCTTCGTCGGTGTCTGTCGTGACGTTCATTGTGTTTTCAACTTTACTTCATAAATCATACCTCAAAACAACTTATGAATGCTCAGAGCATGATTTTATTTGATAGAAGCATTTTGTAGGTTTTACTTTATTTCTTTTTTCTTTCGAAAATCACTTTACGACCACATTTGGCGGAAAAGTTTTCAATTTTCACTTGCATACCTATATTTATGTAAAGCTAAAAAAGATGGTTACAGTAAGCGAATTATCGCCCACATTTTCAAACAGTGATATCAATTACATGCACAATTTATCCAAGCGCACCGGAAAGCTTAACCAATAATGAGCCTGTCAAACGCACTGAAGAGGCTCAACACATGCACACGAACACCTGGGCTTCCCAGATACTAATTTGAAGCAGCTTTTGACAGAGCCGTTAAAAGTCCAACGAACCACACAAACATACACTTAGACACATACATATGCACATACCTATGTATGTTTTATAAATGCAAATCCAAATACAAATAAAAGCGAAACAGACAAGCAAAGAAGCTGAGTTGAGAACAATACACAACTAAGCCTTTTATAAATTACGTTGTGTCCTTCATGAGCCAAGAGTGCCCATCTATGTTGGTCAGTATTACTTATAGTAGAATAAATTATTCTCTTCGGCTTAGCGGCAACGATGGAAGCGAATGAATGAATCTTTTAAAATCCATTAATCGCATATATGTACACATGAATATAAAAATAAAAAAACCGTTAGATTGGATTTCAAAGTGAATCGAAAGTGGAAAAATAATTAACAGTAACGATACACTTCAAGGCAATAGATCACCCACGCTATTCGTTCGAATTGGCGACCGGCGAATGGAACCAACAAGAGGCATCACAATAAATATTCAACAAACCGAAAGATTTCAGTGGTATTCATTTTAAAATATATTGAAATTGATCTCTGAGTTTGCTATTAGAGTTTACAAAATCAAAATTGGCATAAACACCAAGTAAAATGGCGATGGAATGGATAACAGCGATGGACAAACGGTAAGTGAACGGTGTATTCACATCAGGGTGTCCATTATTTGTCAAATTTTTGTATATAAGATATTAGCTGATTTCTTATTGTTTATTGAGTTTTGTTAAAGAAATTAAATATGATTTAACTCTACGGAATATATTATTATTTTCCCATTTCATTTGGGAGGTTGAGAACCTGACGGCAAGCGGCCGCACCTAAGCCATTGAGTATACTCAATTTGCTCAGTTTTGGAAGTTCCCTTTGGTTTAGTGCGATTAAAATGTTTGTTTTGTCTGTATTCCACGCTACCCCACAGACGCTTTGTGGTACGTCATACGTTGAAAGTGCACCAGGACCTTTAGAGTTCCTCAAGGGTCCAATGCTTCAGACAGGATTTGAAGGCGCTAAAAAGTCTGTCCGTCTGTATTTTCGTTACCTTCTAAATCCGCGTCACCAGGATCCCAAGAGTTCCACGTGAAAGTTTGTTAATGGCCGCCTAGGTTGTCAATAATCGGTAGTCTCTGGAAGACATAGTTGTAGTCATATAGTTTGAAGTTACCTTCTTTCTTCTTCACATTTAAGGGACTGAATTAAACTATTTTTTAAATTTTTGCGCAATTGCGTTTCTGCATATATTTGAACGTAGAGTAGTTGGAGTGGTTGGTTTACCTAATTGACCGACAATAACGAAGACAAGATGGCGCGAATTGCCGCCTTAGAAGCTTATTTGCTCTACGTTCATTTTTGGCGACTTTTGTAAAGTAGTTAGTGGGATTTAAATTCGAAATTAAAGCGACATTATAATAGATACTTTGAAAGAGTGATTTCGATTGAAAAATTGAACTTTTCGTTAATCTGTATTTAGCTGTTTCGGTTATATTTACATATCTATATACATTTGTGGATAAACACATTTATTTATTTTATTTTTATGTGTTGCCTTTATGCTCTTGAACTTCAGGACTTTTCGTTTAATTTTCTCTTCAATAACTGTTATTGATTATTATGAAAATTTTCTTTATTGGCAATCATTAAATCCGTATGTAAGCATGTACATACATATGTATGTAGGTATGTACAAAATGAAATGGTTTTATAACTTTCAGGCCTTGTGATCGGAATTTACGAGATGTTGAATTGATATCCTGCCGTCTGCGACGTGTGGAGCCATTGTGTCGCCTGCCCAGCTCGGCATTACAGCAATTGGCCATGTGCGGCTTCTATGAAGACTTGGAGAAGGGAGTGACTTGTGAGTTGAGAGGTTATTTATTTAGATATTTCAAAATAAATTTGACAAAATGTTGATTTCGCCATTTGCTTCATGACATCATGAAATTATAAGAGCGAAATGACTTTACATCGATATTTAAGTGATATACACATACATATGCATATTTTTAAAGATTGTTTGAATTGAATATAGAACAAACTAAGAAGGAACTGCTGCCTTTCATTCATTTATTGTATTTTAGAATTAAATATATTACTTTTTTATTTTCTGTTTATATAGGTATTTATGTGTTATATATTTATGTGTAGAATATCTCGCTCAAATGCTTTTTTCACATAACAACAACTGAAATACTACAATAATTTGCATTCAAACATACGGACAAACGTGCATGGCTAAATCGACTCAACTCGCCTTTATGATCCAATCGGTATATGGTAAATTTTTGTGGGTCCCTCTGTTCCCCAAAGTCAATGGGTAAAAAAAATATATAATAAATGCTCAACACAAGTACATACATTGCCTCAACGTCACTCATACATATCTTCTGTATTGATTTATTGAATGAGTAGTAACTTTTATCAGCATAAAATACCACTTTCGGGAGAAATCCGATTAATTTATAGCGCTACTCATTCAACATCTCTCTTAACATAACCGGTAGCTTAGTAACAGACTCTTAGTGGTATAGGATCAATGGTTGCACTAATTACTAAAAAATAAAAATATATTTTAACGAATAATGTAGTACAAACTTATGAAATGGGCAATCTTTAATCAAGGACCTCACATGTTTCACATAAGAATTTTAATTTCTTTCAGTTAATTTATGAATATAAATTGCTTATAATTTTGTATTATTTTTATTTTGCAGTATTTCGTGCCGGTGAACAAGGTCGCTTTTGGTACGCGGTGCTTGGAGGTTCGCTTGAAGTTCGTTATCATGCTTCCGAAGCTGATGTCAAAGTAAGTAAATTGAATGAAATGTACGAGTATACCGTATCCAGATACGAAGATTCACAATTGGAAGATTAGTCTAAAATATAGTCTCTTACAAAAAATGTTAATTTTCCAAATACTCGTATTACCGAGGTACTCGGGTTTTTGGGTTTTATGATTAACCTCATTAGGATCGTGATGCGCTCAGTAGCTCATAAATAGAATAAATACGAGTGTTTCATTAACTATCGTTAACCAAGCAACATAATCGGGAATGAAGAGTGAAATATGGAGAAAACAACAGCGAGCAGAGTGTTCACGTGCATTTTTGGACATCTGTAATGAAGGGAATTGAGTTGAATTGTTATTGGAAACTCAAATTGAGCTCATCATTTGGAATCTGAGGCGAAACAAGAGTCCATGCAGTGGCATAAAGTGGACAAAATACTTCCATAGGATTTCAAGGTTCATGGCAACTGTCTTTTGGGACTCGGAAGGAAAATCATTGATCAATTATAAAAGTAAAGGTATTCCTATAATTGGAGAATACTACGCTCTTCACTTTTAGAGCGGCTAGAAGAAGTCATTAAATAGAGAAGACGGTTGACGAAAAACGCTCCTAGGTATAAAAAATATGTAAATATTTAATATTCATTTCACTTATAACCCATGAAGTTTTGTACACACCTCGAATGCAACATTTGCAGGTGCCGAAGGCGCTGAAGGGTCTGAGACAGTCGATGGTGAAGGCTTCGTCGGCGGTACCCAAGTGATCTTCACTGTGTCTTCCCGCGATACTCTGTTAATTGATCTAGGGCATTTGGACTTAATTGCCGTTTGACTGTTTCCCATTAAAGCGGTTGCCCATTTGGCACCTTCAGTAATGCAAACAGTCTCTGCTTGCAATACAGAAGTGGTTATTAGCATAGTCACAGGAAAATCCAACTCATAAACTACTCCACGGGGATAACAGAGTACTCCAAAGCTAACCGCAATTCATACAAAATATATGATATAATTAACATTGCGATGTGGTGGAGCTTAGAGCTAGAGTTTATGGTCCACTCCACTTATGCATAACATCTGAGCACTATTCCAATTTCGTCCGCATGGGATTCCAAAATGGTCCTCATAAACTATTTAATTAGGTTTTTTATTTTATTATGACACATAAATAATTATGTTAAAATGTTTGAATAACAGTTTTTTTAATCCAAATTTCAAGCAATTCGAATCGTTAACATGGGTAGGTCCCAGGTCCACTTTCTGGAAAAGCCTACGTCACACAAAGAACACACCCTCCAAAGGATTTGATTTCTAAGTTATTCAGCACAAAGCATTTATTTACATATAAATAGATAAATAAATATCATATTTCAATTTGCGCATTTGTTCTATTTGCTCTTGGAATATATCAGCTCACACTTCTGCATGCGTTCTGTGTATAAGTAGAGCTCACGAAGGAAACGAAACTTAATCAACTTCAGTTTTATATATTTTCTGTATGTATAACTTGTGTAGCACTTGCAACTTCGTCTAGTAAATGTGATAGTTAAGATACGAGCACTAATCTATAGACAATAAGCTGGTAGTGGGACGAGAGGTGGTCCAACGTTGCACTACGGCGGAGTAATCTAGTAGGTATTCAATGGACCATATGGTAAACACTTTTTTGCATGTTATCTCTCATATTGTGTACATGTACATTTAAGTAAATACCACGTATGAGATTTTATTGAAGGTGAAGTAGTGTACTAGCTTTTTTGCACCAACTGAATTGTATTCCACCAGTTTCCCATGTTGTATTTAGTGTTAAACCGAAGTGTGAGTTACACCGATATTCTTCCATCCACTCGATTGTTAAGCTGATTCTTTCTTTCGTTGTTGGTTGGCGTCTGCACGCGGGAGTTCAGCGTGTGAAGCCAAGGCTTGAACGGCTTGAATCTTTATGAATTAATACACATTGAGTGTTGCGACTCAAAGCAGCACGGTTCGTAAGTGAGTCGGAATCTTAGTCCACACATGTGTGCACTCATTTTACCATTATTATTACTGTGTCAATCACGTCGTGAAAAACAGAACGAATAAAAATTTTATTTTAGAGTTTTTTGAGTACAATATTTCCTTTGAATTCACAGCTTTATTTTTGTTATTGTACATGTTGCTCTTACTAACTACTGAAGTTTCTTGTGTTTTGAATACAAATAAATTATTTTTGCGCCGGGTATAAAGAGAGTTTTGCAGAAAACGGTAAAGAACTCAACAGGCATTTGTATTGTATCATCTAATAAATCGTCCATCCGTCTGCCAAATTAAGCTTCAATAGATTCACAAATATCATTTCAATGCAACTGAAGAGAGTATATTTTAGGGTTCGATAAAATAAAGTAAAATGAAGGCAAACTTTAATATAATAAAATGTGATAAGACATCAGTTAATTCAGTCAGAATTAAGTATTTTCTAAATCAAATAACAATAGGTATAATGAAGAGTGATTTTTACGCATGTGGCTTTCAAGAAGAAATAAAACGCATATAGTAATTAATTTTTAAGGTCAAGAATTTATTATAAATATACGGGTTTGCCATTATGTTTAAAAAGTGATTTCGGCGCTATTTCCAATGATTCCTATGCCTATAGAGCACGCCTAACAGTGACTTTTAGAGGATGTAATGGCGTTTCAACAATACCTTGTGGATTACCATCACTCCAAATGTGACAATTTAGTATTAAATGTAATATGTGTTGGTCCTTGATACAAAATGGCGCCTTCGATTAAATGAACATTGTTCTTCGGACCCTTCAATGCTCGCAGCTATGCAAATAAACTGCTGTAGGGAAACTGGAGCAAAATGTTGTATGCATCTGTACGAGTACACCTTCGCACATGCGAGATATGTATGTGCATAAGCTCTGCGAGATTGAATGTCGGTCAGTGTGCGGAGGGGTTGCATGACATCAAGTGGCGCTTGACTGCACCCAAATAGTAAACAGTTGTTGCACGACACACTGTTGCTATCATAATTCCCGTGTGCTTCCCTATGCATATGTTCAAATGTATGTATGTAGCCGCACTTTCGTGATCTCGATTGTTGCTGCTCGAACTGCAATGCGTTGTGTGACCTGGTAATCGGTGCTGATTCGCTGAAAATTAAAGCACACCTGAATGCATGCGACAGGTATTATATTTATACATATCTATGTATATAGCGCAATCATGCTTATGTATGCTGTCAAGGTAGATACAATATATACATACATATGTACATAATCATATGTTGGTTTTTATGAGAAGTTATTTCAACGTGTGCAAGATTCCGGCAAGGCAGACGCAAAATAAATCAAGTAATTTAATTCAAAAGCTGATATTATCACCGAAAAGCAGAGGATCACACACGCAACGTTTCTTCATTCTTGAGCGAAAGATGCCGTTATGCATTTTATTTCACATAATGCTTTAGAGTCTTTGCTATTTTAAATTACAAAAAGCGGGCAAAACAAAACATAACGGTTTCGTTAAATGGCTATCCGATATTTCCATTTATTATTTAGGAGCACGGGAGACTTATACTTATTTGCTGAAATCGTAAGATAAAGAAACGATCAAATTTTCTTATTCATATTCAGTTGACAGTCTATATTTTCACAAAGACAATAAACATAAAAGCGCGAAAGCTCTACTTTCCAATTTCTTATATGGAAACACTTTTTATGGACATTTGACAGAACATGTGGCAGTAAAAGATTCTTCGCCTGTGGTGATTTTAGTACCGCAATAACAATATAAGAGTGGATATTATCGAATATCATATAATTGACATATGCATACACATACTTATAGATGTAAAAGTAGTAAAGATGATTTTTACAGGCACCAGTAACATTGTGCACTCTTGGTGTCGGAGCCACATTTGGTGAGAGCATTTTACATGATCTACCACGAGACAGCACTGTCGTCACGAAAACAACCTGTGAGCTGCTTCGTGTAGAGCAACAAGATTTTCGGCTGATCTGGGAGGTAAGTTTAGTTCATACAAAATGCTTGTATTCTAAGTATCTTTCCCGTTGCCCAATTTCTTCATCTATTTTTGTTCCTATCCTGAAATGCTGGCTAACGTTAATATTTCCAAATGTTTCAACGATACTAATGATAAATATATCGTTACGATACAGCCTTGATTTGCATAGATATATTTGAAATCACTGTCTCAAATTAAGATATTGGGTTTTTTGCAATATATAAATAAATTCACCATTTAGCTCAAGCCCTAGTCCCACAACAAAAACATCATAGACATAAGCCTCTACCTAAAGCTAACAAAACTTTTCCTCCTTCTCCTACTACCAAGCTTAGACACTCACACTAAATTCAATTTTGAATAAAAATCGTACGAAAATCTATTATAATTTGAATAATTATTATCATCAGCTTAAATTGTATATTTTCTTTTGCAGAAGAATAAAGAATTGATAAACGACATTATTACCACATGTAAATTAAAAAATGGTAAGTTTGAAACAAAAAAATAGATATTTAAATTGTTAGATTATAGAATAATTTTAAAACTCCTAACATTATTGGCCTGCGTTCACGCCAACTTCCCCGAAAGAGGAAACTACCACGGTATGACGATGGCTAAGTATACTCGTATGAGTACGCCGTTGGTGTGTAGAACTTAAGGTTTTTTAATTCCGACTTCCTTTAGGCCTCAAACCTAAATTTTAATTAGCGGCTAAGAAACAAAAGTAAACCTGGTGAGCGCTCAAATACAGACTGCAGTTTTTGTACTTCGTAGGTTTCGGCTCCGGTGTTTCCCCAGTAGCATCGTCACCAACTAAGCGCCCTTTAAGCCCAGATCATCCAAATCCCGCATTGCCAATTTCCGAGGTAAGGCTAATCATATGAAATATGTAAAAATAAAAATGTGCACATATGTACACGGTGTGTCCCAAAAATAACCGAACTTTATATTTAAATCATACAACATACAGCGCCATCTATTGAAAATTTGCAACATTAAAAAGATACATTCATCCTCTTTCAAACGCACCTGACTTCATGTAAGTCGGATGACAGATGTAAAAGTGACAGCCATTTCAATAAAACCAAAAGTGTGCTAATGGTTCCAAAAAAAAAAAAAAAAATGGAACAAAGCGCAAATATAAAATCTTGTGTCAAACTTGAAAAAAAAAAATGAAATTGAAGTTTAAAAAATTAAAAAAAAAAATTGAAAAAAATGAAGCAGCCGTAACCGAGGTACTGAAGAACATTTCTATAAATGACATAAAAAAATCTATGCATGCGCTGGTTGATCGTTCCAAACGTTGTGTTGAGTCAAATGGAACCTATTTTGAATAAATAATAACTTTCAAAGATAATATAATGTGTATTTTACTATTTTATATCCAAAAAGTTCGGTTATTTTTGGGACACACCGTGTATATGTAATTGTTTTTATAAATATTACGTTTAATTCAATGCGACTGAAAAGAAGTTTGATTAAAGTGTATTATAAATGTGGAGAGTATTATTTAAGCAACTGCAATGTTTTCTCCTGTGTCATTTCCAAAGAAATAAACGCAGAATGTATTGTACAAAAATACTAGGGTAATATTTTTGTAAAAAACTTTAGCTCTTCGAATAGAAATCACAAAGGAGATGCCTTAAAAATATCTCTCTAACGAGAAAATTAGTCACCGATGGTGAGAAAGCTACTGAGAAAAGAAAGCAGTTAATTTCTGTAACAATTGGGACTAAAACTTTTGGATGTACTTACTTCAAAACTAACCACAGTGGTAAAAAAATAGGCAAAAAAGCAATCAAAAAAGATACTTTAAGAAAACTTTAATATATTGCCTAAATGAGTTCCTTATACTCGAGTTTCTTTGAAATATTTCATATACCGAGGGACTATAGTTTGCTTTGAATAACTCAGGGCCTCATTTTGATCACATCGGTCTAAATTCATTTACTTACTCGGACCAATGTTATAATACCTTTCAATATTCATAAATGATTTCAAAATGGTTAGCTGATTGTTCGTAAAGTGGGCAAAATATTTGGAAACTGATTTCAAAATATTTGTACACAAAAACGTTTATTTGTTTTCTAAGATTTTCGAACCTGTCCGTTGTTACTTTCCGTGAAGAAAGTCAAACTCCGTCCATTTCCAGGAAACATTTGGGCATAATTTAACAGAATCGAACCATGAATATGTATATTTTTTCAAATGGATCCGTCCGGTTCCGGTGAAAAAGAATTTCAAGTGACAGAGGATTAGTCTTCTTGCTAATCTAAGTCAAAAGCCACCTACGTGTATGTACCGAATTTAAAATACTCATAAATACAATTTTTTCAGTTTGATCCCTGGTCCTCTTCAGTATAATCAACCAGGTAGTTTCGAAGATCACAGAAAACAAGCAAATCTTTATATAATTAATATATATGGAAAAGCTTTGATCCGTACTTCGAGACATCCATATCGACATTTACGTTATTGAATAAGCGACACACACAAACAAATACGTCAATAATATAATAAAAAATCTTAGTATTTTATACCAGATGATGATTAACTAGAATAAAAACTTGACAAAATACAGAAAGCCACAACAACGTGTGGCCGGGTCTGCTAGTATTTTATTAAACACAAAATATAATATTACATAAAACTGATAACTATTTCAATTTTCCTAATATTAGTCTCCGAGTCCAGCTATGAACCGCATGGGATGGGCTTTACGTACACTTCTCCTTGCTGACAGTTCAAGCTGCCTGAAAGATAGGAAGGTAAGTGCAGCAATCCATCTCGTAAGTGCATGCCTAATTATTTATAATTTTTGAAGGTTGCTGGAAAACTAATTCGGAAATGTGCACCGGGTACGGAGTTAGTGGATTGGCTGTTGAATTTGTCACCCATCGTTCACACACGGGCCCAGGCAGCTGGTATGTGGCAAGCACTGCTCGAAGAAGGAGTACTCTCACACGGTTAGTATAGAAATATGGCGAAAATTAAACCGGTCTCTGCATAATAAGTGATATGAAATCATT
Organism: Ceratitis rosa; assembly: GCA_037013455.1. Lineage (NCBI taxonomy): Eukaryota > Metazoa > Arthropoda > Insecta > Diptera > Tephritidae > Ceratitis > Ceratitis rosa. The sequence continues at coordinate 641,454 of JAWMAG010000397.1, forward strand.
AATAACTGTATTGTGTTTTTATATGATTACAGTAAATAAAGAGCAACCTTTCAAGGATAAATGTTTCTTGTATCGGTTTCGTGTTGATGAGGATAGTGCGACTAGCAGCTACTCAACGTCTGAGGATATTAATACAGCTAACGAGCATATTCGCGAGTCTCTTAGCGCACTTCTCCAACGTGGACCCGATGCCACACTGCGAATGACTTTGCGCAAACCGTAAGTACTCTTATATTGTTAGAAATAATGTTTTACTATTATTACTCTAACAAGTTTCCAACCAAATCGAAGCATAAATAATTATTTCTTTTATATGGATTAGTGTCTGATCTAGTACTTCCCAGAAAAAAAAAATTTCATCGAAATTGAACCCTACGTACGATAACCTGGCAACATTCCCGGAAAAAAGTGTTGTACTCAAGTTATTCTAAATACGATATTTTCAAATAGGGCGCTCCCTGGCCCACTTTTTTCGGATTGGTTAGTTCTCTTCCGAGAAGCAAACAAATGTTCATGTTAAATTAAGTAAATACCTCCATAGCGATTTTTTTAAACCCATACCACTGGTCCAATAACCGGAAAAAGCTAGTGTTCCTGTTAGTACAAGAAAAAAAGTCACTTCCGAGGAAGTGTACTTAATTTTTCTAGGTTTCAAGTTTTCGCCAAATATTTTGATGCTGAACCGCATGGGATGCGTGGTTCATTCACGGTCAACCTTTAAACATTTCGTCCGTCACAATTGAAGGTGTTTCCCCACTACCCGGTAAATGAACATGGCGAAAATGAAATCCCTCCGGCCGTGAGATTCTCAGTACACTTACTTCGTATGTACCATATTTCAAATTAATCGAACCATAAATACCATTTTTTCAAATAGATTTAACTTTGCACACACACACAGACGTTTAATGATAAACACAAGCACAACAGATTTTTATATATAGAGATTACCAACAGACATTTTTTCTTTTTCAGATCACACGAACGTACACCTGAAGAACTCGAATTAATTTTTGAAGAACTCTTACACATCACAGCTCTTTCGCATTTGTCTACAAGCATTAAGCGAGAACTCTCCTCAATTATTGTTTTCGAATCACATGCCCAGGCTGGAACTATTCGTAAGTACATTTGTATAGTATAATATAATAGTTTTTGCAAAAAGCTTCTAATGAACTTGTTATCTATTTTCTTTTCTCATTATCGCAGTATTTAATCAGGGTGATGAAGGTCGATCATGGTATATTTTGCTCAAGGGCTCAGTGGATGTTGTGATACACGGCAAGGGCACTGTGGCTACTCTGAAGAATGGAGACGATTTCGGCAAACTCGCATTAATTAACGATGCACCCAGGTGAAGAAATGTTTTACAGTAGACTATGCCATGAACATGAATAACGCGAATTCTTTATCCAATTCATGAACTTGAACACTAAGCTACTTTTGAAAATTTAAATTATACACGTATACACACATGCGTACAAAGAGCGATCATGATTGACTTCGACCATTCTGAGGAATATTTATCTTCGGAAGTCCCCGGAAATAGGTTTTCGACCATAAAATACGGACTTCGAAAAAAAAGTTCTGCAGTTAAATACTCGTAAAAAAAGGACGAGTGATTTTATTTACAAAAAGGTGTTTAAGCGTTCAAATACATGAATTGGGTCAAGCACAAACGTTGCATTCTGCATGGATGTACAATAAATGTTTTATATATATTTTTTTTAATATTAGAGCTGCCACGATCGTGTTAAAAGAAAATAATTGTCATCTTCTACGTGTTGATAAGGAACATTTCAACCGTATTTTACGCGATGTAGAAGCCAACACGTTAAGACTACAGGAGCACGGCAAGGACGTATTAGTTTTGGAGCGAGTGGCCAAACAACGGGGTCAACATTCGGCATTTAAGTGAGATACGGATATACACACATATATCCTATATACCAAAATTATCTTTTTTTTAACTGAAATCAGTACCAGTTTTTGTTTAGTTATCAGATGACGCCCGTCGATATTCATATTAAATAACTATCAATATATTAGGTGCAGTAAAAAGAAATCCATTTATTTTTCCAATAGATGGCGTTATTTATCTGAATCTCGCGTTGTATAAGTCCGATCGAGTTCCGATAGACGGCGTTGGAAGGATGATATGAATAAGGCTGGATACAAAAAGAAAAAATTAAACCATTCAATTTTATGCAAAAATAATGGATTACTTTTTACTATACCTAATATTTAACCCCCTACCTTATTGGCGTTATCGTCGTTTTTCTTTATACTTTTTAAACGGAAACAAAAATCTTGCCACAGAAATATGCTTTTCTTAAAAAAAAAATTCTTAGCGCAATAAAAAATTACAATAAAATATATAGAATTTAAAGTTACATATGAATATACGTTTCTTCCAAGCAGATATACGGTCATGTCAGGAACACCCTCAAAGATATTGGAACATTTGCTGGAGACTCGCTTGGGTAATCAAGTGAGCAGCTTGGACCCCTTCTTGGACGATTTCTTATTAACCAACATGGTTTTCATGCCAGTTATTCAACTTGTGGATGAATTGGCCAATTAATATCCTTTTAAAACTAAAAAAATTGGATGTACATATGTGCGTATGGTAATATGAGTTCATCTGCACGGAAAAATTCCGAAGACCTCGGCTTACTTGCAATATTTCTGAATAGAGTTTTTAAAATTGTATGTGATCCAAGAATATAAGTTATTTTCGACATGTCGCTATTCTTCTGAGCTGGTAACAAAGCCAAATAAAGGAACTTTGAACTGCTGATCGTTAGGAAGCCTAAGTACCAATTAGTCAATAAGAAAACGCACCGTTTTCCGTCAGAACAGCAATATTTGTTTTCAATAAATTTTCATTAAGCACAGCAAATTTGTATCTTATAATTAAGAAATAGTATTAATTATATTTGTTGAAGGCAAATATACTCGTAGCTGTAAAGGTTCAAAAATATTCATGTGCACAACTTTTCGTTAGCACAGAAAGGCAAAAAAATTCTCCTAAAATCCCAATAGGAAACTTTTCCATCGAAGTGGCACTTTTGGAAAATGTTATAAAAAATGTGCATTTTTAGAGCGCTCTCAAGAGATAGAGAGTTTCGTATCATGTTAATTCCTCCGCCCATGAGAGCCCCAGTGCACTTACTTTCGTTAGGTAGCAGTACGTTCCACTATGCTGTGGGTAATGGATTCCAGTCTTGGCCAACATTCAATATTAGAGGAAAAGACTTTTCGAAAGGAAGGGATTGAAAGCAAATATTCAAGTAGAAAGCAGTAATCACTCGCGAAAATCTAATAATGTAATGAGTTACTCTTTAGGGTTGTATTCCCTCGATTTCTATAAGTATGTATATGTGTGTATTTATATTTTGTGCTCAATTCCTTAACTTCATTGCACTTTCCATTGTGATGTGAATGATGCGGCACAAACTCCCGAAGACCGGGAATATATTATTAATTTCAAGAAGCGCGTTATACAGTTCATGCATAAATGGGTGCTGGTCGCGCGACATACCGCATTGGATGAGCCTTGTGTCTGTGATTTTATTGAGGTTTGATAGACTTTTTATATTTAATTTTAGATTAAATTTTTTTTATATTTTTCTCACTCGTATAGGAAATGGCTCTGGAGGTAGAGGCTAATCCAGAATTGAGTGAGGAAACAAGCAATATACACAATCTGCTTACACAAAAAGCTCGATATCTAGAGGACCGTAAGCAAAATTCTGCACAGAAATGGAAGCTGCCACCAAATGGTCAACCCGTGTGCTTGTTTAGCGGCAATACAACATTGTCGAGAAATACTATGCATCCCGACGACGATAGTGAGTTTAAAGGTTCTTAGGGTCGTATAATCACTGACAACTGTAAGGTTAAATTCTTTACAGTTATCTTCAGAGTATACTGCGCTGATCACACCTATTGCACATTGCGCTTTCCCCTGCACACAACCGCCGAAATAATTAAAGCATGTGCCGCTGAGAAGCTACAATTAAATAGAGGTGCTGAGGATCTAGTTTTGGTAGAGGTTAAATCGAATGGAGAGCGTGCAGTCTTCAAAGATAACGATGTTAGCATTCCCACAGGACTCAGCTTAAATGGGCGACTTTTTGTGACAGTTAAAGATCACGTGGACGCCGTGGTAAATTTCTAAATTTCTATTATCTTTAACACTGCCATAGCATGTGCTTTAGTGGTTGCATGTGCAACTTATAATAAACGAGATAGATGCAGACAAGTAGTGGACCCGAATATATTTTGTTTCTTTCAGACACCACTACCAGAACAAGAAGGTCCTACTGAAGGTATAGACACTGATCTGGAAATTTTAAGCACTAAAGACTTAGCTTTCTACATTACAATCTATGATTGGGATCTTTTTTGGGTAGTACATGAATACGAGCTTCTCTATCAAACATTTGGAAGACATCATTTTGGCAAAGTACGGTGAAAGCAAATTGTTTTTAGTCTTTTACTCTAAAATTAATATCTTTCAAGATAACCGCCAATCTAGACGTGTTTCTGCGTCGCTTCAATGAACTGCAATATTGGATAGTAACCGATATTGTTTCCGCCAGCAGCATGAGCAAACGCGTTGGATTATTAAGAAAGTTCATTAAATTAGCAGCATAGTAAGTAAACTTTTTTCGATCAACAGCATTCGAGTTTGCATGTAGTGAAACGAAACTTGTCTTTCAGCTGCAAGGAATACCACAATTTAAACGCTTTCTTTGCCATCGTTATGGGTCTTTCAAATATGGCAGTTTCGCGCTTAACTCAAACTTGGGATAAAATTCCTTCGAAATTTCGCAAGTTATTTCAGGAATTCGAAGCCCTCATTGATCCCAGCCGAAATCATCGAGCTTATCGTGTTTATGTAGGTAAACTACAGCCGCCTTTAATTCCGTTTATGCCACTTTTACTCAAGGATATGACTTTCGCCCATGAGGGAAACAAAACCAGTTTGGATGGATTGGTTAATTTCGAGAAAATGCATATGATGGCCCAGACAATGCGCACAATGCGTTACTGTCGCTCGCGAACAATAAGTAAGACTTTCAAACAGACTAAGAAATAATTGTTATTCTTTTAGATCACTTTATAGGTCTTGATCCACCATCACCCAAGGGTGAAGGGGATGCACGAGCGTATATTTGTTGTCTGCGCGCTATTGACAACCAACGTGTTTTAACAGCCATGTCACAAAAACTCGAACCGACACGCAAAGTCTAAAGTAAATAAGGAAACAAAAACAATCAATAACACCGTAACAATGAAACAAATTTATGAAAAGTCGACCTGCAAATCCGTGAAGTAGTATTCAGGGTAAACTGCGTTCGCAATCTTTTTTTAGAGATTTCGTTCAACGAATTTTCAGATTTTATTTTGTCTCTTAGTCTTAGTCTTTGATTCTCCCTTTGCTCAAAGGTTCTCAATGAAATTGTATGATAATTGGAATACTTTTTATCGATAAAAGTTCATATTTAAAATAACTTTGATCCACTTCTCCAAATGCCTAGAATTCATTTTTAACAATTTCTTTCTTTTTTCTTTCAATTCATCTCTTCAATGGAATTAAAAATAAGATTTGTTTCATATCAAAGATGTCCTAATTTAATTGATAAAGAAGAAAGAAATTTTAAGAGCGCATCTAATCAATATTTGAACACTACTTCAGAACTATGTACATATGTATGTCTACTCTTTGGAAATTTTCAATAGTTGGAAGGATATTCCCAACGTTGTTGCTTAACATATACTGGAGTATGCATACACAAATTTCGAATATGTCCAAATAGTGATCCACTAAATAAGGATGGCACATTGTTATTCTGCAATTTCTTCAAATTTTCTGACTGGATGGCAATAAAATATTTTGAGAAAGTAAGTAACGTAACGTCTATTCAAATTGTTATTCCTAAACTTCCGCGTTATGTAGGTTGCGACAAAATTGTATTCATTAAGCCTCCTACTACTACTGCGATTAGAGAAAGCGTCTCATACCATAAGTCTTCCACCACTGAGGTTCTGTTTACAGAAAGAAAGGAGCACCTTACGTTAGGATTTCCAATAACACCGGAACACAAAAAAATAAATGTGGCTTATATACCAGACGCCACCCATCTACGGAGATTTTTTTTCGACCCACTGAATCAGCATCTTTAGACAGAGTTGGCAAAATAATTGCAAAAAAATTGACATTTCAAAGCAAAGCTAAAATTTGGTTGATTTTGCATTTTCCCACTATTGACAAAATGTTGCTCATGCGACATGGCGAACCTTTTATTTTTAAGTTCAGATTTCTTAAATTTAGAAGTAAGAAAAAAATGGCTGGTGTACAAACAACTAATTAAAATCATCTGCACCATCAGGGTTAAAGTTTCTTCTCCAGAAAACTGTACGGAACTGCGGTGGTAGAAGCTCTGTGCTCTATGGCGCTTCTTCTAGTTGCGGTATTCTTCTCTTGGCCTTTTATTCACTGCCCGAGAATCATTTATTCACATTTTAGCAAAGAAGCCAGAACAAATGGTGTATTTTACAGGGAGATAACCCCGCTGTTATGGAAATAAGTCATCAAAGGTTTAGTGCAGTAACAATGGAGTAGACCTTTTTAGTTGTCCTGCTTGGTTTTCTAATCAATTCCATCTAGAATCTTTGAGTCTACTTGTAATAGTTCAATAGTATACAGGACTTAAAAAATGCAGTCTTCTAGAATGATTTTTCATTGGACACCCACAAAACTTAAATATCCCACTTATTAAACAGAATAGCAGTTCTGGAAGAGTAATGGTCGTTGTTAGAACTAAAATAAAATATAATAAATTAAAGATAAAACACTCTAATTGACTTTTTGAGGCGATGATAAGGTGGTGGAACAGCTAGATTTCGCATTTTTCTACATAACGCCAACATATAGGACTACCAACTTGGAACTTTTTCAAAATATTTTATTGCCATGGAGTTATATGTACATACGTGTAGATGTATATAGAAAAAGAAATCTGCTCATATTGAACTAAGCAGTAAACGTATTGCGATGATTTAAATCTAGCTAATATGAGTTCAAACTTAAAATGACATCACGAAGAATTTGTGCCAAGAGAAACAAATAATTGTGGCTTTATAATAACAAACACATTGAAGAATAAAAAATACATTTAGATTCAATTTCGATCCAGAATCGAAAATGATATGTATGTAGTGCAGTTTGTTCGACTGTTTCAAGTTTGTTTAAATAAATAAATAAAAATAAAAAAAAAATTAATTTTAAGGCTCGCGCGCTTTTCGATATATTTGTGTTCTATAATGCTATCATAGAATGTTTTCGAAAACTTGTAATTATTTTATTTTGTTGTAAAATTCCATATATGTACTTATAATGAACTCAGAAACAAAGGGAAAACATATTAATACTTACATACATATAAGATATACAATCTCTTAAAGATGAAAAAAGTTTAACAAATCACTTTAGCTATTATTACCACACCTCTTGAAATCAAAATATTAGGGAATCCCCAAAAGTTTTTCTTAATAAATAACTTAACACAAATTGAATAGCCAAATCGTTACCACATTTATATGCATTATGAATGGACTATCGATCCCATACTTTTCGGAGCACTAGTCCTAGATAAAATTTACATTTATATACTAATATACATAAATAACTAGTAAGACAGATCCTGGCAGGGTAGAATTAATCATTAAATACCCGGCAGGCTCATTGTTTTTTTTTTTAATATTTTTTAAATTGAAATTAGAATATATTACAGCTAAGCTATTTTCTTCACAAAAGAAACGATTAACGACTCATTTTTTAAAGGAATGTAAGACGAATGCGTACAATTTTTTTACTTACGAAAAAAAAATTAATAAAAAGGCATTTTTATTTTTTTCGAAAGTCGCTATGTCAAATTTTTGTAGCCATAGCTTTAATTTAAGGAGGCCATGCGGCTTGTAAGTTATATTTCAACAAATATTGCTTTTATAATTTCGAAATTTCCAGCTTCTCGCACAACATCAGTACTCAGAGTAGGCCACATTAGTCAAGTGCTAATTAGTTCTTACTACCATGCGTAGAGTTCGAACCCTGATTAAAAGCTGAAATTATAGAAAGAAAAACATATATCTGTAGGTCTCTCCATTTGTTGCAAAAACACCAAGTCTAACAAAGCGCTAATATATATTATATACATATGTATATATATATATAAGTACATGTATTCTTTTATATAATAATACAATATATTGTCATCCGATGTCAACACAAACCAATTTCGAGTTGAACGAAACAGATCTAAGAGGTTTTGTCTTAATTTGTGTTGTTGTTATGGCCTCAAAAATAAGTTTATGGTAAAAAGCTTAGTGCAGCCGCACTTAGCACACATAACGAAAAAGTTTTACAGTATTTTTATTGAATAATATTCTATGTATTGTCACTATCTTAGAGTTCAAATCCAAATTCTACAAAAGGTTGGGCTCCAAGAAATGATGGTTTCTTAAAAATCGAATTTTATAACCAATATATTACATGTTTAAATAATTTAATTTTGTAATAATATGTGAAACATTAACCATTGTGTATACACCACAATAAATAAATATGTGTGTATGTACGACATACAAGTATGTATGTATATAAATGGGAAATTGAATATTTAAAATAAGCCTTTCAATACTTTATCTACAATACATTTCGAAAGTCGTCCATTTATTATATAAATATTTACCTAACAGTATATATATTTGAAACTAGAAACTATTGATTTTGAAAATTATATAAATATATGTATCTTGACTATTAATATAGGAATGAGTAAACCCATACAAACAATAATTTTTTGGGAAGAATTCTAGATGGTAAACAATATGGAAAAATTGAGCAAAATAATATTTCGCTAGTTTTAAGAATTATAACGAAACTCTATTTACCTACAAAAACTAAAAAAAAAACACTCTTTCTACCTTCTAATGAAATCAAATTAAATACATATATACATATGTATAAATATATATATACATACATATATATACATATTTATATATATATATATATATATATATATATATATATATATATATTCAATTCCGCAGAGTTTACTAAATCGTTTGAAAGTAAAAAATGGGAACTCAGCATATTTATTTTTACATACATACATATTACAATTGAAAGTTAAACATGAATGTGTATATTTGCATCTTTATGCAAACATTCTTCACTTAGATGATAGTAAAACTCTATTATAAACTTTTCATAGTAAAGTTATTAAAACAACAACAACAACAACAACAAATACTACTATTTAGAAATAGTTTTTAAATGTGATTAGATTTGACAATCTTAAAGTTATGCTCCGAAATGCAACTTCTACATTTTAGTAACACCAATGATATAATACATATGAATGTATACATTTACGTACATGCATACATCTAAATACATACATACACACATACATACATACATACATACATACATTGGGAAATTGTTAGGGAAAAGTTAATAACATTGCACTTCCATGAAATTTGACGTTGTTTTAACACACTTTTAAATTATGTATGTACTTACATAGATACAATACGATACCATGTTTTGCAAAAAAATGTCATTAATTTAAATAATTATCTATAGCTCAAAGCAAACACATACATATGTATGTGTATATGCAAGTGTATATGTATGTGTGTATGTATGTATATATTTACACAAGTGCAAACATACATAAATGCTAAGACAGCCAAGTCCACTGTAAGAAGAATAACTCCAATTAACTATAAGCTTCTTAATCTAAAAAAAAAACAACAACAAAAATTACCAACAACAATAAACACCTTTACATTGAAAACCAACCGAGCAATATTGTAGTTCAACAATTTTTATAGTAATAGTTTGTTCGATTTTCACAAAATCATTATTCGTATTTGTATGTACATGTAGACTTATACAAATTTAAAAATATATAATATATACATACATATATTTATTTCTTTAAAATGTTTAACATCACTCAAAAATGTTAGAATAATATTTAAAATAAAATAAAAATAAAATAAAAAAAATTATGCTGGAATCATTTTCAATTTTTATAGCTGCTAATGTGAAGTCTTTATACCTTTCATGATCATATCTCATTTATGGTATTTAATTTTAGGGCTTAATATTAATTCTCATATCTGTAAAATTGTTGGGCGGCTATATGAAGTTTTCCGATGTCGATGAATTTCGGTGTTATTATTTATTTGTATATAGGTCTGAAAAATAACAAATTAAGATATTTTTTATGACAGATATTTGACCCTTGATTTTGACGAGATTTTCAGTAAAAATATATTGTTCATTGTACAATATATGTTGAGAATATCATATTTTATACCCTTAGATTCTCTTTTGACAAAATTATGACTTAAAGTCTCAAATCTGAAAAACCGGTAAAATATACATATGCTATAGTGGTCTGATCTATCCGGTTCCAGTCGTTTAAATACATCAGTGCATCTGTCCACCAAGTTTGGTTAAAATATCTCAAATAAAATAAAATTTAAATTAATTTTCAATAACATTTTTGGATGTCAGTACGATACCAGGATTTGAACCCGAGCCTTCCGAATGGCAGTACGCAATGCTAACCACTTGGCTACCGTGGCCGCCAAGGACATACATACACGTACATACATATGTTAATAAGAAGCAAAAAACATGCATATATAAACAAAAAAGAATATATGTATGCATATAAGTATGTATAACTTGTGGTACCAGCCATTCCTTCGATCTTGTTTGAAACTCTGTCCCACAGTTCCCTTATACCAAATTGTTGACGAATGATTATCTTGCTTATTGATGGGCGTTTTTAACTGTACAGAGGCGAGAGCGTTTCATGGTTGAGACAAGATAGTGGTCCGAATCGAGGACACATATCTTCCATCTATCACAAAATGGTCGACTTGGTTTCGAGTTCTTCGATCTGGGGGCAGTCATGTGGTGGTAGTGCTCGTAAGTGTGTTCAAGCACTTATAAAATGTACGTGTATCTTTGGACCTTCTTCTGTCGAAGCCTAGGCACAAATCAGTGATATGTTAAAAAAAATTTGGGCTCCTTTGTATGTAGTAAATGTCATAACGACCTGCACATTTTCGTTCTTGTCCCATCCTTCATGTCCCTTGGAGGGTGGTGGCTGACATCACCACCCGAGGACATCGTCCAGCTGGGCAACGGCTTAAATCATAATCCTTTGGGATATCAAAGTTTCTGTAATATCGTGGGAACATTTTTTTGTGAATTAAAATATCTATCCCCCAAGATATACGTATACTTATGTATATCTTGGCTTTCAGAATGGCAGTACGCAATGCTAACTACTCGGCAATCTCGGCCGCCAGTATATACATACTTACCCAATATATTAATGTTAAGGACAAACATATACATATATTTATATAAAATTGGCATTTTGTAACCGCTGAAGCGATTTTTGGCCGAGCTCCTACTCCAATTTGTGGTTTAGCGTCTTGTTGTTTTTCCAACAAATGGAGGGACTTACAGTTTATACTAAGCCGCCTCCGAACGGCTGACGGTTTTTTATGAGGAGCCTTTATTTCATGAGAGTAATACACTCGGAGGGGTTGATATTCCCTGCCGAGGAGCGACCGCAATTCGAAAATTTAAATTAATTTTCTTTAACTTTTTTGGATGTTAGTACGATACCAGGATTTGAACCCGAACCTTCCGAATGGCAGTACACAATGCTAACCACCCGACTACCATGGCCGCCAAGGACATACATACATACATATGTTGATAAGAAGCAAAAAAACATACATATATAAACAAAAAAGAATATATGTATGCATATACATAAGTATATATATCAAAGAACATAACATAGTAATTATGTATGTATTGTACATATTTATGTATATTCTTTGATTCCATATTGAGGGAGCTTCGGCAAGGCGAATTCATAGAAATAAATTTGTCCCATAATTGCTTGTTCTTTCTTGCAATAATAATGGGCGAATTCAGACTTTGACATTTTGCTCACACTATTGCACTAACAAAATATATGGGTCTTTGTTTCTGTAATCATGCTATCAAGCAAGGCGAAAGAAAGTTTTTACGTAGATCTTAAAAATCTAGTGATACCAGAAAACCAAGGTCTCGTTAATAAAGCACCGAACAGATAAAAATTTGTGACGACGGTAAGATTTGGTTTATTAATTACATAAAACGTGTATTTATGTACACATGAATAAATATATATTACAAAATTATCAATCAACAGATCGGAAGGTAATAAAATCGTGAGAGCGTTCAGAATGACTACATTAGCGCCAACTATTAAACTGAGCAACGGTCAGCTTATCCCATCTATCGGATTGGGCACCTGGCGTTCACGTGAATCAGACGCAGAACGCGCCGTGAAGGATGCAATTGATTTGGGATATAGACATATCGACACTGCGTTCGTATATGAAAACGAAGACGAAGTTGGACGCGCAGTCAATGCGAAAATTGCGGAAGGCAAAATTACACGCCAAGAGATATTTATAGTGACCAAGTTAGCTGGTATTCATCACGACCCTCAATTGGTGGAATATGCCTGCCGCAAAAGCCTAACCAACCTGGCTTTAGATTACATAGATTTATACCTAATGCATTTTCCCGTCGGTCAAATACATAAAGGTGACGAAAATGTACACGGTACTTTGGAGCTTTCTGATGTAGACTACCTGGATACTTGGCGGGCTATGGAGAAGCTTGTAGATTTGGGTTTGGTACGTGGTATTGGTCTTTCTAATTTCAATGCGCAACAAACGGAGCGTGTATTGCGAGAATGCCGTATTCGCCCCTTGGTCAACCAGGTGGAATGTCACCCCGGCTTTAATCAAAAGAAGTTAATTGCTTTTTCTAAACAAAATAACATAGTTATTACCGCTTATTGTCCATTGGCAAGACCCAAGCCAGATCAACAATGGCCCCCATTTCTTTACGACGCAGAAGCAAAAAATTTAGCTAAAAAATATGGGAAAACGACAGCTCAGATATGTTTACGTTATCTATTACAGCTTGGAACAATACCAATCCCGAAATCTGTTTCGAAAAATAGAATCGCGGAAAATTTTGAAATATTTGATTTTGAATTGAGCGAGAATGACATGAAAAATATGGACGTATACAACACAGGGCAACGATTAATACCTTTCTCTGGCATGAGTCATCACAAGTACTTTCCTTTCAATTCGGATTTTTAACATACTTATTTATCCCACAATGATTATCTGTGTTCTTAGACAAAAGGGATAAGATGAATTTTTTGAACTCTCAGCAGTGCTATTAGTTTCAAAATTTTATACAAGTCTGTGAAATTTTTTTTAGATTTTTCAAATAAAGGGATGCATGATTTTAAGACACTTTTTAATCGTTAATCTTATTTTATATTTTATTGTTACGTATATTTTTTTTTTTGTATACTTTCCTTTCTATAAATGAGTGATGTTTCCCTCTTCATCTTCCGTACTAAGAGCGTAACTTGAAATCTTCTCGCATAGAATAAGAATTGAGCATGACACTGCGACCGGAATTTGGAAGGCAACTAAATTAAATAACTTCGGCGACTAACTTATGCAGCCTTATTTTGGCGGCCATAATAGCCAAATTTTTTCTAATTGCGATAGCTTTTAGGCAGGGAATTTCAAGCCCTCCGAATGTATTCCCGACACGAAATAAAAGCTCCTCTTAAAAATCCATCGACCGTTCGGAGGCAGATTAGAATAATCATAATTATACATACATAAATATTTCGGATTCGAAGAAATAATTGTAGTTTTGTTGGTTTTATCAGAAGCTTAAGACTACATGGCGTAGGAATATTACATGTTATTCTGGATTGCACCATTGGGTCTTGTAATGACCCCGTTCTAAACAAATTTGAACCTCTTATATCGGAAAACTTCACCTTCCCGCGAAAATCTTTAAATCAGTCCACATTTAATTTGGCATTCGTATGTTGAATATTTTATTTTTAGTACATAATTTTACATTTGAAATTAAATGCATCTATTTGAAAAACTATATTCAATATTGAAAAAATTAAAGCCTAAGTTATCCAAGAAATACACTTTAAATGTTTTTTAGTCTCTTAAGTTTTTATTCGTTTATTTTATTATTAAAATACTTATTCTTTTTTTAGATGGTACCATTGCTAAACATTAGGTCGATTTGAAATTGAATGATTTGAACCTCTGATATAAAAGACTATCTTTCTGAAATTTGTTTGTCATTGGCGGCATGTTTACGGTTCTCTAGGGCATATGCTTTTTCAATGAATAGTATGCGTTTTAGTTTTGACTTAAACATTACAAAAATCATTGACCATCGATCGTCTTAGATTTTTTTCTGTAGTAAAAAGTAGCAAAAATTCACAAATACATATTATTATTTATTTTGGTGGTCGTTTATTGTTTCAGTTTTACTAACGTATTAAAAAAAATTAAAATTGGAGACATTCAACAAAATCTACACTAATACACTCAAAAACATTTTTGAAAGTGTTCCCCTTGCTTGCACTCTCGTGTTTGTGCATGTGTGCGTGTATGCATGTAGATTGTTATAAAATTGTTGCAGTTCCGACTTTATTTTCTCCCATAATTATCACTTCCACTTTAGTACCTACATTTCTCAAATTACGATGTTTATGTAAATTCTTATTTATCAGGGTTTCTCAAGCAAAAGTTTTTCTTTTTCATGCATTTTTGAGTTGTTAGGTTTTTTTTTACATTATTTGTTAATTCTAAATACATGTTTATAATATAGTTTTGTTTTCATTTAAATAAAATACGAATGAAGTAAGATTATTATTTAATAATCAATTAATCGTGATCAAGAATTATCAATCAAATACACATTTGAAAAGATGCCCGTTATAAAAAAAGAGGAAATAAAAATTGGGAGTGTAGTGTATTATGTCACGACTTGCTCTTTTAGAGCAAAAGGCATTTGGTCTTCTTCCTCTTCTTTACTTGTAATGCAGCTCTGGTAGCAGTTTCGAAGACATCTCGTACACCTTCTTTAGACTTAGCGGAGCATTCTAAATAGGCAAAAGCATTGATTTTCTCTGCCATAGCGCGACCCTCCTGAGGTTTAACTGGCTCCTGTTTCATTTTAGCAAGATCCTGAATAATTATAAAGCAACATAAGTAAGTCTCTAAAATAATAATATATTTTAATTTTTTAACTTACACGAATAGTGTTAGGATCATTACGCAAATCCTTTTTATTGCCTACCAAAATTATGGGAACATTTGGACAAAAATGTTTGACCTAAAGAAGAAAATTTAAAATCAAGTATTTTTATTACAACCTCAAGAAATACTGACCTCGGGAGTCCACTTTTCGGGGATATTCTCTAATGAGTCGGGCGAATCCACTGAAAAGCACATCAGGATGACATCCGTATCTGGGTAACTGAGTGGTCGGAGTCTATCATAATCTTCTTGACCTGCTGTATCCCATAAGGCCAACTCCACCTAAAATGTATATATGTATGTATAAAACAATTCTCAATAGATGGTGTTAAGTATTAATAATAAACAGTCAAACTACTATGACATATCCGAAAATTTGAAGTACATATGTGCCTAGAGGTACTAAAACTTGGTTTAGCAATATATCATTATTTTTATATATTGTTTTTTTTTGTGTGACTCATCGACTAGATTGTCCAAAATGCATAAGCTATTAAGTCAAATAAGAACACTTTTTGTGAATTGGGAGTTAATGCTCAAGTGGTATAATGCACAACTATAAAAAAAATTCTCAAAATCTTGATAAATTTTTAAAGCAAGTTCTTATCGAATAATTTAAATAGCAGGAGTTTCTAAAACTATGGTTATAATTCACTTTACAATCTTGAACAGCATATAATATAAAGCATTCAACATTTTTTATACTTGTTTTTGTTTTTACTTACTTGTTTACCATCGACTTCAATATCCGCAACATAGTTTTCAAAAACAGTTGGGACATACACCTCGGGAAACTGATCTTTACTGAAAACAATCAGGAGGCACGTCTTACCACAGGCACCATCGCCAACAATCACTAATTTTTTTCGAATCGTCGTCATTGGTTCTGTAAAGAATGACATCACAAAATTGTTCACTTTGCTTAGGAATGTTTTGACAAATACATAAATATATGTCAGAAATTAAACGCAGCAATTACAAAAATTATTAATTTTCTAGACAAAACGCTAACAAAAAAAAAAATAAATAAAACAAATTTAATACGAAACTTTGTGGCGTAATAGATGTATATCCAATGACAATTTAACTTTATACTTTTGCAATAAATAATAGCTCATTTAGAGGAAAATTTAACTGATGTTTGAAGTTTCTTTTTTGGAATATATATCTTATAATGTATTTGGAAGACAACTTGGATCCTATGTTTTCAAGTTTTCCTTTGCTCCACCTGCTAAATTTATTACGATTTGTGCTGCCCAGCAGACTTTCCTCCATATATTTTCTAGTCAGCAGTCTTCAGCCAGCGCAAACAGCGCTGTCGATACCCTTCGAGAGCTCAAAATGACGCGAACGTCATCGTATCTAACATCACAATAATCATCTTCATTATCACCAAGTCAGCAGTCACTGTCATCACCCATTCGAAGTTTCATGTGTGGAACTTTTCTTTTCACTTCTACCCGCTCACCGAATTTTTCTATAACTCTTCTTGCTGCTACTGTTTGATATTCACTTTTTTTCACTTACAGAATTTGATGACTTTTACTGCAGCACTCGATCAAATCGACTAATGGACAATAAAAAATATGTGTTATGGCTATATCTAATTGCCTTTCTATTTATAACTTTCTTTTGTTGTGCAAAATATCTGCTGTATTAAATAATTAACAATTTCTTCTTCCCGATGAATTTTTTCTTTTCACCAAAATCGCCCGAAAATGATGATGAACAACGCCTTTAAAATACAAGTGACGATTCCAGCCGATGTTTATACAGTACTGCCAACCCTCACAAAATTTTTACCCTTGCCCGAACGATAAAAATTCAGAACTCAAATTTTTTTGAGGGAGTAAAATTAATTTCATAAATTATGTTAAAAAGAAAAACAAATATCTAGTAAATGCGTAAAACTAGTAATATTTTTTTATTAACGTAAAATCGACTTTTAGAATGGTTTCATATATACGTTGAAATGAATATCTTTATTATTCGTATTATGTACATTAACAAAATGAATATAGGTATTTCAGAAGCAGTTCTGAGTTATTTATATCTCACACGCTTTTAAAGTTAGAGTAGACAACATTGAAAAATACGAAGTGCGTCAGATTCAAAGGGAGAAAAAATATTTTCAAATGTTCAAGCAGCTAGCGAAGAAGCAGTGTGAAAAAGTGAGACAAGCGTAATATGTTAAAAATAAAATGGCGCTTAGTACAACAACAGGGTTGATAATTTTATGGATGTGTTTCATCGTTATGAAAGAGGTAATGAAACAAGTCTGTAATTTTTAAATTGATAATGTGGGATATTTCACTTTTCCGGTTAATTCTACAGGAAGTCATTGTAAAAGTCAAGATGAACTCATTACCATGCTCATTTAATGTTTTTCACGTTTAAGACGATAGGAAACACGGCATTCAAATGTTACTACCATATTATTTAATTGGTCATTGATATATAGTGATTTTGTATACTTATAATTTACCAGTTTGTGATATGTGAGCGTGGTGTAACTAATAAGTTCTCTGCTTAAACTTAAACAAATCCTAAACTTGGGGAGTACTCAGACTTAGAACTGAAACACTAAGAAGAGAAGAGAATCAATAAGCATTACATTTTTTAATACCACCGTAGTGCATGGAACACTATTTTAAATATCTAATTGAACAGATTATAGCCCCAACACCTCGAACTGATTTGCCGAGTAAAGGATAGGCAATTGATTATTGCATCTGCACATACGTTTTAAAGACAACCACAAATAATTGTTCTATTTCTCTACGGCTCAATTTATAGTTTTACAAAAATTCAAATTTAAACTAGTAAAATAGGAAAAGTTAAAACACGCCTTACTCAAAATCTAATTTATGACTTTTTTCGTATATAAAGTTGTCGTAGTTTTAACCATCATAATAAATCACATTTCACTAGGTAAGATATTGTTTCTTTTTTATTTATTCATAATTGCATAAGACATACATACATATGTATAGCATTGCTTATAACAATCTCTGACTTTAATTGAAAATATTTTGTACGTAGTTAAATTAATATTCTTAATTATTAGAACAAATATTTAACTCAAATATTAATCAAGGAAATATTAAAATTTAAAATATAAAATTAAATCGGTTTACATATTTCTTCAAAAGCCTGACAATACTCTTATTTTCTTAGTCTTCAATAACAGTTACACAATAATACAAACAAAAATCATCTCATTCAAGCATACAAACAAAACGGGCGTTCGTTATATAGAATACTCCTTTTTTAATAGTGTGTTATTGCGAGTAAACAATACAATTAAAAAAGGCATTAGGTATAACGAATGATACTGGACGACCACTGTGTATACCTTAATATTGGAAAGCCCATCTAATATTCAGTTCAGAACTAAGTTTTGTTGAGTAAAATTTGTCAAAAGATTAATGTTTATTAAAACCGATGTGTCATTGCATTGCAGTGAAAATCTTCTTAAATTCAATTATTAAAAGTAAACTGGGATTCTTAAATGAAAGTGGTAGAGTCTTAGCGGTATTAAGGTAAAGATATTATGCATACTTATTTTGCTTCATATATTATTTGACTTATGTATATCTTTGGGTTTAATTAACAATAACATACATATATATGTACATAAATGAGTTCGTGTGATTGAAGTTGTGTCTATGAAATAATAAATGTAAATATATATATACAGACAAACCATATTTTTGTATAATTTTTTTAAAAAGGAACTTATTGTTTCAGTTTTTGTGTAATTATGGTAGTATTTGATTTCTGTAGTATAACAATAAAAGTAATATTATTCATCCAGGTACCATAGGATATACATATACATTTCTATACATTCTTTAAAAGTAAAAGTTACATTAAATAATTTATCAACAACAAAAACAAAATATAACATTATTCAAAGCTTTTCATTAATTAATTATATATTTAACTCACATAAATATGACACCTACAGAATTGTTCATTTTGAATTTAAAATTCAAAATTCTTATATTTAAAATTTCAACTAGATAACACATTTTTAACAATATTTAATAGTATTACAATACAGGAAACTTAGTTGAATAATAGTACATACATACATTTCATGAAAATCCACGTAGCTACAAAATGGCTCTTATAACATTCGCGATGATTGGTTTATTAAAATAATAACTAAATATATAGAATAAATATACAAATACTTTGTTTTTGAAATATATTGTTATAACCAAAAGTATTTTTGCCCAAAAAAATATATATTATAAATTATCGATAAATAATAATTATATACAAACTTACAAGTTAGGCTTAAATTAGCCAAGCCATATTGTATTCGAAAGAGTTAAATTTACATTATAGTAGTATTTGCGGCAGCGGTGGTTGATTACTTTAAGAGCCCACCTGATTATAGCCGAGATAGGAATAGCATTCCAGTCAGTTCTTCTCCTTATTTTATTCTTAACATAATTTTTTAGAAAATAAGCTTTAAGTCAGTTTGTTTTTCTTCATTATTTAGTTGCTTAATTTGGTCCTCATGTCTTAAATGACTTTTGTGTATGCACCCCAATATTTACGAAGTTTTGAAATTTATCTTGGATTTTAACATAAGTTTATAAAAAAAAATAAGTTAAAAATAAATAATATAAGTATGCTTATGAGACTAAACTACTATTTTCATATTGTATATTTTGTTTTATATGTACATA